>JASDDO010000019.1:247001299-247601299 GCA_030015575.1 Agapanthus africanus
CATCCATTTACAGTAAGGCTCGATGTGGTTCAAGTCAGTGAGTGAATACGATGCTGAGTTTACCATGCTCGGCAAGTAAGATATAGTCTCAAATTCAATTTTCTTATCTCACTTACAACACTGCTAACATAAGCTTGTAACAGGTTCGCTGCACACCTTATTCCCACTGCTGAGATCCGGGCACGATGATTCCAGTAGGGGTTAGAACCTGAAATCCAAGCTGCACTCGCTACAGGGGATTTTCCAACCCATGAACTTGCTTTGAAGGCTGTCCGACGTTATGAGGAAGTTGTGAAGAAGAAGGGCAGGCCACAGACCGTCAGTATGAAACGCCTTGTCCACCAGATCATGGAAGGGGCCTTTTTTAGGTCATCTTTTCATGGACCACCTCGAAGGCTAGTAGGTTCGTTCGCTAATCGCAGGCCATACTTTTGCATCTACTGCAAGAGAACATAGCATCTTGTGAAGAACTGTCATAGGGCGAACAACTTGTCCTGATCTGTGGGTTTTCTACTCACGCTATTGGAGCATGCCTCCAGAACCGAGAACCCAACAACCCTCTAGCTAGATCGGCGATCCAAGCTCCTCCTACCTGGTCAACTCTACCAGCTCCAGCTCCCCGCACTCAGATCGTTCAACCCCAACGCCGAGTGTTTAACCAGGCATAAAGGAAAGTGCCGCGACGCCAAGCATTCACTATGTCGGTCAAAGAGGCCGAAGCTACGGGTTAGGTTATCACTGGTAAATCTCTTCCCTATTCTCTTTCAATCCTTCCAATTCATAACCATCTTATATTTGTTATACCTAAACATATCCTACATGACTTAGGTACAATCTTAGTAGCTCCTTACCCGCACTCGTGCTCTTTGACATTAGGGCATCACATTGCTTTATATCGCAACGATTCATACAAACTCATGCGATCCCAGTTAAACCGCTCGTATCCATCTGGAATGTTAGTTCAGGGAACGACATTCTAAAAGCAATTTTAAGATACGATCTGTGTCCAATGGTCGTCTGCAGTCGAGAATTCTATGCGAACTTCAAGGTGTTGGACATGCCGAACTTCGATGTAGTCTTGGGAATGGACTGGCAGGGAACTTTCTTTGCTACCATCGACTGTCGCTAAAGGAGAGTAGTGTTTGAAATACCAGATCACCCAGTGTTCTACATCAAAATCTTAGACCGGACATTGGAACCTAGCACCTACAGAGCAAAACCAAAGAAGGCAGAGATTGCAGCATTACGAGCTGAAGGATCGAAACTAGAGGTAATTCGAGAGTTCGAGGATATATTCCCGGAAGATATATCAGGTTTTCCTCTCGATCGAGCTCTTGAATTTAGCATTGATTTACAACCCGACGCACAACCAGTAATATAAGCTCCGTACCGATTAAGTCTGGAGGGATTGAAGGATATCTGTATTCAGTTGGACGAACTTCTGAAGAAAGGTTGGATCCAACCCAGTACTTCAAGTCGGGGATCTCCGGTTCTATTGTGAAGAAGAAGGAAGGTATCTACAGGATGTGCGTGGATTATTGAGCTTTGAATAAGGTGTCGATTAAAAAAAAGTATCCGCTATCTCGCAACGATGACCTTTTCAATCAGTTAAGTGGATCTTATGTCTTTTCAAAGTTAGATCTTAGTTAAAGATATCATCAGGTGAAGGTCAAGGAGTCTGACATTTTGAAAACGATATTTAGGACTCTTTATGGTCATTATGAATATCTCGTAATATCATTTGGAGTGACCAATGCACCTGCCATCTTTATGAGCTTAATGGACCAAGTTTTCCGAGAGTACTTAGACAGGTTTGTTGTTATCTTCATCGACGATATCCTGGTATATTCAAAGAATCGAAAAGAGCACGCCGAGCACTTACGGATTGTCATGGAGACATTACGATAACATCAGCTCTACGCTAAGTATAGCAAGTGTGAATTTTGGCTAGATCAAGTCGGATTTCTTGGATATATCGTTTCAGACGAAGGAATCTCTGTAGATCCAGTTAAGGTATTAGCTGTCAGTGAGTGGCCGACACCAAAGACGATGAAAGATATAAGAAGTTTCTTGGGCTTAGCAGGATACTACTGATAATTCATTAAAGGATTCTCATAGATCGTAGCACCCCAGATCAAGCTCACACGTAAAAACGAAGCATTCATGTGGTCAGAAGCATGTGAGAAGGCTTTTGTAGAACTTAAGTCAAGATTAACCTCTACTCCTATCCTCGTAATACCAGATCAATCTGGTAGATTCGATATGCATTGTGATGCATCCGGTAAAGGATTAGGATGTGTTCTACACCAGCATGGAAAAGTTGTGGCTTTTGCATCAAGGCAATTAAAAGTTCCTGAACGCAATTATCCAACACATGATCTGGAACATGTAGTAGTGGTTTTCGCCCTCAAAATTTGGTGCCACTATCTTTTGGGAGAATGAGTGGATATGTACACCGATCATAAAAGTCTTAAGTATGTATTTACTCAGAAGGAATTCAACATGCGGCAGAGAAGATGGCTAAAACACATGGTGGATTTCGACATCAAGCTACAGTATCATTTTGGGAAGGTGAACGTAGTTCCTGATGCACTTAGTCACCAACCATTACCTATGAACCTCACCGCTCAATGGAAACTACAGCAAGAATTGCACGGATTGGAGATCAAAGTAGTTATGCCTGGTAATGCTTTATATTTGACTAACTTACACGTCTATTCTACTCTTGTAAATCAGACCAAGGCAACTCAAGCAAATGATGCCAAGCTACAAAAGATCCGAGAACAAGTAGAAAGTGGACTTCGAACCAACTTCATCATCCATGAAGATGGATACTTGCGATATGGAAGCCGTTTATGTGTGCCAGTCGGCCCTATTCAAGAAGAGTTGATGAAAGAATCCCACAACTCTCCTTATTCTGTACACCCCGGTGACATGAAGATGTATGAGGATCTACGGCAACACTACTGGTGGCATTGAATGAAGCGTGAAGTAGACAGAAGCGTAGCAAAGTGCTTGGTGTGTTAGTAAGTGAAGGTTGAATATCACAGAACTGCTGGTCTACTTCAGCCCTTACCAATCCCAGAATAGAAATGATATCACATTTCCATGGACTTAATGACTGCTCTCCCTCGCAGCATGAAGGGTAACAATGCAATTTGGGTTACTGTGGACCGACTCACCAAGTCGGCTCACTTTATTCCATTCCGAGTTAGCCAGTCAACCGAGACGTTGGCAAGAAAGTACATAGAGGTGAGTAAAAATCTAAACTAAGATTTATCCTTTAAGGTGTACAATACTTGTCTTGATACCCATAATCTCATGCAGGAGATCGTGTGATTACATGGTGTACCTGTCTGCATCGTCTCCGATTATGATACAAGATTCCGATCACAGTTTTGGCAGAGTCTGCAAACTAGTCTAGGGAAGAGTCTGAATATCAGCATGGCGTATCATCCAAAAATAGATGGACAGTCCCAACGAACAATTCAGATTCTGGAAGACATGCTGAGAGCCTATATGCTAGAGTTCGGAGGTTCTTGGAAAGATCACCTACACCTGGTGGAGTTTTCATATAACAACAGCTACCAGGCAAGTATTGGGATTGCACCATTTGCAGCACTCTACGGACGGAAATATCGTTCCCCGCTGAATTAGGACGACGTTGGAGATCGTGAACTCTTTGGGCCAGAGATGATCGTGGCAACTATAGATGTAGTTCGAACAATCAAGGAAAAGATGCGCATAGCCCAAGACAGACAGAAGTATTGGGCGGATGCAAAAGGACGATATCTGGAGTTTCAACCCGGAGAGCATGTATTCCTGAAGATATCTCCAAACAGAGAAGTGATACGTTTTGGCAAGAGGGGCAAACTCAGTCTAAGGTACATAGGACCGTTCGACATACTCGAACGAGTTGGAGAAGTGACATACCGTTTAGCACTACCACCCTCATTGGAAGGAGTGCACAACGTGTTCCATATATCTCAGCTGTGACGATATGTGAGCGACTCCAGTCATATACTTGATCACTCAGAGCTCACGGTATAGACCGATCTAACTTGCGAGCAGCAACTAGTTGAGATCCTGGACCGAAAAGTGAAGACATTACGGAATAAGGAGGTGAACTTGGTTCGAGTGATGTGGAGAAAGGATTCGCCGGGAGAATCAACTTGGGAAAGAAAAGAAGATATGCATGCACGATACCCTTACCTTTTTGAAAATTAGTCTCTATGTAAATTTCGAGGACGAAATTTTTATAAGGAGAGTAGAATGTAACGACTCTGAAATCCCTGAATAAAATTATTTGTTTAATGTATAGAAAAGGGTATTTCAGCCTGTGTAGGGGTTATAAGTTATTTTTATTCAATAAAAATATGAAACAACTTGTAGCTCACTGGTAAAGCCTCTACACTGCTGTGACGTAGCCTGTGTGTTCGAATCCCGTTAGTCCCAAAAATTTTAGATTTTTTTCTCTTTAATTTTTCGGAAGCCCAAGAGTTGCACGTGCAATTCACGGAGAATCAAAAGGTTTAAAAAAATTCAAACAGGCGTAAAGAGGAGTAAACACAAATCTAAACACGTGGCACGAATCTCGAGACAAACCCTCAAGATTTGACCGCCCATTTCCTTTAAATGCCTGCCGCCGACGGTCCACCTTGCACAGATCGTCTCCATGCTTTACACACTCGTCCCTTCAACTCCCATCTACCCTATTTTATTATTTGATTCCTCTGCAATTAAACAAAGACCTACAAACCTTTCATTTTCTCTATAATCACAATTTTTAATATCATTAATCTTGTTTTAATTCACCATACACCTTCATGTCATCCCTATAAATACCACACCATTTCCCTAGCTCTCTCCTATTCTGAAATTTCTATCAAAATCCTCAAAACTCTCTAAGTATAAGTGGAGTTAAGACTAGTTAAAGAGGAGCTAGCGATCAAGTCTGTTTCGTTGAAGATCAGAGTTGTTCCCGGAGCTACCGCGACGCCACAGTGCCCCCTCTCCCTTCTTTACCCTATTTATAGCACTACTTAACTGGTAAGTCCCTTCATCTCTCTCTCTTTTCACTCCAATATAATCTTTAAAACATATCGACAAAAACAGAGTTAGCATATAACCTTTGTCTTTAAAACAATTTTTGTCACTTTGCCATATTTAAAAGTTCATACCAATTCCCTAACATCACTTCAAAGTAATATTCACATCAATTACCTTTTTCGTAACCAAAAATTTCATATCCAATAATCGTATAGCGACCTTTTTTCATAAAAATACCATGAACTTTAATGTAACCGTATTTTCGATAAATAGAGTATATACCTTTAGATTATTTACCGGGTAACGACCTACCACACATGCATATTATAGTTTTATAGCACAGTATTCTAAGTATATGTTTATTCAAAGAATAAGCTTTTCATTAAAATACCACGGTTTTAAAAAAAGGGTTTTTTTAATCGATATTCTTAAATCCTTGGCAATTGCGCCTCTAGAACCCTCGTTAAGAGACCTGCTATTGGATGGTGCAGATTATTGTACATTCTTAGGATAGTAGAGCGTGGTGCTGAACTCCTTACGGAGTATTCGGTCTCGAAAGGAAATAAAATTGTAGTTTTTAAGGAATACGACTTTTCTAAACAAAACTAAACTTTGGAAAATTATATAAAACCATGAATCCATATTTTCAATAAAAATAAATTACGAAACTATATTTTTAAAATGAAAGATTAGAATTTTAATAATATACCATCAAGTTTCCAAAGAGCTAGTTTTCATTAAAATACCATAAACCTTTAAAAACTAGGTTTTATCATTAAAACACCACCTAAATTAACATGCAAATTCCTAAAAATTCTAAATATTATAAATCATCCACGATGTTTATGTTTAAACGATATTAAAATGTTTTCATAAAACCCCTTCGAGAAATGCAAACAATATAAAAACAATGTAAACAAACAATAATAAATATTAAGGACTCTAGATTAATATAGGCTTAAGCGGTATTATTTCTCTTGAGCCTCGGGGAGCCGTAGAAGCGAGTGCTTGCCTATTCAGGTTAGACAACTTAACAGAGTTATCAATGGCAATTGTCTTGGAAAAAAACACAAATCCTGCCATCCATGTGTAGCAGTTGCCAATTTTTCCCGAACATAAGATCTTTACCAGTTAAATCAATTCATATGAAAAAGACTATAACCGAATCTAAATTTTAAACCTGAACTTGAACTCGAATCCAAATTAGAATCTAAACTTGAACATGAACTCGAACCCAGTCTGCTCGAACTAACTTGACTTGAACCAAGATTGCAATTGACATGACTCGCATTTTACTCGACTCACTTGACTTCATTCTACACCTTTTGCAATCTATGGTTTCGATCAAGACATGTTATAATCAATCAAGAAAATCAATTAAGTATATTATACGGTTATAGACTATTTATACTCGGGGTGCTTGGGATAGTTTCTTGTGTCAATTGAACGGAGTTTCAGGTGTCTCGTATTAACCTCTTTTTTATTTTACTTGAATATCAGTCGGGTCGACTCATCCACAGCCTAGAGCCCCGATGCTAACATATGAAATGGGCCCGTGTTTCCTTACTCCTGGGGACCTACTCTTGAGCTCTTAAATACTTCTATGGCTGCGTTGACATTCACACTTGGAACTTAACGTTAACATAGTGACCATCTAGAGACCTGTAGTACATATTTACCCATGAACCTATACTTTTACTCATCACACACACACATACACACACACATATATATATTCTACACGTGTCATTCTTTTTACTCTTACTTTATCCTTGGGACTTACCGAGCGCTAGTTCGCTGACGGGCATTCCACCCACCCTTGTTTTCTTGGAATGTTCATTAGATACGGTCGAGACGGAGGAAGACTACAACTGGATTGCTACTCAGGATTAGCTTAGCTTCATTTTATTCAGCTTATGTATGCCACATATTTAGGCATTTCCTTTATTGTATTTACTTTCCAGTTAAAACTCATGTACTTGTAAATATTTGAAGTTGAATGTAAATAAAAATATTTGTTGAAAATTTTACAGTCTCCATTTATTGTTGCAATTGTGTATTATTGTTTCAATACGCTTAGTATATTTATTTAGAAAATGACCTTCTCTGAATAAATATGCCGCGAGCTTGCCACGTCACTGTTTCCGTCTACTGCGAAGCAGGGCGTGACAAGAACTTTCCGCTTATTTTAGTTTAGTGATAGTTTAGATTTATTTTCTAGTTATGGATTTGTCGTTGTGATTCCATAAAGGATGAGAGTAGAATATTATTTCTTTGTTGGATCTTTATTTGTTTCTGCTATCTTTTCGTTATTATTTATTGTGGTAGTTTGGACACGATATAGATAGATGTTTATTTATTGTTCTTGATGTCTGATTGACAGCCGTAATGTGACTATGGAAAGATAATTCCTCACCATAGGTAGCATGGTTGGATTTGTTACGTTTCGTATTTACGTATTTTGGAAGTGGGGCATGCCAAGGTTTTGTTGGTATCAGAGTCTAGGTTTTAGGTTAGCTGTGTTTCCTTTAATTTTTAGTTGGGTATCGTACCCAATACACTGACCTGAAAATCCAAAATTAGGAACGTGTCCTACAACATTACTGCCTCACCATTCTTAAATCTATAGTTTATTGACTCTATAACAGCCTAGAACGATCGTACGTTATTTGATTATATTAAATAAATATGTTGGGTATTTATATCATTATTGTTATTGGGTTATGATTGATGGTTGGATGGTTATTATGATAATCGTATTGTTTTACCCTGTTTTGATCTCTAGTTCGAATTGATATAATATTGGTACCCGATCCGCATGCATGTTAAGTTATGATATTTTGTTAGTATTTAAGTTTTATTGCTAATTGTATATATCTTATTCATATAATATATGTTAAAATATCATGAGATAAGAAAAGGGTATTATATTAATAGATTATATTTATGGTTATCTAGTTTGTTAAATAAAGGATAATTAGTATCTAATATTTTGTTTACTAATATATTGACATCTATTTTAATATCCATACAATATGTTATCAAATATTAGTTTTGTAATAAAAAATATTATGGTTATCTAAGTAGTTGAATATATGATAATAAGTTTTATGTTTGTTTGCTAGTCTAATAATATCTTATTTTAATGTTTATATAGTATATTTAAATATTAGATATATTTGTATGTTTTTTTTAACAAAAAATATATTTTGGTTTGATAACTTTAAAAGAGATATATTTTATTATGGTAGTTTTAAATAAAAGGTGTGCTTAGATATTGTTAAACCTTTGAGAATCTTTAGGTGATCCTTAAACAAATATTTTGGGGTATGTTGTGAGAAGTTTAAGTTTTGGGGGTTTTATTTGAGATTTGTATATATATATATATATAACTCATTATCTATCTCGCTCTCTTTAAAAAATAAATCTTATTTTCTCTCTCGAATCACTCTCTCTCTCTCTCTTTCATCTTCCTCTCTCCCCTAATATAAGCCTAAGCCAACCCACTTCACCCACCTTTTCATCTCCTTCAAACTCATCACCCTCGACCGTCGCAACGACCGACACCAACTTCAGACGAGACCGATCACCATCAAATCCAGCCATCTTCCTCTTCTTTGTCGTATCTGAGGCAAGTATCTAATATTTGTTCGTACATGCTAACTACGACGACAATTATGGTCGTCGTAATATTATTTATCTATAACGGTTAAAATTAGTATATACTTTAAGAGAATAATCATGCTTAATTAATAATATTATTTTGATAGATATTGATTGTTACAGGTTGTTAACTAATATTGTCTACAGTTTAATATTTGATATATATATATATATAAATATATATATATATATATATATATATATATATATATATATATATATATATAAGCCGTTTTGCTAACTGTTGCAGCCTGAAACTAAGTCCAAGTCTTTTCGGGGAATAGTGTATATAATAATGAAATCATTGTTGAAATTCATATTATGATCATTAATTTATATTAGATATAATAATTGCTGTTGCAAAATATAGTTTGAAAATATTATAGTTTACGCATGAAACGTAGTTGTCAAGCGGATACGACAAATCTGGAATTTACTGTATAACTTACCTTATAAAATTCATTATAAATCATAGAAAAATCATTAGAATATGTTCTTTAGTTCATTACGAAGCTAACTCAGATTATTGTAACCTTGTGAAAGATTTACTTGTAAAATAAATTGTTTAAATAATGTAAACTGCAAATGAAATTATCTCTGAACTGCTGTCCAGGGAAATTCCAGCAGCAAACTTTCAATTTCGAACGTTCATAACTTTTTGTAAGAACAAGCTAAGATACTTTAACTTATAAAAATGAAAACCTTATTAAATTAGATTTGTTTTGGTATATGGAACGTCCTTTTTAGAGAACGTTTGTTATTTTTAACCTATTTTACAAATCAGGACGACGATGAATTTCTTAACGGAACTTTCTTGTGCATAGTTAATCAACACCACTTTTATTGTTATTAATTAATTGAATATGCTATCTTTGTTAATGCTATTATCTTGATCTTATACATGATGTGATTACGTTATCTCTGGCGTGCCTGTATACCGATTTATAACATATATCACTGCTATCCTGTTATTTTGCCAGTACATACTTGATATGTAATGTTTACCAATACCAACAATCCTGATATTGACTTGATTGACCTGACATGTTGTCCTGATGGACGTAACATGTACATGCATGTTCCCGTGTTAGTATTAGGTAGATATTATTTCTATACTTGACATGAACATGAAACCTGGGAAAAGGGGGGAAATCAAGAATGAAATCCGAATTGTAACTCAACAGTTATTGATTGCTAGAGACTGATCAGTCGATATGAGAATCGGGCTCCGGAATGGTGATACTGACATCATTCATCTATACATGACATTGTTTTACTGTCTAGCGGTACGTATCGGATTCAGCCCCGAGAATCATGACCATGGTCCCGGGCACGCACAGGATACTATTGAGTTATATCGAGAATTCTATTGATTGGTTTCAAATACCTTTATGATAGATAACATAGCGACATGAACCCTTAGAATACACATGATATAGTTGATACTGATATCCTGCTTGTTGCATCACATGTACTACTATTGCTTATCGTTTATATTCATGGCATCTAGTTCTTGCACATGGTATATTCTATCTCATACTGGTTATATTATTATAATACTTATGATGCACTGACGTCTGAGTTTTGCATGGCCCAGATACTTGACCTTAGCACACGAGGATTGTGATTATTTCGACAGGATTGCCAATCGGTAAGAAGCATCCCACTGATCTAGTTCTTATTGATGGTTTAGGTATTCTTTTATTTCCTTGGATCTTTATTGATTCCGATATTATTTCTTGTTATTATTTCTTGTGTGATAGATAGATTTATATAGTGTTCTTGATTACTGATTGACAGCCGTAATATGACTATGGAAGGATATTTCCTTACCGTAGGTAGCATGGTTGGCTTTATTATGTTCTTGTATTTGAGTATATTGGGAAGCGGGGCATGACAGATTCTTTGTTTTATTGAATCATGTTTCCATTGCTAATCCTCTTCAAATGTTCTTGACTTTAGAATCATGATGGGAAACGGGCATATCAGAGGCGTATAGATGGCGCTGCACTACTTGGGATCATACGCGGTATGTTTTGGATATAGATGCCCTCAAGACAATTATCATCGTTGTAGGAATGTAATTACTGAATTCGAGGAGGGCCTATACCAAGAACAGTCTTGCTTGAGATGATAGTATGCTATCTGGTTTTTATTTATCATTCATAAGTATATGTTTTACTTGCTATAATGTATCACTACTACATGATGATAAAGCCCCTAGGATCTTTACTTGACTACTAGGATTACAATAGGGATCATACTAGTGGGGCCTGGGTAGTCTATAAGCACATCCTTTAAAGTCTCTAGTCGTAAGAGTAACGAGACTGGGCATCGGTACTCTTGTTTTGACTAGTGTATACGTTTCATGACCCTGTACGGGGTAATGGATGATCCCATAGCTATTGGTATTTGATACCGATGATTGTATACAAGTGCTCGTTGGAAGAGTTACACTAGACGGACTCGCCGAGAACTCCTAGATGGTATTATAATAATCATCAGATAGCTGTTCTCTGGTGACATGAGTACAGGGTAGTCCCTAGACCCAAGATCGCAACAGTGTCTTGTGTGTGTTCCCATTGTACTTAGATTACTATCCTACCACGGCTTTAAAGATTCATGCAAACATGTTTTAGTTGGGTACAGCCCCGAAGCACATGGAGACAGTAAGCGGTTGAGGGAATTCGTCTCTTCCGGTGTAACACCCTAGTACGTTTATACAGTATAACTTGGTATTTTAAGTCTCGCTTTATAAATTTTTTTAATCTATTTGGGTTGTGAATGATTCGAATAGTAATGGTCGTTATCCGACCCGACCCGCATATTTAGAACCCAATATTGTCCTAGATTATATTTGAATTTTTCCAGTGAAGTGTATCTACGTGAATCTAGTATTATATATACATTATATATATTTAAATCTTGATATATCTATTTATAGCCATAAGTTATGAATACATAATATTTTTTCTAATTGACATTGCATGACATATCACCTCATATCTTATTTCGCTCTTATCTATTATGTGCAAATCTTAAAATATAAGATAACAAATAATTATCAATCTTTATATATTGATTAAATATTTATTTAGATCTTTTTATGAGGTATATGTATTTAACATTATATTATCACATTATTGTTTAAGATTTTTACGTATGTGTATTATTCTCAAAAATATATTTTTTAGAAAGATTCGGGTAAAGTTTGGTAGCATTTGATATTATCTGTAAAACCCTAAAACCATAATATATATATATATATATATTAAAATAAACCCTCTCTCTCTCCCGGTCTCTTTCCCTTTCTTTCTCTCTCCTCTCAATCACCAGACCACCATCATGTCTAGACCATGCACCGTACTCAGACCATACCGCCGCCATACCCATACCAGACCACCACCATACCCAGACCAGACCACCACCATACCCAGACTATGCCACCACCGTGCCATCTCCGTACCCAGATCATGTTACACCCTGTGCCCGCTTCGTGCTCAGCTTATGCCCACTTGTGTGCCACCGTCGCATCAGCCCCGTGTCACCGCAATGCCTAGCACCATGTCGTGTCGTGTCACGCCGGGCCACTACACACCTTCATCTTTAGTGATGCCGTTGCATCTTCCATCACTGATGTATACAGTATTCGTGACCAATGAGCTTTCCTCTGCTCATTGCAATCAAGTTCTGCCACCATCGCACCACAACATCAATTGACGCAAAATTGAGCCCTGGCATTTCGTCGAGCATTTATAAATGTCGCAATCTCCATTGTTCCAGTCATCGCGTCGTCCTTCCTTCTGTCTTGATCATCGTCATATATGAGGCAAGTTTTTAAACTTGCAACATGCTATAAAACCATATACCAAACCATATATATTTATTATGAGAATAATGGAGGAAAGAGGCCATGGGAGGGGATTTCCTCCTATGGCATTGGAAAAATACAACATCCACCAATTTTTTCGACGATCGGCATCCATCATCATCACCGTTATCATCTAAGATGTGCATACACAAAATTTCATGTGATTCCACCACTTTTTCACTGTTGAATTAGCAATGTAAAAAGTTCTATTGTCGGTAAACCATTAATTTTGCACCAGCTAAATCAACGTTATAAAAATGGTATAATCATATGAAATTTGGTGTATCCACATTTTAGATGATAAAGATGGAGGTGATGTATGCCGATCATCGAAAAAAATCATGGAGGGTGCGTTTTTCCGATGCCATAGGAGGAAATTCCCTCCTGTGGCACCTTTCCTCTATTAAGCTCATTTATTATACATATATTTATAATTTGCAAACTATTATCGATATACAGTTTTATAAAATAGTTCGTATTATATTATCTAGTAATGCTGATACGTTTATAGTAGCAACTGATATTACCGACGTGAACTATTCTAGTATATATCGTTTAGTTTATAATAATTAACTGACATGAAATAAATACGGTTAGATATTCATGTTTAAACAAGTAATACAGAGTATTTCCATCCTGTTATAGCTAGATAACCATGACAGTCATATTATTGCTTTTATTGTGATTGGTTACGCAATTAAGTATTTATCCTATTAACACACTGCCTGACATGTTCATGACCCGTTACTAGACCTGTTATTTGGATTATTACCAATGCCGACAAACTTGACTAGTTGTCCTGATGGACATGACTTGTTCTCTAGATAGACAAGACATGTACCTGCTTGATCTTGTGTTGGCATTAGATAGATATCATCTAATACCTGACTTGAACACGAAACCTAGGGAAAAGGGAAATCAAGAATGTAACCGAAACGTAACTCAAGAGAGTATTATTATTATTTGCCATGATTCCGGACATGACGGAATAACCATTGTTTATTGTACCGTGGTCCCGCGGGGAATGAATGGGATATATTGTGTCGTGGTCCCATGGGGGTATGAACGGGATATATACTGTTGAGTTATGATGAGAATTATATTAATTAGTTTCAAAGGCTTGTAGAATAAACAATCTAGAAGTACAGACTTTAGGATACACGTGACACACCTATAGACACTGTTTTATACCTGCGATTATGATTTATACTCATATCATCTTGTATAGCATCATGTTCTGATTATACTATTATTATTGATATTTATGACGCACTGACGTCTGGGTTTTGCATGGCCCAGCTACTTGACTTAGCACGTGAGTATTCGATAGGATCACCGATCAGTGAGGATCACCTCATTGATATAGCTCTTAGACATGTGATAAACATATTTAGTATTTTATTGTTCTTGATTACTGATTGATAGATGTGACTATGGAAAGATGTTTCCTTACCGTAGATAGCATGGATGGTTTTGTTACGTCATGAAATTTTTGTACTTTGGGAAGCGGGGCGTGACAAGGTTTTGTTGGTATCAAAGTACATAGGTTTTATGTTAGTTGGGTTTGGTTTCTTTTGTAGTTGGGTCTTGGACCCAATACATTAACCAGGAACCCATAATTTTAGGAACATGTCCTGCCACATTATTGTCTTTTCATTCAAATTCTTGAATCTTATATTTCCTTTAACTCTTTTATCTTGACGATATGGAAATGATATTGCATCTCGGTTTGAAATCCTTTTGGTTTCTCATTGTTTCTCCTATCTTATTCTCTCGATTCTGATAGTAGGATTTTGGTGACTTGAATGGAGTTATCTAGTTGTAACTATGTACCGCGGCATGCTTATAATACAGTACTCTATTTAGGTAACCTTGAGTCCTATTTTTATTCATTTTCTTGATTTATTGTTGTTGTATCACCTTGTTTCCTCTCGGCATCATTGCTTACGAGTTTATGTCTTATCGCGAGCTTGAATCCAGCAACCACGTTATATCTTTCCTCTTATCCCGTAAGAACCAATCCATTTGAGTTTCGAAGAATAAGAAGAAACACAGGAGAAGTTTTTTATGATTGCAGTAGTTCGAGATTAGCCCCAGCGGGAGCTGGTATAAACCGCTTCAAGAACGATCAGATGTAAGATGTTTGATTGAAGAAGTTTTAACATACCCTCCTTAAGTTATCAGAGTAGCGCAGCGGAAGAGTGATGTGCTGATAATCCACAAGTCTTAGAACAAACTTGCAAATTCATGATGAAGGGAACCGTTTACTGAAGGGTGAAGTTTGTAAACAAGTTGTAGATGAAGTGCTGATAGCAGTTCGGGGTTTCATGGATGTGTTCAAGAACATCTCGAGTTTACCGTCTAAACGAGATGTGGAGTTCGCGATTGATCTTATTCCTGTAGCAGCGCTAATTCGAAGGGTTTTATCCAATGTCACCAATGGAACTGAAAAGGTAAAGAGACAATTTTCTGAATTATTAGAGAAGGGTTGGATTCGCAGCAGTGGTTCGTTGTAAGGAGCTCCAGTTCTTCTAGTAAAAAAGAAAGATGCCACACGGAGGATGTGCATCGACTATCGAGAGTTAAGTTGGGTGACTATTAAGAACAAGTACCTAATCCCTCGCATAGGCGAATTATTCGACCAACTCAGTGGCGCGAGAGTATTCTCGAAGTTGGATTTACGATCAGGGTATCATCAAGTTCAGGTGAAAGAAGGAGACATTTGCAAGACGACGTTCGAACTCGATATGGGCTTTACGAGTATTTAGTGATACAATTTGGAGTTACTAATGCACCAGCAATATTTAGGGACTTGATGAACCAAATCTTTTCACCATATTTGGATCAGTTCGTAGTGGTGTTTATTGATGATATTCTAATCTATTCAAGGAGCAAAAAAGAGCATGCAGAACACTTGAGAATCATATTGCAGATATTGAGGCAACAAAATTTATATGCGAAGATAAGCAAGTGCGAGTTTTGACTCGAATTAGTGAAGTTTTTGGGTCATGTGGTATCCGGAGATGGAATTGCAGTTGACCCCGAAAAGATTGCAGCTATTCACGATTGGCCGATTCCAAAGAATATGGGGGGGATCAGAAGTTTCCTTGGGCTTGCTGGATATTATAGAAGGTTTGTGGAGAACTTCGCTCAAAATAGCAGAACCATTGACCAAGCTAACACAGAAGGAGGTACCGTTCGTGTGGACTGAGAAGTGTGCGTCAGCTTTTAAAGTGCCGAAGCAAAAATTGACAACCACTCTTATTCTGATAGTACCAGATGGTTCAGGAGGACTAGTTATTCATAGCGATTCATCTGAGAAAGGCTTGGAATATGTTCTGATGCAGCATAAGAAGGTTATAGCGTATACATCGAGGAAATTGAAGACCCATGAGAATAATTACCCAACAAATGACTTAGAACTAGCAGCAGTGATCTTCGCGCTGAAGATTTGGAGACACTGCTTATTGGACGAAAGAGTTGAAGTGTTTACTGATCACAAGAGCCTAAAGCACGTGTTCACACAGAAAGAGCTCAACATGAGGCAGCGTAGATGGTTAGAGCTGATGGCTAACTATAATCTTGATCTAAAGTATCATCCGGGGAGAGTTAATGTAGCGCCGGATGCTTTAAGTCAGTTACCAGCGATACGGATGTTGACTGCACGGAAGGAGATTATAGCTAATCTTCAGAGGTTCGAGTTGGAGATTGTACTACCAGATTCTTCGGAACAGTTGATGCAGTTGTAAGTACAGTCATCCTTGATCGATAGCATTAAGGAAGCACAGTCACTCGATCCTAGATTATAGAAATTTCGAGGACAAGTGGAAGCGGGTTCGAAGAGATTTGTTGATTCATGAAGATGGTTCGTTACGATATGGAAGCCGTTTATGTGTGCCTAAAGGAGATATTCGTGAAGAAGTCATGAAAGAGGCTCATAGTTCCGCATATTGATTACATCCGGGAGGTACGAAAATATATAGAGATTTGCGACAACATTTCTAGTGGGAAGGCATGAAAAGGGAGATTGCTCGCTACATATCGAAGTGCTTGGTGTGTCAGCAAGTCAAAGCTGAACACTAAAGAGTAGCTGGTTTGTTGCAAGCATTTCTGATTCCTCAATGGAAGTGGGAACATATAACCATGGATTTAATGACAGCCTTACCATGAAGTTCGAAGGACAATAAACTAGTTTGGGTGATTGTTGATCGATTGACTAAGACAGCTCATTTCATATCATTTCGAGTTGATCAGTTGACGGAGGCTTTGGCAGAGCGGTACATGCAGGAGATTGTGAGATTGTATAGAGTACCAGTTAATATCATTTCTGATCATGACACTCGGTTCCTTTCACACTTTTGGAGGATTCTATAGGAATGTTTAGGAACTCGCTTGAACTTTAGTACGGCCGACCATCCTCAGACAGGTGAACAGTTCGAGAGGACGATCCAAACTCTTGAAGATATATTGAGAGCTTGCATGTTAGACTTCAAGGTTTCATGAAAGGATCATTTACATTTAGTGGAGTTTTCATACAATAACAGTCCTCAGGCAACTGTAGAAATGGCTCCATTCGAAGCATTTATGGTCGTAAGTGTCGCTCACCTGTTTATTGGGACGATATTAGAGAAAGAAGATTATTGGGACTAGAACTCATTATGCAAACTGTGGAGAACGTTAACTTGATTCGTAATCATATGAAAGCGTATCATGACCCGAATTGGGCATGTGACCGGCACTTAGAATGTGTGACGTCTAAAGATGCCGATACAATCCGAGTAAGCTAGAAAACCAAGATTTAAAACCTATTTGTGGAAATAAGAAAGTAGAGTTTTAAAAATAAACAAAATGAGGTCACATGTCGAATGTTTTTAAGATGAAGTTAAAACAATTGGTTTTAGTATTGGAAATTTCGACAGCACCTCCCTTGTAATTTTTAAGAAAAGCAAGTACATAAACATTTAATATAGTGGCATCCCCTACATAGGAGCAAAATCAACGTCAATCGGTGGAAACAACCCATGAAATAATAGATGACACTCAGAAGCGAAGAATCACATGCATAAAAGTAATAGAAAGTACAATCAAACATAACTAGTCGATTCTACTCAATCATCCCAAAATATAAACATAAGTATACCCTCATTCTAAGTCAAATAATATACATAGCCTGATGGAGTGACACTAGATACAAGATATAAAATACCCAAAAAAGATGGTTACTAAACATGTAACCCACCTAGCAAGATAAACGACGAAAGCTGTGATATCTGTGTCCGCAACGCAGCTATGCATCCACACATCTCCTGTAAAGAATTATGGCACAACGGGGGTGAGTTGCCAACTCAGCGAATAAACTAACATCCAACAGTTGAAACTGTATGCATAACGAAATAGTGACTAAAACTATGCATCAGGTAGACATGATATATGATAACATATGAAATATGAATATGTAACTATAGTGCCTGTATAAAAAGAAACATAAATTTCATCCAATGTTCCAAAATCTTAGTCATTTTCATAACGATCCTCAAACCCGTGTCAAACATTGACAAATCTTCAGTTTTAGCAGGCATCATTCCCCGAACGATCCTGATAGCTAACAACATAGGTCGATATCCTTCAGATATCCGCCGTGTTTCTCAAACTATCTCCGGTATCGAGTGTCCTCGCTAGACTTCCCGCCTCTAATGCAGTTTTCCTGCCCTTCGGTCTCGACCGGGTCCACCATGTATCCGACTGTATATTCCCCCACTCAGTCCAAATAACGTAAAAATCTGCAACCGTATAGCTCCCCCACTCGGTTCGGAATAAAACCAAATCATAAAACAACAACTAACGGTGGATGTATCATATAAATAACGATGACCCGCTTTTTTCCTTTCTCTTTATTTTCTCCTTGAGAAAGCTCAGGCCGTTGTTAAGAGAGGAACCCCACTTCGACTCACCAAGGATAATCGGATGCTTAGATGTCTGGCTACTATCAATAACACCTGCCGGAATAACCGTTAAAAGGCATAAAATTATAACATGTAGTGAATGGAACTCAAGACAAAGAAAATCTCAAAACTCCATATTCTATGATCCAAGTAATGACAATGAAAATGAGATATGATATGTGTCAAAACAATAGCAATGCTGTGTGACAATAGTTATTAATGATACTATGAGTGCACAATAGATTATAGGTGAGATGGCAAGTTCTAGGTATGTACGTGACATGTTAATTACCGATGGGGTGTAGTGCAACATGTAAGTATGTGCAGGTGCAACATAACTCATTGATAATAGTGCAAGTATCCTAGCAAATGTTAAGTAATGTCGATTAATAGGTATGAATGCATACAATGCAATATTAGGTTTAATTATGCAAACAATATGAATGGAAAAAATATAACAGAATTTCTAGTTTCGGGCGCTATACGCCACCCATACATTGTCCCTCGGTAGATATTTAGTCTACTCGCCGGAACAAGTAGTGATCTACTCGGATCTCATTAATCCATTTCCCTTCCTCGCTGTCTCTGAAGTTCCCGCGGCCAAACCTAACATCGAAATAAAACTTTCGTATATAACCGGCTAAATTCCGATACAGCGAATACATAATTTCTAAGTTAACTAACTTACGTAACGCGATAAGTTTGAATATCATGTGCGATTCAGACCCAAGGCTAACTAGAACTACCCTGACACGTATTTTAAGAAAACATAAAAACGGGATACGAAATGTCCGTATCATACGTTAAGATATTGTAAAAAGCAAAGCAATTAGCTTCCAGATTTTATTTACAGACTATTTAGGTAAATCAAAGTACACCAAATACCATATATAACCTACAGAGAGCTACCCACAAAATCTAAAACCCCAACTCACCAATAAAACCGGCGGTACCGGGAAAATGGAGGATTTCGTCGGTCGAAATGTGCAGGAATAGGTTCGGGTTTCTAGGGTGAACTCTAGGTTCTAATATCATGCTACTGTACTGTTAGATTTATCTTTGGATTAGTATAATTATAGCAGATACTAACAGAGCTAAGACTCTAACAAAAATACGTTTTTTCTCGATATCGTAAACACTACTTATACAGAACTCCTACTAAGACCTGAAAGGTTGAGGGTTATACCTATATGAAGGATTCCACTGAGCTCAATCTTCAAGAGGTGCATAAGGAGTTAAGGAGCCTATCTTGAGGGATTTGAATCACCATCCATGGAACTCTAGCATCTTTTCTTTCTTTCTTTTCTAAGTGAGGGTAGAGAACTTCACTATTTGATGCTAAGTGTTTTTAAACCTATATTCAGTTGATAAACTGAACAAATAAGGGAGTTTGGTGTTGAAAAAGGGAGGAGGTGTCACTATGGAGGGGTGAGGTGCATGTGTGCAAGGGTGAGGTGTAGGCTTGAGGTGCATCCCATGGTGTGGTGTGGGTGAGGTTCATCATAACCCGAACCTCATAATTCTCACAATATGCATATAAACCCCCCACACAAATCTTTATTCCACATAGAAATTAATGTAAGTCTACGGTAGCGCCCCGGCCGTCTGTCCGAGGCCAAAATGCGGAAACGAAAACTTTTCATAAACTTGAAACCGGCGCTATCGCAGACTTTAATCCCGGATCGAACCATTAACCTATAACTAGCAACTAGAGAAAGGGTTGGAAAGCTATACCGATCGATCTGTGTCCTTCGGTCTTTGTCCACCATCCCAAGCTCCTCGCTGCATCTCCGATCTCTGATCTCCTCGTGGAAAGGGCACCACAACAATGAGTCTTTTTACGGGCTCCCGCTTCATCCGAAGCAACTCGGGCACGAAGTTCGCTAGCCGACGTGTCTAAGGTGAAGTAGAGAATGTGTGCGATCACTTCGTCTCAAGCATCCATTGATTCTCATCGCATGAGAGTGTATGGATGGAGGTTGAAGATGAAGCCATTAGTGAAAATGGTGAGCTAAAGGAAGAAGAAGGAGAGGAGCCTTTTGTTATTGTGTTGAGATGATGAAAATGAGAGCTTGCATAAGAAATCCAAGAGCAAACCCAAGCCTATATGGCTGTCCATTCTCTCTCCAAGCATCATATCAACACAATAATCAAATCCTAATGTGACATTAGCACAAGAAAAGAGACCATGAGTCACTAAACATGTCCATGTCACATTAATTGCACCTCATGATCATTTCCACTCACAATTTCCACCATTTGCAAACATTAACCCAAATGTTTATAACAATAAAAAGATATGGCAACATTTAAAGTAAACTCGTGACGGATCACAAGGATACCCCTCACCTGTATATACATACCTGCATCTGCATTCCGACTGAATGCGAATGCGATGAGACTAAAGTAATCCAACAAATCTAATACTAGGATCCGGCTTAAACCAAAGCCCACTAGTATGATCCGTCCGATCATGATCTGTGCACTACTGCACGTATATGATCGAACCCTGCCATAATACCATACGTTCTCTACAACGTTTCGCCCGAAACTTGAAAACTATCTGTGGGGGACTCTAAAGACTCGTCAATACTTTAGCTGTGGATTTAACCACTAGCACGTCAGAAGTACTAGCTGTACATAACGGGCTACCAGGTATTGACCAAAAGGGAGGTCGATGAGCAAACTCATCCTGACACCCTACTGAGTCTATCAGTGAAAATATCCGTACAGTCCGGTTGGTTCGTCTATGAGCATCGTATGGTGGGCCTAGGGGGTTGGTAAAAGTCAGACCCCCAAAAGCGGTACAAGTCGTGTCGGAGTGTAGCCCAGAACACCCTGAGATACTACTGGAATACCTATCAGTAAATCTCCTTCCTTGGCCAAGGACTTCGTGTAATGGCTCTCCTAGACACAGTGCGATCTCACCCCCAATGCCGGGAGAGACGAAACCCCTGCCGATCCGCTCACTGCCTCCATATAGCTCGGGACTGTACCCAACTAAAACCTGTTTGCACGACTCCTTTGAGCCGTGGTAGGGTAGTAATCAAAGCACAGTGGGAACTCACACAAGACAAATGACGATCTCAGGTCGATGAACTAACCTGTACACATGTCACCAGGGAACTGCTATCTGACGTCAGGTATAATACCAACTAGCATGTTCCCGGCGAGTCCTGTCCGGTATACTCATAACCTAATGAGCACCTGTATACATCTTAGGTGAACCAACTGACACCAATGGCTTGTGAGACCGTCCACTGCCCCTCATCGGGGTTTCGACTGTATACACTAGTCTACTAATGGAGTATCGATGCCCAGTCTCGAAACTCCCACGACTAGGGACATTTTAAGGATGTGCTTATAGACCCCAGCTCCCACGTATATGATCGCCATCATACTGCTGGTAGTCAAGTAAGAATCCTAAGGGCTCTATCAATGTGTAATAGTGATCTGTAAGGTCATCTAAAGCTGTACACGATGATAAAGATAAACCAGATAGCATACTATTATCTTGAGTAAGACTGTCCTACCGGTATTGGTCCTCCCTCAATCATTGCAATCACGTGCCTGTGATCCAATAATTGACTCTGAGGGCACAATATCCAATAATCTCCCACTTGCACTCAAGGCTAATTATTGCGATGTCGCATACTCACAGCCCGTGTGATACCGAACACCCAACTCCTCTACTGATCAGTCTCACAAAGCCCGTTTGTGAAACTATTGCGTTCGAGGAACAGCCTCAGTGAGTGGATCCGCCCTGATGTTTCTTTCTATGTCTCTCTTTATCTCAAGTTCACGGAGAAAGCCATCTCCCGAAATGAGCAATACCTGTCTTAGAATATGTCTGGATATCTGATGGGACCTGGTTCATAAATAAACTCCAAATCCAAACTTCTTAGACTGTATCGTCAACTGAACTTAATCAGTATCCTACGCCATGCCTCCCTCAGTATTCGCTTGGACCACCTATCCAAAGTACTGCCCCTCGTCAGAGGGAAAACTATAACTCTGACAGTCACTCTGTCATTCAGGTCACCTTGGAAGCCTGGAATGATAACTGTCTCCTAAAAGAGGCTGTTATTATTATATCCCTAGAACATCCACTTATGTTCTAAAACTGCTTTCGAACGTTTCTCCAGGATAGGATTAATATCAACTTATTGCATCTAGTGCCAAAAACAATGTCTGGTGTGGTACTTGACATCTCATGATTGACTCAATTGCCTAAATAAGAGATCTGCCAATCTTGCACATCCCTCTCCCCTTTAGTCCGTAAGACACCTTTAGAGAGGGTGACTCCATCACCTGCAGGTACACTACCATGCCAGGAGTCGTCCATTCTAAAATAGCTTTTAGAATACTGTCTAAGTACCCAGATTGGGAAACTACCCAAATCTAGATTTAAAACTATATATCTAGTAACCAGAATATCTGATATAATATCCAAGTCCTTTGTGGAGAAACCACTGTGTGACAACCAAAGTATAACCGATTGTAGTATAGGAATATCACTTCCTACTCTGTGTATGTCATCCAAATAACAGGACATCACACCCTACTACTTTCTTAACAGATCCATCCCCTATTCTGATGAAGTCAAATCTATGACTGTCACATCAGAAATAGATGATCTATCTCTTCTATATCTGCTTTAGTCCATAAATAGATATAAGCTACTTGTCCACTATGCTTCCGCTGCTCCCACTGACTATGACAACCCTCTGGCAGAGTCATATACATGTACAGTTCTAAATCCAGTTCAGAACAATGCTATACTCATCCTCCTGCCGGGTCTCATAGCTTGGAACAACAGTAGTGTCAAGTCTGCGTAAACAAGAACCTCCCTATCACCGTCTTTGAGCATACCGAAGTACCTCTCGAGTGCCTAAGGTTACCCACCATATCTGCGGAGTGGCCAATGGAATGTCAAACCAGATTGAATCTTTAGGTTCTTATCAAATTTTTAGTAATCGTTTGCGGTTCTGGAATCACTTCCAGTTCTACCATACTCCCACTACTGTTTTCTGAAAAAATCCATTTTTATTAAAACTGTGGCGAGTTAAGAACAATATCACTATTGATCTTCCATATGGTAGAAAGTCAACCCTCGTCATAGTCCGAGTTAACCCACAAACAGCCATTACAGAAACGTGCCTTGAGTTATCCAGAGTCTGGTTTTAAGCATAAGCCGGACAACTCTCCGTACCTTAACATCGTTAAGATATGAACCGTTCTATATCCAATATAGAAACAAAGGCACCGATTTAATTAGAACCAGATTCAAATCATGCAGCTGTCTCCAGTGCATGTCAACTAAATGGAGAGAGGCCGATCAGCATTACTCAACTTAGGAGTGCTTCCAATTATGAGTAACCTGAAAGAGAAGCAAGTTCTCTTAATTATTACTATTAACTGAATACCATACATAAGTATCTACATTTTCGATCACCTTTAAGAATCCTGATACTTGCAACGCCTGGTTCTCTACTTTATTCCTATACCTATAACTTCTCAAAACTTAGACCTTGCATTTCTACGAAACACATGTTTAAGAACTAGAGAAGTCACAAGTAAACAGAACATAGTATGAGTACAAACCCCTCTGTCCTAATGGACACTGGACAACATACAATACACTGTATAAGTCCCCTGAGTGTAATAACTCATTCCCTGTGTGCCGTAGGTTGAAAACTGTACTTATGGTTAAGAAGAATTACACCGTTGTTTAATGCTCCTTACCTAACCATCCACTGATATAGGTAAATGTCATAGACATAATTTCAAAAAGTTATATCTCACTTTATAAAAATAAATGTAAAGATATATCAATTTGAAATTGGTGCATAACAACGGATATTCAAAACCAAATATTTGCCGTCCGGCAAACTACCCAGGCGATCTCCTCAAATATCACCAATTACAACGAATCCCGATATAATGAGGATGATCACCCAATTCCCAATAACTTACTCCCACTCATCATCTGTAAAACCATACAGATGTGAGAATCAAACCTGGTAAATACATACCCTGGAGCAAGGACTAATTGGGAAATCAGTTTTCTTTTAACAGTACACAGTGAAACTGAAACATGTAAATGTTTCGAAGGGGTATCCGGGTATTCTTAGTAATGCCTCTTCCATTATCGGATTCACAACTGTAACCGTATATTTCTTTTCCATCTCTCAAAATCCCTTTATATGTCTTTAGTCATTACCTTATGTACACCCTTTTAGGCTAAATGGTTTTCTTCCTTCCCTACCGTTCGGCACCAGCCTATGGTTTGGAAGAAGACTATCCAATAAGCGTAATAGGTGTACTGTCCTAATCCCAGGAGCACTCGCAACTCGAAAGAAGGTAAAGATAAAAGACAACTGAATAAAACCTTATTCCTATTTCTCCTAAACCAGAATCCATCCCCGAACTGGAACAAGTTCCTTCGAGTTCGTATATAACCATACGATGGAGTATCCAAATAACTGTGGATCTTCGTAGTGATACGGAGTGTCCTGGAGAAATACAAAGGTGAAGTAGAAGTGGCGATGAAATACTTGATTTGGTCATGAATGATAGCAGTCGTAATTTACTTTGCCCTCTTACTGATCTCTTTATTTGTCTTTACTTAATACCTTTTGTACACCTTCGTTAGGCTAATTGGTTTTCTTCATTCCCCACGTTCGGCACCTGCCTATGGTTTGGAAGAAGACTATCCAATTAGCGCAATAGGTGTACTGTCCTAATCCGAGGAGCACTCGCAACCTGAGAGAAGGTAAGAGGAAAAGACAACTGAATGGTCCTATTCATTTTCTCCAGAACCAGAAACCATCCTCGAATCTGGAACAAGTTCCTTCGAGTTCGTATATAACCATACGATGGTTTTATCCAATGGAAGTGGATGTTCGTAGTAACACGGGGTGTTCTGGAGAAAAGGGTAAAAGTAGAAGTGGCAATGAGGTCTGCAACTCTGACAACCCAAAAGCCAGTGTTTTAAAAAGATTCGATTAACTTGGTCACTGAGTCATAGTCAAGGGTCGGGTCATGGTCGCTGCCAAAGAGAGAGAGAAAAGAAATACTCTGCGTGCACTCCAACCTGGATCAGAATGGTTATTAATCTATCTAATCAGGAAACCTCCCACTGTATCGTCAAATTCTCCTCCAAACCTGAAAGAAGAATTAGTCGGGATCACCCGAGGAGTAAACTAACTCATCAGTGGGAATCGGGATCCAACTATCATCGCATGATAACGTGATGGAATCCACTCACGTTATCACACTCCAGAAGGTATGCGCATATCTGGCAAGTTTCAGTTTCTTTAGAAACTCCCGATGTGATTTTTACCCCATGCTCTTATGACCTTGAATTTGGCCAACAAATTATAAGTCACATGTCAAGTTCTACCCGTCATTATCTAGGTTAATTTGAACCCACCCGTACATACCCTTGACTTTGGCCAACAAAGCAGTAAGACTGTCCCAAACCAACGCATCTATCTATGCAACAGAAAAGTAATAAATAGCTACCATACACTATGCCTTGACTTTGGCCAACAAACATAGCATGAATACTAAGTGCTACCCGTCTGAAATGACGGAGGGCTACGAATGGTTTTTGGCGAAAAACCTTTAATGTAATGAACTTGATATCGTTGAAGGAACCGGATAGCTTTTTATAAAAATATAGTGGCGAAAACCTTTGCTAAAGAGATCACTCCCGGTGAAGGGATCTTGGCTCTTTCCCCGTAGAATGAGGTGTAGGATATTCCAAACTGAATACCACGATGCAAAGCAAAAAGTAATCGACTATTGTGAAGTTATTACCCTGATGCAAACTTCTGTCCAAGGGGTCACTCCCGGTGAAGGGATCTCAGCCCTTGCCTCGTCGACTGAGGTGCTGGATATTCATAACCGAATACCACTGTGCAAAACAAAAGAAAACGTCCTTGCAATAATAGCTTTTTGAAAAATGTTCCAACAACATCAGAATAGGTTTGTTTAGCTTGCATTGATCCGAATCAATGCAGTCCCATCAATTGATCACACCACAAAAGAACGAAAATATGATGTACGTATATGCCATCTGCATTCACCACTGGGTCCCCTCATCACCCGTTAGGTTACTTAACTAACGACAGAGCGGGGACTGGACTAGCGCGGGTGTAAAACATATACAACATCTACTATTATATATATCAATATATAATAATCGCTCAAGGCGTGATAAAATGCAACATCACAGAGAGTAATAAGCATCACAGAACAATACAGATAATTTGGGATCCCCGGGTTTCATAGAGCCACTACTGAAACCCGACGTTCCCCTGGTCGTGTGGATATCATGTGCAATGAAATCCTAGACCCCTACGGGTGCGACAAGTTACCCGCCAAAACCTGAAGCGAGGCAGCCCCCTACAGCAAAGTGAATGGACCACCCAGCACTTCACGGAATCCGGTAACTTGAGCACCCCTCCTTAGGTCAACCTGTACCCCCTACGAGTGCGGCAAATAGCCCGCCAATTCTAGAGTGAAGCCCCCTCCATCTCAAAGCCATGAGACGCGGGCCCATTGCCCTCTAGAACCTAGCTATCCATCACCCCACCGCGGGGTAATCATAGTACAAAAAGTAAAATATATACAACGGGTACATCGACCTCAGCCTGGTCGTGCCCCAAAAGAATAATATACAAACAGGCAGTGACGGCAGTCCACATATCGGACGCTCTCCCTACAATATTAAATGTACAAATAATAAACAAACTGTACTACCATTGCATCCAGGCTATCCACCACGACAAATCCGCAACATCACAGCACAACACAGAACATCAACGTGAATGTCACATTCGCAAATCCGTCTAAAATAACTATAGCAATTAGACAAGATTTACCGCTCGAGTGACATTCACGGTCGCAGATATAAAGTAAGCACTGTGAACTAACATATTTAAAATTTTTCGATCGACAAAATTTCCCGAAGTGGGCCCCAAGCACAAATCCAGTACTCAAACAAATCTGGGCCAAAACAAAATATTCCAGAAACCACATTTTCACTTCAGAGAAAACTGTAAAAAATTTGCCGCCCTAATGCTACAGTAGTGCGGCGGAACCGCGACCAAAACAAGGGTAATGCCGCGATTCCGCGGCGCTATGGTGAGATCAGTGTACCAAATTTTCTCAGATTTCTTTAAAAACCCTGCCCGATTTTCTGCAACACTCAAAATAATTTTTCGACCACAAAAAAAACTCGACAGAAACTCAGAAAATGAAAACGCGGTTTCGGAAATTTTGATCGATCGATGTTTTAAATACGTTAGAACAAGCTAGTAAAGGTTAATGGCGTGGCTCTGATACCATGTAAGTCTACAGTAACGCCCCGGCCGTTTATCCAAGGCCAAAATGCGGAAACGAAAACTTTTCATAAACTTGAAACCGGCGCTATCGCAGACTTTAATCCCGGATCGAACCATTAACCTATAACTAGTAACTAGAGAAAGGGTTGGAAAGCTATACCGATCGATCCGTGTCCTTCGGTGTTTGTCCACTATCCCAAGCTCCTCGCGGCATCTCCGATCTTCGATCTCCTCGTCGGAAGGGCACCACAACAATGAGTCTTTTTACGGGCTCCCGCTTCATCTAAAGCAACTCGGGCACGAAGTTCGCTAGCCGACGTGTCCAAGGTGAAGTAGAGAACGTGTGCAATCACTTCGTCTCAAGCATCCATTGATTGTCATTGCATGAGAGTGTATGGATGGAGGTTGAAGATGAAGCCATTAGTGAAAATGGTGAGCTAGAGGAAGAAGAAGGAGATGCGCCTTTTGTTATTGTGTTGAGATGAAGAAAATGAGAGCTTGCATAAGAAATCCAAGAGCAAACCCAAGCCTATATGGCTGTCCATTCTCTCTCCAAGCATCATATCAACACAATAATCAAATCCTAATGTGACATTAGCACAAGAAAAGAGATCATGACTCACTAAACATGTCCATGTCACATTAATTGCACCTCATGATCATTTCCACTCACAATTTCCACCATTTGCAAACATTAACCCAAATGTTTATAACAATAAAAAGACATAGCAACATCTAAAGTAAACTCATGACGGATCACAAGGATACCCCTCACCTGTATATACATACCTGCATCTGCATTCCGACTGAATGCGAATGCGATGAGACTAAAATAATCCAACAAATCTAATACTAGGATCCGGCTTAAACCAAAGCCCACTAGTATGATCCGTCCGATTATGATCTGTGCACTACTGCACGTATATGATCGAACCCTGCCATAATACCATACGGTCTCTAGAACGTTTCGCCCAAAACTTGAAAACTATCTGTGGGGGACTCTAAAGACTCGTTAATACTTTGGCTGTGGATTTAACCACTAGCACGTCAGAGGTACTAGCTGTACGTAACGGGCTACCAGGTATTGACCAAAAGGGAGGTCGATGAGCGAACTCATCCTAACACCCTACTGAGCCTATCAGTGACAATATCCGTACAGTCTGGTCCGTTCGTCTATGAGCATCGCATGGCGGGCCTAAAGGGTTGGTAAAAGTCAGACCCCTAAAAGCGGTACAAGTCGTGTCAGAGTGTAGCCCAGAACACCCTGAGATACTACTGGAATACCTACCAGTAAATATCCTGCCTTGGCCAAGGACTTCGTGTAATGGCTCTCCTAGACACAGCGCGATCTCACCCCCATTACCGGGAGAGACGAAACCCCTGCCGATCCGCTCACTGCCTCCATGTGGCTCGGGACTGTACCCAACTAAAACCTGTTTTCATGACTCCTTTAAGCCGTGGTAGGGTAGTAATCAAAGCACAGTGGGAACTCATACGAGACAAATGACGATCTCAGGTCGATGAATTAGCCTGTACACATGTCACCAGGGAACTGCTATCTAACGTCAGGTATAATACCAACTAGCATGTTCCCGGCGAGTCCTGTCCGGTGTACTCATAACCCAATGAGCACCTGTATACATCTTTGGTGAACCAACTGACACCAATGGCTTGTGAGACTGGCCACCGCCCCTCGTCGGGGTCTCGACTGTATACACTAGTCTACTAATGGAGTATCGATGCCCAGTCTCGAAACTCCCATGACTAGGGACACTTTAAGGATGTGCTTATAGATCCCAGCTCCCACGTATATGATCGCCATCATACTGTTGGTAGTCAAGCAAGAATCCTAAGGGCTCTATCAATATGTAATAGTGATCTGTAAGGTCACCTAAAGCTGTACACGATGATAAAGATAAACCAGATAGCATACTATCATCTTGAGTAAGACTGTCCTATCGGTATTGGTCTTCCCTCAATCATTGCAATCACGTGCCTGTGATCCAATAATTGACTCTAAGGGCACTATATCCAACAATTAAGACTTTCCACTAAAACCCCTTCTTACAAACTAATGTTACCTAAACTAATTACCACTTACTTAAATACCCTAACCATTTATAAAAAGTCTTTTTATCAAAATTATAAAATTTTTAAATAACATTTTTTTTAAAAATAAAATAATTAATTATCTACAAATTTTTCCGAAACGTTACAATAGCCCCCCTTAAGAAAATTCGGTCCCCGAATTAAAACCTAAACATACATACCTTTAAAAAGATGCGGGAATTTCTTCCGTATCGCATCCTCGGCTTCCCAAGTGACCTCTTCGCTATTTGGTCCCCGCCCATACAACCTTTACAGATAGAAGTAACTTTGATCGCAGTTTCTTCATATGCCGGTCGAGAATAGATACCGACTGCTCAGTGTAAGATAAATCATGCTCAAGCTGTACAGACTAATGCTGGATAGCGTGAGAAGGATTATGAAGGTACTTGCGAAATATAGACACGTGGAACACGGGATGCACATCGGGAAAACTTGGCAGAAGTGCTAAACGATATGCTATAGCACCTACCCTTTCAAGAATCTCATAGGGTCCAACATATCTGGGACCGAGTTTTCCCTTTTTCTCCAATCACATCACACTCTTCATCGGTAAGACACAGAGAAATACATGGTCTCCCACATCGAAGTCAAGTCTACGGCGACGATGATCAGCATAAGATTTCTGCCCGTTCTGAGCTGCTCTCATCCTATCCTGGATCATCTGGCTTTTCTCAGTTGTCTCCTGGACAAACTAAGGCCCTAGGAGGCTGCTCTCGCTAAGCTCGGTCCAACAAACTGGCGACCGACACTTCCTCTTATATAACGCCTCAAATGGTGTCATCTGAATCGTCTCTTGAAAGCTAATATTATAGGAGAACTCAATCAAAGGTAAGTGACGATCCCAACTGCCACCCAAATCCAGTGTACAAACTCGAAGCATGTCCTTAAGAGTCTGAATCGTACGCTCTGACTGGCCATCAGTCTGTGGGTGGAAGGCGGTACTGAAACTCAAGCGAGTGCCTAAAGCATCTTGAAGCTTCTGCCAGAGATGACTGATAAACCGTGTGCCTCTGTCAGAAACAATACAGGTTGGAACTCCATGCAACTGCACAATCTTGTCTATATAGACCTGGGCGTACTGTGCATACACGAAAGTTGTCTTCACCGGCAAAAAGTGAGCTGCCCTTGTCAATCGATCCACAACCACCCAAATGAAGTCATACCCTCTGCTAGACCTGGGTAGACCCATAATAAAATCCATGGAGATCTACTTCTATTTCTACTCCGGAACAGGTAGAGGCTCCAACTCTCCGGATGACCTCTAATGTTTGGGTTTGACTTGCTGGAAAGTAAGTGTTAGGTTCCCTAGGGCGTCTGCTGGGTTTCGGGAGGTATCGACCATGCCGTTTTTAAAAAATGGCGCGCTAAAGAACCCTGACCTAGAATCTTAACTAGAGAATTAGACGAACAAGCATGTAAACATCTTTACATCTAAGTGAACAAGGAATACAACCTTTATAGACCGGTCCTTCACTTCAATAGCTCCGTGTAGTAGTCCCTTCGCTCCAAGTAGTGAACTTCCGGACTCTTGAAAGACTCCACAAGATGAAAGGAACAAGTTTGCTTGAGGTCTTCGAGGCCGAAGATGATCTACGTTGAGGAGACACCAAATCAAGCTACCTATTCACTAATATTGAATTAGTGAAGCAAACACCCTAAACTAAATGGCTAATCTAGTAGAGAATGATGAAGTAGAAATTTTTCTCACTTTAGAAATATTTTTCTCACTCATTTTCTTCACCTCCCAAAAAGCAAGAGAGCTAGAGGAAGGAGATGAAGAAAAGCAGCCATGGAAAAGATCAAGTGTAGAAAGGGAACCATGGGTGAGTTAATATCATATACTAACTCATGTAGAGACTAAATAATGGCTAATCATAATGGTTGGGTTAATAAATATCTTAAGTAAAACAAAATTGCTGGACTTAGTCAATAATTCTACAAGCTTCCATTAAGCTTCAACCATGACTAATTTCCACTCAATTTTGAATTACTTTAATTAAATAAAACCCTTGATTATGTTAAGCATAGTGTAAGTCACATACTCTCATGTCACATGTATCATCTAGCATGACAAAAAAATGTACATTAATATATATCACATATATACTAAGTGTACACAAGTGAGAAAATGAAATCTTAAGTGAACTAATATTAGTTAATGTAAGATAGTATATCAAATATATAATTATACATTAAATTATTAAATCAACACTTGATTTAATAATCCGGCTATATCACATACAACCGACTAATATCAAATGTATTAATTTATCGAATCAACACTTGATTCGACAGCCCAGTTATATCACATATAACCGGCCGATATCATATATCGCGAGAATAGAATACGGTATCACATACACGTATTAATCTCGGTTCCGCACATATCACATATGTGCTCCTACTTCATTTCGCTTGAGCCAGGAAACCTCTGTGTAAGACTCTAAAGACTGGTCAATACGCCGCCAGTAGGTGGTGATCATATCAGTCACCCACAAACCGCAAGCGGTCAGCTAAACGTAACGACCGCCCGGGTATTGAGCGATCAGAAGATCAACAAGCAAGCCTGCTCATACTCCTGCGAATCCAATAAGTAACACTACGGTACGGTCCGTTCTCTTCGTCTGATATGTCGCATATCATAGCCTGAGGGTGGTAGAACGTCAAACCCCAATAGCCTGATAAGTCATGCCGATGTGAGGCCCATAACGGTTCGAGAAACTACTGATAACACTCACCAATAGATCTCAGCAACCCTGGCCAGGGATTTCTTGTTATGGCCAATCAAGCAAGCGCAACATCAACCCCCAATACCGGGAGAGACAAAATCCTCTCCTATCTCTCATTTCCTCTATGTGACTCGGGACTGTACCTAAAAACCACCGTTTTGCAAGATCTCTTGAACGTGGTAAGGTCGAAATCAAAGCACATTGGGAATCACACAAGACTCTATGACGATCTCGGGTCAACAAACTAACCTGTACCAGTGTCACCAGAGAACTGCTATCTGACGATAGGTATAATACCATCTAGGAGTTCTCGACGAGTCCGTTCAGTGTACCCAGTCTCCACTGAGCATCCGTATACCATCTCTGATGTCAAACACCAATGGATATGGGATCATCCATCGCCCATCATATGGGTCGAGAAGCGTATACGCTAGTCTACTCTAGAATATCGATGTCCCGTCTCGATACTCCCACGACTAGGAACAATTGAAGGATGTAATTACCGACTACCTCTACCCTACTAGTATGATCTGCATCATAATCCTGGTAGTCAAGTACTCATCCTAAGGGCTTTATCAATATGTAACAGAGAGACAATTAGTGTACATGTTAAGATAAAGAGCAACCAGATAGCATACTATCATGTCGAGCAACAAAGTCCTCCCTATATATGTCCAGGCATCCACTATAATATACAGCACATGTATAATAATGGCCTCTAGGGCATACATATAACTAACAGTCAGGCATTTCGAAACAAAATCTGACACATCGCATTTCATCCCTTCCCACCAGAACACGTCTCGTAAATCGTGATACATCTTGGTAGACCCTGGATGAACACTGTAGGAAGACTGATGTGCCTCCTCTAATATCATATGCCTCAGCCTATCAATGCCGGGTACGCACAACCGAGTCCCAAACCATAGCACTCCCTCGCTGTCAATGGTAAACTCAGAATCTCCATACTGCCGAACTCGCTCCAAAATCTATGAAATTTGTGCATCCTCGGACTGTGCCTCCCTGATACGATCAAGCAAAAGTGGACGAGCATGAACATGGGCAAACTGTCCACCTACAAAAGTAAACTCAAACTAGATACCATTATCGCACAAAATCTGCCAATCTGCATCCGACTACCTCCGAACCGAACCTAAATACGACAAGCAAATCCCAGGCCTCCTACTCAACGCGTCATCCACTATATTTTCCTTGCCCGGGTGATAAAGAATCTCACAATCATAATCTTTCACCAGCTCCATCCAGCAATGCTGCCTCAAGTTCAAATCCCGCTGCTGGAATATATACTTCAGACTCTTGTGGTCTGTAAAGATCTGGCATGACTCTCCATATAGATAGTGTCTCCAAATCTTCAGTGCAAATACCACCGCGGCCATCTCCAGATCGTGGGCAAGGTAATTCTGCTCATGTTTCTTCAGCTGCCGAGAAGCATAAGCAATAACTCTGCCATGTTGCATCAATACACACCCTGAGCCAACACGAGACGCATCACAATATACCGCAAATCCACCTGAGCCTGAAGGTAAAGATAGAACGGGCGTAGTCGTCAGACGAGTCTTCAACTGCTAGAAACTTTGGTCACATCCCTCAGTCCATAGAAACAGAACCCCCTTTCGGGTAAAACTGGTCATAGGTGCCGCAATACGAGAGAAGTCATGTACAAAGAGATGGTAATAACCCGCTAAACCCAAAAAGCTATGAATCTCAGTCACTAACATGGGTTTAGGCCAATGCTGTACTTCCTCAATCCTCCTTCGACCAACCTGCATCCCATCTCTCGTAACAATATGACCCAAGAATTCCACACTGTCAAGCCAAAATGCGCACTTTGAGAATTTGGCGAACAACTGATCCTCTCTCAAAGTCTGCAATGCAATATTTAAGTGCTGCTCGTGCTCCTTCCAACTCCTAGAGTAAATCAAAATATCATCTATGAAAACAATGATAAACTGGTCGAAGAACAGCTTGAAGATCTGGTTCATCGGATCCATGAACACTGCTGGGGCATCGGTAAGTCCGAACGACATCACCAGGAATTCGTAGTGCCCGAAGCGCATCCGAAAAGCAGTCTTCGGAATGTCATCATTTCGGACTCGCAATTGATGATACCTGGACCGCAAATCAATCTTCGAGAAATAGCCGACTCCCTGCGGCTGATCAAACAAGTCATCAATACGAGGTAGTGGATACCTATTCCGCACCGTAACTTGATTCAGCTGCCGATAGTCGATACACAATCTCATGTTGCCGTCTTTCTTCTTAACGAACATGACCAGAGATTCCCATAGCGATACACTCGGACGAATGAGTCCTCTATCGAGCAATTCTTGCAACTGACTCTTGAGCTCCTTCAGCTCCGTCGGGGCCATCCGATAGGGCGGTATAGAAATAGGCCCCACACCAGAAATAAAGTCAATGCAGAACTCAATATCGCGCTCTGGCGGCAACCCTTGAAACTCAGCAGGAAACACATCAGGAAATTCTCGTATGGTCAGAACCTGGTCCAACGGGGCCTCTGCGGCTCCCACATCCTGAATAAATGCTAAGAACCCGCAATACCCCTTTCTCAAAAGCCGTCTAGCACTAAGTGCAGAAATCAGGTTGGAAGGAGTAACGCTGTAGTCCCCATGCACAACGAAAATTGGCTCACCAGGAAAATAGAATCTGACCGCTTTTCCCCGGCAATCAACGTACGCATGACAAGCGGCCAGCCAATCCATACCAAGAAGTACATCGAAATCTGGCATATCGAGAAGAATCAAGTCGACTAACGAATCTCTATCACCAATACATATGGAACATAACCTGAATATGCACTGGGCTATGAAAGAATCTCCCACTGGAGTAATCATAACCGGCGTCTCGTTCAGACGCTCCTCCACTCGAATCGCCGCGTCTATAGCCTGTGCATATGTATCGAAGTGCTGGGAGCCCATGGTGAGGAACAACTGTATATCCGGGTTCCTCACAAATCTCTTTACCCTGAGCTCCTTCGTGGGAACTAAATATGGAGCATAACACGACAACTGGGTAAACTAAAAATCATAAACTGCCACAGACATATCGGCAGGTTTCCGCAATGCCTCAAAACTACTGGCTCTGGCGTCTCTCACGCTCTGCGGAAGGAATCTAGCAAGGAAAACCTCAGAAAACCTTGCCCATGTCATCGGAGGAAGATCTGTTGCTCTCCCTCTCTCTATCGACTCACACCATGTCTGGGTAAGTCCTTCCAACCGAAAACTGGTCAACTCTACCGACCTTGTATCTGAACATCTCAAAGACCTGCCGATCCTAGCCATCCTATCAAGCAACGACTGGGGATCCTCTGTTGTGTCTGTCCCTATGAACACCGGAGGTCTCAACCTCATGAACTCTGGGAGTGATACCTCCATAAACTTCACGACTATCGGTGTGACTGTCTGAATGGGCTGTACTACGGGCTCTACAATAGTCGATGCCTGATCCTGCCTCTGAACACAGGTGGCCTCAGCCAACTGTCCCATCATCTACTGTAAGCCCAACATGCCCTCCTCCAGTCTAGTCATCCGATCGGGAAGAAGAGGATCAACATGTCCCTGTGTCGTCGAGATGTCTTATGGGTCAGTCGCCGTCACTGGAAGATCTGTCCGAGCAGCATCCTTGGCCACGGCTCGCCTAGATCGTGTGGCCATGTCAACTAGAACAAGAAACGAGAGTTGGTAAGGTGTACGAATAGGAACAACAATTATAGAGAGTTAAAGGAAGAATTAATCAAGATATACATCCTAAGGTTACTTAGGTCGAGTATCGTATCGTAAATATGCCGCGGAACATATGTACGGTACGTTACTCTTCCTGAGTTACCTACTCCATCAAACCAAAGGTCAATCTAAATAACTAAAGTTCGAGCTTAACAACTCCAAAGTCACTTCTAGGTTCCATAAGGTTAATCCTAAGCTCTGATACCAACTTTGTCACGACCCAAATTTGGCACGTGACCGGCTTTTAGATTGTGTGATGTCTAAAGATGCCAACACAATCCGAGTAAGCCAGAAAACCAAGATCTAAAACCTGTTTGCGGAAATAAGAAAGTACAGTTTTAAAAATAAAGAAAATGAGGTCACATGTCGAATGGTTTTTAAGATGAAGTTAAAACAATTGGTTTTAATATTAGAAATTTCAACAGCACCTCCCTTGTAATTTTTAAGAAAAGCAAGTACATAAACATTTAATATAGTGGCATCCCCTACTTGGGAGCAAAAATCAACGCCAATCGGCGGAAACAACCTACGCAAATAATATACAACGCTCATAAACGAAGAATCACATGCATAAAAGTAATGGAAAGCACAATCAAACATAACTAGTCGATTCTACTCAATCGTTCCAAAATACAAACACAAGTATACCCTCGTTCTAAGTCAAATAATATATATAGTCTGATGGAGTGACACTAGATACAAGATATAAAATACCCAAAAAAGGCGGTTACTAAACATGTAACCCACCTAGCAAGATAAACGACGAAAGTTGTGATATATGTGTCTGCAACACAACTATGTGTCCACACGTCTCCTACAGAGAACTAAGGCACAACTGGAGTGAGTTACCAACTCAGCGAATAAACTAACATCCAACAGTTGAAACTGTATGCATGACAAAATAGTGACTAAAACTATGTATCAGATAGACATGATATATGATAACATATGAAATATGAATATGTAACTATAGTGCCTGTATAAAAGGAAACAAAAATCTCATCAAATGTTCCAAAATCTTGGTCATTTTCATAACGATCCTCAAATCCCTTGTCAAACATCGACACAAACCTTCAGTTTTAGCAAACATCGTTCCCCGAACGATCCTGACAGCCAACAACATCGGTCGGTATCCTCCAGATATCCGCCGTATTTCTTAAACTATCTCCTGTATCGAGTGTCCTCTCTAGGCTCCCCGCCTCTAATGTGGCTTTCCTGCCCCTCGGTCTCGAACGGGTCCACCATGTATCCGATTGCATACTCCCCATGTTTACCGCCGAAAACATAGACGAACTGAGATGGATCGTCTTGCCTGAATTTGGGGGCAGATACTATTTGGATTTATCCGTCCACCTCTCCGAAGATTCCAAGTTGATTTATGGCACCATATATCGGAGGTTTAGACGGATGCGACCGTTGTAGCAGACTTTATCAGATTGCCACTCATTTTATGAGGGATTTTTGATTGTGGGGACGCTCTTCCCTGCAGGCGCAAGCCCTTGCAGTTAATTACGTTACCGCATTGCGATAACCACTTTCTCCTGCTCCGGAAGTTCACTTCGTGTCATGTTTTTTTTGTTTTGGTTTCCCGTGGATTGTATAAGGAGACTAGTTTATGTCATCGCCCGTAAGGCGCGGATTAGTCCAAATCCGTAGGTTCTAGATTTGGGTTTGGTTTATTTAAGGACCGTTAATCTGGTTTGGGATTAAAATCGACTTAAACATATGAGCATTTGGGGCTCAGTTATTTTAGTTTAAGGATATCGCGGTCCATTACTGTCGTGTTTGGAGCAGATATTAGTTTAGGGAAATTTCGGTCCAACATTCCCGTTTTGGGGACGAATGTTAGTTTAAGAACATTTCGGTCCATTATCGCCGTTTTTTGAGGCAACCGTTAGTTTAGGGACATTTCGGTCCTTTATTCATCTTGCACGCACATGTATTTGTTACGTGACGAAATGAACAATGGTGATATGGAATGCGTCCAATTTGGGGCACGATCTGACGATAATCCACACATAGCCTCAAACTGCCGTCCTTCTTCTTGACGAACAGAATAGGAGCTCCCCACGGCGAAACACTCGGACGCACAAGTCCCAAAACAAGCAACTCTTGCAATTGATCTTTAAGCTCACTAAGCTCTGCCGGAGCCATCCGATAAGGCGGTATAGAAATAGGCTCCGTGCCAGGAATCAGATCAATGCAAAACTCAATATCGCGCTCTGGCGGCAACCCAGGTAACTCATCGGGAAAGACATCGGGAAACTCTCGCACGGTAGAAACCTGGTCCAACGACTCCACCGTAGCTCCAGTATCATGAATGAATGCCAAGAATCCCCGAGATCCCCTCCTCAAAAGCCGTCTAGCGCACAGAACAGAAACCAAACTGTGAGGGGCGGCACCACAGTCCCCCTGCACAACAAACACTGGCTCGCCGGGAAAACAAAATCTAACTGTCTTCTCGCGGCAGTCCACGGACGCATAGCAAGTCGCTAGCCAGTCCATACCCAACAGAACGTCGAAGTCCAACATCTCAAGAAGGATCAAGTCGACGGACAGATCTCTGTCTCCTAAACGGACAGCACATGATCGGAACACGTGCCGCGCAATAAACGACTCTCCCATAGGAGTAGTCACTACAAGCGGCTGATCCAGCAAACACGACTCTCGGCCTATCCTCGGCGCGAAGTGCGTAGAAACATACGAAAGCGTAGATCCCGGATCGAAAAGAACATGTGCATCAAAAGAACATAAGTTAAGGGTACCTGAAACCACAGCATTGGACGCCAGAGCGTCCTGGTGAGTCAAGGCAAAAACCCGTGCCTGCCCTCTACCGGCTACTGGCTGTCCTCTGCCTCTGCCACCTCATCCTCTCGGCACAAAACCACCGCGACCATGACCTCTCTGAGCAGGAGTCTGACGCGGCGCAACAACAGGAATAAGAGGCAACACTCTCTGAGGCGGAGAAGGTGGTAAGGTAACCTGCAGTACTGCTGGCCCTCTCTGGCGCACCACAGTACAATTCCGAACAAGATGATGCAAACTGCCACAACCGAAGCATCCAAAAGATGGTCGCTGGCCCTCCTGGGAATAAGAACTGAATAACTGGCCACGTCCTACGTCTCTGCTACTCCCCGAGTCTGAAGGAACTCTGCCTCTGCGGACAAACCTCGGTCCCCGTGCTGGTTCGTCCGTACGAGTCCTCTTCGGTTCTGGAACAACCGATCACTCAGCTAGATGCTCCTCCACCAATAGGGTTGCATCGACAGCTGCCGCATACATGTCGCAATGCTGAATGCTGATGGCTAGGAACAACTGGGTAAGCAGGCCTCGAACAAACCTCTTCACCCTCATCTCCTCAGTCGCTACCAGGTACGGAGCATACACCGACAGCTCAGTAAACAAAACATCATACTCCGACACCGTCATCCCTAGCGTCTGACGTAACGACTCAAATCTGCGCGCTCGCGCATCCCTGATGCTCGGTGGAAGAAAACAGGCAAGAAACGACGTCACAAACTCAGCCCAAGTCATAGGAGCAAGACCGGCGGCTCTGCCCCTCTCCAACGACTCACACCACTTCTGGACCATACCCTCCAGCCGGAAACTCGCAAACTCCACCCATCTCTCGTCGGAGCATCGGAGTGAGCGATAAATCCTGGCCATCCGGTCGATGAACGACTGCGGATCCTCAGTAACATCTGTGCCAGTAAACACCGGAGGCCTCAGCCTCATGAACTCCGTCAGTGACACGGTAATAACCTCTGGAGTTGCAACTACGACTGCCGGATCAGTAGGTACCATCGCGGTCCCTGCAACGGGTGGAACAACAGCCTGCCCCTGTGCTCGAATGGCCTATACTAAAGTCCCCACAATCTGGCGTAGGTCCTGCATATTAGCCCCAATCATAGCAATGTGCTCCGGTACCACAGGCGTATCGCCGTGGTCAACCCTCGCCTCAGACGAGTCGACTATGGCCTCGGCCCTCGCGACCGCTCTCTGTGCCCTCGTATTCTTCGGCGGCATATAGGCTGGAAATTGAAACAAGATTCGATAAGGAAACGAAAATCGAATCACAAAGATGTATATCAATCACGGAAGGAATTTCAATCAATAAGTCCTAAGGTCACTTAGGCGGAGTACTGTGTTGTAAGTATGTCGCGGAACATACACACGCTACGCCACTCTGCTTAAGCTACCTACTCCATCATACCAAAGTCATCCTACACTCCGAAAGGTAAAAATCTAGCGCTCTGATACCAACTTTGTCACGACCCAAATTTGGCCCGTAACCGGCACTTAAACTACGTAACGTCTAAAGGCGTACGCAACTTAAGAAAGCCGAAACCCAGATATCTAAACCACCCAAAACTGGATCAACGGAGAAAACATAGTTTTAAATATTCGGAATTTTTCAAGTAAAAATCTTTAAGTTTAGTTTTCGTTCTTAAAAATTTCGGCAGCACCTCCTTTGTAAAAACTAACCCCGAAAACGGGTACAACATAGATAATAATAAAAGCATCCCAAATGGGAGCAAATCATGCCCAACGGCAGAGACAACCAGCACAACATATATACGACGCCGAAGCGAAGAAATATAAAAGAAAACTGCATAAAGAAGTAAAACTTTTCAACAAAACCGGCTCCCACGAGCACGGCACCCAAAGTCACTACAAAATAACACTGAATCCTCACAAGTCATCTCTAAGTCATATACAACATAGTGGTAGATGGAGAATACTAGATCCAATAAAAAATATACAAAGTACAAACAGATAACCGCAACCCACCTAAAAGCAAGGCCTCGCAGCCAACCGTAGCGATATCCGCAAAAGTATAGATGATAAGATGCCCTGCCGCGACTACTCAGAGGGTAAGTCCTGCACGACACTGTGGCACAACGGGGGTGAGTTGCCAACTCGTGAATAGTAAATAACATCATACAGTAATCGCAAGTATGCACGAACAACGATCTATCTATCACAAGTAATCCGATAGCATAAGTATGATAAGTGAATATGCAACAATCATGTAAAGGTACATCATCAGGGTACTACAACTACATGAAACAATGCATATCAACATAATTCTGAGTGTGGGATGATATAATATAAAATCTCATGCAAAAATCATCAGCATGGAAAACACCAGTGTCCCTCACTGACACATCAAATCCCAAATCCTCAGGCACCGTATCCTCAGATCGGCTCTCGCATCCTGTATGTCTCACGAAAACCTGAGTGTCAAACACCGACATTCGAAACATCATGAAACCCGTGTCTAGCATCGACACGTAAATCCTCATAACTCAGGCGCTGTCACCATGACTAGCCCTGACGATGTGTCATACCTCACTCCGGTCGGTATCTCCATGATAACCGCCGAGTCCAAATACAATCACCGGTAGGTAGTGGTCCCACCGTTAGGCTTATCGTCTACACCACGAAATCACCACTCATCCCGGGATATCATACCGGGTCCACCATGTACTCGCAGACGGTGCGTCCCGCTCCTCGAATCGGGTATCACAAGCCAAATCTCAGAACCGAGAAATCACATGGTGGACACATCAAATATCATATCAAGAGAAACCGGGTTTTCAAACAATACATAGTTTTCTTGAAAATATCCCCCACGGTTCTCAAATCCATAAATCATATGAAATCCATATCTCAATGCGTAAAATCCATATAAAATTGATATATGCAACATAAAACATCAATATGAGCATATAAAGGGAAAACCGCTCTTTAAATTGAATCTAGCTTTAAAACATATCATGCGGTTCCCAATTCCTTCGAAAATAAATGCAGTATCATATGAAGTGTACATGTAAGTGTAGCAAGGTTTAAGTATCTACATGTAATCAAGTACGAGGGTGTACATGTCAATATGTATGCATGGTGTATAAGTAAATATAGCAAGATATAAGTAAAGTGGAATAAGGTTCACTACCTTAACTATTCCTGCCCAATGTAATATCACGTATGTATGTGTCCACAGTATTTCATATACACAATAGAATAAGAGTTACTACTCCAATCATTCCTATCCACTATCATATCACATAGGTAGGTGTTTGTGCGTGTCATGGCAATTACAGACGGTGTGGGTGTAGCATACAATTTAGTGCTCGTGCAACATGAACCGTCAGTAATGTGTTATATCTAAAGGTACGAGTCAAGTACAACAGATAATGCTATGCAATGACATTCATATGAAAGTAACTAATATGCAAATGCATGCAGCTATCATATCATATTCGCCCCAACGCATAATGTCATACGGGCGATTTCCCCGTAGATGTTAAATCTACTCACAGATGGTCTCGAGCTATAAAAATCCGACCACCTGCTTCCCCTTGTCCGCAGCACCTGAAATCCCTGCTTGCGAACCTAAAATTTCATAAATACTACACATAAGCTAAAAATCCTATAATGACGAAAAGACAACGAAACGCGACGAAAACGTCCGGAAAATTACACTGCGCGCTTAGCGCATCTATCGCGCACGATACCGGCCAAAACCCTAATTGGGGTCGCTAAACTGTAAAACACCAAGCCTAGACCCCGATCGTCCCTATCGCGCAACACAACACAAAAATTACGAGGAATACACTAGATATAACCTCGCAACTACCAAACGAACCCTACGTCGGAAAAACCTCGAAATCTAATAAGCAACCTATCGCAATATATCGCACTAGATTCAAGATAACACAAATCTAACAATTACAAATACCTTAAAATAATTTAACTAAGCTATCTAAACCAATCTTATATTTTTAACACTCGCTAATTATGTTTTAGCAAAAATCTAGTAGCAACTTTGCTTAATTAAACAAAATAATCATTAGCAAATTTTAACATTTTCTACTAGATTAATCTTTTCCAAAACACAATTTAACACTTCAAATAAACACTAATCACTTAATCAAAATTTAACCCTAACATGAATTTCTAAAACCAAATATAATGAATTAATCAAGAATTAAAAGCTAAACTAAGCACATAAATAGTTAACTAAATTAGCTAGTTTAAGATTAAAGCAATTAATTATGGATTAAGGTAAGAAATTATACCTCCTCAAGAACACCAAATTGAAAATAGATCCATCATTTTAGCCTCCAAAAATCAAGCTTTGAAGAAGATCCATGAAGGATTAGTGAAGGAAAAATGGTTTAATTTTTATATAGGAATTTTTGGATTTATTTTTGGAATTCTTTTTGTGTTTTTGATTAAAAAGAGTGAGAAATGAGTTTGGAATTATTGAGGACAGAAATGGGGGGGATGAGCTCGGCCAAGGGGGTGAGAGGGGGGTTTTGTGAATATTTTGTGAAGAAAAAGTAAGGAAAAAGAGTAATAAATGCTAATTAAAGCAATTTGCCACCTTTACACCCTTTTCTTTTGTTTTTTAAAAACAAACCATTAGTCACCAAAAAAAATCTATATATTTAAAAAAAACCTTCTAAAATAATTCTAGTGACAAAATTAATTTATTCACAAATTTTTTTTCCCGATTTACGTGCACAAAATACCGCTTAAAATAATATTTTATTTGGGAAAAAATCTATCTGAACCAAAACCTCCCAAATACTCCCAAAGTTCGCGCATAAGCTTTATTTTGGCCAAAATAGGTGTCGGTAAGCTTATACGGTCGTTTGATCGAAATCGGGTTAAAACGGGAAAAACCGACAATTTTGCCCTAAAACGGGAAAATTCGCAAAACGATTTTTAAAACGTTACAGAATATCATTTTGGATATCATCAATGATAGATCATTAATCATGTTTGAGACTAAGATCGGCTCAATAATATTTTTAAGGATCATTTTTACTTAAGATCCATCAAAAGAGCATTTAGGCTCAGCTGCAAGAAACTTCAAAGGTTTAGCCAATTTGGGCTTAGTCTGCCTACTCTTATTCAAAAAGTGCTAAGCACTCATTTGGTCTTTACCTGTTCAGCCTTTTTCTTTTTATGAAAAAGTGCTAAGCACTTATTTGACGCTCTGACACTCACATGAGTGTCATGTGAAGCATTTGATTATGGGCACTGCCCAATGAGCGCTGGGCACTCTGCCACTTTGGGTGTTTATAGAGTGCTGGGCACTTTTCTCTCTTCTTTTTTGATGGCGCCCACATGAGGAGCACGTGAGGCGGTGCAACGCTGCCCAATCAGTGCTAGGCACTTAGCCGTTTTGGCCGTATGTGAAGTCCTAAGCATTATGTGGCACCTGTGTGAGGAGCATGTGAGGCGCTGGGCGTTGTTAAAGAGGGGTGTCCACGTAGGAAGCACGTGAGGCGCTGGTTTCTTTTATATGAAAATTTAATCTCTGTTGATGTTTTTTAGAGAACTTAAATATTTGTTAATGGTATGTTGACCATTAACGATCACCAAGATCACTATTTCAAGGATCTGGGATTATGTTCTTTTAAGAACTAAGTTCTTGATTCGAAGGAACTGAGTTCCTGGAGTATTATGGACTTCATATTCTTTCTCTTTTAAATTTGTTCTTCCTTGAACCTTTGATTCTCAATGTAACATTTCAGAAAATAAAATATTATTTTTGGAATTTAAATAATAAAATAATATATTTCACGAAAACTATTCGATTTGCAAATTAGGCTTTTCGTAAAATGGTATAATTATATATCGATATTTGAAAAATAATTGGAGATTAATATGTTTTATTTATTAAAAAGGTATTTATTGGATTTGGGCATTTTTATAATTAATTATATGCAACTTTATATTAAAACTTGGTTAATGCATTACTAATCACGATTAGGCCAAATCTGTATTTTTAATTAGTCATGGCTAGTGCACCATGACATATTGCATTTTGTTGAATGTTTGTTCATTTGCATTTGTGTTATTTGTGAGAAGGAAAGAAAGGAAAAGATAATTGATGAGAGAGAGGGGAGACAAGTTATGACATGAAGCATGGGAGACAAATGAGTATGGCAAGAGAGAGAGTGAGAGTGAGAAAGAGAGAGAGAGAGGGAGGGATGGCTCCCATACCTTCATCCTTATTTTCTTCTTCATTCATTCTTCTTCACTTCAACTCCTCTTTCACCTCCTTCCTTCATGAATCATCCCCAAAACCATCTCAAAACCCCACACTCCCTTCATTTAAAATGATCCCCACCTCATCCTACACCCTATAGTGGAACCAAGTTTGGATTTTGAATAACTTGCACCATCTTGGAAATTTCTTCAGTTGCTCCAAGAGATATAAATTCCACTTCTCATCTTGTAATTAGTTTCTTAACCTTCTAGTTTAGTTTAGAACTCGTTTTAGTGTAGTTTGTGATCTTAGAATTTTCCAAGTTGATGTTTAGTGGAAGAATGGACTTGTTAAGTTGTTATTGAGGTTTAGTTAGTGTTTACAAGATCTTAGTGATGATTTTTCTGGCCAAGATCAGAGACTAGAAACCAAAACACGAACTTAGATATTCCTCGATATCGGTTTTCGGTAAATTGTGACTTCTCTGTAGGATCTTCTATGACCCGAGACCACCATAAAATAAGTTCCTATGACAGAGAGATGTGCAGGCCACCTAGAGTGTTCCCTAGAAACCTGAGCCCCTCCCCTTCAACCCAGGCCGCAGATTAATTCCTTGTGGCCGCAAATTGCGGCCACATCATGGTGGATTTGATTTTTGGTTAGTGGCTTCCTTATGTGATATCTAAAGTAGCCCTATATGCAAAGTGTCTTGATTTGACCTAGAGTAGAATCTGGGAGAGATTTCCTTAGTTGCTGATTTCGTGCTTTCCGATTTCTGAAACTTGGTTTTAGTATTTGAGTTTGGATTTCATCGTTGGACGTTTGTACGTCAACGACGAGGGTTATTTGGTTGTTTTTGCATGCGTAGGCTATAGGTTCTAACCTATGAGCACTTCGTGTGCCGTATCACTTTTTCGGACTTGGTTTTAATGGCATTTCGATGTGTTTTGATTGTAGGTACTTTCGTGTGAACTCCCGAGACAACGAAGCACATCAACTTCAGAAAAGCAAGGAGATTACAGGTGAGTAGATTTATATTTACGGGGGAAGTCGGGTGGATGGCGTATAGTGTTAGTTGTATGTATGCCCTAGAGGCCATTATTGTACATGAGATGTATATTATAGTGGATGCTGGGACATATATAGGGAGGAATTTCTTGCTCGACATGATAGTACGCTATCTGGTTGCTTTTTATCTTAACATGTACACTTACTGTCTCTCTGTTACATGTTGATAAAGCCCTTAGGATATGTACTTACTACCAGGATTATGATGCAGATCATAATAGTGGAGCCTGGGCAGTCTATGAGTTCATCCTTCAATTGTTCCTAGTCGAGGGAATATCGAGACAGGGCATAGATATTCCAGAGTAGACTAACGTATAGTTTCTCGACCCATGTGATGGGCGATGGATGATCTCATATCCATTGGTGTTTGACATCAGAGATGGTATACGGGTGCTCATTGGAGACTGGATACACTGAACGGACTCGTCGAGAACTCCTAGATGGTATTATACCTCACGTCAGATAGCAGTTCTCAGGTGACACTTGTACTGGTTAGTCTGTCGACCCAAGATCGTCATAGAGATTTGTGTACCTCCCATTGTGCTTTGATTTCCACCCTACCACGGCTCTACTGAGTCGTGCAAACAGGTGGTTTTTGGGTACAGTTCCGAGTCATATCGAGGCAATGAGCGATAGGAGGGGATTCGTCTCTCTCGGTATTAGGGTTGATGTTGCGCTATGCCCGACTGGCTATAACTGGAAATATCTGGCCAGGGTAGATGAGATTTACTGGTAAGTGTTATCAGTAGTTTCTCGACCCGTTATGGACCTTACATCGGCATGACTTATCAAGTTACTGTGGTCTGACGTTTACCACCCCTAGACTAGATATGCGACATATCAGACGAACAGACCGGACTGTACAGTGGTGTTACTGATTGGATTCGCAGGAGTATGAGCAGGCTTGCTTGTTGAACTTCTGATCGCTCAATACCCAGGTGGCTGATACGTTTAGCAGACCGCTTGCGGCTTGTGGGTGTTTGATATGATCATCACCTACTGCCGGCGTATTGATGAGTCTTTAGAGTCCTACACAGAGGTTTCTTGGTTCATGCAAAATGAAGTAGGAGCACATATGTGATATGTGCGGGACTGAGATTAATGAGCGTATGTGATACCGCATTCTATTCTCGCGATATGTGATATAGACGGGTTATCGAATCAAGTGTTGATTTGGTAAGTTGATATTATTGATATTAGTCGGTTATATGTGATATAGCCGGATTATTAAATCAAGTGTTGATTTAATAATTTAATGTATAATTATATATTTGATATATAAATTTACATTAACTAATATTAGCTCACTTAACCATTTCTATTTCTCGCTTGTGCATACATAATATATATGTGATATATATTAATGTATCATGTTAGGTTACACATGCAACAAGGGTGTATGAGACTCACACCATGCTAGATGTTATGTTAGGTTTTATTTATTTAAAGTTAAACAAAATTAGATGGAAAATGGATTAATGGTTCAAGCTTAGAGAAGCTTGTAGAACCATTGACCAAGTCCACTAATTTTGTGATACTTAAGATATTTATTAACCCAACCATTACATTAACCTATGGTTTAGTCTCTACAAGGGTTAGTGCATGTCATATACTCACCATGGTTACATTTCTAACCTCATCTCTTTTGTTCATCACTTCATCTTCTTCTTCCAATTGAAAGCTTTCTAGCTTTTGATCAAGTGATGAAATATTGTGAGAAAATAAAATCTAAAGTGAGCCCATTTCCTACTTCATCATCCTCTACTATATTAGCCATTTAGTTTATGGTGTTTTCTTCACTAATCTACCATTAGTGAAGAGGTAGCATGAGCTTGAGTCTCCTCGACGTAGATCATCTTCGGCCTCGAAGACTTCGAGCAAGCTTGTTCATTTCTTCATATGAACCCTTACTAGATTTTGGGTGTTCACTACTTGGAGCGAAGGGACTACTACACGGAGGTTTAGAAGTGAAGGACCGGTCTACAAAGGTTGTATTTCTCATTCACTTAGTTGTAATGTTTGATTACATGCTTGTATTGTCTAATTACTCTAGTTAGATCATAGCTAAGGGTTCGTTAGCACTCTAGAATTTTTGAAATTGGCATGCTTGATACTGTGAAAACCCAGTAGGGTGCTAAGGAATCCCAACAGTGGTATGAGAGCAGGTCTAGAGTATTAGACGATATTTGTTAGATTATGAAACCGAAACTACTTCGAAACACCCGATATCAAACCCCAATTTCTGTCAATTTTAAAATGGCTTCTAAAATTTTTTTAGCAACTGCAGATTGTTGTATGAGATGCAATATGAACACAGTAGAAAATTGAACCCTTTTCCTCGGAATTTCGCCGGCCAGAGAGCATTGAAAACCGGTGTGCTCGGTTTTGTGAGGGAGTCCGGGGTTGAAATTTCTAGTATGTTCCAGTATCTGGGTTTTGGTGTTTCAGGTGTTGCTCGTTTTTGCCAAATTTGCATGTGATGTTAACTTTATGCAAAGGCAATTCGGAGTGTTTCGTATTCATAGTTTAACATGGTTTCAGGTTTTCACATGTTATCTAGGCGAAGTTAAAAAGTTCGAACGAATGTCAAAAACCCATTTTTCCAAGTTTAAGGTATTCGGAAAATCATGCAAGTAATTCTGTGGACCTCTAGAAGAATGAAACCCTAACTCGACATAATGACCATGGAACCGCCTCTGAACCTTAAGGTTTGTGGCAGTTCCACGGTGCCATTAATGAGGCATGGGTTTGCCCTTCTACAGTTGGTCCATAGTTACTATGGCATGTTCTGGGTATTTTTGAACTGTGCTTAAGTGTTGAGCTCTCGAGGAATTGTGGGACTTTGATGAATCGATCGAAAAGTTTAACGTCGTCCGGATATTTGTGATGGGATACAATACTTGGAATCCACAATATTTGAATTTTATAAATCTAGCAATTTAGTCTCATTTGATCGGTTGCCACGGGATTTTGATGTGATCAAAAGTCCGTCACAATCACGTAGCGTACGTGGATACTCGCCGGGTAACCTTACTAAATAGTCACGCCCCATAGCCCTGACCAAGTGACTGTAGGAGAACTCCATTGCCAAAAGCATCCGTCCGGGTGCTCACGGCCGCGGTGTTCCGCCTAAGTGCACTTCGCCGACGGTATCGGGGTACGGCCGTCCACTAAAGTTTCCGACGAGCATTTGATCAGGATGTTGGGAATCTTGTTGAATTGTCCGACTTGTTATTGGAAAGCGTTTTCAATATCGAGACTAAAATACGGGGTTTATAATTGTTAGGCATGCGATGTCTAAGGAATTCATATTGTTAGGCATGAAATCTAGAATATGAGATATTTCGGGTTTATGATGTCTAAGGAGGTTGCGGATTTCAATTGTTGTAGTTTTCACTTTCTTTTCTACGACCGTAAGTGTAATATATGGGGTATCGCCGGTTTCGTTGCTATACATACAATTGGGATACGCATATTTACTTACGTTGATGACATGTGATGTTATGTGTTGTTGTGATATGTTATATTGGATCGTCGTGTTTGAATAGCCGGATTTTTTTTATGTGAGATGAGAGTTTTTCATTTTCATTCATATAAAAACTTGTATGTAATATTCTTTTATTAGGGCACTTCCGGGTTGAGGAAGATGTCACCGTTGATGTATATTATTTACTTTTCCGTATTAGGATAGACCCAAGGAGGGGAACACAAGTAACCGGGTTCTAGAGTCTAGTGGGAAGCCATCTCGAGGAGTTGAGTTCGGGTCTCCTAACTCTAGAATTAGTAGGCTTGCTTGCCGCTCTCGTAGGGGTCTTGGGATGTGGGATTGGCTATTCATCACGACTGTGAAATCCGTGTTTTATACAGGCTTAAATTAAAACCCGGAAATCCTAGTATATCCAATATTTCATATGTTGTCTTCTGCTGCTGATATTCTGTGATGTGATCACTCTATATTCTGAGATAAATACTATATATAATATATATGATATATTATAGACGTTGCTTATATTTTTCACCCGCGCTAGCTCTGCCCCGCCCTCTCGTTGGTTACCTAACCAACGATGCACGACGGGACTTCATGGCATAAGCGTATGTTGTATTTATCTGTGATGCTTAGGTAACTTAATGATAGGACATTCATTAATGTGATTAATGAAAGAAAATAAACGTAAAGATGTTGTAGAATCGAATTTGAAACCCACTCGACTTTTTATGAAAAAGCAAAGTTTCAAAAAGCGGAGCTTAAGCCACTCCTTTTAAAACCATTTGATTCTACAACGATATCAAGTTCAAAGCGTTAAAGGTTTTCTTAAAAATCATCCGCAACCCTCCGTCATTTTAGGAAGTAGAGTACTTAGTATTCGTGCTGCGTATGTCGACTATAGTTGAGGCGTAGTGTACGGTAGCTAAGTGATGCCTTCCTACACAGCATATGATGCGATTAGTTAGGACATTCATGTGATTATGTCGACTATAGTCGGCTTGAGTATGCGAAGCAATGTACATATTATATTCATATGCCAATAGATGGTGTGAGATTATACATACATACAAATGAGAATATGATATATATATATATATATAAGATGACTTGATGTGGGATATTGATATGATGAAAAGAGATTATGATGAAGTGAGATCACTTGGCTTAATATGTCGATATACCAATGTGAGGCGATATGAGAATATAGATAATTTTGCCAAGACATGATATGGGATTTATATAGATATGACTTGAGTTATATATGCACGTATTTATCTTTATATATGAGAATAAAAGAGTGATATGTCGTACGAAACTATAGATCCGTACCCTCTTTGATGAATAGGACGATAGAATCTTTATTCTGTTTAATGTCACCGTATGATAGATTACTGTACACGATAAAATATACCGGATGATTGATCCACGCTCATGATTTGAGGATGATGATTGAGGATATTGCCATATCGGATACTATAAGACTTGTTCGCCGACGTAAAGATTTCACCTGAACCATACTTATTTCTAAAACCGACGAATCGTATGCACTTTTATAAGAAGTTTCCTTTCTAAAAAGGCGGCGTGGCGAAATACAAATACCTTCTGTTCCTCAGTGTGGTAGAACAGATATCCTAGTGACTCCTTAGAATATCCCATAAATTTATATAAAACTGATCGTGTCTCAAGTTTGTCCGGTTTCTGTGTTTTCACATAGGCCGGACAACCCCATATCTTAAACCGGTTAAGATATGGATTCCGTCCATTCTATATTTCATATGGAGTCTTAGGCATAGATTTGGATAGAACATAATTCAGTAAGCATGCTGCTGTCTGAAGCGCATATCCCCAGAATGAAAGAGGAAACTCGGCGTTACTCATCATGGAGTGAACCATGTCCAATAGGGTACGGTTCTTCTGCTTCGATACACCGTTGTGCTGTGGTGTATACAGAGGAGTAAGCTGAGAGTGAATTCCATTCTCTTTTAGGTAATCTAGGAATTTCGTGCTTAAGTACTCCCCTCCTCTATCAGATCGGAGGATCTTGATACTTTTTCAAATCTAGTTCTCTACTTCGTTTCTGAATTCTTTGAATTTCTCAAAAGATTCATATTTATGTTTCATAAGATACACATATCCGAATCTAGAAAGATCGTCAGTGAATGTGATGAAGTACGAGAACCCACCCTTACATGTATAGACATCGGACCACATACATCACTGTGTATGAGTCCCAAGAGCTTTGCTGCTCTTTCTCCGTGTCCGGTGAATGGAGATTTGGTCATCTTTCCCTTGAGACAAGACTGACAAGTTTCATACGATGAAAATTCGAACGCATTTAAATATCCATCTTTATGCAACTTACTTAGTCTTTTCTCTCCGATATGACCAAATCTACAACGTCACAAGTTGGATTCATTCACTTCTTAATTCTTCCTCTTGCATGTATTTTGTATATTGAAAACTGCGTTTTGATTTAGAACATAGATACTATTATACAGTGTACTTTCTACAACCAATACCTTATCAAGATAGTTGTTCATGATATTTCTATCAAGGACAAAGTTATATCCATCTTTATCAAGTAAAAAAACTGATATGATGCTGCTAACCATGGAAGGTACATTATAGTAATTGTTCAAAATCATAGTATTGCCATTTGGCAATACTGGGTGATATACACCGACGGCAGCAGTATCAACCTGTGCTCCATTCCCTACTCTGAGGGACGTATCACCAGGTCCAACCAACCTACTTTTTCTCAGTCCCTACAATAAATTACAGATATGAGATCCTGATTTGGTATCTAGTACCCAAGAGATAAGACTGACCGAAAAGCAGTTCTCAATAACAAGAACACCCGAAGGAGACGCAATGGTATGCTTCTTCTTCGATAGGGTCATCAAGGAATTCATGCAATACTCTTTCTTCTACTCATACTCATGACTGTTGTCATAAGTTAGAGTCGAACCGATGTTCCCCAGAACCGAATAAGAATTCAGATCGGTCAAGCGATACATTTTATTATCTTGATTAGGGCGTGAAATGGTTGCTACAAGGAAAAGAGAAAAGAAACACTCAGTGTGCGCTCTTGCAAGATTAGATTGGTTATTAGTTTATCTAATCAAGATGGCTCGTACTATTTTCTCGAATTCTTCTTCAAATCCTAAAAGAAGAACTAGTCGGGATTAATCGCACGTCACAATACTTGCTTAACCTTTCGGCCAGGCTAGTGTCGGTACTTCGAGAGAGGTTTTCCAATGCTTTCGCGAAGTTCTTTAATTACATAACCTCTTTTCCCTGGAGGCGTAGCCCCGCTAACGCCATTGTAGACACCTACTTGGTTTATAACATCGATTGTAAAGTGAAATAATCTCCCAAGAGTAATCCTACTCATTAGTGGGATCGGGATCCAACTATCATTGCATGATAACCTAGATGGAATCTACTATAGTTACCACACTCCAGAATGTATGCAACACTAGAAAGTTCCTGTATATTTGAAACTCCCGATGTGGTTTTTGCCCCTAGGACCCTAGTGACCTTAACGGAGTCAACAAATCAAAGAGTCCTAGTCAAGTTCAACCAGTCATTATCTTGATTGTATTAAACCCACCCGCATAACCCTTGACGGAGTCAACAAGGTTACGCGACTGTCCTAACCAATCGCAACTAATGCTACAAACGAGCACCACTTAGCTACCGTACACTACGCCTTGATAAAGTCAACAAACGCAGTACGAATACTAAATACTACTCATAGGAAATGACGGAGGGCTACGGCTGAGTTTTTGGCGAAAAACCCTTTAACGTAATGAACTTGATATCGTTGAGGAACCGAGTAGTTTTGAAAAAGAGTGTTTAGGCTCCACTTTTTAAAGCTTGTAGTTTTGAAGAAAACCGAGTAATCTATAGCATAAACTTTTGCATAAGAGGTCACTCCCCGCAAAGGGATCTAGGCTCTTGCCTCGTAGAATGAGGTGCTGGATGTTCATGACCGAACACCACTATGCAAAGCAAAAGAATATAACTATAGTTTTTCAAAATTTGTTCCAACAATATCTTTTAGGTTTCTTTTCTTGCATTAATTAAAACTAATGCGGTCCCATATTTAATACTTATCACACCTGAAAAAAACGAATACGTATATGCCATCCGCATTCGCCAGGGGGTCCCGTCATACACTGTTAGGTTACTTAACTAACGGCAGAGCAGGGGCTGGACTAGCGCGGGTGCAAAACATATACAACATCTACTAGTATATATATAAATATATATAACATTCTTCCCAGACATGATATAAGCAATATCACAGAATCTCAGCAAGCAACACATAATGGCGGATAATCTTGGAGTCTCGGGTTTCACTTGAGCCGCAAATAAAACCCGACGTTGCCGGTCATGTGGATAGCCCATGCAATGAAAACCTGAACCCCTGCGAGCATGGCAAGTTACCCGCCAATCCCAGAAGTGAGGAAACCCCAATCAACAATGTGAATGGGCCACCCAGCACTTCATGGGTCACGACCCGAAAGTACGGAACGTGACTGGCACTTAGATTACGAGACGTCTAAAGGCGTACCGTAACCTAAGTCAGCCAAAGCCCAGAAATCTAACCCAAAAGCAAAAGAGAGTGAAGGAAAACCATAAATGAAAACGGTTTTGAAATCAATTAAGTTGCATAGAATCCAAAAAAAAGAACATCAAAAATTTCTGAAAATTTCGGCAGAGTCTCCCCTGTATTTTCTATACCCCAAAATGGGTACAACAAGATAATAAACCTGTAAACATAAAAATGGCATCCCCAAGCGGGAGCTAGCTCTTCGCCCAAGGCGGATCACAACCACATGCAATATAATAGTAATATCAAGAGAAAGAGCATAAAAGAAATGCAAATACCAGAAAACACACGTCGGCTCAAGTGAGCTCGACCCAAAAGAAACCACAAATATACAAATCTCTCAGTCTCATCACTAGGTCGCATATACAATACAAGTGGTAGATGGAGAATACTAGATACAATGATAAAGCAAAAAGGAATAAAGTATACTCGCAACCCACCTACGGGCGATGTCGCGAGTCTGAGCAAAAGGAACTGATGACAAAATAGCCCGCCGCTACAAGACTGATGGGTCCGACCTGCAAGACACTGTGGCACAACGGGGGTGAGTTGCCAGCTCGTGAGTAAATATAACATCTAATAAGTCAATCGTAAGAATGCACGCAATGCCCCACAACATGCATGTCCATATGCGCTATGATATCTCTAGTATGCATGCACAGGTATGCAATGTCATTATTAAGTCTTTAAGTGTTTTAACTACTAAGGTTATTGAAATTCTTAACTTTAGAACATGAATATCTATATAATAGCTAAATACCATCAAGAAATCATCTGAAAACCCGAGTCACGCATCAACACCAAAAGGAATCATATCTGTCTCAATATCGGGCTCCGTCAGTCCGGATCGGCCCATAACATAAATCTCACGACAACGGTCGGTATCCTCCGGATATCCGCCGCGCCAGAAATCACCGGTAGGTAGTCTTCCCCTGCCAGGCTCATCGTCTACAACTCGATCTTCTTGCCCCGGGGTACCATACCGGGCCCACCATGTACCCGAGACGGTTCATCCACTCCTCGAATCGGGTCTCGAAATCCAACAGAAAACATGAAAACTCATGGTGGACGACACATACATCACGAGAAAACCGCAACATTGTTTTGAAAATGATAAATCTAAGGTTTTGTTAAATTCTTGCGGTTTTCCCCCAAAAATCCAGAAATCACAGAAAAACTGAAATCATCAAGAAAATCATAGTGTCCACATGTTATATATAATAAATGTCTATGATATCAATGTATATGATGTGAGTTTTGGTAGCAATCTATATAAATATGATGATAATGCGAGGTATATGCATGCTATGCAATTTCATATATCATGTTTGAATGCAAATGGCGATATTAAGTTAAACAGGTTTTCTAGTGCACGTGACATGGCAATTACCAAAGGCGTGTGTGTCACATGAATAGTGCGCGTGCAATAGATGCCAATGGTAATGGTGTTCGTGTCCTACGAAGTGATATCGCATATATGAAGATGAATGTCCATGCAATCTAGCATACGGTTAGCTGTGAGGGTATGCAATGTACATAAAGGGTTAAGCTATCTAACAATATAAATCTTGCATAAAGTAGGATAATCCTAACTAGGAGGGGGGCGCCTCGCGCCATCCAGACGATTCCCCCATAGATGAATATATCTACTCACCAGAAATCCCCGCTAATCTGATCCGGCCACCGCTTTGCCTTTGCGCGCCGTGTCCGATATTTCTCCGACCGATCCTATATTTGCACAATACCAAGCATAAGATTACAACACCTAAAACGATGCAAATCACTATATACAATTATCGCCTCTCTCAAATTAATCATAGCACGCCCTCGGTGCGCGGGAAAACGCACGAAAATCGCAAATTTTTATCTAAAATCGTCATTTCGGGGAAATCGACAAAACTACAACCCGACTAGACGAAACCCCATGTTCGCGCACTCTAATAATCCTATACGAAGCTAGTAATATTGCTAACCTAGCGCAATTTGAACGCATACTATTTTTCGTAAAAATCTAGTAAGCGGTTCCAACACCGATTCGATGCAAACACCGATATTCTGTTGATTTAGCGAGCGTATAAATACACCATTAACCACTACAACCAATTAGAACCCAAAGCCCTAATTTAACTCTAACCCCATGCTTCAAACCCTAATCCACAACATCACCCCTCTTCTTGGAATTTCACAAACACTAATTTATAACTAAAATTCACACTTGAACTATTTAATCTAGCAACTTAAACAACTTGTTTAGAAATTATACCTTACAAGAGTTGATTTCTCACTTACACTTGCCTCCAAGATACCTCTTTTCTCCTCTTTTTAAACAAATTAGGGTTTGAGAGAAGGTAGAATAGGAATTTGGTTTGAAAGTGAGAAGGATTTTGTGGATTTTTGGTTGATTTTATGTTGATTTTTGAGATGAAATTGTAGCAAAAAGGAGATGGGGAAAAAATGGAGTTCCTGCAGGTTGCTCTCGGCCAGCAGCTTGAGGATGAAGTGGGGAAATTTTGGGGAAGTTTCTAGGTGATTTGAACATCATATGTTATCATTTCAAGCTTTCATGTCAACTTTTTCACAAAAAAACCCTCATTTTACTTCATTTTCTCATTAAATTTCCAACCCAAAAACTAAAAATGTGAAAGTCATGACACAATTTTATTAACACCATATTTTAGCTTATAAAGACTCCTAATTAAGAAATTTACCTAATTAAATTTGTATTTATCCCTAATTAAATGTATTTAAAAAGGTTTAAAATAATTTAAAAAATAATTAATTACCAAATTTTTTTATTTAACTAGATAATTATAAGTGACATTTAAATGACAAAATTATAGTAATATCTTATCTAAATTTTGTATAATTAGGTCTACAATGAAAAATATAAATTTTTGACTTTTTACGGAAAAAGCCGAAAAATTTGCCGATTACCGAAAAACTGCCTAAACGATTTTCGAAGGGTTACAATCTTCCCCCCTTAAAGAAATTCGGTCCCCGAATTTAGAATTTAACTACGCGTACCTTCAAAAAGATGGGGATGTCTCTTCCTCATCTCGACCTCGGTCTCCCAGGTGACCTCCTCGCTGTTCGGGCCACGCCAAAGAACCTTGACAGACGGTATGACCTTCGACCTCAATTTCTTCACCTGCCGATCCAAAATGACCACCGGCTGCTCGGTGAAAGAAAGATCACGCTCTAACTGGATCGTCTGGTGCTGAATCGCCTGGGAAGGATCATGAAGGTACTTGCGGAGCATCGAGACATGGAATACGGGGTGAACATCGGGGAAGCTGGGCGGAAGAGCTAACCGATAAGCGACTGGACCAACACGCTCTAGGATCTCGAAAGGACCAACATATCTAGGACTCAGCTTCCCTTTCCGCCCAAATCTCATCACACCCTTCATCGGAGAGACCTTCAGGAAAACATGATCGCCAACAGCGAACTCGAGTCGGCGACGACGCCTGTCAGCATAAGATTTCTGCCTGCTCTGTGCCGCTCTCATCCTGTCCCGAATCAGCTGTATTTTCTCGGTCGTCTCCTGTACGATCTGCGGCCCCAAAATACTGCTCTCCCTGAGCTCTGTCCAACATACCGGCAATCGACATCTCCTCCCATATAAAGCCTCGAAAGGTGCCATCTGAATCGTCTCCTGGAAGCTATTATTGTAGGAAAACTCGATCAAAGGCAAATGACGATCCCAGCTACCACCGAAATCTAAAACACAAGCTCTGAGCATGTCCTCAAGAGTCTGAATCGTACGCTCCGACTGACCGTCGGTCTGAGGATGAAAGGCTGTGCTAAAACTCAATCGGGTGCCCAAAGCTTCCTGTAGTTTCTGCCACAATCGGCTGGTAAACTGGGTGCCACGGTCGGACACGATGCAAGTCGGAACGCCATGCAGTCGCACTATCTCATCAATATAAACCTGGGCGTACTGAGAAAATCCAAAAGTGGTCTTCACTGGCAGGAAGTGAGCCGCTTTCGTCAGTCGATCGACAATCACCCAAATAGAGTCGTACCCTCGACTGGTCCTGGGTAGACCCACAACGAAGTCCATGGAGACCTGCTCCCACTTCCACTCAGGGATGGGCAAAGGCTGTAACTCGCCGGCTGGCCTCTGGTGCTCGGCCTTGACTTGCTGACAAGTCAGGCATCTCGACACAAAATCTGTAATATCCTTTTCATCCCGTCCCACCAGTAAACCTCTCTCAAATCACGATACATCTTGGTGGAACCTGGATGCACACTGTATACTGATCTATGTGCCTCCTCGAGAATATCACGCCTCAGTCCCTCTGAATCTGGCACACACAGTCGAGTCCCAAATCGAAGTATCCCCTGATCATCAATCACGAACTCAGAAACTCTGCCCTGCCGAATCTGCTCAATAATCTCTAATGTACGGGCATCGCCGGACTGTGCCTCGTGGATACGGTCAAATAACTGTGGGCGTGCTCTGAAATGGGCTAGTTGTCCCCCTGTAGGAGTAAACTCGAACTGCACTCTGCTATCACATAAAACCTGCCAATCCGCCGTCGATTGCATCTGTACTGCGCTCAAACAAGATAAGCTACCTCCGGGCCTCCTACTCAAAGCATCTGCCACCACATTCGCCTTGCCCGGATGGTATAAAATCTCGCAGTCATAATCCTTCACCAACTCCATCCAACGGCGCTGTCTCAGGTTCAGGTCTCGCTGCTGGAAGATATACTTCAAACTCTTGTGGTCAGTGAATATCTGGCACGACTCACCATATAGGTAATGTCTCCAGATCTTAAGTGCAAATACTACTGCAGCCATCTCTAAATCATGGGTGGGGTAGTTCTGTTCGTGTTTCCTCAGCTGCCGAGAAGCATACGCGATAACTCTGTCGTGCTGCATCAACACACATCCCAGCCCCACTCTAGAAGCATCACAATATACCACGAACCCGCCTGATCCTGAAGGCAATGCTAACACTGGTGCAGTAGTCAGACGAGTCTTCAACTGCTGGAAGCTATCCTCACATGCCTGGGTCCAATCAAAAGGAACCCCCTTCCGGGTCAACCCGGTCAACGGTGCAGCAATGCGGGAGAAATCCTGGACGAAACGTCGATAATAGCCGGCCAGACCTAGAAAGCTGCGAACCTCTGTAACTGATACTGGTCTAGGCCAACGCTGAACTGCCTCGATCTTCTTCGGGTCCACGCAAATACCATCTCTCGTCACCACATGACCCAAGAAGTCGACACTGTCTAGCCAGAATGCACACTTGGAGAATTTGGCGAACAGCTGATGCTCCCTCAAAGTCTGCAATGTGATACGTAAGTGCTGCTCATGCTCCTCCCGGCTCCGAGAATAAACCAAGATGTCGTCAATGAACACAATGATGAACTGATCGAGATACGGCCTGAATACGCGGTTCATCAAATCCATAAATGCTGCCGGGGCATTGGTGAGCCCGAACGACATCACCAAGAACTCGTAATGACCATATCGAGTACGGAAGGCGGTCTTCGGAATATCCTCCTTCCGAACTCGCAACTGGTGATAACCTGACCGTAAATCAACCTTCGAGAAGAACCCTGCACCCTGGAGCTGATCAAATAAGTCATCAATGCGGGGTAGGGGATACCTGTTCCGCACAGTAACCCGGTTCAGCTGACGATAATCAATGCATAAACGCATACTTCCGTCCTTCTTCTTAACAAACAGGACGGGAGCACCCCAAGGTGACACACTCGGTCGGATAAGCCCTTTGTCCAGCAAGTCCTGTAACTGATCCTTTAGCTCTCTCAGCTCTGCCGGGGCCATCCGATAAGGAGGTATAGAAATAGGCCCCGTGCCAGGGATCAAGTCAATACAGAACTCAATCTCGCGCTCTGGTGGCAGACCAGGCAGCTCGTCAGGGAATACATCAGGAAACTCTCTCACAACAGGGACCTGGTCCAACGGAACCTCTGTGGAGCTAGTATCACAAACATAGGCTAAGAATCCCTGACACCCTTTCCTTAAGAGCTGACCAGCGCGAAGAGAAGAAATCAAGCTGGGAAGGGTAGCGCTACGATCTCCCTGAATAATAAGAACCGGCTCACCAGGAAAACTGAATCTGACTGCTTTTTCACGGCAGTCCACGGATGCATAACAGATGGCTAGCCAGTCCATACCAAGAAGAACGTCAAAGTCTAGCATATCGAGGAGAATCAAATCAACTGAAGAATCTCTCTCCCCGATACGAACGGAACACGATCTGTACACAAAACGGGCAACAAAAGACTCGCCTACCGGGGTAATAACGACAAGCGGCTGATCTAACGGACAAGACTCTCGGCCAACCTCGGTGCAAAATACGTGGATACATAGGAATGTGTGGAGCCTGGATCAAATAATACCCGTGCATCAAAAGAACATACTGGCAGAGTACCTGTCACGACGGCATTGGATGCCTGTGCATCCTGAGGAGTCAACGCGAACACTCGGGCCTGTCCACCACTAATAGCTGGCTGTCCTCTGCCTCTACCTCGGCCTCTGCCTCTGCCTCTGTCGCCTCGTCCTCTCTGAACCGGACCGCCACGCCCACGGCCTCTAGAAGCATCTGGCTGGCGTGAAGCATCATCAGAAGGAGGAAGTAAAGCTCTCTGCGAAGGTGGTGAAGGTGGTAAAGTCACATGCGGGACTGTCACCGTGCCCAGACGTCCCATGGTACAGTCTCTGACACGGTGGTACTGACTCCCACACCGAAAACATCCTGGAGACGACTGCTGGGTCTGTGGATATGAACCAAATAACTGACCTCGTCTCAATCCTCTGCCTCCGCCATCTCCCAGAAATAATCTATCACGACGTCTGCCCATATGCCGCTGAGCTGGCGTATCAGTACGGATCCTCTTCGGCCCAGAAGCGACCGGAGTCTCAGAAATACGCTCCTCCAAAAGTAAGGCTGCGTCCATCGCGGCTGCGTATGTATCAAAGTGCTGGGTGCCGATGGCAAGGAATAGCTGTGTATCAAGCCCTCGTACAAACCTCTTTATCCTCTTCTTTTCTGTGTCGACTAGGTACGGAGCATATCGAGACAACTGGGTAAACTGTATATCATACTCCGACACTGTCATCTCAGGAGTCTTGCGCAAAGACTCAAAACTACGGGCTCGAGCATCTCGAACACTCTCCGGAAGAAAACGGGCAAGAAATGCAGCTGTAAACTCATCCCAGGTCATAGAAGGCAGACCTGCAGCTCGGCCTCTCTCTACTGAGTCGTACCATGTCTGGGAAAGACCCTCCAGACGAAAACTCGCAAACTCCACCAATCTATCCTCAGAACACCTCAACGAACGGCCAATCCGTGCCATCCTATCGAGAAATGCCTGTGGGTCCTCTGTCGCATCTGTACCGGTAAAAGCTGGAGGTCTCAATCTTATGAACTCCTGTAGTGAAACAGGGATAGTCTCCGCAGTAGCAGCAGGAGTGACCATCTGTGCAGCAGGTACGATCGTAGTCTGTGCGGTGGAAGGAACGTCCTCGGATCTCTGTGCCCGGCTGGACTCAACTAAAGATCCCATCATCTGCCGCAACTCTTGCATGCCGGCCTCTAATCTGGCAATACGGTCAGGATAAGGCGGATCAGTAGGACCCTGAGGGGTAGGCGTATCCTCCCGCTCGATCCTCGCCTCAGACGGGCCCGCCCGAATCTCATCCCTAGCGGCAGCCCGCTGAGCTCTCGTAGTCTTTGGCGGCATCGAAGCTGGAATAAGAAACAGGACCGATAAGGACATTGCAATTGAATCAAAGAATGCAAGGAATCAAGAAAGGAAATACAAGCAATTATGTCCTAAGGTTACTTAGGCGGAGTACCGTATCGTAAGTATGCCGCGGATCATACCCACGCTACGCCACTCTGCTTAAGTCACCTACTCCATCTACCAAGATCGTCCTACACTCAGAAAGGTAAAACCTGAGCTCTGATACCAACTTTGTCACGACCCGAAAGTACGGAACGTGACTGGCACTTAGATTACGAGACGTCTAAAGGCGTACCGTAACCTAAGTCAGCCAAAGCCCAGAAATCTAACCCAAAAGCAAAAGAGAGTGAAGGAAAACCATAAATGAAAACGGTTTTGAAATCAATTAAGTTGCATAGAATCCAAAAAAAAGAACATCAAAAATTTCTGAAAATTTCAGCAGAGTCTCCCCTGTATTTTCTATCCCCCAAAATGGGTACAACAAGATAATAAACCTGTAAACATAAAAATGGCATCCCCAAGCGGGAGCTAGCTCTTCGCCCAAGGCGGATCACAACCACATGCAATATAATAGTAATATCAAGAGAAAGAGCATAAAAGAAATGCAAATACCAGAAAACACACGTCGGCTCAAGTGAGCTCGACCCAAAAGAAACCACAAATATACAAATCTCTCAGTCTCATCACTAGGTCGCATATACAATACAAGTGGTAGATGGAGAATACTAGATACAATGATAAAGCAAAAAGGAATAAAGTATACTCGCAACCCACCTACGGGCGATGTCGCGAGTCTGAGCAAAAGGAACTGATGACAAAATAGCCCGCCGCTACAAGACTGACGGGTCCGACCTGCAAGACACTGTGGCACAACGGGGGTGAGTTGCCAGCTCGTGAGTAAATATAACATCTAATAAGGCAATCGTAAGAATGCACGCAATGCCCCACAACATGCATGTCCATATGCGCTATGATATCTCTAGTATGCATGCACAGGTATGCAATGTCATTATTAAGTCTTTAAGTGTTTTAACTACTAAGGTTATTGAAATTCTTAACTTTAGAACATGAATATCTATATAATAGCTAAATACCATCAAGAAATCATCTGAAAACCCGAGTCACGCATCAACACCAAAAGGAATCATATCTGTCTCAATATCGGGCTCCGTCAGTCCGGATCGGCCCATAACATAAATCTCACGACAACGGTCGGTATCCTCCGGATATCCGCCGCGCCAGACATCACCGGTAGGTAGTCTTCCCCTGCCAGGCTCATCGTCTACAACTCGATCTTCTTGCCCCGGGGTACCATACCGGGCCCACCATGTACCCGAGACGGTTCATCCACTCCTCGAATCGGGTCTCGAAATCCAACAGAAAACATGAAAACTCATGGTGGACGACACATACATCACGAGAAAACCGCAACATTGTTTTGAAAATGATAAATCTAAGGTTTTGTTAAATTCTTGCGGTTTTCCCCCAAAAATCCAGAAATCACAGAAAAACTGAAATCATCAAGAAAATCATAGTGTCCACATGTTATATATAATAAATGTCTATGATATCAATGTATATGATGTGAGTTTTGGTAGCAATCTATATAAATATGATGATAATGCGAGGTATATGCATGCTATGCAATTTCATATATCATGTTTGAATGCAAATGGCGATATTAAGTTAAACAGGTTTTCTAGTGCACGTGACATGGCAATTACCAAAGGCGTGTGTGTCACATGAATAGTGCGCGTGCAATAGATGCCAATGGTAATAGTGTTCGTGTCCTACGAAGTGATATCGCATATATGAAGATGAATGTCCATGCAATCTAGCATACGGTTAGCTGTGAGGGTATGCAATGTACATAAAGGGTTAAGCTATCTAACAATATAAATCTTGCATAAAGTAGGATAATCCTAACTAGGAGGGGGGCGCCTCGCGCCATCCAGACGATTCCCCCATAGATGAATATATCTACTCACCAGAAATCCCCGCTAATCTGATCCGGCCACCGCTTTGCCTTTGCGCGCCGTGTCCGATGTTTCTCCGACCGATCCTATATTTGCACAATACCAAGCATAAGATTACAACACCTAAAACGATGCAAATCACTATATACAATTATCGCCTCTCTCAAATTAATCATAGCACGCCCTCGGTGCGCGGGAAAACGCACGAAAATCGTAAATTTTTAGCTAAAATCGTCATTTCGGGGAAATCGACAAAACTACAACCCGACTAGACGAAACCCCACGTTCGCGCACTCTAATAATCCTATACGAAGCTAGTAATATTTCTAACCTAGCGCAATTTGAACGCATACTATTTTTCGTAAAAATCTAGTAAGCGATTCCAACATCGATTCGATGCAAACACCGATATTCTGTTGATTTAGCGAGCGTATAAATACACCATTAACCACTACAACCAATTAGAACCCAAAGCCCTAATTTAACTCTAACCCCATGCTTCAAACCCTAATCCACAACATCACCCCTCTTCTTGGAATTTCACAAACACTAATTTATAACTAAAATTCACACTTGAACTATTTAATCTAGCAACTTAAACAACTTGTTTAGAAATTATACCTTACAAGAGTTGATTCCTCACTTGAACTTGCCTCCAAGACACCTCTTTTCTCCTCTTTTTAAACAAATTAGGGTTTGAGAGAAGGTAGAATAGGAATTTGGTTTGAAAGTGAGAAGGATTTTGTGGATTTTTGTTGATTTTATGTTGATTTTTGAGATGAAATTGTAGCAAAAAGGAGATGGGGAAAAAATGGAGTTCCTGCAGGTTGCTCTCGGCCAGCAGCTTGAGGATGAAGTGGGGAAATTTTGGGGAAGTTTCTAGGTGATTTGAACATCATATGTTATCATTTCAAGCTTTCATGTCAACTTTTTCACAAAAAAACCCTCATTTTACTTCATTTTCTCATTAAATTTCCAACCCAAAAACTAAAAATGTGAAAGTCATGACACAATTTTATTAACACCATATTTTAGCTTATAAAGACTCCTAATTAAGAAATTTACCTAATTAAATTTGTATTTATCCCTAATTAAATGTATTTAAAAAGGTTTAAAATAATTTAAAAAATAATTAATTACCAAAATTTTTTATTTAACTAGATAATTATAAGTGACATTTAAATGACAAAATTATAGTAATATCTTATCTAAATTTTGTATAATTAGGTCTACAATGAAAAATATAAATTTTTGACTTTTTACGGAAAAAGCCGAAAAATTTGCCGATTACCGAAAAACTGCCTAAACGATTTTCGAAGGGTTACAATCCGGTAACTTGAGCACCCATCCATGGGTCATCCTATACACCTACAAGTGCGGCGAATAACCCACCAATTCTAAAGTGAAGCCCCCTCTGTCTCAACGCCATGAGATGCGAGCTTGTTGCCCTCTAGAACCCGGCTATTCGAGCACTCCACCGTGGGGTAATCCTAGTACAGAAAAAGAAAAATATATGTACAATGGTGATATCGATCTCATCCCGGTCGTGCCCCAATCAAATAATATACAACACGGTAGAGACGACAGTCCACATGTCGGACACTCTCCCCGCAATAACAAATATACAAATGAATGTTAACTGTACTACTACCATTGCACCATTGACTATCCACCACGACAATCCAACCATAATATCATCACAATCACAGAACATCAACGTGAATGTCATGTTCGTATACCCGTCTAATAGTACGTATAACAGCTAGACGAGTTATACCGATCAAATGACATTCACGGTCGTTGATACAAACATATGTACTGATAACCACGCATTTAAAATTTCGATCGACAAAAAACTTTTCTGTATTGGTCCTAAGTGCAATACAGTACTCAAACAAATCTAGGCCAAAAATATACATCTCAAAAATCACATTTCCACACAATAGAGTAGAAGAAGAATTTTTGTGAACAGAAGCCCCATTCCTGCCGCGAAACCTCCGCAAACAAGTTTTTTTGCCCCGGTTGCGCGGCGGAGTGAAGTGCTTACGTGCTCAAATTTCTTCTGCTTCTCTAAAAAACCCTGCACGAATTTTTAAGATACTGGAAATAATTTTTTGAACACTTTTGAAAATCGGCAGAAGCTGTAATTTTGAAATTGTGATTTCGGAAATTTTTGTCGATCGATGTTTTAAGCACGTTTAAACTAGCTAGTATGGGTTTATGGGATGGCTCTGATCCCGTCCATTTGCGGAACAAAAATTTTACTATGAGTTTAAACTAGCACTAAATGTAATTCAATAACCGGATCTACCATAAACCCTAAACTATCTATAACTAGAAGGAGCTATCTACTATGAAAATGAGTCTCGGCAAAAGATCCGTGTCTTTTGGTCTTGTCTCTTCTTCTTTAGCTCCAAGTGGCCTCCATGATCGAGCTTGATCTCCTTTGCTTGCTCCTTCAGTCCTCCGAGATCTAGTTTGTTCGTCGGTCCTCCTCCATCGAAGATGATCCACGCGAGGGATGCGATCCATGGCTCTAGCTCCAAACTAAGTGTCAAAAGGATCAACTAGAAGCATTAGGTTGCTAGTCTAAGAGATCTAGGATGTAGTGTGCGGTTCAAAGTGTATTTCTATCTCGCTATCTCACCTCCTCTCTTGTTTCTCAACACATGAGAGTGTAGAGAGGAGGTAGATCATGAAGGTGGAGGAACTCAAGAGGAGGGAGGAGGGTGAAGCAAATGGTGAGAGCTCAAAAATAATGAGGCTTTCGTGTGAGAGAAAAAACTCACAATGGTTTTGTAAAACCATTTTTACAATAAACAATATCCAACCATGCTTCAATAGTGAGCACAAATGAATTGAAAATTCATTTGTCAACACTATTGAGGCATGGCTCTCACCATACTCTCCTCACCTCACTATACACCTAATTATTCATTTAAAAATAAATGGAAATAACTAATAATGAGGTGTCCACCTTCTAGAAAGTTATCCTTATAAAATACGGATTACAGTCTACTTTATATGCAAACCTGTATTCGTATCGAAATACGAATATCCAAAGAGATAGAATAACACAAAGAATATAATACTAGAATATACATATCAAAATATATATATGTAAATTATTAAATCAATACCTGATTTAATAATCCGACTCAATCCCGAGCCGGCTAGTATTATCAACTGTCCGATCAAAAGTTCGAGTACATAGTACAATCAATCGATCGAAACCCTGCACGTATCCAAAAAGGCTACTACATCATTTCGCCTGAACAAGAGAAACCCTCTGTGTGGGACTCTAAAGACTCGACAGTACGCCGGCAGTGAGTTACTGGATAAATCCATAACCACAAGCACGTCAGCGGCACTAGCTGTACGTAACGGCTACCCGGGTACCTGTCGAAAAGGAAGGCCGACGAGAAAACTCATCCGGATCCATACTGAGCCTATCCGTGATAATCTCCGTACAGTCTGGTCTCTTCGTCTGGGAGTATCGCATACCGGGTCTAGGGCATGGTAAACGTCAGACCCTAATAACCCAATAATTCGTGATGATGTGGCTCAGGACCAATCCGGGAAACTACTGATCAACCTATCAATAAATCCCAACTTTCTTGGCCAAGGTCTTATAGTCATGACCAATCGAACACAGTCAGATATCGACTCTCTATACCGGAAGAGATGAATCCCCAACAATCACTTACTGCCTCCGTGTGGCTCGGGACTGTACCCAACCAAAACCTGTTTGCATGACTCAGTAGAGCCATGGTAGGGTAGTGATCAAAGTACAGTGGGAACTCACACAAGAAAAATGATGATCTCAGGTCCGAAGAATAACTTGTACTCATGTCACCTGAGAACTTCCATCTGACGACAGGTATAATACCATCGAGAAGTTCTCGGCGAGTCCGTCCAGTGTACTCACCCCCAGTGAGCACATGTATATGATCTTAGGTGCAAAAGACCAATGGCTGCTGGACCAACCATCGCCCCTTGTTGGGGTTTAAAAACGTATACACTAGTCTACTCCGGAATATCGATGCCCGGTCTCGATACTCCCACGACTAGGGACCTTTTAAGGATATGCTTATTGACTACCCTGCTCCCATAAGTATGATCGCCATCACAACGCAGGTAGTCAAGCAATGATCCTATGGGCTTTATCAACATGTATAGATAATACGTAATAACAAGTAGAACATATGCACATGTTAAGATAAAGACAAACCAGATAGCATACTATCATATCGAGCAAGATTTTCCTGTACATACATATGTCCAAGCATCCACATGTATACATATACAATAATGGTATCTAGGGCATACGTATCCAACAATGACAAATAATCGCCCTGCTGCACGAATTCGTCGACTGTTTCATGTGGAGGTACAGAGAAATGCCTAGCCTCTCCCCCAAGGTGGCCATGCATAAGCTGGCTATTTCTCCTGATGCCAAGCCAGTCAAACAACCTCCTCGAAGAATGGGAAAGGAGCTGGAGGAAAGGGTCATTGAGGAAACCAAGAAACTCATCGATACCGGCTTCCTCAGAGAATAGAAATACGTGGACTGGATCGCATGCATTGTCCCAGTAAAGAAGAAAAATAGGCAGATCCGGGTTTGTGTCAATTGCAGGGACCTTAACAAAGCGTGCCCTAAGGATGATTTCACGCTTCCAGTCATAGAAATGATGGTCGATGACACCTAAAATTAGGAGCTGTTCATTTTCATAGATGGTTCGTCTAGGTACAATCAGATAAAATGTCACCTGAGGATGAGAAGCATACAGCATTTCGAACCCTGATAGGCATATACTGTTACAAAGTGATGCCGTTTGGACTGAAGAACGCAGGTGCCACATATCAAAGGGCAATGACCAAGATCTTTGACGACTTAATCCACAAAGTCGTCGAATGTTATCTTGATGATTTGGTCGTCAAGACTAAAGCAAAGGCCAATCACGTCCAAGATCTCCGAACTGTTTTCACCAGACTGAGAGAGTACAATCTGAAGATGAATCCTCTGAAGTGCGCCTTCGGCGTATCATCGGGGAAGTTCTTGGGCTTCATAGTTCGGCACCGAGGGATCGAGATCGACCTGTCGAAGATAAAAGCAATCATGGAGATGCCTCCTCCAGATAATCTGATGCTACTAATATCCTTCCAAGACATGCTCACGTACATAAGAAGGTTTATCTCAAACCTATCAGGAAGATGTCCACCTTTTTCAATGCTCATTAAGAAGGGAACCCCATTTGTCTGGGACGCCAAATGTCAAGATGCATTCGACAGCATCAAGCAGTACCTGTTGCACCCTCCAGTACTTGCTGCTCCTATTCCAAATAATCTACTGATCCTCTACACCGTCGCGCTGGACGAATCACTCGGCGCTCTCCTCGCTCAAAATAATGAGGAGGGAAAGAAAAATGCCCTCTGCTACCTCAGTCGAACATTAGTTGGGGCATAGCATAATTACTCCTCGATTGAAAAGCAATGTTTTGCCTTGATATTTGCCGTAAAGAAGTTAAGGAATTATCTGTGCTCACCGGGTTATGCTGATCTCTAAGATCGACTCGCTGAAGTATCTGATGACCAAGGCAGGCCTAATTGGTAGAATGGACAGATGGGCTGTCATGCTGCTTGAGTTTGATATATTCTATACTCTTTAGAAAGCAGTAAAAGGGAAAACCCTCACCGACTTTCTGGCTCCTCATCCCATACCTGAAGGGTCACCGCTAAATTGCGAGTTACCCGACGAACAAGTGCTACACTTCGAAGATGACGAGCCATACTGGAAGCTCTATTTCAATAGAGCCTCATCAATAAGGACCTCCAGCAAATCAAGCATCCCGCAAATAAAAGCAGGAATAGGATTGGTGTTCATCACACCATCAGAAGGAACCCTACGACGTTCTTTGGCTCTTACCAAGCCTTGCACAAACAACGAGGCTGACTATGAAGCTCTGATAGCTGATCTAGAGCTCGCCATAGAAATGAAGATCCCTCAGCTGCGTGTCTACGGCGATTCCCAGCTAATCGTCAACCAAGTAAGTGGCGAATACAAGATATATAAGGCCGAATTAGCCTGATACGGAGGCCGAGTGGTGGAGCACATAAAGCGTTTCACCTACATTGAACTGATGAGAGTTCCTAGGGCACTAAACGGAAAAGCTGACTACATGCTCGCCTAGCCAAAGAGCTGGCTAATCCTGACATGGATGAAATTCTGATCACAGTCAGGAGCAGGCAAATCCTGCCTCCCGTCTTTTTACGAGAAGAAGATATCGTAGAACAAAAGAACGGTCCTGCTGAAGAAGCTCAGATCATCAAGGTCGAGCCGGATTGGAGATAACCCTTCATAGAGTACCTCTGTTACGACAAGCTGCCTAAGGAAAAATTCGTGAGGGTTCAGTTGAAGAAGAGAGTTCTCTGATATGTGTTTATGAATGACACGCTATACCGCAGGTCATACAACCAGCTTTGGCTCAGGTGTCTGTCCTCAGCTGAAGCTCGAGAAATTATGAAAGAAATTCACTCAGGCGTTTGTAGGGCTCACCAGTCCGGCCTCAAAATGCGGTTTCAAATCAAACGGCCGGGATATTACTGGCCTACCATGATAAGGGATTGCAAAGAGCATGCGAAGAAATATCATCTCTTCCAAATTCAAGGTGACTTCATCCACAAGCATCCCAACCCGCTGCATCCCACGGTTGCATCATGGCCCTTCGAAGTTTGTGGCACCGACATAGTTAGCCCAATTGATCCTCCGTCATCTAAAGGCCACCGGTTCATATTGGCCACGACTAACTATTTATCTAGATGAGCTGAAGCTGTCCCGCTAAAAGAAGTCAAGGCAGATGATATTCTGACATTCTTTCGGCATAATATTTTGTACCACTTCAGTACACCTAGAAGAATCATTTATGACAATGGACGTTCTTTCAAGAGCTTCAAAATCTCAAGGTTCGCTACTCAGCACAAGATAGACTGGAGATATTGCTCTATCTATAATCCAAGAGCCAATGGGCTAGCCGAAGCCTTCAATAAAACTCTATGCAAGCTCCTGAGAAAAATGCTTCAGCCAACAAGAGATACTGGAATCTCAAGCTCCACTAGGCATTGTGGGCATATCGTACCACACACCGCACTCCAACTCAGTCCACTCCATACTCATTACTCTTAGGAGTGGAGGCAATCCTCCCCCTCGAAATTGAAGTTCCAAGCCCAAGAATGGCCGTCCAGCATGAGTTGACGGAGGAAGAAAAACTCCTCCTTCGGCTTAAAGAGCTCGACGCCCTCGAAAAAAAGAGACTCTCAATACAGCAAAATCTAGTGCTATGCCGAGCCTAAATGTCATGGGCCTATGACAAGATGACCCGTCTCCGTGCTTTCAAGAAATGCGAATTGGTGTTAGTCCTTAAGAGACAGTTCATCCCCAATCGACATGCCAAGGAAAAATTCGAGCCAAATTGGGAAAGACCATACGTCATCGAGAAAGTGTTCGACGGAGGATCCCACCAACTAATAAGTGCCGAGGGAGAATGGACCATCCCACCCATCAATGGTCGATATCTCAAGAAATACTACCGGAGATGAATTGAGCACACCGGCACTACAGTCTGGATCATATATTCTATAAAACCATATACAATCCATGGGCGCAAGTGACCCCTATCTCTCCCAAGTCCTACCGACTAGACTACATATGAAGTCCTACCGGCGATGGAAAAAAGGAAAAAAGGTATGTCCGCAAGAAAAACGGTCACGGATGAAAACCCGAAAAGGTTCCATGAGTAAAAATAGCAGGACTGCCGACGAGTTTGTGAAAACCCGAAAAGGCGCAAACTCATGAAAAGAGATGAAATACACTCGCAAAGTCCTCTCGACCTTGTAAGGAGAAAATCCCCGCGTGAGATCCTTACGACTCACAAAGGAGCAACACACTTTGGAATCCTCACGATTCCTAAGGAGAACATACACCTGTGAGATTCTCTGGACTCATAGGGAGAAAATACTTTTATGAGACCCTTGCAGCTTATAAAATTGAAAAGCCTTAGGTGATAGAGATCTAAACCTGTCTTCTAAGCCATCGATCCCCAACGGGCAACGGCAAATGATGAGTCGCTCCTGGCACTAACTTCAGTGTTAGCGGTGTTGATGCCGACCCAAAACTCAAACCCTAAGTTTTCCCAAAGGCAAATGATGAGTCGCTCCTCGCACTAAGTTTCAGTATTAGTGGTGCTGATGCCGACCCAAAAACCAAATCCGAAGTACTTCTGGGGCAAATGATGAGTTGCTCATGGCATTATTCCAGTGTAGCATTGCTGATGCTAAACAAAATCCAAATTCCAAATTCCTCTCAAATTCAAAAGACCCATCAAACAAGGCAAAAATCAGATCAAATCAACGTCCCTGTTCACCGCCGAAAACAGAGACGAACCGGGATGGATCGTCTTGCCTGAATTTAGGTGCAGATGCTATTTGGGTTTATCCGTCCACCTCTCCGAAAATGCCAAGTTGATTTATGGCACCGTATATCGGAGGTTTGGATGGATACGGCCGTTGTAGCAGATTTCGTCAGATTCCCCCTCGTTTGTACAGTGTTTTTGATTGCGGGGACGTTCTTCCCTGCAGGCGCAAGCCCTTGCAATTAATTACGTTATCACATCGCGATAATCACTTTCTCCTTCTCCAGAAGTTCACTTCGTGTTGTGTGTGTTTGTTTTATTTTTGGTTGCCCATGGATTGTATACGGAGACTAATTTATCTTGTCTCCCGTAGGGCGTGGATTAGTCCAAATTCGTATATCTTATATTTAGGTTTGGGTTGATTTAAGAATCATTGATCTGTTTTGAGATCAAGATCGACTTAAATGTATACGAGCATTTGGGGGCTCGGTTGGTTTTTTGTTAAGGATACGTTAGTCCAATTTGAGACTAAGATCTACTTAACAAGGTGTTAGGATCATTTTTATTTCAGATCCAACAAGAGAGCACTCGGGTTTTGTTGTTTTAGTTTAAGAACGTTTCGGTCCCTTATCGCAATTTTGGAGGCGAAGTTGTAGTTTGAGGACATTTCGGTCTGTAGATCACCATTTTTGAGGTGAGGTTATAGTTTAAGGACGTCACGGTCCGTTGTCACCATTTTGGAGGCAACGTTTAGTTTGAGGACATTTCGATATGTAGATCACCATTTTTGAGGTGAGGTTTAGTGTAAGAGGACATTTCGGTCCGTTGTCGCCATTTGGAGGCAACGTTTAGTTTGAGGACATTTCGGTCTGTAGATCACCATTTTTGAGGTGAGGTTTTAGTTTAAGGACGTTACGGTCCGTTGTTGCCATTTTGGAGGCAACGTTTAGTTTGAGGACATTTCGGTTTGTTGATCACTATTCTGGAGGTGAGGTTTTAGTTTAAGGACGTTACGGTCCGTAGATCACCATGTTTGAGGTGAGGTTTTAGTTTAAGGACGTTATAGTCTGTTGTCGCCATTTTGGAGACAACGTTTAGTTTAAGGACATTTTGGTCCGTTGTAGTTGTCACGCCCTGCTTCCAAGAGTACGCTAAATTGGGCACGTGACATAGCCAACCATGCTACCTGTGGATATGAAGTATCCACCCACAGTCACATTACAGCTGTAGAGATATCAAGAACAAAATAGAGCTATCTAATACATGTCCATAAGCCAAGATAACATGAGTCAATAATAATAAAAGTGCGGAAGCAAGAGATCCAATAAAAAATAACTGAAATGTATGTCCCATAGTGCGGGCTCACATCAGGAATAAAATGCAGAAAATGAAAGAACTAACTACTACTGAAACCTCACTGCTCAGCCTGCTGGCTGAAGTACTCCTGCTCGGACTGCAGCAAAGGTACGGAATCTGGGCCATGCAAAACCCAGACGTCAGCGCGTCAGGTCATCAAGTAATAAAATATAAAACAGGGTAACAGGCAATGCAAATATAATCATGAATGGTAAAGCAGGTGTAACATCAATATAAATCAGGGCAGCGAAGGGTAGTGTGCAGTGAGTAAACTAAACTGGTTTATTGGGTTTTCTACTCTAAGGTCTTTGAAATCAATTTGATGAATCATCGATATAACTCAATAGTATCCCGTGCGTGCCCGGGACCACGGTCAAGATTCTCAGGCTGAATCCGAGACGTGCCGCTAGGCAGCAGAAGGTAGCATGTACAGATTAGTGATGTCAGCATCATCACTCCGCAGCTGGCCTAGCCCGTAAGATTGATCAGAACAGGTATCGAACTGTCGAGTTACAAGTCAGGTTTCATCATTGATTTCCCCATACCCCCAAGTTATAAGTGTTCAAGTCAGGTATTTAAGTAATCACGAACTAATGCCAACACAGGAGCAGGTAGGTGCAGGTTTGTCTGGATAGACAACAGGAACGGTCCGTAAGGACTACATGTCAGGTTTGTTGGCATTAGACACAAGATTAGGTAACAGGTCAAGCCATGGTACATCAGGTCAAGTCAAGTCGTGTACGGTAGCATGTCGGGTCAAGTAATATATGTGTAACAAGTCATGTCAGGGTGTAAAAGATATCATGTGGGTACTCATAATCAACTAACATAATCATGGTTTTAAATAAACAAGCCTGGGTATCAATAACACAATAAATGGGCACATGCAGTAGGTTAAGCAATATGTACAGATTAAACTACTTAGCTGTACGATTATCAGTTTTTGTTTCTGAAATGGTTTCAACATTATATGAATACAGTATGACAATTATGGCCGTTAAATCATATTAACAAATATTAAGAAATTCCATGGATGCAATGATCTATAAATAGGTTCAGTGGATGAAATCACAGCTAAAACAGGTTTAAATGCACACGAGTGTCCGATGGAGTAAAACTATAGAAAAATACCATAGGCTATGACAATAGTTAAAAGTGTGATTAAAACATATGATTGTGGTTATTTGGTTTAATGAAGTAAATGCGAACGGTAGGTTTCAATTCTGGAAACTAAAATGATATAACGCGACATCGAACACGAAAAAGGAAATAATGGTACTAAAGTTAAACTACGGATTTAGAGTGCCATCAATGTATATGTAATATATTAATTAGCATGTAGCAAGTTTTACTTGCCTCGACGGGTCGCGAAACGGAAAACGGAACGTTACGCGTCGGCGGGAAAAAATCGCGACGCGTGCACGGTTCACGGAATGAACCCAAACGACGGAAAGTGGAGTCACACGGGTCGGAGGTACCTGCTGGGTCATCGGGAAACGTCGTCGGCACCATCGGATTCCGGCCACCAACCAAACAGTGAACATTAAAATAATACAAGAATGCAAGAAAGAAAGAGAAGAGAAGAATAAGAAGAAAGAAGAGAAGGAATATTGAGGAAGGGGTGCTCACGTTGATCTGTAGATGGGTTGTGATCGTCGACTGCGTTGACGGAGCTCCGGTGAACTGCCTGCATGGGCCAATCGGCCAACACAGAACCGGAAAGAATAAGAGAAGGGAAGAGGAAGGAAGAAGGAGGAGGAAGGGGTGTGAAAGCTCACCGCTACGTTGATCTGGAATGATGGACGGCAACGAGATCCCTCCGGTGGTCGTCGCGGTGAGGAGACGTGCAAGCCTCGGCTGTGCACACCGGCGCTTGACGCGCGCACAGGAAACGGGGAAGGAGAGGTGAGAATGGAGGTGAGGGTGACGAGCTGCGATGAACAGCGATGGTGGCGTCGGCGCTAGGGCAACAACGAGAGAAGACGGAAGCTAGGGTTTTCAGGGGGTGGGTTTTCGCTTTGGTAAAAAATAAAGAGGAAGAGCAATATAAAGGAAAGAGAGAGAGAGAGATTCGCGGGGAGGAGAGAGAGAGAGGGATACGAGAGGAGAGAGATAGAGAGGGTGTGAGAGATCGAGAGGAGAGAGAAAGCGAGAGGAGAAAGAAAATTGGCTTTTAGCGCCAGAGAGAGAGAGAGAGAAGAGAGACAAAGAGAAGGAGAAAGGAGAGAGGGAGAGAGAGACGTGTGGGGCCTGGGATAAAATAAAGGATTGTGATTGGCTTGTGGAGTTAAAAGGTTATAGGAAAAAATTTATAAAAGATTTTCCAATCTTTCATTGGCTGGAACAGTAAGGAACAGAGATCTTCAGCGTAGAAATATTATTAGAATAATTTTATGGGTTTAAAATTTGATAACAGGCAAAACACTTTGGCTGATTTAAAAAATTAAGAAAAAAGGGATTTGGCGAAAATACAAAATATTTCAGAATTGCGTCCGGGTTGGGTCCAAAAATTTGAATTCGAAAAATGAAAATTATTGGCGGGTTCCAAAAATTAAAATGAAGGATTTTATAATTAAAAAGCATACCCCCAAGAACGGACGCACGCACGTGCGCGTAGACGTCCAAACACGTCCGTTTACTGAACGGGACGAGAACATGATGCAAGGACGCTACCACAGGGTTGGGGTGCCAACCAAGCCATGCCAATTATTTTTAATTTATTTTAAAAGACTTAAATTGTATATGCAAGAATTTGAATTGTCGGGGTAAATTACAACTAGCAACAGTCAAGAAAGATAAATGAAATAAATACCACACACCATACATACGGTAACTGAAATTTGTAGAACTGGACTTGGTTGTTACATTATACCCAACAACAAAAAGAATTTCGTCCTCAAAATTCCAAGAATACAAAAGATAGACGACAACCAACTACAAGAAAAGATGAGGAAACTTCTGCCGGATTTCATCTTCTCATTCCTAAGTGGACTCTCCATGTGAGTGATTACCCCAAGAAACAAGTACAAGAGAGATAACCTTGTTCTTAAGAACCTTTTCCCTTCGATCCACAATTTCAACCGGTCGCTCCTCAAAAGTCAAATATTCTCGTACCGTCAGCTCCGAATGATCCAACACATGTGTTTCATCTCGAACATACTTACGGAGTTGTGATATGTGAAACACATCATGAACATTCGCCAAGGATTGCGGTAGCGCCAATCGATACGCTACCTCGCCAACACGCTCCAAGATCTCAAAGGGTCCAACAAATCGAGGACTGGGCTTTCCTCGACTTCCAAAACGAATCACCCCTCTAGTCGGTGATATCTTCAAGAATACCAAATCATCCACGGCGAACTCTAGAGGTCTTCTCGACGTATCTGCCCAACTCTTCTGTCTGTCTTGAGCTGCTTTCATATGATTCCGGATAGCATTAACCTTCTCAACAGTCTGCATAACCAAATCTAGTCCCAACAATCTTCATTCACCGACATCGTCCTAACAAACAGGTGAACGACACTTGCGACCATACAAAGCTTCGAATGGAGCCATCTAAATAGTTGCCTGAAAACTGTTGTTGTAAGAAAACTCCACCAAATGTAGATGATCCTCCCAAGAACCCTTGAAGTCCAACATGCATGCTCTCAACATATCTTCAAGAGTTTGGATCGTTCTTTCCGACTGGCCATCAGTTTGAGGATGATAACCTGTGCTAAACTTCAATCGAGTCCCCAAACTTTCCTGTAAGTTCCGCCAAAAGTGTGATAAGAACCGAGTGTCACGATCGGACACGATGCTCACCGGTACTCCATGCAATCTTACAATCTCCTGCATGTACCGCTCCGCCAAAGTTTCTGTTGATTGACCAACCCGAAAAGGAATGAAATGAGCTGCCTTGGCCAAACGATCAACAATCACCCATACTGCATTGTTGCCTTTTGGACTCCGTGGTAAAGCTGTCACGAAATCCATGGTTATATGTTTCAACTTCCACTGAGGAATCGGAAGTGGTTGCAATAAACCAGCAACCCTTTGATGTTCAGCCTTAACTTGCTGACACACCAAGCACTTTGCCACAAAGCGAGCAATCTCTCGTTTCATGCCTTCCCACAAGAAATGCTGTCGTATGTCTCGGTACATCTTCGTGCCTCCTGGATGTACCGAATAAGCTGAACTGTGTGCCTCCTTCATAAGCTCTTCATGAATATCACTCTTTGGCACACACAAACGGCTACCATATCTCAACGAACCATCTTCATGGATCAGTAAATCTGTTCGTAGTCCGGCTTCAACCTGTTCTCGAAACTTTCACAGTCTAGGGTCCTGCGGTTGCGCTGCTTTAATATTCTCGATCAACGACGAATGTACTTGCAGCTGCATCAACAGTCCCGAAGAATGCGGTAGCATAACCTCCAAATCAAACCTCCGAAAGTCTTCAACGAGTTCCTTCTGTGTAGTCAACATCTGAATAGCCGGTAACTGACTGAGCGCATCCGGTACGACATTAGCCTTCCACGGATGGTACTTAAGATCAAGATCGTAGTTAGCCATCAGCTCTAACCATCTACGCTGCCTCATATTATGCTCCTTCTGCATGAACACATACTTCAAACTCTTGTGATCCGTGAAAACTTCGACCCTTTCGCCCAAAAGGTAGTGTCTCCAAATCTTCAAAGCGAAAATCACAGCCGCAAGCTCCAAGTCGTGAGTTAGGTAATTCTTCTCATGGGTCTTCAACTGTCTCGAAGCGTACTCTACAACCTTCCCATGTTGCATCAAAACACATCCCAATCCTTTTCCAGATGCGTCGCTGTGAATCACTAATCCTCCGGAACTATCTGGCACGGTCAGAATAGGGGCGGTTATCAATCTCTGCTTCAACGTCTCGAAAGCTGACGCACACCTATCTGTCCACACAAAAGGTACCTCCTTACGCGTAAGCTTGGTCAACGGTTCCGCCAGACGAGCAAAGTTCTCCACAAATCTTCTGTAATACCCGGCGAGTCCAAGAAAACTTCTTATCTCCGCAACATTCTTTGGAATCGGCCAATCTCGAACTGCGGCAATCTTTTCGGGATCGACGGCGATTCCATCGCCAAACACAACATGCCCCAAAAACTTTACTTCTTCAAGCCAAAACTCGCACTTGCTCATCTTCGCATATAACTTCTCCTGTCTCAACGTCTGCAGTATGATCTTCAAATGTTCTGCATGCTCTTCAAAACTCTTCGAATAGACCAGAATATCGTCAATGAACACCACAATAAACTGGTCCAAGAAAGGTGAAAAGATTCGGTTCATCAAATCCATGAATATCGCCGGTGCATTCGTTACTCCGAAGGGCATCACTAAGTACTCGTAATGTCCATACCGAGTTCGGAACGCCGTCTTGCAAATATCTTCTGCTTTCACTCGGACCTGATGATATCCGGATCGCAAAACCAGCTTCGAGAATACCCTCGTGCCACTAAGCTGCTCAAAAAGTTCGCTAATGCGAGGAATCGGGTACATGTTCTTAATAGTCACCCGGTTTAACTCTCGATAGTCGATGCACATCCTTCTTGTGCCATCCTTCTTCTTAACTTGAAGAACTGGAGCTCCCCAAAGCGAGTTACTGCTTCGAATCCAACCCTTTTCAAGCAATTCAGCAACCTGTTTCTTGACTTCTTCCAATTCCACTGGTACCATTGGATAATACGCTTTAGATACTGGCGCTGCACCAGGAATAAGGTTAATTGTAAACTCCACGTCTCGCTTCGGCGGTAATCCCGATATATCTTCAAACACGTCCATAAAATCGCGAACAACAGCTGGCTCTTCACTTTTATCAGCCTCCATTGATGCAAGAATATTAGTTGTCGGCCTAGCCTTAAACTCGACTGGCCCGACAGAACTGCTTCCTCCAGTGAAGGTAAACTCGGGATGTCCAGGAATCTGGAAAATTACTTTCTTTGCCCTACAATCAATGTGAGCGTGGAAAGTGCCAAGAAAGTCCATTCCCAAGACGACTTTGTAGTTGCCCGTATCAATCACTAAGAAATCTGCAAAAAGCTCCCGTCCGCAAACAACAACTGTACAATCTTTACATTCTCTACTAGATATGATTTTCCCATTCCCAGTGTGTATGTCCCAGAAACTAGACAGGGTCGTGCAGGTAATCGAGTGTGTAGCTATAAACTTGGATGACATAAAACAATGGGATGCACCAGAATCAAATAACGCTAATGCGGGGAAACCATGAACGAGTAGAATACCTGAAACAACTTCTCCCGAAACCTTAGCTTCCTCAGACGTCAAGGTAAAGCTCGAGCCTGATTAGGTCCTTGAGTCAGCTGCTTCTGCCCCTGGAACGGTTTCTGCGGAGGCTTCTGAATATCATCCCTCGTACGAAGCTTCGACGGACATGCGCTGACAGTGTGATCTGCCGCTCCACAAACCAAACAGAGTCCCTGCCTCCTTCGATAATCCTTTTGCACGTGGCCAGGTAAATGGCAGTAGTCACAAATCACGCTCCTTCTTCGATCAACGACAACAGGCTTCTTCATCGGCGTTACACCACGACGATCCACTGGAATACCTCTGCATCCATGAGCTCGGTTTGGTACAAATGCCGGCTTCCTTACTGCAACTGCTGTCTGCTGCAAACTCCCAGTCTTTCCAGATAGGTTCTGCTGTTCTCGGGCTGCTGTAAGAACCTGTGAGAAAGTGGTCAAACCGAGGGAGACAATCTGCCTCTGGATGTCCACATCCAAGCTGCGCATGAACCTCATTGCCCTGTCTGCATTGTCGGCAACCAAAGGTCCAGCGAATCTACTGAGCCGTGTCCACTCAGCTGCATGTACATCTACGGGCACTCCATTCTGCTTTAGACTGATGAACTTCTCTTCCATTTCCTCCCGTGCGGTCCGTGGGAAGAACTTCTCCAGGAAACTCTTCGAAAAATCCGCCCACTTGATCGGTTTGGGCAAGCGGGTCTCCTCCACAAGCCACCATTCACGGGCGTAGTCCACTAACTGAATGCGCGCCCCATCCACCCTTTTATCTTCTGGGATCTACGCCGCAATAAGTAAGTTCTCCATGTCAACTAGCCACTGCTCTGCTGGCAACGGCTCCTCCAAACCAGTAAAGACAGACGGACCCAAACGCCTAAAATCTGCTACGGTCCCCACACGATCAACTGGCTTAGTTCCAACATTGTTCACGGACTGCTGAACGGTCCGCAAACCTTCCTGAAACGATTCAGCTTGCTGCTGGATCAACTCGGTTTGTCTCTTTTGATTCTCCAGCATTCCCCGTATCACTCCAAGCATGGCGGTTTCGTCAACACGCCTTTGGTACGTCTTCAGAGTCTTGTCTGTCATACTCCTGAAATCAAAACACCCAAAGATTAGCATGATAATAGATTCAAAATGTAGATCAAGGCTAGAACTCCAAGTTACTTAAATAGAGTACCGCATTGTAACTATGCCGCGGTATTATAGCTACAATTATATAACTCCACCTAAGTCGCTTAAGTCCTAGAGATAATAAGAAATCATGTTTCGAGTCGATATGCAAAGGAAGTTTGCACACCGTAAAAGATATAATTAGGAAAAACTTAGATTCAAGAACGGTAAAACGGAAAGGTGGCAGGACATGTTTCCTAAACACGGGTATTCTGATTCATGTATTAGGTACAATACCCAACTACAAAAGAATCAACCCGACTAACCTATCGCTCTGATACCAAAAGAACCATGTCACGCCCCGCTTCCCAGAGTACGCTAAATTAAGCACGTGACATAGCCAACCATGCTACCTGTGGGTAGGAAGTATCCATCCACAGTCACATTACGGCTGAAGAGATATCAAGAACAAAATATAGCTATCTAATACATGTCCATAAGCCAAGATAACATGAGTCAATAATAATAAAAGTGCGGAAGCAAAAGATCCAATACAAAATAATTGGAATGTATGTCCTATAATGCGGGCTCACATCAGGAATAAAATGCAGAAAATGAAAGAACTAACTACTACTGAAACCTCACTGCTCAGCCTACTGGCTGAAGTACTCCTGCTCGGACTATAGCAAAGGTACGGAATCTGGGCCATGCAAAACCCAGACGTCAGCGCGTCAAGTCATCAAGTAATAAAATATAAAACAGGGTAACAGGCAATGCAAATATAATCATGAATGGTAAAGCAGGTGTAACATCAATATAAATCAGGGCAGCGAAGGGTAGTGTGCAGTGAGTAAACTAAACTGGTCTATTGGGTTTTCTACTCTAAGGTCTTTGAAATCAATTTGATGAATCATCGATATAACTCAATAGTATCCCGTGCGTGCCCGGGACCACGGTCATGATTCTCGGGCTGAATCCGAGACGTGCCGCTAGGCAGTAGAAGGTAGCATGTACAGATGAGTGATGTCAGCATCATCACTCCGGGGATGGCCTAGCCCGTAAGACTGATCAGAACAGGTATCGAACTGTCGAGTTACAAGTCAGGTTTCATCATTGATTTCCCCATACCCCCAAGTTATAAGTGTTCAAGTCAGGTATTTAAGTAATCACGAACTAATGCCAACACAGGAGCAGGTAGGTGCAGGTTTGTCTGGATAGACAACAAGAACGGTCCGTAAAGACTACATGTCAGGTTTGTTGGCATTAGACACAAGATTAGGTAACAGGTCAAGCCATGGTACATCAGGTCAAGTCAAGTCGTGTACGGTAGCATGTCGGGTTAAGTAATATATGTGTAACAAGTCATGTCAGGGTGTAAAAGATATCATGTGGGTACTCATAATCAACTAACATAATCATGGTTATAAATAAACAAGCCTGGGTATCAATAACACAATAAATGGGCACATGCAGTAGGTTAAGCAATATGCACAGATTAAACTACTTACCTGTACGATTATCAGTTTTTGTTTCAGAGATGGTTTCAACATTATATGAATACAGTATGACAATTATGGCCGTTAAATCAAGTTAACAAATATTAAGAAATTCCAGGGATGCAATGATCTATAAATAGGTTCAGTGGATGAAATCAAAGCTAAAACAGGTTTAAATGCACACGAGTGTCCGATGGAGTAAAACCATAGAAAAATACCATAGGCTATGACAATAGTTAAAAGTGTGATTAAAACATATGATTGTGGTTATTTGGTTTAATGAAGTAAATGCGAACGGTAGGTTTCAATTCTGGAAACTAAAATGATATAACGCGATATCGAACACGAAAAAAGAAAATCATGGTACTAAAGTTAAACTACGGATTTAGAGTGCCATCAATGTATATGTAATATATTAATTAGCATGTAGCAAGTTTTACTTGCCTCGACGGGTCGCGAAACGGAAAACGGAACGTTACGCGTCGGCGGGGAAAAATCGTGACGCGCGCACGGTTCACGGAATGAACCCAAACGACGGACAGTGGAGTCACACGGGTCGGAGGTACCTGCTGGGTCGTCGGGAAACGTCGTCGGCACCATCGGATTCTGGCCACCAACCAAACAGTGAACATTAAAATAATACAAGAATGCAAGAAAGAAAGAGAAGAGAAGAATAAGAAGAAAGAAGAGAAGGAAGATTGAGGAAGGGGCGCTCACGTTGATCTGTAGATGGGTTGTGATCGTCGACTGCGTTGACGGAGCTCCGGTGAACTGCCTGCAGGGGCCAATCGGCCAACACTGAACCGGAAAGAATAAGAGAAGGGAAGAGGAAGGAAGAAGGAGGAGGAAGGGGTGTGAAAGCTCACCGCTACGTTGATCTAGAACGGTGGATGGCAACGAGATCCCTCTGGTGGTCGTTGCGGTGAGGAGACGTGCAAGCTTCGGCTGTGCACACCGGCGCTCGACGCGCGCACAGAAAACGGGGAAGGAGAGGTGAGAATGGAGGTGAGGGTGACGAGCTGCAACGAACGGCGATGGTGGCATCGGCGCTAGGGCAACGGCGAGAGAAGACGGCAGCTAGGGTTTTCAGGGGGTGGGTTTTCGCTTTGGTAAAAAATAAAGAGGAAGAGAAATATAAAGGAAAGAGAGAGATAGAGATTCACGGGGAGGAGAGAGAGAGAGGGATACGAGAGGAGAGAGGAGAGAGAAGAGATAGAGAGGGAGTGAGAGATCGAGAGGAGAGAGAAAGTGATAGGAGAAAGAAAATTGGCTTTTAGCGCCAGAGAGAGAGAGAAGAGAGAGAAAGAGAAGGAGAAAGGAGAGAGGGAGAGAGAGACGTGTGGGGCCCGGGGTAAAATAAAGGATTGTGATTGGCTCATGGAGTTAAATGGTTATAGGAAAAAATTTATAAAAGATTTTCCAATCTTTCATTGGCTGGAACAGTAGCGAACAGAGATCTTCAGTGTAGAAATATTATTAGAATAATTTTATGAGTTTAAAATTTGATAACAGGCAAAACACTTTGGCTGATTTAAAAAAAATTTAGAAAAAAGGGATTTGGCGAAAATACAAAATATTTCAGAATTGCGCCCGGGTCGGGTCCAAAAATTTGAATTCGAAAAATGAAAATTATTGGCGAGTTCCAAAAATTAAAATGAAGGATTTTATAATTAAAAATTATACCCCCAAGAACGGACGCACGCACGTGCGCGTAGACGTCCAAACACGTCCGTTCACTGAACGGGTCGAAAACACGATGTAAGGACGCTACCACAGGGTTAGGGGTGCCAAGCAGGCCATGCCAACTATTTTTAATTTATTTTAAAAGACTTAAATTGTATATGGAAGAATTTGAATTGTCGAGGTAAATTACAATTAGCAATAGTCAAGCAAGATAAATGAAATAAATACCACACACCATACATACGGTAACTGAAATTTATAGAACTGGACTCGGTTGTTACAGTAGTTTAGGGACTATTCGGTCCGTAGATCATCTTGTGCGCACGTGTATTTGTTACGTAATGGGATGAACAACGATAATGTGGGATGCACCCAGTTTAGGGTGTGGTTTGATCTGGGTTGTGCAAGTAAGTTTGGGAAGTGCACCAAAAAGCATTTGGCTGTCGGGACCCGCCACCTTTATGAAGACGTTGAGGAATTACAACGACATGTATCAGAGGTGTGGAGAGATATACCTTTGAACCAATTCCCGTATTTGAGGGAAAAGGGGTTAATGTTAAATCCGGAAATCGTCAGTCGTGTTTTGAGACTAAAATTTCCTCGGGGGAATGTGGAACGAATATCGTTTTGGGATATCATCAGTTGGGAGATCGATAGTCGTATTTGGAACTGGGACCAATTTGGGAAATGATGGACCCATGGGCTCGGTTGATCTAAGTTAGCCTGCTTGGGCTTGGTCCACTCAGTTTTCTTTTATTTGAAAAGAAGTACTAAGCAATTGTTTGGGCTCAGTCCCTTTATATGCAAAAAGTGCTGATTACTTATGTAAGTTCCGACGCTCACATTTTACTCTGTTTTTTGTCTCTATATGGAGTGTTGAGCACTCTTTATGGTGTCCACGTGCGATGCACTTGAGGCACCGCCTGGGGAGTGTCAAGCCCTTTTATATTCTATGGCGCCTAAGTGAGGGACCCGTGAGGCGCTAGGCGCCGCACACTGAGTGATAAGCACTCCTTTATTTTGTAGCGCCCACGTGAGGGGCACGTGAAGCGCTGGGCATTGAGCACCAGCCACTGAGTGCTGAGCACTCCTTATTTTATGGTGCCCATGTGAGGGGCACGTGAGGCGCTGGGCGCTGGTTTCTCCTTGTATATTTTGTTTTGAGGAGTTCAATTTCCTTGTTCTTTTCTGAATCTTTGATCTCCAAGAACAAGTTCATCCGATGAGAATTAAATTCTCAACTTATAAGAGACTTGTCTTGTAGATCTCAGATCCAGAGAAAGAACTAAGTTCTTTTAAAAAAGGGTTAAACCTTTCAATAGGTAAACGAGATGCTTTGCTCTTTCTTCTTTTTATTTACCTAGAGATTTTTTTCTTAGCAGGGAGATCTTCTTCTTTCTTCTTTTTTTTGAAGCTTCATACTTTGTTTTTTCAAAACTTATGGGGGGTTCCTCCTTGTTAGACTTGAAGTCTTGGGTCCTTTATATAGTAGAGGCAAATCTGTTGATTAGTTGAAGAAATCTCTCATTGAGAGATCCTAATTGATTTTGGGGATTTTACCCACCGTTAGATCTTTGATCCAAGGACTTCTGTTTTACATAAAGTATTTTCTTATTTTTAATAAGATTAAGGAAATATTTAGCCATACAGAATTTATTCTGTAGATCGGTGATTTTTTAATGACCATTGGATTTTTAATCCAACGGTACTCTGTTTTACAATGGGCAATCTTTCTTGTTTAGAAAGATTTGAGGAATATTTCCTCTCACAGAATTTAATTCTACATCCTGATGATTTATCATCTCTGTTAAATAGAGAGTAGAATTTACTTTTATAAGGCGTCGGCGCTCATGCGCTATGCACGTGGGCATTGCTCATATAAGAGTTTTTAACTATGGCGCTGGCGCCTTCGTGGAAGGCACGTGAGGCGCTGCCTCTTGAGTTTTGTGTGCTTTGCACACTGTTTGATCATTTCTTTGTGTGTGTTTAAGAGAATGAATAAAATTCACAATCAAAGAATATTTTGACCGTAATCAACTACGGTGTCAGTTGTAGATCGTAAGCGAGTGCGGATCGTCCACAGGGATTGTGCGATTCGTTCGTATGTTGATTTGTTTGAATCGAAACTTTAATAGAAAGAAAGCAAACAATTCATGATTTATAATTGAAGTTCAAGAATTAGAAAATCTATATCTAATAACAAGAAAAAAGATAGAATCAAGAATTGAGAGTTTGATGATTTTTCCAACCAAATATCAAGAATCGAAATGAGGCTCGTAGGAATCGATCGGATCTATAGACGTGATGTAATCTCAAGATATCGTGTTCTTGTCCTTCGAAGAATTGATACTAGATCGATGATGATCGACGAGAGTTAGGGCTTTCTCGTGAAACTAGGGTTTCATCATTTAACCCTTGTTCTTTCGTCGATATCATTCACATTCTAGCCTCTAGCAAATTCAAGAAACGATCGGAACTCCCCAATTTCGAGCGATATCAATCAAGAAAGCATCGCAATGAAACTAGGTCGTCGGTTCTTGAACTTGCTAGGGTTTACAAAACTCGTAGGAATCAAGAATCTTTTTAAGGTATGTTACATCATCATTCTATTGATCGTCTCGACTCCTCGACGAGCGGAGTATTACTCAAACATCACAACAAGAACTACAACTATAAATTGAGATCGAATCATGATGCAAGAATTTAAAGAAAACAAGATAAAAGAATTTCACCTTTTATTTATATCAACAATTTCATTACAGACGCTCAAGAACTACAAGAGGAAGAACTCGATTGTTGAATTGGCTTCGCTTTTCTCCGTGAGTCGTGGATCGGCTTGGACCACTTGCTCTGTTGAAGACCGGCTCCGCTCATAAAAAGGTTGAAGGGCTTCTTGCTTGATTTGGTACTCGGGATCTTGGCTTTTGATTGGAATTAGGGTTAGGGTTTCACACAAGTCTTGTCACTGGACTTGTGGAAGAAGAAGATGAAGAAAGAGGTAGGGATTTTTCTAAGTATCTAAGTATTGGATCCTCTATCACCCTAAGTCTAGGCTTCTATTTATAGACTTCCCAAACCCTAGGTCTAGGTTTGAAATTACAATTCCCTCCAAAAGTTTGTTGAGGAGTTTCTAGAAAGAGTTTGTTAGGAGCTAGCTTAGGCTTTAAGCTAGGATTAATTAAGCTTAGAAACCCTAGTTTGCTGAACTGGCAGAAGCCTCTGGAATCTTCTGGAATTTGATGTGGCTTGAAGAGCTTCTGGAAGTGAGGTGGAAGTTATGAAGCTGAAATGAGCTGCTGATGTGTCCAAGCCGCCGCGGAACCGCGGCGCAAGCCGGCTCCGGCCGCGGTTCCGCGGCCATGTTGTGGCTTCAGGTGTTGTAACTCCTGGTGTGGTCTTGGGCTAACATTTGGGGCTTTATCTGATGTGTTGATTTGTGGTTTGCCTTTTGGATTGCTACCAGAACTGAAATCATTGAGTTGGCGTAATGTTTGATCAGCACCATGTAAATTTTTGGCTTTTCTTCTGGGTTTTCCTGCACAGATCTCAAACAGGTGTTGCGCAATATAGGGATGATGTGATGCCATGAAATGCGGTCAATTTCCTTTATAGTGCCAGTTTTAGGGTCTAACACATACAATCTGATATTTAACGACTGATTTGCTAATATGTGAATATGAATACCGTACACTTCTAAATGAATGCAAATGATAGGGAAATCGCCAGTTAAAAGATGCAGTATTTTTGACTGATCAAATTCCCCCAAACTTAATTTCGATCGTCTCGAGCGAACTGTTTTATTTAAAAAGAGAAGGAGAAAATAAAGAAAGAGAAAAACTAACTAGCACACTTTCGTAGGCAACACAATTGCACTGAGCACGTGCAATAAGCCTTTAAACCTCTAGGTGTCCCTAGTAGGAGGAGTGTTGTCTCCTGAGGGTTTTCAGCGGATTGCACCCACAAAATCCAATAATAAAAGAAAGATCATAAATATTACATTTAAAGAAAAGAATTGTAAAAGAAAAGCCTTGAAAATTAGGGTTTTCAACTAAGCTAGCTTTTCGGTTGTCATGAGCCCTATCTTAATAGTCATGAAAAGATGTTAGAAATCACGTCCTCCCTCAATAAAATATCGTCTTATTCTTCATTCCTATCTTTCTTCCAAACATCGATCATATCACCCTGCGTGTGTGTAAAGGACATCCCTACACCCGGAGAATTCAATTCAAGCTATCATACTCTTGCCCATCAGCCTCAGTACTTTTTAATTAATGAATATTTAGATGAGATTGCTCACACACTTTCATGCGACCGTTAATACTTCTTGAGATACTAACCGACCAATTACTCATGTGCTTGCTTTTTTGGTGTATTTTCCTCGTCTTGCACCACCTAAGGCATAGCAGTGACTCCCAGACCAGTTGGCCTTAGGGCACTAGGTGAAGAGGCACCCTCGCTATATATTTTTTATTGCCCTCGGTGATAACAAAACCAGTGTCCATTTTTCTCACCACTTTATATTTTCTTCATTTTTTTTATTTCCTTCATACATCGGCTTTAAGACAAGAGTATTTTAAGGTATCCTCTACTATCTCAGGCTTTAAGACGTGTGTAAGTGCGAATAGTAGGGTATCAACGTTCAAAATGTATGGCTTCCAGAATAGAAACTATTTTTCAGACTTATTTTTATCCTCAGATTAGTGACTTCTTTCATCTTACTAACCCTTGGGACAACGGCTCATAACTACTTATTACTAGTTCGTATAAGAAAACTTTTAATTTTCTTAAATTTTTCTAATCTCATGGATGTAATTTTTCACTATCTAAACTTTTATTATCTTATTTATGTACAAAAATATTTATATATTTATTTTTGAAAATTTTTAAATTTTTATAGGTTTTGAAAATGTTTTGTGCTTATGCAAAGTATGATGCAAATGATGCGAAAATAAGCACAAACCTCCCCCAAACTTGTTTTCAACAGTGTCCTCACTGTTGCCATCTGCTAAATCTCAAAAACCTGTAAGCTTGAGAGGAATTTATTAGTGGGGGAAATATATTTAAGTGAAGATCCTCCCCCAAACTTATTTTTGGCTCATTATTTTGTAAAAGATTTCTTTTCAAGAGCCCGATTATACCCCCCCCAAACTTAAGCAATGTTAATCTTTTGAAAATCACATGAGGGGGTCAAAAAGAATCACCGGTCGATGCCAAGCTTTCCAAAGACCGAAAGTTAACACCAACCATTCAAAAATTTTATCAATGCAGTGCTCTGGTTGGTGGAAGAAAAAGTGGGGAAAGGGTAAGTGGTAGAATAGAATGTGGGTGCGTCTCATTTTGGAGAGACGATGCAGTGTATGTGATGGATTACTCGCGTTCTTTTTACAGTTTAAAAGAAGGGGTGGAGGTTCAATTTTATTGATTGGGAGATGATTTATCTCAACACCCGTGTTATTCAGAAATGCGAGTTCATCAGCGAAGATCTCCTCAAAAGTTTCATCAATACCCCGAAGAATAATGTCATCACAAAGTGCGGGGTGATCGTCAGACTCTAAAAGCAGTTCATAATCGATGTTAGTTGTTGACCCGGACATCTCGGTGGAAGAGTCCGTATGTGTATGATACATAGTTGGGTCAAACAACAACGTATGAAAAGAGTCAAGATCGGTATCAGGAGGATCATCAAATTCGCTGCTGTCGACATCCATTAAGTCGACAGAACAGACATGAGCAGTAGGTTCGGAGGGTACACTTCCCAACTTGTAAATGTTCATCTCAATTGTCCTCTTCCCGAAGGATAGGATCATAGAACCATTACGACAGTTGATGATAGCGTTGGAAGTGGCCAAAAAGGGGCGACCTAAAATCACCGGAATTTGATTCCGTGAATTCGCTACAGGCTGTGTATCAATTACAATAAAATCCACAGGGAATATAAATTCCCCGATTTTTATTAACACATCCTCTAGTTCACCCCTAGGTTTGGTGATTGATCGGTCAGCCATCTGGAGAGTGCAAGGAGATGGTTTCAACTCTCCGATCCCTAACTGCTCATAGACTGAGAAAGGAAGCAGGTTAACACTTGCCCCAAGATCTAGTAGAGCACGGTTGATGTGTTTCTCCCCAATAGAGATGGAAATCGTAGGATAGCCAGGATCTATACGTTTCCTCAGTAATTTCTGGGGGAAAGCCATGTCTACAGTCTTTGCCATGAATATCTTCTTGGGCATTTGTTTCTTCCTCTTTCTAGTGCACAAGTCTTTAAGAACTTTCGCATATGCGGGGACTTGTTGGATAGCATCTAGAAGAGGGATGTTGATGTTAACCTGTTTAAACATCTTAGTGATCTTCTCCATATGTGGACTTGGTGTGTTAGCCCTTAACCGATTAGGATAAGGTGCTTTAGCAATAAGCGCTGGGTACATCATAGAAGAAGGAAGTGTGTGTGGAACCGATCTCAGAATAGAAGTGGGAATCGTCCGTGGAGGAGTAGAAGAGGTGGGCTAAAGTGGCGAGCCTTTTGGGAAATGAAGAATAGGCTCGGAAGAAGGTGGTGGGGTAGAAGAACTGGGGTCAGAATTAGAAGTAGAAGTGTGTGTGTGTGAGGAAAGGTCTCAGCCGGGGTGTTGATAGGATTGTCAATATCATCAACTTCTTCCCCAACATGGTTATCCAGCACTCTCCCAGATCTCAACGTGGTGATTGCATTTACATGATGTGAATAGCCGGGATTGGGTAAGGGTTGAGCTGGAAGTTTCCCTTTTTCTCTTGCACTCATTTCAGCTTTTAATCGTGCAATTGTTTCTTCCATCGATTTAATACTCTCGTTTTGGGACACAGAGTTTTTCTTAATTTTATCGACAGAAGACTTCATTTCAGCCGAAACTTGCATGATATTTGTTAAGACCAAATTCATGTATTATGCAAATGAAGAGGATTCATCAGTTCCGGTCAACTGTAAAGGGCTAGACAGTGCAGATGTGTTGACCGGATTTTGAAAGTTATGTGCTTGAAAGGGGTGCTGACTCAATTGAAGTTGTGGTTGCTGTTGTGGTGGAGGGACCCTTTGGAAATTATTTTGGTTTGGAACCGTGTTTTGAGATTGTGATTGGTTCCAAGCAAAATTAGGGTGATTCCTCCACCCCTAATTATATGTGGAAGAAAATGGATCGTTTCTAGGTCTTTGAAATGTGGCATTGGTATGCTCATGACCTTGAAACGAAGAATTTCGTGGACATTCTTCCGTCAAATGAGAAGGATCAGAACAGCAGCCACATACAGTTTTGGAAAGTGACATTTTATTAAGGGAGGTAGCTAAAAATTTGTTTTCCATAGTCTCGAGTTTCTTGTGTATAGCTGAAATGTCAGCTTTAACTCCTATGGAAACATCCGATTAGTTATTGCCACCCCTAAATGATGGACTTTCCCACTGTAAAGATTTTTCAACGAAATCTTCTAAGTATTTCCAAGCTTCCCCATCGTCTTTGTTCATAAAATTTCCTTGACACATGTTCTCAAGACTCTGTTTAGTGTTAGGGCTACTGCCCTCATATATGATTCGGCACAGTTCCCATCTCGGGATTCCGTGATGTGGGCATTGAACCAACAGATCCTTGAATCGGTCAAGATATTTTGAAAATGGTTCATTTGGAAGCTGATTGAATTGATTTATTTCGCTGCGGACTCGAGCTGTCTTGTGATTAGGGTAGAATTTCTTAAGGAATGCTGCAACGAATTCTTTCCAATTCGTAATGGAATGTGCGGTAGTGTTATACAGCCACTTCTCGGCTATATCGCACAAAGTAAATGGAAGAAGACGTAAACGCATAGCATCCACAGAAAGCTATGAAGTACCCATCATTGCGCATACATTTTCAAATTTCGTGATAAACACGTATGCGTCCTCGGTCTTGAGACCGTGGTATTTAGGTAGAAGGTTGATGTATTAGGGTTTAATTTCAAAATTTTCCCTGTTAGCTGGTGGAATGGAAAGATAGGTGGAAAGGGGACCTCGTGTAGGATATCATCTCTCTTGAGAGAGATGCGGGGTGGATTCTGCGCACCAACGGACGACGGCAGATTAGGGTTAAAGAAGTTCGATGGAGGTGGATCCATCGATGTGGGTGTGGTAGTGGATAAAGAAGAAGTAAATGGAGAAATACCGACTTCGGAGTCGATAAAGGGTACGCGGACTAAACGGGCACTAGAATCCCGTGTCCAGCCTATCTTGTACTAAAAAGGGTTAGTACAAGTGGCAGCGTTGACTTATAATTAAGGGTATGAATGAATGCGGTGTTTGATTTGAAAAAGGGACGGATTTTTGAAAAAAAATGATGCGACACAACAAATGCAGCACACAAAACCCTAATTCTAGAGGTCGCCTAGGTCAGATCTCTAGACTGCTCCTAACCGCCAGAAGACAAGACGCAGGATAAAATCCTCCACTGCCTCTTTGTCTCTCCTGTGGCCAGGTAAGTGCCAGGTAAGTGGGAGGTTCTCCACTACGTAAGTAGTGGGCCTAATTAAGTAACCACTAGCTTTCGACACACTTGCCTTAGACACCACAAGAGAAACGCGGATAAACAATGAATTGACCACGGCCTTCTTCTGTCCTAAGTGAGCGCGACGGTCCTTAGAGTCATCTCTAAATCTTTTTTAGTTAATTGGGGTAAATGCGGATGCAAGTTTTGCGGTTTTCGGGGCCTAGGAAGGGTAATGAACTCCCCACCTAATTTGGATTTGGCCGTGCCCCTTAATATCCGTATTTATAATGCAAACAACCAAGAAACAAAAAAACACGCACAAATTAATTTTGCTATTTTGCGCGCTGTGATTTTTGCAAAGAAGCCTGCACAAACTGTTAATTGGAGCAGAGAGAGGAGAATAGAAGAAGGTAAGAAGGTACCTGAGACAAAAATTTCACAGAGAAGCCTCCAAGATGCCGCGGTTCCGCCGCATATGGGTGCTTAGACCGCGGAATCGCGGTTCAATGGTGAGATCTCTCCTCCAAAATTCAGCAGGGAGCTTCTGTAGACTCCCTCGGCTCTCTGGTATATCCCAAAAATTATTTCACTTTCACAGCAAGCTCCAGATCTCCTTGCAATAAACCACAACAAATCTTTTAGGGTTTGTGCGAATTTTGATCTCAAAAATGTAATGGAATAAATCTTTCAATTCAAATTTCAATATAAAACGAATTAGCGCGTAATTCCCGGCAACGGCGCCATTTGTTTGATCATTTATTTGTGTGTGTTTAAGAGAATGAATAAAATTCACAATCAAAGAATATTTTGACCGCAATCAACTACGGTGTCAGTTGTAGATCGTAAGCGAGTGCGGATCGTCCACATGGATTGTGCGATTCGTTCGTATGTTGATTTGTTTGAATCAAAACTTTAATAGAAAGAAAGCAAACAATTCATGATTTATAATTGAAGTTCAAGAATTAGAAAATCTATATCTAATAACAAGAAAAGAGATAGAATCAAGAATTGAGAGTTTGATGATTTTTCCAACCAAATATCAAGAATCGAAATGAGGCTCGTAGGAATCGATCGGATCTATAGACATGATGTAATCTCAAGATATCGTGTTCTTGTCCTTCGAAGAATTGATACTAGATCGATGATGATCGACGAGAGTTAGGGCTTTCTCGTGAAACTAGGGTTTCATCATTTAACCCTTGTTCTTTCGTCGATATCATTCACATTCTAGCCTCTAGCAAATTCAAGAAACGATCGGAACTCCCCAATTTCGAGCGATATCAATCAAGAAAGCATCGCAATGAAACTAGGTCGTCGGTTCGTGAACTTTCTAGGGTTTACAAAACTCGTAGGAATCAAGAATCGTTTTAAGGTATGTTACATCATCATTTTATTGATCGTCTCGACTCCTCGACGAGCGGAGTATTACTCAAACATCACAACAAGAACTACAACTATAAATTGAGATTGAATCATGATGCAAGATTTAAAGAAAACAAGATAAAAGAATTTCACCTTTTATTTATATCAACAATTTCATTACAGACGCTCAAGAACTACAAGAGGAAGAACTCGATTGTTGAATTGGCTTCGCTTTTCTCCGTGAGTCGTGGATCGGCTTGGACCACTTGCTCTGTTGAAGATCGGCTCCGCTCATAAAAGGTTGAAGGGCTTCTTGCTTGATTTGGTACTCGGGATCTTGGCTTTTGATTGGAATTAGGGTTAGGGTTTCACACAAGTCTTGTCACTGGACTTGTGGAAGAAGAAGATGAAGAAAGAGGTAGGGATTTTTCTAAGTATCTAAGTATTGGATCCTCTATCACCCTAGGTCTCGACTTCTATTTATAGACTTCCCAAACCCTAGGTCTAGGCTTGAAATTACAATTCCCTCCAAACATTTGTTAAGGAGTTTCTAAAAAGAGTTTGTTAGGAGCTAGCTTAGGCTTTAAGCTAGGATTAATTAAGCTTAGAAACCCTAGTTTGCTGAACTGGCATAAGCCTCGGGAATCTTCTGGAATTTGATGTGGCTTGAAGAGCTTCTGGAAGTGAGGTGGAAGTTATGAAGCCGAAATGAGCTGCTGATGTGTCCAAGCCGCCGCGGAACCGCGGCACAAGCCGGCTCCGGCCGCGGTTCCGCGGCCATGTTGTGGCTTCTGGGGTTGTAACTCCTGGTGTGGTCTTGGGCTAACATTTGGGGCTTTATCTGATATGTTGATTTATGTTTTGCCTTTTGGATTGCTACCAGAACTGAAATCATTGAGTTGGCGTAATGTTTGATCAGCACCATGTAAATTTTTGGCTTTTCTTCTGGGTTTTCCTGCATAGATCTCAAAACAAGTGTTGCATAATATAGGGATGATGCGATGCCATGAAATGCGGTCAATTTCCTTTATAGTGCCGGTTTTAGGGTCTAACACATGCAATCTGATATTTAACAACTGATTTGCTAATATATGAAATATGAATACCGTACACTTCTAAATGAATGCAAATGATAGGGAAATTGCCGGTTAAAAGATGCAGTATTTTCGAATGATCACACACGGACGCTACTCATATAAGAGATTTTAACTCTAGCGCTGGCGCCCTCGTGGAAGGCAGGTGAGGCGCTGCCTCTTGAGTTTTGTGTGCTTTGCTCACGGGTGCTGCTCATATAAGATTTTTAACTCTGGCGCCGGCGCCCTCGTGGAAGGCACGTGAGGCGCTGCCTCTTGAATTTTGTGTGCTTTGCACACATACGCTGCTCATATAAGAGTTTTTAACTCTGGCGTTGGCGCCCTCATGGAAGGCACGTGAGGCGTTGCCTTTTAAGTTTTGAACAGAGCTTTGCTCTTTTATTGGCAGAAACAAATCCCCCCCCCGGTTGCGATCACGTGGCTCACACGTGAGTGCAGCGGTGGCACATTTTCCACCGTTCGTGAAGTGCTGGAATCGGTTCACCTTCTTGCTCTGATTCCTATGGGTCAACCATCTTCTTTCCCCATGCCCTTTTTCCCGGCCTTGGAAATAGTTCCACCATGCACAGAATTTTCCGTGCCTAGATTTGAATGCTTCTCTTTATAACCCCAAGCTATGTCTTCCTCCTTCTTCACAAAGAGAAACCCATTTCTATTAATAGAACTCAAGGTAACCATTTTCTAAAGGAATAAACCAAGAGCTATGGCTTGCGATCGTCCTCACGCTTGTCGGCAACCATTGGAGGTGCCCATCGAGGAGACTATTTCTCGCTTTGCTGTGCGGCTAGTGGATCCCCTTTTCACCGACACTCAATGTGACGCGGTGATATATGAGCTCCTGACTCATAGGGGATCTCCTCTTCTTATGGGATCCATTTGGTTCCGGATGATTTTCCTATCCGTGCTTGCCCACATCCCCCCTCATCCGGCAGAGATGACTCCGGCGATTCTCGATGCGGCGGATAACAATATCGAGTACTTTCACGAGGCACGTTTGATTACCCAGTCTTTGAGGGACCGTTCGGCTCAGTTGCTAAGCCGGATACGGGCTCAGCGGGCTATCATGTCCGCCTTCACTGATGAGCACGTCGTTAATCGATAGGAAGCAACTCCTCGCGAAGACCGCCGCTTCGACATAGTGAAGAAGGCAGAGAGGGAATTAGGGAACTTTGTTTATTATTTTGTTAACCCCTGTATCTCTGATCCCATATTTGGTGATCTCTTCCCTGTAGAGTAGTATGTTTATTTCAATGTATTTCTCTTATTATTGACTGTTGAATGTTTTCTGTTGAATGTTTCCTCTTCATTGTATATTCATACGTGTATCTCGCCTCTGTGCATAAGCTTGATACTTTACCCTTAGGAATTTTTGCTAAGTGGGAGCGCCATTGTTGTGTCATGCGCTAATCCTTCTCACACATACCTAACTCGGCACGCTTTGAACACTATTTCCATTTAAGTACGTTTGCAGTTGTGAATGAACGCTTAGTCGGGTGTGAATCAAATACTCTCCTAACTTCCTTGCATAGTACGCGGTTGGCGCTCATAGGTTGCGCCTTTCTGTCTTGACTTGACCTGAAGTAGTTTATATATTCATTTCAGAGTTTGTATATTTTTTCACTCATCCTGGATTCTCTAGTTTATGAACTCATTTCGGAGCTTGTAGTTTATTCACTCATTCCGGAGTCTCTAGTTAATGAACTCATTTCGGAGCTTGTTTAGTTTACCTCACTTGGGCTTGTAGGAAAACTTGTCCTAACGCATGGATAACCCCTGTTCTTTACGACAGAGGTCCGTTAGGTTTTGTGGTACTAGGGTTTTTGTCCGTTGTTGTCACGCCCCGCTTCCCAGTATACGGGCAGAGGACGCGATGAGGCCGCTACGTATTTACTCAGAAGTAAACACGCTAAGCGTATCTAAGCAATAAAAGTAAAATGCACAAGAGACAATAACGATGGATATAATTGAACTGCAACTTTATTTATTAAATATTCTTTTTACAATACAATTAAAAGGTAAATATATGGAATGAAAGCAATGCCTAAACAGTGGCATAACAGAAATGAAAATACTAAAATGAAATGAACAAGTAACTAGAGCTCTGGGTCGAAGGCTAGCTGATCCAAGTCCTCGATGGTGGACTCGATCTCCTGAAGGTCCGAATCACCTGACGACATTCCAAAGAAAAGAAAGAGAATGTCGTTAGAGAACAAATCGCTTGGTAAGTCACGTAAATAGACAAGAATGGAATAAACAAAATAGAGAGTATATTGTTATAATGTTGAATTTAGCGTTAACGTTGTTGTTTGTAGCTTGGTACAGAAGAATGCCAGTGTATACGAGAGGAGTCCCACTATTCCGGAGACTAAGGTATACGGAGCACAAGGAACCGTTCAGCCATGGTACAACGGCAATGGATATTCAGGTTAGGTGTATTATGATTACAGTCTCGTGCCACTTGTTAGTTATATGTATGCCCTAGAGGCCATTACTGTACATTGGATGTATATTGTAGTGGATGCTGGGACATATATAGGGAGGACTTTCTTGCTCGACATGATAGTATGCTATCTGGTTGACCTTTACCTTAACGTGTACATTGATTGTCTTTCTGTTACATGTTGGTAAAGCCCTTAGGATGTGTACTTGACTACCTGGACTGTGATGCGGATCATACTAGTGGGGACATGGTAGTCCATAAGTACATCCTCCAAAGTCCCTAGTCGTGGGTGTATCGAGATGGGGCATCGATATACCAGAGTAGACTAGCGTGTACCTTCTCGACCCATACAGATGGGCGATGGATGATCCCATATCCATTGGTGTTTGACATCGGAGATGATATACAGGTGCTCAGTAGAGACTGGGTACACTGGACGGACTCGCCGAGAACTCCCAGATGGTATTATACCTCACGTCAGATGGCAGTTCTCTGGTGACACTGGTACAGAGTAGTCTGTTGACCCGAGATCGTCATAGAGTCTTGTGTGGTTCCCACTGTGCTTTGATTTTCATCTTACCACGTCCAAGAGGGCGTGCAAAATGGTGTTTTTTGGGTACGGTCCCGAGTCACATGGAGGCAATGAGCGATAGGAGGGGATTCGTCTCTCCCGGTATAGGGAGTTGATGTTGCGCTGTGTTCGATTGGCTATAACAGGAAATCCCTGGCCAGGGTTGCTGAGATTTACTGGTAAGTGTTACCAGTAGTTTCTCGAATTGTTATAGACCTCATATCGACACGACTTATCGAGCTATTGGGGTCTGACGTTTACCACCCCTAGGCGAGATATGCGACATATCAGACGAACAGACCGGACTGTACGGTAAGTGTTACTGGTTGGATTCACAGGAGTGTGAGCGGGCTTGCTAATCGATCTTCTGATCGCTCAATACCCGGGTGGCCGTTACGTTTAGCAGACCGCTTGCGGCTTGTGAATGTTTGATATGATCATCATCTGCTGCAGGCTATTGACGAGTCTTTAGAGTCCTACACAGAGGTTTCCTGGCTCAAGCGAAACGAAATAGGAGCGCATATGAGATATGTGTGGGACCGAGAATAATACCAGTATGTGATACTGTATTCGATTCTCACAATGTGACATTGATCGGTTATATGCGATATAGCCGGGTTATCGGATCAAGTGTTGATTCGATAAGTTGTTACTATTGATACCAGTCGGTTATGTGCGACATGACCGGATCATTGAATCAAGTGTTGATTTAATGATTTAATGTATAATTATATATATTTGATATATTACTTTGCATTAACTAGTATCAGTTCACTTTGAATGGATTTTCTCACTCGGATGTGCGCATTGCATATGCGATATGATTTTGTGCACTTTTTTGTATCATGGTTGATGATGCATGCCTACTTGGTTAAGTGCAAAGAATTAAACCATGGTTAACTAAATGATTAGGGTTTTATTTTCTTAAATTATTCATTTATTCCTTTTTGGAAATTATTTTGCATAAGAAGAATTGGTGGCTTTCTTTTATTCTTTCATGAACTTTCATGAATGTTTGACTTTGTCACCAATTTTGTCTCATGCTTAACCCTAACCATTTCTTTTAACCATGATTGATTCTCTACACCTAACCATGGTTCTAATATGATAAGTATTCATTTCTTTTCTAATTTTAATTAACTTATCATAACAACTAGCATCTTCTTCTTCATCTTCAAGTTGAAGAAAACCTTCACTTCATCAATGGTGATTGATGAATATGAGTGAGAAATCCAATTCTAAAATGAACCCACTTCCTATTTCTTCATCCTCTACCTCTTGCCAAGTAGTAGAGTGTGTTTCCTTCACAAGTTTTTATGACTTGGTGAAGTTGGAGCTTGATCTAGCGATGCCTCGACGTAGATCATCTTCGGCATGGACATCGACGACCTAGCTTGCCCATTCTCCGACGAAGCCGACGCTAGAGCCCGGGAACTCATTTGGACAGCGAGGGGACTTCGTTGCGGAGCTATGGAGGTGGAGCACCGGATCTACAAAGGTTGTATTTCCGTATTCTTTATAGTTAAGTTGTTAACTAGTTTTCATTTTCGCCTAGAATTCTAGCCAACGATCCGTACACTAGAGTTTCTCGGCACCGTAATTTTTTAAATTGGCATGTTCGATACCTTGTGAGACCTCATTAGGGTGCCTAGGAACCCTACAGTGGTATCAGAGCCTAGCTAGAGCCTTAGGCAAAGTCTAGACGGAATTTGAAGTCCGAACGACCCGAAAACCCAAACCTAAACATACTCTCTGTCCTTTTTCTAAAAACAGGGATTTTTGTGAATTGAAAATTGCCAAAAAATTCAGCAGGGAAACGTATGAGTTACTGTGAAGCACATGGCTCTAAATCGATCAAAGAGCCGCGGAACCGCGGCCCCACCCTGGGTTTAGCGTTGGTTCCGCGGCCATGTTTGTGATTTAGACCACGTGTCTTGCACAGTAATTCTTATGTCATAGTGCTGAGTCTTCTGGAAATTTTTATATTTTATTCAAGAGTTGAATTTTCTGGGGTTGTTTTGGGGATTCGGTGTTTCGATCGGAGTATCAAATTTTGTCTATGTGGCTTTCCGGATAAATTTTAGAATATGTTAAAAAGTTCGACCGGATATAAATACCCAATTTTTCCCCTGTCGGGAAATTTCCAAGTGTTGGATTTTTCCATAGTTTAACGACGTTCTAAGTAGTGCAAGTAACTCAATGGACCCTCTAGAAGACAACAAACCTTAACTCGATTATGTGACCGTCTTGAACTGCCCTTTGAACCTTAGGGTTTGGGGCAGTACGGCGTGCCATATGTGAGGCGTTGGCTTGACCCTTCTACGGCTGGACCGTTGGTACTGAGGCACGAACTGAATGTTGTTAGACTTATTTTATGTGTTGAGCTGTATCGGGAAAACTTGGGTGTTTGAATGTTCGATCGGAAAGTTTAACATTTTCTAATTATCTGGAATGGGATACAATAATTGAAATTCACAAGTAGTTATGAGATAACGGAATGAATGTTATAAACATAGCACTTTAGTCTCACTTGATCGGTTGCCACGGAATTTTGATGTGATCAAAAGTCCGTCGCAATCACGTAGTGTACGCGGATACTCGCCGGGTAAACTTAATAGACAGCCTCACTCCATAGCCCCGACCAAGTGACTGTAGGAGAACCCCGTCGCCGAAAGCATTCGTTCGGGTGCTCGCGGTAGCGGTGTTCCGCCTTGGTGCACTTCGTCGACGGTATCGGGGGTGCAGCCGCCTACTAAAGTTTGCGACGAGCATTCGATCAAAATTATCGGGAATTTTGTTGAATTGCCCGACTGGATATTGAAAAGTGTTTTCAATGATGAGACTAAAATGCGGGGTTTATAATTGTTAGGCATGCGATGTCTAAGTAATTCATTTGGTCAGGCATGCGATGTCTGAGGTGGTTGCGAATTCCAACTGTTGTAGTTTTACACTTTCTTTTCTGTGACCGTAAGTGTAATATGTGATATCACCGGTTTCGTTGCTATATATCAACGACAATTGGGATGCGCATATTTACTTACGTTGATGACATGTGATGTTATGTGTTGCTGGATATGTTATATTGGATTGTCGTGTTTAAATAGCCGGGGGTTTTTATGTGAGATGAGTGTTTTTCATTTTCATTCATGTAAAAACTTGTATGTAATATTCTTTTATTGGGGCACTTCCAGGTTGCGGAAGATGTCACCGTTTGTATATTATTTACTTTTCCGCACTAGGATAGACCCAAGGAGGAGGGCACAAGTAACCGGGTTCTGGAGTCCAGTGGGAGACCAACTCGAGGAGTCGAGTCAGGGTCTCCTAACTCTAGAATTGGTAGGGTTGCTTGCCGCTCTCGTAGGGGTCTAGGGGTGTGGGTTTGGCTATTCATCGCGACCGTGGAATCCGTGTTTTATACTGGCTCGTATTGAAAACACGGACGTCCTAGTATATCCAATATTTCATATGATTCTTCTGCTGCGATATTTGTGATGTGATCATGAGATGTTCTGTGATAGTACAGTATATAGTATATATGATATATTATATAGGCGTTACTTATATTTTACACCCGCGCTAGCCCTGCCCCGCTCTGCCATTAGTTACCTAACCTAACGGTGCACGAGGGGACATCGAGGCGAATGCGGATGGCATAAGTGTACGTCGTATTTATCTATGATGTTTAGGTAATTTAAATGATGGGACTTCATTAATGAGATTAATGAAATAAAAGAAACCTAAGATGTTGTAGAATCGAATTTCAAAATAAAACAGGTAGCTACAGTTCTTGCTTTGCACAGAGGTATATGTGATATATCCTGCACCTTATTCGATGAGGAAAGGACCGAGATCCCTTCACCGGGAGTGACTCCTTTAGCAATAACTGGCAGATGCTACACACTCGGTTTGTCTTTTGATTGCTTTTAAGTGTTTTTGCTTTGCACAGTGATATATATGATATATCCCGCACCTCATTCGACGAGGAAAGGACCGACGATCCCTTCACCGGGAGTGACTCCTTTAGCAAAACTAGAAAAGCCTCAAAAACACTCCATTTTAAAATCATTTGATTCTACAACGATATCAAGTTCATTACGCAATAGGTTTTCAGAAAAACCTGTCGTAGCCCTACGTCATTTCAGATAAGTATTAGTTAGTATTCGTGCTGCGGTTGTTTGGCATGCGTCAAGGCGTAGTGTACGGTAGCTAACTAGTGCTTATCTGCCAGCATATGATGCGATTGGATTAGGGTATTCGTACGGCGTTGTTTGGCATGCGTCAAGGGTCGTGCGGGTGGGTTTAATTCAATCAAGAAATGTACGGGTTGAACTTGACTAGCAGACTATGGGTTGTTTGGCATGCGTCAAGGTCATAGCGAGCTAGGGGCAAAATATTATCGGGAATTTCAAGTGTTGAGATTTGCAATGAGATTGCATACCTTCTATGAGATAGTTGGATCCCGATACCCGCTGCGAGTAAGTGTTACTCCTGGGAGAGTTTTATACATTACAATTAGCCGATCAAGTAGGTGTCTAGAAAGGTGTCAACGGGGTTACGCCTCTGGGAAAACGAGGTTTACTGTAATTAGGTTCGTGCGAAAGCACGGGGAACCTCCCTCAAAGTACCGACACTGGCCTGGCTGAAAGATTGGCGAACTTGTAGTGTGTAATTAATCCCGGCTAGTCTTTCCTTTTAGGGTTTGAAGGAAGATTTGATAAAAAGCAGTGGGAGCCATCCTGATTAGATAAAATAATAACCAATCTATTCTTGCAAGAGCGCACGCTGAGTGTTTTCTTCTCTCTCTCTCCTGGTAGCGACCATATCACGCCTTAATCAAGATAATAATACGGAATATTGACCGAACCCGCTTGTTATACTGAGCTGGGGAACGTTGGTCCCGCTCCAACTTATAATTGTTATAAGACAGAGTAGGAAATTGGGGAATACCAGATTTCCCGTGCCGCCCAAACGGAGAGAGTGCATGTTGATGCATCATCTTCGGGTGTGTCCATTACAAAGAACTGTTTCTCCGTATCCTCTACGTCCTGGGTATGTGATACCAGATCAGGATCCCAGATATGTAATCTGTTACATAGGGCTACAGAAAGGTAGAGAACTGAGAACGGGTGATAAGTTTCATGAAGCAGAATACGGGGCAAGAGTTGCAGCAAAGTCTGTCGGTCACTGTCACCCTGTATTACCAATACATTGATTCTGAACGAATGTTATTAGATACCGAACCTGATATACAAAATCATATCAGTCTCTTTATTACTAAAGAAATGATAAAATTTTGTATTGTTGGATAATGTTTTGAACATTTCCTATATCAAAAGTTGATCGGTTCAGGCACGTTATCTAAAAGCGTTGATGTTCTAAATCAAACTACAGTTCTAAGTATACAGAACACACACAAGAGGAAGAGTTCAGAATTGAACGATTCCTTCTTGAGGTATTGTAGACTAGGTCAGATCAATGCGACCCGACTGGCTAGAGTTACATAAAGATGCATATTTAAATTAGTTTGAACTTACATCTTGTGAAACTCGCCAGTCATGTCACAGAGATAAAATGACCATAGCTCTGTTTATTGGAAACAGAGAAAGAGTTAGTGAACTCTTGGGATGATACATGTTGATGTATGTAGGTCCCCTGTCTACACATACCAGGACTGGTTCTTTATACTTCATTATATTCTCTGATAATTTTTCGAGATTCAGACCTATGTTCCTGTTGAAACATGAGTCCGAACCTTTTAAGATATTCACAGAATATAAGTTAGAAGTAGAGAACCAAAATACGGGTAAAAGTATTATGTCCTTTGATGAGATCAAGGAGGAGAATACTTGAGCACGGAAATCCTGGACTATTCTAAAGGAGAATGAGATTCTCTCTCAGCATTATTCCTCCGTATACACCATAGCACGATGGTATGTCGGGGCGGAGCAGATACACCTTATTTGATATGGTGTGCTCTATGATGAGTACTACTGAGTTACCATTTTCCTTTTGAGAGTTATGCACTTATGAAGCTGCATACCTATTGAATAGGGTTCGAATCAAATCAGTTGCCTACCACTTCATATTTGATATGATAAGGGAAGAGCCCATCTCTCAAGTTAGTTGAGATTTGGGGTTGTCCAGCCTATGTCTGAAAAGCAAAATCCGGACAAGCTCGAGGCAAGATCTGTTATGTACAACTGGAAAGGTTCCAGCTATACAAACAATAGCAGATGATTTGGTAGAACCAAAGGATTCAGTAGATTCCAACGAACCTCAGCCTCTGCGCCGATCTAATAGGGTTCCTCACCCACCTGAGAGATACTTCGGTTTCTCTATGACAGTGGGAGCGAGGATTGCATCATGAGATGATGACCCAACTAGTTTCGAGCTGGCCATCAGGAGTAAGACTCTGTAAGAATGGCTGGATGCTTAGCGATCTGAGATGGAATCCATGTACACCAACAAAGTATGGACTTTGGTTGCTATATCTGAAGGGTTAAATCCCCATCAGGAGCAAGTATATCTTGAGAAGATTACTTGGTGTAGATGGAAAAGTTGAGACTTTCAAAGCTAGACTTGTTAAAAGTTTGCATCATTGACCAGGTGTGGATAATGATGAAACCTTTTCAAGTAGCTATGCTTAAGTCCATCCAGATCCTACTTGTCATGGCTACACACCATGACTACGATATCTGGTGGTTGGGTGTCATGACTGCTTTTCTAAATGATGTTTTAGAAGAGTGCGTCTATAAGTACACAGCCAGAGGGCTTCTTAGACAGTGGGAGCAGCGGAAACGTGTACAAGATGCTTTATATGATAAAGCAGGTATCGCGAAGTTGGAACATCTGTTTTGATGTAGTAGTTAAACAGTTTGACATCATCAAAATGGTGGATGAACCTTGTATATACAAAAAGGTAGTAGGGAGTATGGTGATGATCCTCGTAGAGTACGTGGATGACATACTCTTGATAGGGAAGAAGTTTCCTATGCTACGCTCGGTCAATCTCCGCTTATCACCAGAATTCTCCATAAAGGATCAAAGTGATACCTCCTAAATCCTGGGTTTTGGATCTATGAGATAAATCTAATTGGATGTTAGAATTCTCACTAGTTGTAGTGAGATGGTATCAATCGATCCTGGGGAGAATCACTGGAAGGGTTCCAGGGTGATAAGAATGACTGAAAGTCAGTCACAGGCATTGTCTTTACCCTCAGTAAAGGGACGGTATGTTGGAAGAGTTCCAAGCTAAATACCGTGACATACTAAACGATAAAGGCAGCATACATCGCTACTTAAGATGCTACCAAAGAGGCTGTTTGGATGTATATTGGTTCATGAGATGAACCATGTTCCTCCCATTGTGTGACAATGGAGTTGTGGCTTATGCCAAGGAACGCATGTCCCATCAGTGATCCAGACATATTCTAAGGCAGTATCACCTGATCATGGAGATGGTTGATCTCCAGGGTGATCGTGGTTAGGAGAGTAGACTCAGAGGACAACACGGCGGATCCACTCACGAAGGCCTATTCCCAGAGAGAGACTTTTATGGGATGGTTGAGTATGAGATACTACAACCACTGCTACAGATGGCCCTAGTGCAAGTGGGAGATTGTTAGTTATATGTATGCCCTAGAGGCCATTACTGTACATTGGATGTATATTGTAGTGGATGCTGGGACATATATAGGGAGGACTTTCTTGCTCGACATGATAGTATGCTATCTGGTTGACCTTTACCTTAACGTGTACACTGATTGTCTTTCTGTTACATGTTGGTAAAGCCCTTAGGATGTGTACTTGACTACCTGGACTGTGATGCGGATCATACTAGTGGGGACATGGTAGTCCATAAGTACATCCTTCAAAGTCCCTAGTCGTGGGTGTATCGAGATGGGGCATCGATATACCAGAGTAGACTAGCGTGTACCTTCTCGACCCATACAGATGGGCGATGGATGATCCCATATCCATTGGTGTTTGACATCGGAGATGATATACGGGTGCTCAGTAGAGACTGGGTACACTGGACGGACTCGCCGAGAACTCCCAGATGGTATTATCCCTCACGTCAGATGGCAGTTCTCTGGTGACACTGGTACAGAGTAGTCTGTTGACCCGAGATCGTCATAGAGTCTTGTGTGGTTCCCACTGTGCTTTGATTTCCATCTTACCACGTCCAAGAGGGCGTGCAAAACGGTGGTTTTTGGGTTAAGTCCCGAGTCACATGGAGGCAATGAGCGATAGGAGGGGATTCGTCTCTCCCGGTATAGGGAGTTGATGTTGCGCTGTGTTCGATTGGCTATAACAGGAAATCCCTGGCCAGGGTTGCTGAGATTTACTGGTAAGTGTTACCAGTAGTTTCTCGAATTGTTATAGACCTCATATCGACACGACTTATCGAGCTATTGGGGTCTGACGTTTACCACCCCTAGGCGAGATATGCGACATATCAGACGAACAGACCGGACAGTACGGTAAGTGTTACTGGTTGGATTCACAGGAGTGTGAGCGGGCTTGCTCGTCGATCTTCTGATCGCTCAATACCCGGGTGGCCGTTATGTTTAGCAGACCGCTTGCGGCTTGTGGATGTTTGATATGATCATCATCTGCTGCCGGCGTATTGACGAGTCTTTAGAGTCCTACACAGAGGTTTCCTGGCTCAAGCGAAACGAAATAGGAGCGCATATGAGATATGTGCGGGACTGAGAATAATACCAGTATGTGATACTGTATTCGATTCTCGCGATGTGACATTGATCGGTTATATGCGATATAGCCGGGTTATCGGATCAAGTGTTGATTCGATAAGTTTTTACTATTGATACCAGTCGGTTATGTGCGACATGACCGGATCATTGAATCAAGTGTTGATTTAATGATTTAATGTATAATTATATATATTTGATATATTACTTTGCATTAACTAGTATCGGTTCACTTTGAATAGATTTTCTCACTCGGATGTGCGCATTGCATATGCGATATGATTTTGTGCACTTGTTTGTGTCATGGTTGATGATGCATGCCTACTTGGTTAAGTGCAAAGAATTAAACCATGGTTAACTAAATGATTAGGGTTTTATTTTCTTAAATTATTCATTTATTCTTTTTTGGAAATTATTTTGCATAAGAAGAATTGGTGGCTTTCTTTTATTCTTTCATGAACTTTCATGAATGTTTGACTTTGTCACCAATTTTGTCTCATGCTTAACCCTAACCATTTCTTTTAACCATGATTGATTCTCTACACCTAACCATGGTTCTAATATGATAAGTATTCATTTCTTTTCTAATTTTAATTAACTTATCATAACAACTAGCATCTTCTTCTTCATCTTCAAGTTGAAGAAAACCTTCACTTCATCAATGGTGATTGATGAATATGAGTGAGAAATCCAATTCTAAAATGAACCCACTTCCTATTTCTTCATCCTCTACCTCTTGCCAAGTAGTAGAGTGTGTTTCCTTCACAAGTTTTTATGACTTGGTGAAGTTGGAGCTTGATCTAGCGATGCCTCGACGTAGATCATCTTCGGCATGGACATCGACGACCTAGCTTGCCCATTCTCCGACGAAGCCGACGCTAGAGCCCGGGAACTCATTTGGACAGCGAGGGGACTTCGTTGCGGAGCTATGGAGGTGGAGCACCAGATCTACAAAGGTTGTATTTCCGTATTCTTTATAGTTAAGTTGTTAATTAGTTTTCATTTACGCCTAGAATTCTAGCCAACGATCCGTACACTAGAGTTTCTCGGCACCGTAATTTTTGAAATTGGCATGTTCGATGCCTTATGAGATCTCATTAGGGTGCCTAGGAACCCTACACCACTTCTAAAACCTTCCGTACCAGTCTACCTCTTATAAACCCCACGATGTCTTGATTGTATTATTTGTATTGTATTGTCTTGATTTATATACATGGATGACTTGCCAGAACCATGATATCAGTAAATGGTTGTAATTGGAGAATCATGTAGGATGTATATCCATGGTTCGGTTTAGTCAATATATATTGAATAGATTGAACAGATTGAATATATAGATTCATATTGAATTGTAGTTTTGTAATTTCATACTTGAATGATATTCAAGTCAGATTGATTATATTAAGACTCGGCCTGAGTCAGACAATTTAAAAAGAAATTGAAGTCCTGAATTATGTTTTGGTGCTATCGGTAACTGCTGCACATGGACGGCAGGATTTGTGCCTTTTCAAATACAATTATCATGCTGATAACACCGTTTGTTAAGTTGTCTACCTTAAATAGGTAAGCACCCATATCTCCGGCTCTATAAGGCTAAAGAGACTGATCCCGCTTAAACCTATGTTTACTAGGGTTCTTATTGTAATTTAGTATAACTTGAGGGGGTTTTATATAAAATAGTTTTGTTATACTTTCAAAATATACCTCAAGTATTTAATTATTGTCTTTAGAGTTTTCATAGATGTTTCTTTTATTCAATGTGAAATTTCTAGTGAATATGACCTAGTTTTTAAAGTATAAGGTATTTATTTGAAATATTAGAATTGTATGGTATTTTCTTGTAAATGGAATGTTTTTCTTGAATTTTGGAAATATGGAATATTATAAATATTAAAAATAGGTATTTTGATATTAATTACGTATATATTTATTTATTAAAAATATAAGTTTTATTTATAATAGAAATCACATTTTCCAAAGAAAAATATATTAAAAATCTTTCGAGATCGTATGCTCCTTGCGGAGGTCTTCATCTCACTATACTAAACCCTAGGATGTGCGATAATCCGCACCATACCGAACGGGTTCCCCAAAATGGGTTGTAGAGGCGCAATTGCAAAGATTTGTTAAATACACTTCTTATAGAAAAATGTTTTAATAGTTGAAGGTAGTTATATGTAGAGTCGTATTTTCCCAAATCTATATTCCCAAATTCCATCGTGCTATGTTAGATATGTGTGTTGTGAGGAGGTAGGTCATTATCTCGTGAACTATCTATAGGTATAACAAGGAATTATAATGGTTTATGTCGAAACTAAACTATATGGTATTTTTCTGAAAAAAGTATAATAAAAGTTACAAAAATGATTAGTTTGATGTTTAACTTGTTTCATTAAGTTTTTTAATGTTTATTAATCAACATATAAAATATGGTTTTATTTCGTTAAAGAAAAGTGTAGTTTTTACAGAAAACTGAATCGGAAGTCGGACTAACTCCGCTTCCTTCGGGTTTTAGTTTTGAATATTTTTAGAATAGAGAAAAGAAGGAGAAGTAGGGACTTACTGGATGATTGGCTAGAGGAGAGAAAAAGGAAGAGGTGGGAGTTGCCGGTGCGTCGTTTCGTCGTCGGAAACTCTTTGAGTTGTCGCCGGAAGTTCCTCGGAGCTTCGCCCTTTGCTAACTCCACTTGCACACAAAAAGATCTTGGAATTTTCTTGAGAGTTTTTGTAGGAAATTTCAGTGTGAAGGGGTGTAAAAATAGAGTGGGTATTTATAGGGAAAATTAGGGTTAGGGTGTGATAAAAATGCATTTAAATTTGCATTAAAATGGGATTTAAAGGGATTTTATTATTCTCTGTAATGTGCAGAGAATAAACAATACTGGGGTTATGGAGGGAGTCCAAGAGTCGCTAGGGTTAGAGAAAATTAGGGTTTGGTCATGGGAAAACCAGCGGCGCCAGTCCTAGGGGGCTTCTCACCGGTCGGATCCGAGGGATGGGGGCTCGGATTCTCGACACGTGTCCCTGACTCTTGGTCTAGCATCGTGCAGATGTTTGTTTAGGCTGCGACTCTTGGTTTTACGTGTTGTGCACATGTAGAATTTTGGGCTTCTAAAAGATTAAAAGAATTTTAAATAAAAAGAATGTGTGGCTGATGGGATTTGAACTCTGGTGCTTTGGTTCAGCAGTGCAAGGTCTTGCCAATGAGCTACAAGCTCCTTCTTGTTGTTCAAAAGTAAATCAATTTCTTATAGTACACACAGGAATTGTAAATACTCCAAGTATATATTAACTTTTAATCAAATTTATGTACACAAGAATTGGAGTTGTTATAGTTGTACCGTTGCGTTGGCTGATGCATTCCCCGATATGCAGTCTTTACGCTGTTGTTCGAGTAGCCACGCGACTGTCGTGTCTCAAATTCCTTCGAGGGCTGGACAAAACGTCTTCAAGTAATCTCCTTAGGTCATATTACTGTCGAGAGAGCAAGCGTTAGGAATTTCGCCATGCCGCTTTTTACTTGAGATTAGGCTCGGTTTGGGGTCAAAAATTACACTCCGGTTGACTAGGTCAAAGTCAAAGTCAACCCCAAGCCAAGTGGGCTCAAGTCCGAACCCAAGTCCAAGCAAGTGGATCCATGTCCAGGTCAATTCCTAGCATGAAGAGGCCCCATCCCCATGCCAAAGGTAATTGTTAAAGCATAAATAGGCTTAATGTAATTTTTATAAATAAATGTAGTAAAATGGGTAACAAACCCAAATTATGCAAAAGCCCATAGCTTATATGCAAAAGAAAAAAAAGCACATAGCATGAGAAAAGCATATGTGCCATTTTAAAAAGCCCGAGGGGGCATATGTAAAATGTAAAGCCTATATAAGGCATCATGATGAATGATAACAAACAAGATTGTTCCCATATTTTTCTAAGGTTCTGTACCTCCTTTCTTAGATATGTATGCCCTAGAGGCATTCATTGTATAGGATGCTAGAGATATGTATGTACAGAACAATCTTGCTCGATATGATAGTATGCTATCTGGTTTGTCTTTATCTTAACATATGATGTGTTTTACTTAGTATTTCATATCTTGTATACATGTTGATAAAGCACGTAGGATGCTTGCTTGACGGCCATCGTTGTGATAGAAATCATACTTGTGGGAATTTGGTAGTCGATAAGCACATCTTTAAAAGTGTCCCTAATCGTGGCTGTATCGAGACTGGGCATCGATACTCCAGAGTAGATGTTCATACTAGAATATTGCATTTAATACCGCCCATTCCTATGCTCATTTGTTTATAAGCAGGTGATTTTAATCCGTGTTACTACATATTTACAGGCTACAGATTCTTAGTCCAAAATAACGTAAATGATACAAAATCTCCACTGTTACGCCAAAATACAGAACATCTGTTGTCAACAGATAAAAGCCGGGTTCCGGTCATCCGTATTCGTCCAGTGCCGCGTACCAGTTCCAGAGACAAGACATATGGCAGTGGTCATTCGTATCTCGGACAAGCACAGAGTACGAGAGGGGCAGTACAAAACTCAATGGGTTTGCGGAGCTCGAAGGAGATGAGGTCAAAAGAATTATTTTTGATGTTATTTTGGACTATTGCAAATCTGAAGAAATTGTGGAAGAAATTTGCAATTTGGAACTTGTAGAATAACAGAGGAGAGCAATACAAGAAACCCCAGAAAAAACGACAAGCCAATTCCTTCAAAGAGCCGCGGATCTGCGGCCAATATGGCAACTCGGCGACGGATTCGCGGCCGAGTTGACTCAGTGTCAACTCAGATTTTGGGAGTAGTTTGGACATTTCATTTGGGCAGAGAATCTTGCCCTAGGGTTTCAGCACTCAGCCTATAAATAGCCCAGTTTTGTGCCAAGCCAAGGGTCTTCTTTTTATGTCTCTTTTTGTTAGGTTTTAGTGTAGTTTAGTTTAGCTTCTTCTTCTTCTTCATTCTTTCCTCCATGAAAATTGTAGTGAGAGCTTTTTGAGTAGATGATCAATAAAGATGAGGGTTTTTAGTATCTTGTCTCTTTTATTTCTTGCCTTGTAATTTTATTGTCTTGTATTGTAATTTTATTTATTGTTGTTAACTAGTTGTTGTTATTTCTTTTCTTGCTCTTTTTCTTTTCTTCTTTTCCGTATTATTTTCAAGCGATGATACTCGACGGAGTTCCTTGCTAAGGTGAGGACCCAAGAGTTAGGTTGCACTATTTGTAAAACTGTATTTTCCTTTTCTCTTTTTCTTCCTTCTTGTTTTGTTTTAATTTGTTTTATAATGTGTGAATAATTCCAACTTGTTAAGGCTAAGGAAGGCGGTATGAGGGACGGAAAAATCCCTTGTGCTTCTCTTCGCCAAATATCTTGAAACGAACCCCGACCAAACAAACGCAACCCCCTCACTTAGGCGCGCTATACGTGAAATATAGCCGCGACCTAAGTCGAGAAGTCCTTTAAGCGCACTACAACGTGACATGTAGTTGTGACTTAATTGGATACATGGTTGTGCGTGTTTGGCTGAGAGTTAGAAATAAGCGTATTTAGCGGACGGACAAGGGGCACTAGGAATGGATTTAGCGTTGGAAAGCTTGCTTAAACTCGCAAATCCCATTCTTATGTCCTCCTAATCCCCGCTACTTTCGATTATCCCAACATCGTTTTAAGAATGGAAAAAGATAAGCACAAGACTAGCCCTAACTCTACTAACCAACTTTAATCTTAACAAGTTTATTTGAACATAAAATACAAACACTTAGGATAGAAATGAACAAACATATACACATTCTTTATTGACTCGTCTAAAACTCGAACGGACATACAACCATCTCCTTGTGGATCGACCCGTGCTCAACTGGCTAGCTGCAAAACAACACCATCCTAATCACGGTTATAACTTTAGAACTTTAAACTCCGACACGCCAAAAGCGTGCGATCAAATGGCATCGTTGCCGGGGAGAAGGTAACGTATTTTCTTTCTTGTTATTGGGGTTAATATTCTTTTTGTATATATATAAAATTATAAATATAATAAATAAATAAATAATCTTTTTGTTAATATTTTTTTGCAAGTGTGCAGGCGATCTGGAGCAATTACAGCAAGTGAATCAATAAACAGAGGTTTTTATTAGGGTGTACAGAGAAGGGCACGTGCATTAACCAAAGTTTCACGCGCCAACTCAGCAATTTGATCGCGGAACCGCGGTCAAAGAGGGAGTTTAGCGGCGGTTCCGCGGTCCTATTGTGGGTTTTTGACCCCAATTTTTTTCACCCCTTCTCTTTCTTCTAGTCTCCTCTATAAACTCCACTTAACTGTATTTTCTGCAGGTTTCTTTGCACAGAATTGCGCCGCCGCCAAATAAATTTTTTGTTGTTTTAGAATTTGTTTGTTTATACGCTTTGCATATAATAATACGGACTTTAAGGGGCTATAACATCAATTCAGATTGGGTGGGGATTTCATCACCCTTCCTAAGACCCCACAAATCACTAATTGCATACACATCACCTTGAGTTAATAAAAAATATCTAGACCAAGCCTATAAGGACTTGCCATGCTCATTTAGGACAAGTGAAGGTTGCGGGGAATCGGTCGTTTATCTAAACTTGACTTTGTGGTGCCTAAGCTAGACAAGTGAGGAGGTAATTTTAAAAGGCCCGTCTCACGGTGATTCGTGAGCGGAACCCTCCTTACCTCACTTGTGCTTACCAGGACACAATTGGCAGTGAAGAGGCGATTCGAGGGTTATCTTGCAACTTGTCGCTTGGAAATTTAGGAGCGGTCTAGTTGGATTTTGAAGACCCTAGCTCTAGGTGTGTTTGTGCATATTGTGATTGTGATTGTGCTTGTATAAAGTTTAGTCCCATAATTCCGTATTCTTTAAAAAACAAACAATTTCAAAACTCCAAAAACAAACATTTTTTATAAAAAAATAAAAAATAGAAATAAAAAAATAAAAAACAAAAAATATATCTTCCCTCCCTCCCTACCTTTTCACTCTTCTAACATGGGTACCCCACCTCGAAAATCACTTGCTGAACTTTGGTACCCATAACCAGACATTTCTTCTTATGGTTCTTGCTTTGGCCGAACCTCGAACGATCCATCCATGCCTAAAATTTCATTAAGAGATCGGATAGACTCGTCTAGGACAAACAATTGGACTCCACAATCCACTTCGTATCATCCATTTCAAACATTCTCCCCTTCACATGTTGATACCCCTTTTGAGAGTCCGGTTGTAGCTCCGAAACCCATGTCTATTGCTGAACATATTGAACAATCTCGTAGCCGATCTTTAACTCCTTTCAACACTTCCAGTTCTTGGGATCAACAATTCCATTCACCTTCTTATCCAAATGTTGATCCTATTCATGTCCAACCATTCAATTCCTATCCATCCTACCCAACTGTTGCATCTCCCTTAGACATTGCTTCTACACAGCCATTTGGGAGTTTCACATATCCAGATAACTTTGAATCCTTTACTGAAACCCCTTCACAACCCATATCTAGTCTAGAACAGTCATTGGAAGAATTTCAGGTAGCGTCATGTTAACATATGATGGATTTGAATGTGTCCATGGCCGCGCTTATACAACCTAACGACCCGGTAGCTAGTTTCCAACTAGCTCCACATTTTCCAATGTATGATGAGGCGGTAGGACAGGTTGAGAATTTGAGTGTTGCGAATGAGTTGTACACCCTTCCAAATCAAACCTACCCATCCCAAATTGAATTCCACAACTCCGGTTTTGAATGTCTATCGAGTATTCCAAACGATTCATCAATTGAAGATAGAATGCTTAATGAGTTGTGCGGCTTTGTAGTGTTTGATTTACCAGATTGTGAAGGGTCCATTTCAAGTGAAACCACACCCAATCCTTTTAACCTATGCACCTCCATCTTAGAACCACAATTGATAGATATCCATGCTTTTTATGAGGTGTCTGAGAAAATTGATTTTCACTTGATCGAGGATATTGACGCTGGGAATATTTTGGATGATGAACCCGCAGTTTTGGATGAATTTTTCTCTCCAATTCATCATCCCGAGTCATTAACTGTTTTTCCCCAACTCCATATGCGTTTGGATTTTGATGATAAATGCATGGATGAGCTTAACTTTGAGGAAAATTTTGAGGATATTTTTTAGGATGAACCAGTTATAATTGATGAGTCGGATTTTCCAATTCATTCTATCTCTTCCATTGACTGTATACACTCTCCCGAACCCTTAACCGATACCCTTCCTCAATCACTTCCCCACATCCTTTCCGCCATTCTGACCTTGTAAGAAACCGTATCACTTTCATTTCATATGTCTGATTTACCAAGTTCGGTGTACTCATGGTTTCTCACGAATATTAAGGGATTTGACCCAATTTCTCGCCATATTGATAGATTAGTACAATCCATATTTTCACATCGATCATTACAGATTTTACTAATTTATTCAATCCATCCACTCCCTCAAGTTCGTATTTCACTTCTTTCTCCCTTCCACCATTCTTCTCCTCCACCGAGACCAGACGCCGCTTCTATCCCCACACGGTCTCGCATGTTTCTCATTTTTTTCTCTACACTCCTTTCTTTCACCAACCGCCGCTTTATAATGATAAAATCTTTGAATGGTTGGTGCTCACTTTTGGCCTTTGTAAGGCCTTGCATAGCTTGATATTGTGTTCTCACCCCCCTAACTCTGAACTTTAACGCTTAAACAGTAGAAACACTGTTTCACTTAAGTTTGGGAGGACCTTTTTGTGTATATATTTTTGTTTTGTTTTGTTTTGTATAAAAAAATTTTAGGAAGCGCCGACAATTTTGACCCTCTTGGTGTGGCCTGACAGTGAGGGCACTGTCAAGTTTAAGTTTGGGGGTGTGCTCGGTAAGCTTTCTTCCTTCGCATTCATTTGCATAAATATAAAAAAAAACCCATAAAAAATCAAAAAAAAATTACAAAAATATAAAAACTTTGTCGTCGAGTTAGCTAATAGGGTAACTTAGATTTTTATTCTGAAAGTTTAGTTGATACGTTAGAAATAACTAAATCCTAGGCCTAGGAATTGAAACCCTAAAAATAAACCTCATTCTGTTTAACTTTGGTAATTATATGTCTTTACAGTTTTTTTTGAGAAATAGGTAATCTTGAATTCAGTTCTTGAGTTAAGTCGAAATGAAAGGAAAGTATTGAAGGTTTACTAAAAGATAAGTCTGAAAAATAGTTTCTATTCTTGAGTTCAACTTAGAAAGTATATACCCTACAAACTACACTTACACGCATCTTGAAACTTGGGATATATAGTAGAGTATAACCAGAAATACTCTTGCCTGAAAACCTAGTATGAAAGAAAAACGGTATTTAAAGCTAACCACCAAAAGAGCATCAGTGAAAAAATATATCCGGTCTTGAAAAGAAAAAATAAAGAAAAGAAAAATAAATAAATAAAGTCAAGACCTGGAAACTGCTATTTACGCTTTAAGCTCGAACAAACAGTAATCGGCCGTTAGTGCCTCAAGAAGCATTAATAGTCGCATGAAAGATGTGTGGGCAAAACTGTCCATTATTAATGAAAAGAAGTAGTATTAGGCATTAGGGTAAGGGTATTATAGCTTGAATTGAATTCTTAAGTGTAGGGGTGAATAATTTACACACACGTAGGGGTATACAATCGATATTTGGATGAAAAATAAAAATAAAGAATAAGACTTATGTTTTCCGTAAAACTGATAAAAATCTCTGATTGGAGACTGCACTTTAGAAGGAAAACTCAGGAGATACCAACATCTTTCTAAACTTTTTTAGAACATATAGGATCTAAGATTAAATAAATAGGAGGTGTGAAACATAAGGGTAGGATATTTCTAACTTAGGATAATAGAATTTCTAACCTAGATACTAAACCGTAGGAGTAGAATCGACGTTAACTTATGAAACTAGCTTGACGGGATTTTGTGGGTAGTATCCGATGAAAACCCTCAGGAGACAACACTCCTCCTACTAAGGACACCTAGAGGTTTAACGGCTTGTTGCACGAGCTCGGTGCAATCGCGTTCCCTGCGAAAGTGAGGTTAGGACTATTTTGTGAATAATTGGTTTTGCTCGGGATGAGTAAAAGTTAAGTTTGAGGCTATTTGTTCATACTAGAATATTGCATTTAATACCGCCCATTCCTATGCTCATTTGTTTATAGGCAGGTGCTTTTAATCCGTGTTTGCTACATATTTACAGGCTAAAGGTTCCTACTCAAAAATAACGCAAATGATACAAAATCTCCACTGTTACGCCAAAATACAGAACATCTGTTGTCAACGGATAAAAGCTGGGTTCCGGTCATCCGTATCCGTCCAGTGCCGCGTTCCAGTTCCGGAGACAAGACATATGACAGTAGTCATTCGTGTCTCGGATAAGCACAGAGCACGAGAGGAGCAGCACAAAACTCAATGGGTGCGCGGAGCTCGAGGGAGATGAGGTCAAAAGAATTATTTTTGATGCCATTTTGGACTGTTGCAGATCTAAAGAAATTGTGGAAGAAATTTGCAATTTGGAACATTTAGAACAACAGAAGAGAGCAACACAAGAAACCCCAGAAAAAATGACAAGCCAATTCCTCCAAAGAGCCGCGGATCCGCGGCCGAGTTGACTCAGTGCCAACTCGGATTTTGGGGATAGTTTGGACATTTCATTTGGGCAGAGAATCTTGCCCTAGGGTTTCAGCACCCAGCCTATAAATAGCTCAGTTTTGTGCCAAACCAAGGGTCTTCTTTTCATGCCTCTTTTTGTTAGGTTTTAGTGTAGTTTAGTTTAGCTTCTTCTTCTTCTTCATTCTTTCCTCCATGAAAATTGTAGTGAGCTTTTTGAGTGGAAGATCAATAAAGATGAGGGGTTTTAGTATCTTATCTCTTTTATTTCTTGCCTTGTAATTTTATTATCTTGTAGTAATTTTATTTATTGTTGTTAACTAGTTGTTGTTATTTTTTTCTTGCTCTTTTTCTTTTCTTCTTTTCCATATTATTTTCAAGCGATGATACTCGACGGAGTTCCTTGCTAAGGTGAGGACCCAAGAGTTAGCTTGCACCATTTGTAAAACAGTATTTTCCTTTTCTCATTTTTCTTCCTTCTTGTTTTGTTTTATTTTCTTTTATAATGTGTGAATAATTCCACACTTGTTAAGGCTAAGGAAGGTGGTATGAGAGACGGAAAAATCCCTTGTGCTTCTCTTCGCCAAACATGTTGAAACAAACCTTGACCAAACAAACGCAACCCCCTCACTTAGGCGCGCTATACGTAACATGTAGCCGCGACCTAAGTCGAGAAGTCCTTTAAGCGCACTTCAACGTGACATATAGTTGTGACTTAATTGGATACATGGTTGGGGGTGTTTGGCCGAGGGTTGGAAATAAGCGTATTTAGTGGACGAACAAGGGGCACTAGGAATGGATTTAGTGTTGGAAAGCTTGCTTAAACTCGCAAATCCCGTTCCTATATCCTCCTAATCCCCGCTACTTTTGATTATCCCAATATCGTTTTAAGAATGGCAAAAGACAAGCACAAGACTAGTTCAAACTCTACTAACCAACCTTATCCTTAACAAGTTTATTTGAACATAAAATACAAACACTTAGGATAGAGCTGAACAAACATATACACATTCTTTATTGACTCGTCTAAAACTCGAACGGACATACAACCATCTCCCTGCGGATCGACACGTGCTCAACCGGCTAGCTGCAAAGCAACACCGTCCTGATCGCGGTTATAACTTTAGAACTTTGAACTCCGACACGCCAAAAGCATGCGATCAGTAGACCAGTGTATGCATATCTAGACCCTGACGAGGAGCGATAGATTGGTCCCACAGCCATTGGTGAGGTGCACCTAAGATTGTATATAGGTGCTCACTAAAGGTGAGTACACCGGACGGACTCGTCGAGGACTGGCTAGATGGTATTATACCTAGCGTCAAATAGCAGTTCTCTAGTGACATGAGTGCAGATAGTCTGTCAACCTGAGTTCGCCATTTGTCTCGTGTGAGTTTCCACTGTGCTTTGATTACTACCCTACCACGTCTCTACTGAGTCGTGCAAACATGTTTTAATTGGGTACAGTCCCGAGCCACATGGAGGCAGTGAGCGACTATTGGGAATTCGTCTCTCCCAGTATAAGAAGTCGATGTCGTGCTGTGATCGGTCGGTCAACAACATAAGTCCCTAGGCATGGCGGATTGAGAATTACTAGTAGTTGGACCAGTAGATTCTCTGACGTTTTCCACCCCCTAGACCTTACATGTGATACTCTCAGACAAACAGACCAGACTGCACGGAGATTTTCATGGACAGGCTCAGTAGGGGTTCGGATGAGTTTGCTTATCGGCCTTCTTTTTGACGTGTACCTGGGTAGCCGTTACGTACAGCTAGTGCCACTGACGAACTTGTAGTTAAACCCACTGCCAGCGTACTGCCGAGTCTTTAGAGTCCCACACAGAGGATTTTCCTGGTTCAGGCGAAACGATGTAGAGGCCGTATGGTTTTATGGAAGGGTTCCGATCATATATGTGTACTGGCTACACCGATGTTGTTCGGAAGGATAATACTAGTTAGCTTTGGTTTAAGCCGGATTCTAGTATTATATTATTGGATTATTATTATCTCATTGTATTTGTATTTTTTACAGTACGAATACGGGTATGTATATACGGTGAGGGTATTCTTGTAATTTCACAAGACATGCTTCTAGAAGGGGACACCTCATTATTTAGATTTATCTATTTTGCAAATAGATTAATGAGGTGAAAAATGGAGATATTTGTGGCGTGGTTGAAGCATGGCTAAGTCATTTTTTTATTGCATTTGACTTCACTATTCAAGCATGGTTGCTTATTTTCTACTGGAAATAATCCATGTTTGATGATTGAATGACTTAGCCATTCTCATTTGCCTCTCAACACTTAAGCTCATTTGTGTTTTTCTCATTCTCTCTCCATTTTCTCTCCTCATTCTTCCTCAAGCCCTAACCCTCACATGTGTTGAGAATCTTAGGGTTCTTGAGATAAAATACTCTAATCATCTCTCTCTATGTCAACTAAGTTGTCTAGATTAGCAAACTAGACATCTTAGTTACCTCACTCTAGAGGTTGAAGCTTGACGTAAAGACTCTCGGGTGGATCGTCTTCGATAAAAAGGAGACCGACGATTGAGTTCCATTCAAGCCACCTAGGAGCTAAGAAGAGGAGAAGAAGATTCAAGCCATCTAGGAGCTAAGAAGAAGACCTGAAGGACTTGAACAAGGAGGTAATCTCTCAGCGAATAGTTAGAACCTCTTTGTAGTTAGTTTTAGCTAGTTATGGTTTATGAAAGATCTTGGTTTTTTGGTCGATGTTGCGAAGTCTCTCAAAATAAAAAATCGTTTTTTGTGTATTCCGCCTCCCCGTGGACCCGTAGGGTGCGCGACATCGACTTACACTGGTATCAGAGCCACTTAAACCTTAACTAGCTAGTTAGCAAGTAGTTAGAATTTCGATCAACGAAAAAATACCCAAAATCAAATTTTCATGTCAAGCTGGCTGTCGTTTTTCAAAACTGTTCAAAAAATTATTTCAATGGTCTTAAAAATACATGCAGGTTTTTATAAGAACAAGGAAAAAATTTGAGCTAGTAATCCACCAAGACGACCGCGGAACAGAGGCCAAACACATAGTTTAGCCGCAGATCCGTGGCTGAGTCATGGTTGATTCGCTCGTATTTTTTCTGGGGTTCTTAATCTTAGAAATATAATTTATGGCATATTTGGTTTCTACACAGACTTGTTTGTATGTTGGTTTGTACATGGGGTAGACACAGAAAATATTTTCGATCGAAATTCTAAGTTACTTGGCTAATCTGGGTTTTTCTGTGTTTGTATATATGTTGCTCAACGTCTGCTAATTGCTATATGTTGATTAGTGGGGGTTGCACACATCTGTATTTTGATGATGGTTTGTGTATATGGAGTATTGGATCGTCGAGAATGAATAGCCGGGGGATGTGAGAAGAGTGTTTTCTTTTCTTTCTTTTATGTATATTTGTAAATTGATATAATATTATTTTTGCGGGGCACATCCAGGTTGAGATTGTAGCCACCGTTGTATTATTTCATTTACTTTTTCTTGCACCTAGGATAGACCCAAGATAGGGTGCACAAACTACCAGATTCTTGAAGTGCCGAGTGGCCTACTCATTTTATTGAGGGAGGTTGCTTCACTTTGGGAATTTGGCGGGTAGTTTGCCGCACCCGTAAGGGTCTAGGGTAGGGTTTGGCTATTCATCATGACCGTGGAATCAGTGTTTCGTTATAGGCTAAAACGAAACACGGAAATCCTAGTATATCCAATATATTCCTCTGTGTTTCTGTGATCTGGAATGCTGATTATTGCGTGAGACGAATGACTATATATATATATATATATATATATATATATATATATATATATATATAACAAACGTTGCTTATGTTTCTGTGATCTGGAGCGCCGCCGGTCCCCCTTACTCCAAATATCCCCATTTTTCTTCTGGCGCTTTATAGGCATCACATCATCCCTTCTATATTGTTTGTTTATTCTATTTTGATGCCTATAAATACCAGAACAGATTAAAGCCAAGTGATGCCACATATGATATATTCTTTTTTCATTTTTCTTAGTTTTTGGTTTAGCTTGAGAGTGAGTAGGTTTTAACTTGATTTCTTCTTCTTCTTCCATCTTGAAGCTTTCTTTTGAGAGCTTCATTATAAAGATTGAACAAGTTACCAATATCTTGTACCTCAACTTCATCAAGTGTTAATAATATTGCTTTTGCTTTGTTTCTTTTATTCTTTTTCTTACCTACTTTCTTTTGCTATTGTTATGTGTAACTAATCTTTCTTTGGTTGTGGTGATGGTGAGAAAATGAGATGAAAGCCTTTGCCTTCCTCCTCCTCTTGTTAATGTTTAATGTGTGTAATGTGAATCTAAACTTAGTATTGCAACTTGGATGGGTGTATATGGTATGTTGATTCCATAGTTACTTTGTAACCTCATCACATACCATATTCTCCCCCACAAACCTCATCTTGCAAGCCTAAAGTTAGAATCAATTTAGTGTTGAGGTTGCTAGGTTTAGATATGGTATTTTGTGATCAAGTGACTTGAAAAATCTCTTGGTTTCATATACTATATACTATCACAAACACTTAGCAAACTTAACACTAAAATCAATTGCCCTCACTCGCTAATTTGTGTTTTTGATGTTGTCGTTTGCCTGCTAACCTTTGTGCTTAGTGTTGATACCTCAAGCTTGGACATACAAACGGTAAGTGAACAATACGGACTCGTTTCGTGATTTGAGTCAAATATCTGTGATGATTTGTGCTTCGCAACCGCCTTGACAAGTCATGCTTCAAGCTGGGATAAACACAAGGAAGGACAACTCATGAGCAAGGGAGCGTCGAAAAAATCATCGCGATTCGACCATCCGAGCCAAAACCATAGCCATTTCTTTCTTAAACTTTCTTTCTGTATTTTCGTGTTTTATATTTTTGTGACAAACCAACCAATTCATTATTTGTTGAACCTTAAGCAACAAAACCTAATACACAATTTCCTGCGGATCGATCCATACTTGCGGGCTCGCTACAACGCGTCGTGCACTTGTGGTTTATAAATTTTAAAACATGACCGGGCTCGCGTGCGCATCCATTTCCTTAAAACGATTCCATTTTCAAAACATACGTATTTGCGCGTGCCTCCATACACACCACAACACAATGGTGTATCAGAAAGACAGAATCGCACCTTACTTAATATGGTGCGTTCCATGATGAGTAAGGCTGAGTTGCCGCCCTTCTTCTGGGGTTATGCACTAGAAACTACTGCATACCTATTGAATAATGTTCCAACTAAGTCTGTGCCTACCATTCCATATAAAATATAGAGTGGAAAGAGACCCTATCTTAAGTATCTAAAGATATGGGGTTGTCCTGCCTTTGTCATAAAGGTTCATCCGGACAAACTTGAGGCACGTTCAGTATTGTGTAAGTTTGTGGGATACCCCAGGAATTCTAGGGGGTATTATTTCTATTACGCTTAGGAACAAAAGCTCTTTGTTTCTCATCATGCCCGCTTCATGAAAACTCAATTTCTTGAAAAGGAGATAAGTGGGAGCGCAATAGAGCTGGAAGAAATTCTAGAACCACAAACTATTACTGAAAACTTAGTAGAACATGAGATTTCAATGGAACCGGACGTACCTACGCCACTCAGCGGATCTAGTAGGCAGTCTCATCCGTCCGAAAGATACTGCGGTTTTCTCGTAGACGGGGATCGAGAGGATTGCATCATCGACAATGATGAGCCAACTAGTTTTCAGCAAACCAGCACGAGTAAAGACTCAGTGAAGTGCCTGGATGCTATGCGATCCGAAATGGAATCCATGTACACAAATCAAGTATGGACTTTTGATTTTGATCCTACTGGGGTAAAACCTATAGGATGCAAATGGATCTTCAAAAAGAAGATTGGTGTAGATGGTCAAGTAGAAACCTACAAAGCTAGACTTGTTACTAAAGGTTTTCGTCAAAGACCAGGATTGGACCATGACGAAACTTTTTCACCAGTGGCTATGCTTAAATCCATTCAGATCCTACTTGACATTGTTGCCTTCTATGACTATGACATGTGGTAGATGGATAATAAAACCGCTTTTCTAAATGGAAGTTTAGAAAAGTGTGTTTATATGGATCAACCGGAGGGTTTTGTTGACAGTGGGAGCAGCGGAAAGGTGTGCAAGTTGCTCAAATCCATTTATGGATTAAAGCAGGAATCGCGGAGTTGGAACATCTTCTTTGATGAGACGGTCAAGGAATTTGACTTTATCAAAAATGTATATGAACCTTGTATTTATAAAAAAGATTGTAGGAAGAACTGTCGTATTCCTCGTTTTATACGTTAATGACATTCTCTTGATAAGAAATGACATTCCTATGCTACAATTAGCCAAGAAGTTCTTGTCACAGAAGTTCTCAATGAAAGACCTCGATGATGCCTCGTAAATTCTAGGGATTAAGATCTATCGTGAAAGATCTAAAATAATGTTAGGACTTTCACAGTCGAGGTACATTGACACCGTACTAAAGAGGTTTAGTGTAGAAGATTCTAAGCGCGGTAATTTACCCGCTTGTCACAGAATCACCCTCTCCAAAGAGATGTCTCCCAAGATTGATGAGGAGAGGGCTCGCATGAGCATAGTACCCTACGCTTCGCAGGTAGGGTCGATAATGTATGCGATGTTATGTACCAGACCAGATATAGCTTACGCACATAGCGTGGTAAGCAGCTATCAGTCCAACCCAGGTGAGAAACATTGGATAGCAGTAAAGAACATTCTTAAGTACCTGAGAAGGACTAAGGAGATGTTCCTGGTGTACGGTAATGGGGACCTCCAGATCGAAGCTTTTACCGACTCTGGATTCCAAAGTGACAAGGATGACTCTAAATCTGTCTCGGGGTATGTGTTTACCCTCAACGGAGGGGCGATCTATTGGAAGAGTTCCAAACAGGACACCGTAGTAGACTCGACGATGGAGGCTGAGTACATCGCTGCTAGTGATGCCGCAAAAGAAGCAGTCTGGATGAGGAAGTTCATTTCTGAACTTCAGGTGGTTTCATCTATTGCTAATTCAATACCTTTGTATTGCGATAACAACGGAGCCATGGCTTTGGCAAAGGAACTATGGTCCCATCAGAAATCCAGACATATCTTGAGGCGGAATCACTTGATCAGGGAGATCATGGATCGCCAGGAGATCGAGGTGCGAAGAGTAGATATAAAGGATAACACGGCAGATCCATTCACCAAGGCCATCCTTTAAGTCCAGTTTGAGAGACTGTTCGAGATGTTGGGTATGTGGTACGCCAGCAACTGGCTCTAGTGCAGACGTTGGGTACTTAATACGCCAATTATAGGCCTTAGTGCAAGTGGGAGATTGTTTGATATGTATGCCCTGGAGGCCTTCATTGTATAGGATGCTATGGATATATATGTACAGGACAATCTTGCTCGATATGATAGTATGCTATCTGGTTTGTCTTTATCTTAACTTGTGATGTGTTTTACTTAGTATTTAATATCTTGTATACATGTTGATAAAGCCTGTAGGATCCTTACTTGACTACTAGCGTTGTGAAGGCAATCATACTTGTGGGAGATGGGTAGTCGATAAGAACATCCTTAAAAGTGTCCATAGTCATGGGAGTATCGAGACTGGGCATCAATACTCCAGAGTAGACTAGTGTATACATATCTAGACCCTGACGAGGGGCGATGGATTGGTCCCGTGGCCATTGGTGAGGTGCACCTAAATTGTATACAGGTGCTCACTGGGGGTGAGTACACCGGACAGACTCGCCGAAGACTGGCTAGATGGTATTATACCTAGCGTCATATAGCTGTTCTCTGGTGACATGAGTACAGATAGTCTGTCGACCAGAGGTCATCATTTGTCTCGTGTGAGTTCCCACTGTGCTTTGATTACTACCTTACCACGGCTCTACTGAGTCATGCAAACAGGTTTTAGTTGGGTACAGTTTGAGCCACATGGAGGCAGTGAGCGACTATTGGGGATTCGTCTCTCCCTCTATGGGGAGTCGATGTCACGCTATGATCGGTTAGTCAACACCATAAGTTCCTGGCCAAGGCGGATTGAGAATTACTAGTAGTTGGACCAGTAGATTCTCGGATGGTCTTGAGTTATACCAACATGACTTGTCTGGTTATTAGGGTCTGACGTTTTCCACCCACTAGACCTTACATGTGATACTCTCAAATGAACAGATCAGACTGTACGGAGATGTCACGGACAGGCTTAGTAGGGGTTCGGATGAGTTCACTCGTCGGCCTTCTTTTCGACATGTACCTAGGTAGTCGTTACGTGCAGCTAGTGCCACTGACGGACTTGTGGTTAAACCCACTGACAGCATACTGTCAAGTCTTTAAAGTCCCACATAGAGGGTTTTCCTGGTTCAGGAGAAACGATGTAGAGGCGTATAGTTTTACGGCAAGGTTCCGATCATATATGTGTACTGGCTACACGGATGTTGTTCGAACGGATAATACTAGTGGGCTTTGGTTTAACCCGGATTCTAATATTATATTATTGGATTATTATTATCTCATTGTATTCGTATTTTTTACAGTACGAATACGGGTATGTATATTGTCAGTGTATATGCCCTAGGAGCCATTATTGTATCATACTAGTTTGTATATTACTTAATGGAAGCTTGGGATATTCACATGTATATAACAGTCTTGCTAAACATGGTAGTATGCTACTTGGTTTTTCTATCTTAATATGTGAGTAGACGTATTGATAGAGCTCTTAGGATCTTGCTTGACTACCAGCGTTGTGATGGCAGTCACACTAGTGGGGGCTGGGTAGTCTATAAGCACATCCTTATTTAGGTTCCTAGTCGTAGGATTATCGAGACAGGGCATCGATACTCCGGAGTAGACTAGTGTGTACGCTTCTCATCCCAGTTGTGGAGATGGTCTATCCCACAGCCGTCAGTACGTCGTACTGGAGATAGTATGCAGGTGCTCGTTGGGTTACGGGTACACCGGACAGGACTCACAGGGAACTGTTGGTTGGTTTTATACCAGTCGTCAGTTAACAGTTCCCAGGTGACATGAGTACAGCATAGTCCGCAGACTTGACACTGCTACTTTGCCTCGAGTGTGTCCCACTGTTCTTAGATTGCTACCCTACCATGGCTCAAAGGAGTCATGCAAACAGGTAGCAGTTGGGTGCAGTCCCGAGCACTTGGAGGCAGTAGCGGTTAGACAGGATTCGTCTCTCCCGGTATTGGGAGTTGATATCGCGCTGTGTCAGAGAGCCATTACGCAAAGTCCCTGGCCAGGGCAAGCGAGATTTGTTGGTAGGTTCCAGTAGTTTCTCAGGGTGTAATGGGCTTCACTCCGACACGACTTATACCGCTATTAGGGGACTGACGCTTGCCGCCCCCTTAGGCCCAATATGCGATAGTCTTAGACGAACAGACCGGACTGTACGGAGATTGTCACATCAGACTCAGTAGGAGTTTGGATGGGTTTCCTTATCGGCCTTCTTATCGACATCTACCTGAGGACCGTTACGTACAGCTAGTGCCGCTTGCGGTCTATGGTTAAACCCACTGCCAACGTAGTAGTCGAGTCTCTAGAGTCCCACAAAGAGAGTTTCCCTACTCCAGGCGAAACGATATAGAGGTCGTATGGTTTTACGATAAGGGTTCGGACGCATACGTGTGTTTACGCACGTACGACATCCGGACAGTTTTTACTAGCCGGCTTTGGTTTAAGACAGTTTCTAGTATCCGGTTATTGGATTTATACAGTCTAAAGTTTTTTCGTGTTTTCACGGATAGGAGGGGCGTTCTCGTAATTTCGCGAGAAGCTTCTTGAAGATGGTGACTTGAGGGTTAAGGTGGCATATGTATTAAATAAGATTAGTGACTCATTTATGTGATTCATCCATGTCATTAATGCATCATGAATGCTTAATGACTCATGGAGATGAATCACCCATTTGTATTTATGAAGCATGGTTGTTAAATCCTTTCTTTTCTTTTATGGATAAATAATAATGCTTCATATATATTATGATAGATCATTATCTCATTCCATTCTCTTGCTCACTTTCTCTCTCCTCAAGCTCTCTCTCTTCAAACCCTAATCCCCCCCTCTCATGTGTTGAGACCAAGGATTAGAATAGACTACTTAATCCTTAACCATTCTCTATATCACCTAGGTTACTTAGATTAGCGATTTAAGAAACCTAGTTACCTCAAGTTAGAGGTGAAGCTTGTAGTAAAGCTCTCGGGTGGATCATCTACTACATAGAGAAGGCCAGAGAGGACGTGGAGAACAAAAAGTCGAAGGACACGGTTCATCAGGTATAATCACTTTTCATAGTAGTTGTTAACTTCTATGATTCTTATTAGTTATCGTTTAGCAAAGATTCTCGGTTAGTCGATGTTTTTGCCTAAAACAAGATCGTTTTTCATTATTCCGCCTCCCCGCAAGTCGTGGGGTGTTGTACATCGACTTACAGTGGTATCAGAGCCTCGCTAAACAATAATTAACTCATTAGCAAAGTCGTAAGAATTTCGAACGCAAAAAGAACCGGAAACATCATCGATTTATCACAGTTTCTGTCGAATTTAAAACTGGCTCTAAAAATTTTTCAGGGAGCTTCAGAATAACAAGCAGAGAATAATAGGGCTACTAAATAAATTTGGACTCCTAACTCGGACAACTCACCGCGGAACCGCGGCGGATCCATGCGATCCGCCGCGGATCCGCGGCCGAGTTGGGGCCGAGTCAGCCCAAATTCCTTCAGTAACTCTCCTGTGTTAATAATGATATTTCTGGAATGTTTATTTTTCTGCCCAAGTCTCAGGTGCACAGAGAAGTATTGGAGTAGAATCTAAAGTGTTTTGCTCGATCGAAATTTTACGATGTTTGCTAATATGATTATATCTGTGATTGTATAATGTGTTCGTAAACCTCCCCTAACTGCTAGTATGTCGGTTGGCAGGGGGTTGCACATTTCTGTAATGGTTTTTACTGTTTGTGGTTGTGAACTGTATTGGACTGTTGTGATGATTAGCCGGGATTTGAGATGGGTTGTTATATTCATTCATTCTATGTAATTGTAATATGTTGTAATATTATTTTGCGGGGCACATCCAAGTTGCGGTTGTAGCCACCGTTGTATTATTTCATTTTACTGTTTTTGCTCCTAGGATAGACCCAAGGTGGGGTTTACAAACTACCGGATACTTTGAAGTGTTTAGTGGCCTACTCACGTTGTTGAGGGAGACCGCTTCACTTCAGGTATTTTGCGGGTAGTTTGTCGTACCCGTAGGGGTCTAGGATGGGGTAATGGCTATTCATCACAACTGTGTAATCCGTCTTTTATTGCAGGCTCTAAACAAACGCGGATTTCTTGCAAATCCAATAAAGTTTATATGAGATCTGGAATGCCTATTATTGCATCTGACGAATGTACAATATCTATATATGATAGCTATTTAGACGTCACTTATGTTTTACACCCTCGCTAGCCCAGCCCCCGCTCTGCCGTTAGTTAAGTAACCTAACGGGTGATGACGGGACCCAGTGGCGAATGCGGATAGCATAAGAGGACGTTGTATTTTCGTTGTTTTCTGCAATGATAGGTTAATGATGGGACGCATTATTTATAATGCAAAGAAAATAAACCAAAAGTTGAATCGTTGGAACAATTTAAAAGAAACCACTCGGTTATTTTAAAACAGATGATATTTTTTAATTGCGGAGCTTTAACCACTCCTTTTAAAAGCTATCAGGTTCCTTCGGTCATATCAAGTTCACTACGTTCACGGTTTCGCCAAAACCATTCGTAGCCCTCCGTCATTTCATTTGGGTATTCAGTAGTATTCAAGCTATGCATTTTGGCCAAAATCAAGGCATAGTGTTTGGTAGCTGCTGGGTATTCATTTGTTGCATAGATAAATGAGTTAGTTTGGGACAGTCGTATTATCATTTGACCAAAGTCAGGGGTATGTACGGATGGGTTCAAATTGACAAGATAATGATGGGTAGAACTTGACATGTGACTTATGACATTTTGACCAAAGCCAAGATCATAAGAGCATGGGGCAAAAATATATATCGGGAATTTCTAAAGAAACTGAAATTTGCAAAGAGATGCATACCATTTGGAGTTTGATGAATGTTGGTAGGATTCCTTCAACATTATCATACGATGATATTTGGATCCCGATCCTACTGTGAGTATATGCTACTCATCAGGATATTCCTCACTTAACGATCAATGCTATAAACCAAGTAGGTGTCAAGAAAGGTGTCAGCGGGGTTGCGCCCCCAGAGAAAAGAGATTATTTAATTAAGGAACTTCGCGAAAGCGTTGGAAAACCTCCCTCGAAGTACCGACACCAGCCTGGCTGAACGGTTAAGCAAGTATTGTACAGTGAGAATAGTCCTGGCTAATTCTTCTTTTATGGTTTGAGCAAGGATTCGAGAAACAGTGGGAGCCATCCAGTTTAGATAAATTAAAAACCACTCTAAACTTGCAAGAGCATCATGCTAAAGAGTTTTCTTCTCTCTCTCCTAATTGCACCGACCCTGAAAATGACTGGACTTAAGTTACTTTTAAAGAAAAACATACTGACAGGGACAAACTATAAAGATTGGCTGCGGAATGTCAAAATGGCTTTGACCTATGACAAATTGGGGTACGTCCTCACCGCTAAGGCACCTGCTGTCCCTGGTCCCAAATCCAGTAATGCGGATAAGGAAATCCGCAAAACCTGGGATTTCGATTGCGCGAAAACCAAGTGCATCGTGCTTGCCTCGATGAACAATGAACATCAGAGGAGGCACGAGGATATGGAACTAGATGCCATATTTCTCCATACAAAAGAACTTTATGGAGAGCAATCTCGTATAGCAAGATACGAGACCTCTAAGAACTTGTTTCGAGCGAGGTTGGCTGTCGGATCATCGGTAGGAGAACATGTCCTAAAGATGATTGGCTACATAGAAGAGCTCGCAGACCTTGGGACGACTTTGGATAATGAGATCTATACAGACCTTATTCTCCAGTCCCTTCCTTCCACCTACGTCCAGTTTATTCTGAACTTCAACATTCAAAGAAAAGAAGTTGAACTTTCGGAACTCCTTAACATGTTGAGGAGTGCAGAGGGCACCTTGCAGAAGGCAAGGGAAACACCCGCCATGTTTGTTAGCGGTGCTTCTTCTTCCGAGTCCAAGGCTAGGGCCAAAGGAAGGAAAAAGAAGGCCACCACCAAACCTAGAGGAGGTGTAACTAAGGTGGGAGGGAAGGGAAAGAAAAAGTTTGCGGTACCGGTAGTGGCCCAGGATGAGTGCTTCCATTGTCACAGGAAATGGCACTGGAAAAAGGATTGCAAGGCGTGGAACGCCAAGAACCAGGAACCGAAGCAAGCTGTGGCTTCGACTTCAGGTGTGTTTGTAATTGAGAATTGTCTATCAATCAACTCTACTTCTTGGGTATTGGATACCGGATCAGAATCTCATATATGCAATTCATTGCAGGTACTGAGAAACCGTAGAGTGCTGAAGGATGGTGATATGACCCTGATGGTTGCTAACGGGGCTAGCGTGGGAGCTGTGTCCATAGGGGATTATCACCTGGGATTGACGAGTGGACACATTTTGGTTTTACAAAACTGTTTTTGTGTACCCAGCTTAACGTGTAATATCATATCTGTTTCCTTGTTATCAAATAAAGGTTATGATTTCACGTTTGTAAGTGATGTTATTAACATCCATCTTAATCATAGTTTGATTGGGTCCGATACACTGGATAACGGTAATATGTCTTAAACCAACTCCAAATTTTCAATGTCCAGAACATACTAAAAAGAAAGTCTCCAGATTTAAATAAAGCTTTCTTATGGCATTGTAGACTGGGTCACATCAATGAGAGAAGGTTGACTAAGTCACATAGAGAAGGATATTTGGACTCGTTCGAATATCAAACTTATGCCACTTGTCAATCTTGTCTCAAAGGAAAGATGACAAAGACTCCATTTATTAGACATGGATTATGAGCGAGCGAGCTCTTAGGACTCATACACAGCGATGTATGTGGTCCAATGTCTACACATGCAAGAGGTGGTTTTTCCTATTTTATTACTTTTACGGATGATTACTCAAGGTACGGATTCATTTATCTGATGAAACATAAATCCGAGGCTTTTGAGAAATTCCAAGAGTATAAGAATGAAGTAGAAAACCAAACCGGCAAAAGTATTAAGACACTAAGATCTAATCGAGGTGGAGAATACTTAAGTGCCGAGTTCCTAGGTTACCTAAAAGAGAAAGGAATTCTCTCTCAGCTTACTCCTCCATACACTCCACAGCATAACGGTGTATCGGAGAGACGGAATCGAACCCTATTGGATATGGTACGTTCCATGATGAGTAATGCTGAGTTACCGCGATCTTTCTGGGGTTATGCGCTAGATTCAACGGCATATCTTCTGAACAGAGCTCCTACCAAGACTGTGCCTACCACCCCATATCAGATGTGGAGTGGGAAGAAACCCCATCTTCAGCATATGAAGATATGGGGATGTCCAGCTTTTGTTAAAAAGCAGCATGTGGACAAGCTCGAGGCACGATCAGTACAGTGTAAGTTTGTGGGATATCCAAATAACTCCAAGGGATATTATTTCTATTACGCAGAGGAACAAAAGGTTTTTGTTTCTCGTAATGCCCATTTTCTAGAACAGCAATTTTTAGAAAAGGAAATAAGTGGGAGCGAAATAGAACTGGAAGAAATTCCAGAACCACAAACTACTACTGAAAGTTTGGTAGAATCAGTAGTTCAAGAAAAACAAGACATTCCTGCACCCCTCCGCAGGAGTAGTAGGCCGTCTCATCCGCCTGAGAGATACTACGGTTTTCTCATAGATGGGGATAGAGAGGATTGCATCATCGATGATGATGAACCTACTAGCTTCCAGCAGGCCATCCAGAGCGGCGACTCGGTACGATGGTTAGATGCAATGCGGACTGAAATGGAGTCCATGTACACCAACAAAGTATGGACTTTGGACATTGCTCCAGATGGAGTAAAACCCATAGGATGCAAATGGATCTTCAAGAAAAAGATTGGTGTAGATGGACAGGTGGAAACCTATAAGGCTAGACTTGTTACAAAGGGTTTTCGTCAAAGACCTGGTTTGGACTAAGACGAAACTTTTTCTCCAGTGGCTATGCTCAAATCCATTCGGGTCCTTCTTGCTATTGCTGCCTTCCATGATTATGAAATCTGGCAAATGGATGTAAAGACGGCTTTTCTGAATGGAAATTTAGAAGAGTGTGTCTATATGGATCAGCCAGAGGGTTTCAATCAGAGTGGGAGCAGCGGGAAAGTATGAAAGCTGCTTAAGTCCATTTATGGATTAAAGCAGGCATCGCGGAGTTGGAACATCTGTTTTGATGAAATAGTCAAAAAATATGACTTTATCAAAAATCCAGATGAACCATGTATATATAGTAAAGTTGTAGCAAGAACTGTCATATTCCTCGTCTTGTACGTGGATGCCATTCTATTGATAAGAAATGACATTTCTATGCTACAATCTGTCAAAGGATTCTTGTCACACAAGTTCTCCATGAAAGACCTGGGTGATGCCTCTTACATTCTGGAGATCCGGATCTATCGTGATAGATCCAAAAATATGTTGGGAGTTTCGCAGTCCAGGTATATCGACACTGTACTGAAAAGATTCAGTATGGAAGATTCCAAGCGCGGTATCTACCGGCTTGTCACGGAATCACCCTATCCAAAGAGATGTCTCCCAAGACTGATTTAGAAAGGGAACGCATGTCTATTATACCCTACGCTTCTGCGGTAGGCTCTATAATGTATGCAATATTGTGCACCAGACCAGATGTAGCTTACGCACTGAGCGTGGTAAGCCGGTATCAGTCGGACCCAGGGGAGAAGCACTGGATAGCAGTAAAGAACATTCTCAAGTACCTGAGGAGGACTAAGGAGATGTTCTTGTTTTACGGCGGAAAAGACCTCAAGATGGAGGCCTTTGCTGATTCCGGCTTCCAGAGTGATAAGGACGATTCCAAGTCCATGTCAGGTTATGTCTTTACCCTCAATGGAGGGGCGGTGTGCTGGAAGAGTTCCAAGCAGGACACCGTTGCTGACTCGACGATGGAAGCGGAGTATATTGCTGCTTGCGATGCCGCAAAAGAAGCAGTCTGGATGAAGAAGTTCCTAACAGAACTTCAGGTGGTTCCTACCATTGTTGATCCAATACCTATGAATTGCGACAACAACGGAGCTATAGCTTTAGCAAAGGAACCAAGGTCCCATCAGAAGTCCAGACACATCTTAAGGCGGTATCACCTGATCAGGGAGATCATTGATCGTCCGGAGATCGAGGTTCGAAGAGTTGCTACTGAAGAGAACATTATTGATCCATTCACGAAGGCCCTACCTCAGATTCAGTTCGAGAGGCTACTCGAGATCATCGGTCTTCGATATGCCAATACATGGCCCTAGTGCAAGTAGGAGATTGTTAGTGTATATGCCCTAGGGGCCATTATTGTATCATACTAGTTTGTATATTACTTAATGGAAGCTTGGGATATTCACATGTATATAACAGTCTTGCTAAACATGGTAGTATGCTACTTGGTTTTTCTATCTTAATATGTGAGTAGACGTATTGATAGAGCTCTTAGAATCTTGCTTGACTACCAGCGTTGTGATGGCAGTCACACTAGTGGGGGCTGGGTAGTCTACAAGCACATCCTTATTCAGGTCCCTAGTCGTAGGATTATCGAGACAGGGCATCGATACTCCGGAGTAGACTAGTGTGTATGCTTCTCATCCCAGTTGGGGAGATAGTCTGTCCCACAGCCGTCAGTACATCGTACTGGAGATAGTATGCAGGTGCTCGTTGGGTTACGGGTACACCGAACAGGACTCACAGGGAACTGTTGGTTGGTTTTATACCAGTCGTCAGTTAACAGTTTCCAGGTGACATGAGTACAGCATAGTCCGCAGACTTGACACTGCTACTTTGCCTCGAGTGTGTCCCACTGTTCTTAGATTGCTACCCTACCACGGTTCAAAGGAGTCGTGCTAACAGGTAGCAGTTGGGTGCAGTCCCGAGCACTTGGAGGCAGTGGCGGTTAGACAGGATTCGTCTCTCCCGGTATTGGGAGTTGATAGCGCGTTGTGTCAGAGAGCCATTACGCAAAGTCCCTGGCCAGGGCAAGCGAGATTTGCTGGTAGGTTCCAGTAGTTTCTCAGGGTGTAATGGGCTTCACTCTGACACGACTTATACCGCTATTAGGGGACTGACGCTTGTCTCCCCCTTAGGCCCGATATGCGATAGTCTTAGACGAACAGACCGGACTGTACGGAGATTGTCACATCAGACTCAGTAGGAGTTTGGATGGGTTTCCTCATCGGCCTTCTTATCGACATCTACCTGGGGACCGTTACGTACAGCTAGTGCCTCTTGCGGTCTGTGGTTAAACCCACTGCCAGCGTAGTAATCGAGTCTCTAGAGTCCAACAAAGAGAGTTTCCCTACTCCGGGCGAAACGATATAGAGGTCGTATGGTTTTACGACAAGGGTTCGGACGCATACGTGTGTTTACGCACGTACGACATCCGGACAGTTTTTACTAGCCGGCTTTGGTTTAAGCCAGTTTCTTGTATCCGGTTATTGGATTTATACAGTCTAAAGTTTTTTCGTGTTTTCACGGATAGGAGGGGCGTTCTCGTAATTTCGCGGGAAGCTTCTTGAAGATGGTGACTTGAGGGTTAAGATGACATATGCATTAAATGAGATTAGTGACTCATTTGTGTGATTCATCCATGTCATTAATGCATTATAAATGCTTAATGACTCATGGAGATGAATCACCCATTTGTATTTATGAAGCATGGTTGTTAAATCCTTTCTTTTCTTTTATGGATAAATAATAATGCTTCATATATATTATGATAGATCATTATCTCATTCCATTCTCTTGCTCACTTTCTCTCTCCTCATGCTCTCTCTCTTCAAACCCTAATCCTCCCCTCTCATGTGTTGAGACCAAGGATTAGAATAGACTACTTAATCCTTAACCATTCTCTATATCACCTAGGTTACTTAGATTAGCGATTTAAGAAACCTAGTTACCTCAAGTTAGAGGTGAAGCTTGTAGTAAAGCTCTCAGATGGATCATCTACTACATAGAGAAGGCCGGAGAGGACGTGGAGAACGAAAAGACGAAGGACACGGTTCATCAGGTATAATCACTTTTCATAGTAGTTGTTAACTTCTATGATTCTTGTTAGTTATCGTTTAGCAAAGATTCTCGGTTAGTCGATGTTTACGCCTAAAACAAGATCGTTTTTCATTATTCCGCCTCCCCGCAAGTCGTGGGGTGTTGTACATTGACTTACATATATACGGTGAGGGCATTCTTGTAATTTCACAAGACATTCTTCTAGAAGGGGACACCTCATTATTTGGATTTATCTATTTTGCAAATAGATTAATGAGGAGGAAAATGGAGATATTTGTGGCATGGTTGAAGCATGGCTAAGTCATTTTTTATTGCATTTTACTTCACTATTCAAGCATGGTTGCTTATTTTCTATTGGAAATAATCCATGCTTGATGATTGAATGACTTAGCCATTCTCATTTGCCTCTTAGAACTTGAGCTCATTTGTGTTCTTCTCTTTCTCTCTCCATTTTCTCTCCTCCTTCTTTCTCAAGCCCTAACCTTCACATGTGTTGTGGATCCTAGGGTTCTTGAGATAATTACTCTAATCATCTCTCTCTACATCTCCTAAGTTGTCTAGATTAGCAAACTAGACATCTTAGTTACCTCACTCTTGAGGTTGAAGCTTGACCTAAAGACTCTCGGGTGGATCGTCTTCGACAAATAGGAGGCCGACGACCGAGTTCCATTCAAGCCACCTAAGAGCTAAGAAGCGGAGAAGAAGATTCAAGCCATCTAGGAGCTAAGAAAAGGAGAAGAAGACCAGAAGGACTTGAACAATGAGGTATAATCTCTCACCGAGTAGTTAGAACCTCTTTGTATTTAGTTTTAGCTAGTTGTGGTTTACGAAAGATCTTGGTTGTTTGGTCGATGTTGCGAAATCTCTCAAAAGAAAAAATTGTTTTTTGTGTATTCCGCCTCCCCGTGGATCCGTAGGATGCGCGACATCGACTTACATCCTTCTCCTTATCCTTCCTCAAGGTTTGAAACCTTCTTCTCTATATTTGAATTAAATCAAGAATTTAACTCGTCTTTCCACAAAAAGAAACGGTTTTTCACCATAAAACCCTTGAAGAGGAGATCAAATCTCTCAGCAAATCTCTGAATGGGGAGATTTTTAAATCCTACCACCCTCTTTCTCCAAGATCTACCAATAGAAAGAAGGAATAAGGAGATCTATCTCCAAAAAATCCCACTTTGGGAAGATCCAAGGCTCAAGAGAGGATCCAGGGCTCAATGGAGAAGAAAGAAGTCCCCTTTCATTATCTCCGAAAATCTTTTGGGAGTTTAACTTCAGAACAAGAATCTCTTCTTTAAGAGTTTAACTCCAAACCATTCTTTGAGGATTTCAACTCCAAGATCCAAATTCTTAAAGTATTTTAACCTCAAAATCCAGATCTTTTAAAAGTTTAACTCCACAAAAAGATTCCATTTTTTAGGAGTTTAACTCCAAAAGCCACTCGGGGGTTCAACTCCCAGTTCAGGGGCTAAGCCCCTTCTTGCGTGGGCACCCAGCGCCTACGTGCAGGGCGCATGATCCGCTGGCGCTCAGCGCCCACGGGCTATGCACGTGAACCGCTGGCGCCCAAGCATCCACGTGCAGGGCGCGTAATCCACTAGTGCCCACGCGCCATGCACATGAACCGCTGGCGCTCAAGCGCTCGCGTGCCGGGCACGTGACCCGCTAGCGCCAAGCGCCCACATGTTAGGCACATGACCCACTGATGCCTAGCGCCCGCGTACAGGGCGCGTGACACGCTGGTGCACAGTATCCACGCGCCAAATACGTGAACCGCTGACGCCCGGCGCCCACATGCCATCTCACGCGTACTTAGGATGCTCCTCACCCCTCTTTCTCCCACATGCTCCACACTCAAAATACAGCTTCTGTTAGAAAAAAATTCTAATGGGGCACTGCCCTGCACCCCGCAAGAGGGCTGCTAGCCCTCTTGACCCCTAGCCCGCTATCCGGGTAGCGGGACCCCCGAAAACTCTACAAAGCCCCCGATATACCAAAATACCCTCAAGACACACACACGTAGACTTCACATTGAGTTCGCATAACCAGTTTGACCCGTCAATCGGAGGTTCCCTCGCTCCAAAGGTAAGGGGTAATTAATGGCAGCTTAGTTCGCGGCTGCCGGAGATTCGAATCCCCACAATCAATAAACCTCGGCCTATTCAAGGCAGGGAGAATCTGTAATGTGCCTGACAAGCGCGTGCATTCGCATATCAATGGGGTGACGAAAAACACCCTATAATCGCCATAGTGTCTCATGTGTGTTCCCACTATACTTAGACTTCTACTCTACCACAGCACAAAGGAATCGTGCAAACAGGTTTTTGTTGGGTATAGTCCTGAAGCACGTGGAGACAGTAAGCGGTCGAGGAGATTCGTCTCTCCCGGTATAGAGAGTTGATATCGTGCTGTGCAGGAGATGATTATAACTACAAGTCGGTGGTCACCGCAGTGGAGATAAACTGATAAGTGTTATCAGTTGCATCTCCAGATGGTTATGAGTTCTCTATCGCATGACTTATCGAGTTATAGGGGTTTGACAGATTTCAAACCCTAGAACCGATATGTGATACTCTTAGACAAAGAGACCGGACTGTACGGTGATGTCACTGATAGACTTTGCAGGGTTCGGATGAGCTTACTCATTAACCTTCTTTCGATCAATAGCTGGGTAGCTGTTACGTGCAGCTAGTACCGCTGATGTGCTTGTAGGCTATGAATATGATCCAAACCTACTGCCGGCGTATTGTCGAGTCTTTAGAGTCACACACAGAGTTTTCTCAACACAGGTGAAACGATGTAGGGCATGTATAGTGATACGTGCAGGAGTTCGATTTAACACTTGTATGTTATACATGTATTTTAATCTGGTGTTTAATGATATTAACCGGTATATATATATATATATATATATATATATATATATATATGATATAACCGGATTATTAAATCAAGTGTTGATTTAATAATTAAATGTATATTTATATATTAACTAATATTATGCTCACTTTATTTTTCCTTCTCTTTATATATTATTTATATATGATATAAATAATATATCTATATAGATATATTATTTATCATGGTTGTATATACATTAAATGTGTATATAAGAATCACATAGGATTCAAAGATAAGGATTAAACATATTTGCTCATTTAAATAAATAAATCAATGAGTCATTTGTTAGAATGTTGTAGAAAATGGATGACTTGTTATGATTTATTAATTTAAATAAGATATGATATATTTGTTCTCATCTTGACAATCCATAGCCATTCTTACCCCTTCATCTCTCTCTTGAAATGGTTCAAGTAAAAAAGGTAAAAAGAAAAGAGAAGAATTAGTGAGCTAATTGTTGGATATAGTGCCCTCAAGGCAATTATTGTGATCGCAAGTAGGCGATTATGATAATTGAGAGAGGACCTATACAGGTATAACAGTTTTACTCGAGATAATAGTATGCTATCTGGTTTGTCTTCATCATTGATGAAGCCCGTAGGATCGTTGCTTGACAACCAGCATTATGATGACGATCATATATATGGGAGCTGAGTTGTCCATAAGCACATCCTTAAATGTCCCTAGTCATGGGAGTATCGAGACTGGGTATCGATATTCCGGAGTAGACTAGTATATACGCTTCTAGACCCCGACAATGGGTGGTGGCCGGTCTCACAAGCCATTGGTATTGTGTCACCTAAGATAGTATACAGGTTCTCACTGGAGGTGAGTATACTGGGCGGACTCGCCGAGAACTTCTATATGGTATTATATCTATCGTCGGATGGAAGTTCTTAGGTGGCATGAGTACATGTTAGTCCTTTGACCTGAAGCCGTCATTTGTCTTGTGTGAGCTTCCACTGTACTTTGATTACTACCCTACCACGGCTCAAAGGAGTCATGCAAACAGGTTTTAGTTGGGTACAGTCCCGAACCACATGGAGACGGTGGTCGATTATCAGGGATTCGTCTCTCCTGGTATTAGGAGTCAATGTCGCGCTGTGTTCAGTCGAAAATATTGCAATCTTTAACATAGCAATCTCCTCACTTTTCTAAACATCTAAGTGTGTTTGTTATAAATATAACACGGATTACAAGTTCGTCTGGAAAATATCAAATATCACGTGTTATACATTATAATCAACACTTTGGAAGGAAATTATGTGTTTATTATTTCAAGCATGATATTGTATATCTCAACAATCTTTAGTGAGATTTTGTGCAGAAAATTATTTAAGGACAGATATCGGAATCGTAAATTCGCCGACAAAATACAGCAAATCAAAGAGTAAAAATCTAGCAGAGATTTAGAAGAGATAGGAAGATTCCAGATATCACATACAACCCCAAAGACCAACACCAAACTACACAAGAAAAATGAGGCAACGATCTCACCAAACGGCCGCGGATCTACGGCCGAGTCAGGCTGATCCGCCGCGGATCCGCGGCCGAGTTGGGGGCTCCGGTGACAACACTTTTCCAGAAGCTTCCCTATAACCTCCTAGCTTGTTGAAGACGCTCCATTGTAACAAACTTGTTCTGGAAACTTTCCTACAACAGCCTAGTTTCTTAAGGAAGCTTGATAACTACCTTATTCTAGAAGTTTCCCTACAACTACCTAGCTTCTTGGGGAAGATTAACCTAGCTTCCAGTGGAAGATTGGTGAAGAGCTATATAAAGGACCTAAGTCGTCATTTCGTACGGTACGCAATTTGGGGAGACAATCTGAGAGCCAATTAAATCCAATTCAATTCAAATCAAGATCCAAATCAAGAATCGTTGAGAACAACATCAAGTGACGACATTCAAGATCCTTTACGCGAAGCCGATCGTCATCAAGAGCACGTGATCCACGATAGATCCAAGTCTCACGAAGATCGAGCAAAGCGAAAGTCGACGGAGAAATTACCTCTTCAAGGGAGCGATCGAGAGCACTTCTTGTAACCTCGAATTGAAGGAACGTGTAATTTGAAGTTGATTAATAAAGGTGATCAATTGTTAATTCTCGCTTTCTTTAAATTTTTGCATTATGAAATTTCTAATTCTTGATTCTTTTATTTTTATGATGCGTGAGTGAAATCTCCGCTTGTAAAGGATTCGAAAGAATTCGGTAGATCAAATGGTGATGAAATCCTAAACTAATCTTAAATCTTATCAGAATTATGAACTTTGGCAAAAAGAATCGTTAATGACCAAATTTGGAATGAGATCACCGTTCTTGATTATTTCGTTGTAATTTGGGATTAAATGATTGATGATTCTCTTTGCTAAATGCTAGATTTAAATGACGATCAATGAAAAGATAAGGGATAGTGAAGGAGAAACCCTAGTTTCTTCAATAGATCCCTAATCTTCATTCATCATCATCGTTCTAGCCATAATTCATCAATAGATAAGATGAGTCATTATTAGTATTCATCATTTCTACTAATTCCTATCGAATCCTACAAGCTATTCTTCAATTTTCTTGATAACTAAAATTGATATTGGACAATTTCTTGATTACTAAATCTTAAACTTTTCCTTGATTTCTTGAAATGAAAAACTCAATTAAATCTGGAAATCTTATTTTCTTGAATTTTCTTTACTATTTTCTTTCGGCTCAATTAAAACAAGAACGAATAAATACACGAATCTCAGTGGACGACCCGTACTCATTAACGAGTTACATCGATGCCGTTATTGATTGCGGTTATAAACTCTTTGATTGTGATAACACTTTTCATACCACATCAAGAACGATCAAATCAGCTATCACCAGAAATCCGTGGCCACGGTGGATGAGATTTACTGATAGTTGATCAGTAGTATCTCTATTGGTGATGAGCTTGACTCAGACACGATTTATCAGGTCAGTAGGGGTCTGACGTTATCCACCCCCCTAAACCCGATATGCGATACTCTTTGATGAAGAGACCAGACTGTACGAAGATTGTCACATTCAGGCTCAGCAGGGTAAGGACGTACTTGATTGTCGACCCCCCTTTCGACAAGTACCTGGGTAGCCATTACGTACAGCTAGTGTCGTTGATGTGCTTGTGGTTAAATCCACTGCCAGCATATTGTCGAGTTTTTAGAGTCCCACATAGAGGGTTTTCCCGGCTCAGGCAATAAATGTAGGAGCCGTACGTTGGTATATGCAGGGGTCCGATTAAATACATGTATGGGATACACGGACTTTAATTGGGCGGTTGATAATACTAGTCGGCTTTGGATTAAGCCGGATTATTAAATTAGGATTTGATTTAATAATTTATATATGTATTTTGATACATTTATTTTATTATTATTTTTCACTATTCATTTTCTCTATTTGGTGCTATCCATATTTCTATACGAATATGCGTATATGTAGCGATACATATACCAGGTGAAATATTCCGTATTTATATGGGAATACTTCTAGAAGATAGACACCTTATATTTGATTTTCTATTTGGAAAATCAAATAGGAAAGTGAGGTAGAAAATGAGGTTTAATGAAGCATGGTCATGAATATGGCTTGGGCATTTATTGTGCGCGTTTATTGGTGCACTATTTCATCATGGTTGCATATAGATATAGCCATTCTCTTTTGTTTTTAGACTTGATGATTTTTTCCATCTCATGCATGATGCTTCATGGTTGCATGAGATGTTAGACCCGACTTTTGAAACTTAGGCCTAACCTTGCAGAACACAGAATTGACTTTGGGGTGTTAGACCCAAACTTCATTTCCCTTTATTAAGTTTAGGTTTGACCATGCGAAGTCTAGGGTATGATCTTTCAAGATCTGGACTTGATCTTACAGAACTTAGACTTAATATTAGGGGTCATAAACCCGACCTTTCGACTTATAGGCTACTCATGGTATAATGGAGTAGATAGTTTAAATAGAGTTATGTACCGTACGTATGTTCTACGGCATATTTACGACATGACACTCCTCTTAAGTAACCTTAGGAATTATTTCAAATTCTTTCATAATTCTCTTTGTTTCCTTCTGACTTAGTAGCATCGCATTGCTTTTCCGTTGTGATTCGGAAGCCGATTCTTGTTTGTTTCTTGTTTTAGTCACCATGCTGCCAGGGACTGCACAAGCCGAGTGGGTTGTAGTTTATGATGAGGTCAGGGCAGGTTCGTCTGAGGCAAGGACTGACCAGGATGGTACACAGATGACAGTGGAACAAGTTAATCCTCCGTATTTAGATAGGATTTCTCGTTTGGAGACGAGTTTTCGGGATCTATATCAGTTGATTGGATCGTTAGCTGAGACTATTTGGACCCAGAGACCTGTCGTTGCCCGGTCAGCTTCGGAGATTTTGATACAGCGTGGTGCTCAGAGATCAGTTATGCCTCCGGTGATTGAGACGGTAGATGTGTCGCTTCCAAAATTCATGAGGTTGAGGCCTCCGATGTTTACTGGCATGTATGCGTCAGAGAATCCGTTGTCATTCCTCGACAAGATGGAGAGGATATTTCGTTTGATGAGATGCCCCGATGTGAGATCGGTAGAGTTAGCCAGTTTTTGTTTAGAAGGTCTTGCTCAGACTTGGTGTGATTCGATTGAGAGAGGCCGAGCAGTAGGTCTTCCCCCTATGACTTGGGACAAATTTTCCAAGGTTTTCTTGACCCAATTCCTACCTCAGAGTGTTAGAGACGCCCTAGCACATAGTTACTAGTCTTTGCTCAAGACTCCGGACATGACGGTAGCTGAGTATGACTTTCAGTTCACCCAGTTATTGCGATATACTCCTTATTTGGTTCCTACGGAAGAGATTCGTGCGCGAACTTGATGCGCAGCTGTTTTTGTCCGTTGGTGCCCAGCATTTTGATACCTATGCAGAGGTATTCGATGCGGCCATGCAGATAGAGGAACATTATTTTGAGATTGGAGCGGCTCTGGAGCCGAAGCAGGCTCGAGTTGAAACTTCATCTGTGGAGCAGGAGAGTGGTGATGTGAGTGGATGGCCCCGAGAGTAACCATTTGACACTGATAGGATGCAGAGGCAAGCCTGGTTGTGTTTTAATTGTATGAGGCCCAGTCATAAAGCCAGGAACTGTCCTGCAGGGTGTCAGAACAAGATAGCGACCCGACGCACTGCTTCGTTTTCTTTTCCCCTTCCACCGGTGATTACTCAGGTTTCATCTAGGAAACGGACAGGTAGTGAATATAGTGGTCCTGTGCAGAGAGGATATGGATCCAGCGATAGAGGATGTCAGGCCGTGAGCGGCGAGCAAACGAGAGTTCTTGCTCCGGGTGCTCAAGCACCATTCGATGTTTAAGCAGGTACGCTTCAATGTCAGTTGCTTTTATTGTGTTTTGGTTTGTGTTTTAGGGTGATCGGAGTACCACTCTTTGTTTCGGCTTTGATATTTTGGTGATCTGGACATTTGATATTGTGGTGATCTGGACATCACCTTAGTTTTAGCCCCGATATTTTTATGAGCGGAGTATCACTCTTTGTTTTCATGCACACCGGTTGCAGTTGAGTATTGTTTTGTGCACACTCGATGCACTTGATGTTGTTTTTGTGTACGTACGTTGTATTTGATTTCGTTTTCATATATCGCATGCAGTATCATATCCAGTGTGGTTAGCGTGGCGGTGTTGGAGTTCCAGTTATCTGGGTTTCACACGTTCGTTCCATATGCATATACATTGCCTTATGATATTTTGGTATTTCGAGTATCGATGATTGGCACAGATGTTTTATCGATGAGGTTTTGCTATTTGTGCACGATCCATTAGGATGCGCTTGCATGTATATATGCTATTTAAACCGTTATCACACATTATGTAGTATTTTGAGCTTGTGTGAGGCTTCAAAACCCCGTGGATTTGATGTATTGGAATGTTTTTAAGATTTGGGTTTAAATTTAAATCCGAGAACTGAATTTATTTAAAGAGGGATATTGTAACATTTCAAAAAAAATTAAATGTTATTTAGAATTTTAAAAAACGATAAATGGGTTTTATTACAATTATAGTAATTATTTGTTGAAAGTAGTTATTTATAAAGGGTAGTTAATTGTAGAGGGTATTTATGTGTAAAAAACAAAGTGTTATGGTTTAGGTTAGGTTTATGTTAAACCTTCACAAACAACATACCACATCATACATCAACAAGCATACACCTCCTCCTACTTCCTTTACACCTCCACCTTTCTATACACACCTCCTCCTTCATCCAATAACTCCCATATTCATTTCATTTCCAAACTGAAAATATCACTTCTTCTCAATTCTCATCTCAAACTTTAGCTTCCTTCTCTCAAAATCCTATGGAGCTTGCATCACCTTCATCTAAATTGTTTAAGAGCTCAAGCTAAACCCATACAACTTCATGAAACCTCAAGTAGACATCTCAAGAGCTTGAACTTCTGTTATGCTCCATGCATATAGGTAAGGAACTATCTTTTACAAGTTTTCAAAGTGTTGCGGTTTCAGATTTCTTTGATAGATGTCAGAAAAATGGGGGTTTTATAAGGTTTTTGGTGTTCAAATGAAATCTGGGATAAATTAGGACCTTTATAAAATATTCTGAGTATAGAATTGACCTAATAGAATTACCAGAAGACGCCCACAGAAGCACGAGCCCAAAACAACTAGACCAAACCGCAAATTGCGGGAAAAATGATTATTTCTGCTGCCCAATTTTTGAGTTAGGGTGTGGGTCTTGGTCTGAGACTTGTTTATGAGGAGAATAAACCTCTTTTATACTTTGTTTTTCCCCAGGTTCTCTGAGTCAAAATCTGGAAGTGTTTTAGTGTGATTTTGGCGATATTTTAACATTTTTAAAACTTGTGTTTTCGTATTTATAATTCTGGTTTCAATGGATTTGGTTGAATTGCGATATCGGAAGGGTAATTCCTTGTTGTTAGCACCCGCCTGGCTCTTATGGTCCTATGTTCTAACCTATGGACCTTTACTTGATATATCAGTTCAGATATGGTGCGTTACGTGATTGTATGAATGCTAGGTTTCGTTGCGAAGACCTCCGAGACGACAAAGATGCGCAAGGCGATTGTCGGATACGACTAACGCGATTGTAAACTATGGATAGATTATATCTATGAGTGGGGAAATCGGATAGATGGCTTATAGAATCCCCGTGAATCATACTGTTTATATTATCAGTGAATTTGCATAGGATACATGCCATGTATGTTTAGATATGTTTGATATGTAGTGTATTCCGTTAGTATCGTGTAGTAGACATATAATAGAAACACTTGGTAGAACACAAGTACAAATACTAATGATTGCCATGTACATAATCACATACTCGCATGTTACACTACACATCATTAGTACTTCCATGACACGTATAACTGCCTTACTTACATATCATAGCAGAATTTATGTTATAGTAAAATTATGTTATTATACGAGTTATATTGGGTGCGCGTACGAGACTAGATGTCCATACTTATTGTCGAACGAATACGCGACTGGAGATCCGTACTGGTCTCCGTGTGTATACGTGACACGAGATGTCCATACCGATTGTTGTGCGGGTGTGTTGACAAGATGCCCGCATCGGTCTCTCTGTGCGTATGTAGACTTGATGTCCGTACGAGTTGCGGGGTGTGCGTTGACTTGAAGTCTGCACCACTATAGCTGGGTGTTGGGTACGTAAATTAGATATCCGTACCGATCATTATTATTATATAATGATATATCTAGTGGTCATCGTACGAAGCGAGATTTCCGTACTGGATGACATGATGATGAGAATTAGCCGAATATGGCTTTATTGGTTTTGACTCATGGAGTCTTGTTTTACCCTGGTTGGGAATTATAATATTCGAAGTGTAATCCCCAATTTCACAACAACGATTCGTTTCATATTTTCAAAAGAGATAGCAAGGATGTGCTGTTGGATTTAAAAAGGGCATTTACATATTTTCAAACACCGCAGACTCCTTATTTACAACCAAAGTTTCGTTATATTTTACAAATTTATATATGGGGTTACTTGCAATATATATTCATTTACTTTTCATTTCGTTACACCTACTGTATGTTATTCGCTTACGCGTTATTCATTTTATCCGATATGCTACGCTTAAATTATCATACGTGTTACTGTTATTATATTCGATGAGACTGTTATATACTATATGTCTGTATTATAACTAGTTCACACAGACTAAAAGGGTATGAGGATATGATATCAATCCTAAGGATTGAGTGTGTGTGTGTGTGTGTGTGTGGAAAGAATATGAGAAAAGAAGATTATGATTCAGACACGGTGTATAGAGCCGGGGATCCATGAGATATATATATTTATGATCAATCCATGGGAGATTGAGGATGTTGATATAGGATATCTCTATGGATATATTTGTGATCAATCCATGAGAGATTGAGGGTAGTTGACACAGGATGTCTCTACGAATATATATGTGAGGGATCGATATAAATGCCCTGCACTGAGATAGATATATTATATATATGTGAGGGATCGGGATAGATACCCTGCACTAATGAGATATAATATGCTGTATATATAGTAGCCGGACAGGACTGGTACATGAGATAGTACCTAAATAGTATTTTCATATATCGATGTATACTGAAGAGGGTTTTATAAAGAGTTATAGTCTCATATTTTCCATGTGCCTATGGTCGGAATAGAAACTTTCAAAAGAAAACCCCTTCTAAATCATTTTCAAATAAACAAGAGCGGGATGTATATTTAAATGAAACACCTACTTTCTTCTTACATCAACGTCCACTACTAGTGCCATGATATAGACATCATATGGTTATTTTGAAAAGATTTAACAAACATACATTTTTCGGCTACTTTTAAAGGATTACATATGGATGTGTGCTATATGTATTATAGTTTTAATTCTATTTCTGTTTGGTCGTGTGCTATAGATATTGCACTATGGCTACGGTGATCATGATTTGACACCGGTATATTTGTACGCGGTGAGTTACCATATATTGATGATGGATCATCATTATGTTGCATAGTATTGCGTTTATTTTCGTGACTCACATGCTTTCAGATGCTTATGGTTATGTTATGCCCATATCGGGCTTGATGTTGTTTAGTTAATATTAACATGATAACCACACATAAATTCATATGCAGGATAGCGGCACACGAGTTGTACATGAGGGCTTATCATCATATATTTCATTGCTCGAACTCTAGTTTCGATGCATGCTATTTTACCCTCCTTGATGTACACATTTATATTGTTTAGATGTTTCACCGCTTATCCATACGATTTTTAGCTCGTTATATAATATTATTCATGAGTTGGCAACTCACCCCCGTTGTGTCGTAGTTTTTTGCAGGTTTGGCCGCTTGAATCAGTAGCGGCTAGTTTGGACACATCTTCTTTCTTGTGGGTGATTGCGCATACTTTGTGCGGTGGGTTATATTTTTGTATCGGCATTTGTCTTGTACCTATTGTATCTAGAAGTACTCCATCAAAGACCAAGTCCAGTTATTTGTCATGACCTTAGTGTTGTTATGGCATTCGGACTCATTTGGAGTTGACTTAATATATATTTATTCTATTTACTTTCTGCATTTTGATCATTCGCCTGAGGCGTCGTGTGTGTGTGTGTGTGTATTGCATGGTTGTTGATCTACCTTTGGCCGTTTTGCTCCCGTGTTAGGGATGCTTTATTATTATATCTATTGTATCATTTTTATCAAAATTTACAAAGGAAGTGTTGCTCGATTTTTAAACGATAGCAGTATTTTCAAACCAAACTTGATTTCATGTTAGTAAAACCTTTTCAAAACTTCACCTCCACTATTTTTTTATAAAAATGGTTTAGTTTCCTGGTTTTTGGATTACTTGAGTTAATGTGGGGTCTTATAGACTTCACGTGATTTAAGTTCCAGTCACGTGCGATTTCCGGGTCGTTACAACGAAGATGAAGATGACCGGAGTTAGGGGTTTCGGTTTCGATGGTGCTCTGGCGAGGGAAGATGTGTTCTCGGGTGAGTGCTAGAGTTGGCTCGAAGGTGAGATCGGTGATGGTGTGGGTTTGCTCGGGTTTGGAGGAAGGAAGAGTTGGGTCGATGGTGATCTTCTAGGGTTGAAGGTCGGTGGAGGATTTGTAGTTAGGGGTTGCGGTGCGCCGGCGGAGGATGAAGGCGTCGTGTTTAGGGTGATGATGGGTTCTCGTCTTGGGTCGTATGTTTAATAGGAAGAGAGAGATGATATCATGATGAATATATATATATATATATATATATATATATAGGTTCAAGTTTGAGGAGAGAGAAAATTGAAGATGAGAGAGGGAGAGAGATTTGTTGTGTTTGTATATATATAAAATAGAGGCAAACTGTTAACAAATCTCCAAAACAAACCATATTGCACAATAACATAACAAGCAAACCTAACTCTCAATATTTGATCGTCTCTGTCTTAAAACTTCCATGCAAAAAAATATATCTTTTGTTATATTTTGAAATTTCTATATTAGCAAACCAATCTTAAAACTAATTATCATATATTTAGCCAACAGATAACCATAACCATAATATATTCTATCTAAGAAATATTAAACTCCAAATTAATAACAGTTTTATATGCAAGCGGGTCGGGTACAAATATTATATCTTAAAGCAATTTGAACTAAAGGTCAAGACAAGATAAAATATGATTATCGTGCATAACTATCCGTACAATAATCACCACAGAATAACAATAATAATTTAAATTGCCCAACACATTTATTTAATATATAAAAACAACGTATGATTGTGTTAGGGTGTTACAAAACCTTTTTATAATCCTAGCTTTGATTTGTCATAATTCATGACTAAATCGCATATATCCTTACCGCTCATACTTTACCCTTTGCTTTTTCTAGAACACTCCGTATCGCTATGGATATTCATATTGTATGGAACGGCCATCTCGTATACTTACATACGAACTCAAGGCACACTTCAGTAATGGCAGTTTGTGGGTTATCCCAAGTTTTCGTAAGGGTTTAACGTCTACCATTTGCAAAATCAATAGTTGGATTGTTCTTGACTCGCCACTATTTACCGCCGAAGACCGGACCGAGACACGGGAGCGGATACTATTTGTAACATATCCATCCACTTCTCCGAAGATACTATGTCACGTCTCGCTTCCCAGTAGACGAAAGCAGGTACGTGACGAGGCCGTGGCGTATTTATTTCGAGAAGGTCATTTCCTGGAATAAATACGCTAAGCGTAGAAGAAGCAATATAAAAATGACAAGATAATTAACATGAAATTTATAACTCAACAACTTTATTTACATTCATCTTGATTCATTTACAATACATGACTTCAACTGAAAGGAAAATACAAGAATGGAAATGCCTAAACAATGGCATACATAAACTGAGAAGAGATAACCGGTCTAGGCCTGGGTCTCAATTTAATCGTGCTCCTCCTCTGAGATGTCTACCTCTTTAGTCTCCAAGGTATCTAATGAACATTCCAAGAAAAACAAAGGTGGGTGGAATACCTGTCAGCGAACTTTCACTCGGTAAGTCCCCAAGATGTGAAGTAAAATATAAAGTGTAATGATAAAGGAAGTGTATATCATGAACAATTAATTATAAAGTATGGTGTGTCAGCATGTCGTTTAATATAAACATGGAAATTTTATTTAGCATGCAGTTTCTATATATCATGATAATTAACATGAGCAGAGTATAACATGGCCGTGTAGTGTAGGTATAGTGAACATGAAATGAAATGTAAGTGTCTTAACAGGTCTGTACTTGGGTACACTAATTTAACGTAAGTTCAAGAATGAATGTCAACCAATCTCAAGAATGTTCTCGAACCCAACAGGCTGTAATCCAGGGGTAAGGAACCACGGGCCTGAATCAAGTGTTAGTAATGGGACTTCAATGTAGTATTGAAGTATTCCAAACTCAACAGGCTGTAATCCAGGAGCAAGGAAATATGGGCCCTCATGATATCTTGCTTGTGTTAGTAGACATGAATTCATGATCTAGTGGGACTCCTAATATTTCGTTGGATTCATGTATGAACTACCCAAACACCCCGTGTATTCTACGTTACAGTTAAAATTACCAGCCATGCTCGAATCCATGAATACATCAAGTTACAAGATTGAGTTCATGTATATAGCAAGTATTCATGTATTCATGGTTCGAGTCAAGTCATAGTGTTTAAATATACATGTTTTGCTTAAGTCACGTTCACGTGTTCCGATTCATGATCAAGAGTCAAGTATACCTGTTTGCTTTTGATGTTGATTTCGTATGTTCAAGTTCATGATCAAGTATTCGTGTTTGGTTTTAGATTCAGGTTTTGAATTTGTATTTAGACTTGAGTCAGACACTTGTAACTGATTTAGATCCTGAATTATGTTCGGAAGTTATCGGTAACTGCTGCACATGGAAGGCAGGATTTGTGTCTTTTTCCAAGACAATTACCATTGATAATACTGTTAAGTTTTTTACCATAAATAGGTAAGCACTCACTTTCTCCGGCTCTCTGGGGCTCAAGAGAATTGATCCCGCTTAAACCTATATTTACTAAAGCCCTTAAATGTAATTTTATATAACTCGAAGGGGTTTTATGAAAAATATTTTTTAATATAGTTTCAAAATAACCTCGAGAAATTATTTATATTATTTAGGGTTCATGTTCCCCTCCGAACGGCGGCGCACAGGACCGCGATGTCCTGACGCTGGGATTCGGGGCAGATGCTATTTGGTTTTATCCGTCCACCTCTCCGAAGACGCAAAGTTGATTTATGGCACCGTGTATCGGAGGTTTAGACGGATGCGGCCGATGTAGCAGACTTCGTCAGATTCCCCCTCGCTTGAGGGGTTTTTGATTGTGGGGACGCTCTTCCCTGCAGGCGCAAGCCCCTGCAGTTAATTACGCTACCGCATCGCGGTAACAACTTTCTCTTTCTCCAGAATTTCACTTTGTGTCGTGTGTGTTTGTTTTGTTTGTGGTTGCCCGTGGATTGTATACGGAGACTGAGTAATGCCGTCGCCCGTAGGACGTGGATTAGTCCAAATCCGTATTTACTTAGATTTGGGTTTGGTGTTTTGGTTTAAGGATACGTTAGCCGTATTTAGGCTAAGATCGACTTAAACGTTTGTTAAGGATACGTTAGTCTAATTTGAGACTAAGATCAACTTAACGGGATCGTTTGGATCCGACAAAAGGGCATTTGGGGGCTCTATTGTTCCATTTTAGGGACGTAGGGGTCCATATTCCAGTTTTAGGGACGTAGGGGTCCATGTTCCAGTTTAGGGACGTGGTGGTCTATCGCCAGTTTAGGGACGTGGTGGTTTATCGCCAGTTTAGGGAAGTGGTGGTCTATGTTCCAGTTTAGGGACGTGGTGGTCCATCATTAGTTTAAGGACGTTTCGGTCCGACATTAGTTTAACGATGTTTCGGTCCACGAGTTTAAGGACCCCGCAGTCCATATACGTGTGTGGTCGTCGGGACCCGTCACCTCTCTGACGTCGTTGAAGGATTACAACGACGGGTGTCAGAGGAGTTCGGAGATGTACCCTCGAACCGGAGGTAAATTGATTTAAGAGAGCAATCTTGTTCAGTCAATTTAATTTAAGGACTTACGGCCAAAATAGGACTAAGTCCAGTTGAAAATGTTCAACATTTTATTTGCTTTTGCATTGCATTTCTTTTTATTTTTATTTGGGCTTTGCCCAGAGAGGATGCAGAGCATCAATTTGTTTTGGGCTCTGCCATTTATAAATGATGCAGAGCATCAATTTTATTTGGGCTCTGCCCTTTTATTGCTTTGCAATTTATTTTGGCCTGCTTGGTCTTTTTGATTTGGGCCTGGCCCTTTAGAAAATGCATTGCATTTTCAGGCGCTTTGCGCCAATCAGAGAGCGCAAGCGCTTGTAGTGTTGACACGTGTCGCGCAAGCGTAGTGCGCTGTGCTAGTGCGCTGCGCTTGCGATGCTGACACGTGGTGCACTCTGGTGAGTTGCACCAATTACAGAGAGCAAAGCTCTATCTCAAAGCGCATAGCGCAAGTGGTTCAGATGCTGACACGTGGCGCTCTCCCAAGAGCGCAACAGCGCAGTTTGCAAGTGCAAAGCAATAAGAATTTTTTAGATTCAAGAACAAAAGTGCAAAGCACTATTTGATTTCTTGATCTAATTTAGATCAAAGAAAAATAAGTTTTTTCTTGTTTTTCTTATCTCAGAGAACCAAAGGTTCATAAGAAGTGCAAAGCACTATTTTATTTTATTTTATTTTATTTTTATTAAAGATCATTGATCTTGTTTTTAGATCTATGATCTGTTCATAAGAGAACTTTCTCTTTTTCTAAAGGTTTTTACCTTTTTTTTCTTGAGGAGTTTTTCAGAGTTCTCTTTTTTTTTCAGAAAAATGTTCATCTTTATGAATTGAGGTCTAGGGTCCTTTTTATAGTGCCCATAAATTAGTTAAATTTGTTAAAGAGATCTTTCTCTGAGTGATTTGGGGAATCTCCCTCACCGTTGGATCTTTGATCCGAGGGCTTCTACTTTACAGAAGAAAATCTTCTTGTTTTAACAAGAACAGAAAGATTTCTTTAAATCTCCATTCTGTTTTGCGCAACTCCCCAGTGCTTGACACGTGTCGCGCAGTGCAGCGCTTGCGCAGTTGTGCTTGCGCAACTGCGCAGACACGTGTCGTGCAACGCAGCGCTTGCGCAACTGTGCGTGCGCAGATGTGCTTGCGCAACTGCGCAGACACGTGTCGCGCAACGCAGCGCTTGCGCAACTGTGCGTGCGCAGATGTGCAACGCTGCTCTTGCGCAGCTGTGCTTGCGCAACTGCGCAGACACGTGTCACGTAGCGCAGCGTTTGCGCCACTGAAACGTTGCTTCCTTTACTTTTTTGTTTTAAACAGAGCTTCGCTCTGCTTGGGCGCGCTGCCGTACCAGCTTTTGACACGTGGCGCATTGCGCGCAGCGCATGGGATTTGAAGCGTTGCTTCAAAATCTTGAATTTTTGAAATTCAAACAGAGCCTTGCTCTGATTGGGGGAAACAAATGCCCCCCCCACCGTTGCGCTCACGTGGCGCGCACGTGAGTGCAGCGGTGGCAAGATCCCAGCCTTTGGATCATCTGATAAGTTGAAGGGGCGCAGGCGCCTATAAATAGGACCCTTGGTCCTTAGAAAATTCTTACAACTTTCAAGAATTTTGATTCCCAGAGCCTTGCTCTTGCTTAAGAACTTTCAGAGCCTTGCTCTTGTTCTTTCCCCCAGAACTTCAATGTTCAGAACTTAGAATCACTCTTGGTAATTTAAATTAAATTAAATTTAATTAACAGAGCCTTGCTCTTATAGATCTTTGATCTAAAGAAAACCCCCTTTAGGGTTTCATCAACAGAGCCTTGCTCTCAAAAACTTACAGATCTACAGAGATCTTGTCCATGGGTTTTAACCCATGAATAGAGATTTGCTCTTGGATCAAATGTAGATCTTTTTAGATCTGAAAAATGAAGATTTTTCTTATAAGTTTTCCTAGATTTTTCAAGATTTCAAAATTTTAATTCTTTTAAGTGTTAAAAAAAATTGATGGATCTTTCCATTATTACCACAGAGCTATGCTCTTTTGAGGAATCTTGTTCCCCTGAGACCAGAGTTTGACAAATGTCACTTTGTGACAGAACTTTGCTCTAAAAAAAAAATTTTTTTCTTGTCTCTAGGGATTTCCCATCAATGAGGATATTCTGTTGTGGATCTTTTTCATGAATTGACAGTCTCATCTAATGATGGGATTGTCTTATTAAATGATGCATCGTCATCCTGATTTTGTGGGTCCCCCTTTGGTCCCCTACCCACTGCATTACAGTGTGGAGTAAGATTTTAAAATGCCAAGCGTTAGAACACTAACGGTTATTTTTGTCTTTCTACAGGAAACGTGTCTGCCAACTTGTCTTTCCCATTTGTTCACTCGGAGAGAGGGTTTCCCCATGCACCAGTGGACCGGATGGCGCTCACTCTTATTAAGGATTACGACCCTGAGCACAAAAACCTTCACTTGTGGGGAAAGTGGTACAATGAAATCATCCAAGGTCGTCGCAGTTTCAGTTCTGCCACGCCGTCTGAGCCCATAACTTCAATCCCCTATGCGGACAAACCCCCGGTGAAGTATGCCGTGGAGGTTAAAAATTGGAACTCGGATAACCTCCTACAACCCGCAATTGGTGCTATTCCCGTGCAGCCGCCGCCGGAAATAGATATTTTAGGAAGGCGAATCTGTCAGGGTGAAGCACGCCCTTGGGGACAGGCCTACAATATTGGATTGGTGCCGCGACCGCCCGCCGGATACTTGCAGTGGGCCCGATACATCTTATCGGCGAAAAGGACTCATCTAACGAAGATTGGATTGTATTCGGCTGACTACGTCTCGCTCTTCGAGTATTCCTCTCCTCCAATGTGGTGGATTAAGGCCTTTATCGAACAATGGAATATCCCCACCCACACTTTCCTGATGACGGACAGGGAGGTCTCCATCTCCTTAGAGGAGTTTGCTGAAGTTTCGGGTCTACCAATGAGGGGGGAGCACTACGAGGAGCTGCTTCCTCCCGACGAATACGTCTTTGCCACCAAGACGCTGGTGTTTGACTTGACTCCGGAGAACGCCATTCAGCATCAGTATCCGGGCTTGGTGAAGGTGTTGGAGATCTATGAAGGACTCCATCTGGAATCGGGTGACCGGGGTATCAGTTTCGCAGATTTTATTGCCCGCTTCATTCGCCCGGAGTTCTTATCAGAGCGGGGTGAGAAGTTCGCCCAGCTCGATGACCTTTTTGGTTTCGGCTTGGACCGCCGACCCGTATCGGAGAATGATCAAAGGGACTTTTATCTCCCTAGCGCTGCCATCGTCCCTTTTCTCCGAAATCGCCGTCCCGGGCATAGATGAGGAGACCTTTTTTATTGGGTTCTTGGGCTTGTGGCTATGCAGCTTTGCGCTCCCCATGCACCCGCGTCACATGCGGCCCTCCGTCTTTTACCCAGCGCATCGGACGGTGGCTGGTTTGCAGTTATCAGTAGGAATCGCCGGGCTGGCCTACCTTTATAAAGGACTTAGCGTAGCGGCGGACGCTAGTGAGCCTGGGGTGCAGCCCGCTAACTTTCCGACGCACTATTTCACCTCCTGGATGGATATGCACGTGCAAGGGGTGTTCGGTGCCCATAAGATTCCTCCGTTCTTTGAGAAATGCAGACTCCCGAGAGTCATGCGGTTCGTCGGTGCTTCAATTGTGGTTGCATCCCCACGGGAATGTAGGGGGCTGCTCCTTCGTCCACATCTGGTCGGAGCGAAGGTTTCCTTTATGGATAAGGTTATAACCATAGGCCCAGAGACTACTAAGTCAGTAGTGCCACTGCGCGATGATTTCAAGGACGGGGCTTCCGTATTGAAGGCTCGGGAAATCCTCCACCTCTACTCCATTCGGCCGGGCTATCTAGTATTTAGGCAGAATGAGACAGCACTTTTTATGAGGTACAACCCGCATCGGTTTGCTCAGCAATCGAGCTACAACCAAGGGATCCCGATGGAAGCTTTCTTGGAAAAGCCCGTGGTCAGCCGAGAGGGGATGAAGAATGCAATGCACCATCTCACACGGCTTAACACGGGTTCCTATTTCTTTATCAGCGAACCCAGCTGTGTCCCTAAGATGCTTAACACGTACGTGGCTTGGTATGCGCATGCGATGGGCCCAGTTATCTTAACGGAGAAGCGCATGCTGGTTGACCGTAGGGGTGCGCCTCCTGGCGGTGATCGTAAGGCCCCCTTGAAGCCAAGGATTCCGGTCATTCCTCCGCTAAAAGATGCCGGAGTCGATCGACCACGCGTGTTGAGTCTCCCGCGTGGATTGCCGCTGTCTGCTATGGTGAATGCACCACAGGCGCCCCGTGCTCCCACAAAGACGGTTAATGTAATATCGCCAGAGTCCGGCGCAGGAGCGGATATCGGGACCCGCCGCCCCAAGGTGACTGCCAAGCGCAAATCAATTCCAGGTGTATCTAGAGCTGGAGGGCAAAAGAAGAAGAAGTCGATCCTTTCTCTTGACGCGATCCTTAATTTAGAGCCTGAGGCCCCTCTTACCAAAGGAATAAGCGAATATGGCAGCAATAAGGGCTTCTTGGTAGACCCCGCAGACACCAATTTGGAGCCGCTATTGCAGCTTCTGAGCGATCAGCAAGGCTCGAAGCGATGTTAAGCAAACTCGCTGAGTCAGGTAATCATTAGCTTCTTTCTTCATCATTTCATCGCATTTTTTTTATCATTATTCTTGACTAATACTTTTCCCATGTTCAACAGGTGTCTCTACTGAAGAAGCTATTGCTGCCTCTTTGAAAACTTTCCAAGAGGAGGAGGAGAAACGTGCTCTAGCAGGCGTTGGTACGTCCCACCCCCTTTTCTTTTATAAGAAAAAAATTTGTTATCTCTTCTGATGGTCAACTTAACCTTCTTCCTTTGTTTCTTTGTAGGGGCTATATCAGTTGATGCGGGGATCCTCCCCAAGCCTGTTACTGAAGTCCCGGTCTCGTCGGGGCCGCTGCAAGAGCCTCGACTTGACAAAACGACGAGGGATGCCTTGAAAAATTTAGAGGCATCCCTATTCACAGACGAAGATGCCTCAATTAAAGAGGCTCTAGTGGCATCCGTCTCAACGGCTCGGGAGGAGAGGAAGCGGTTGAGACGCGAAGCAAAGGCGCACAGAGCTGCTTTAGCCATGGGAGCGGGCCCTAGCACCATCCCTCGCTCTGATACTCCCTCCGAAGAGGCCCCTATCGCCCTATCTACTGCTCGCAGGCAAGTGGCGCGCGCGGTTCGAAGTGCAAATGATAAATCTTCTTCAGGTAGCATTTCTTTCAGAACCTTGTTATAAAAATTATAAAGCCGTCAATTCTCATGTATCCCATCTTGCAGGGCCAAGTCCGACCGAGGGGGAGGCGGAGACCGTTGAACCCAGGGAAACAGAGGAGGCGGTGCCTGCCGAACTCGAGCTGACGGTGGGCAACGTCGTTGGGGCTACGGGGCCTGAAACAGAGGTTGGGGAATCTGTAGCCGAAAGGGTAATTGATGCCGAAACTGAAGTTGCGGCAGATGAAATGATCGTTATAACCGAGCCGAGGGTAGTAGTGGGTGAGGCGCTTGAGGCTGGCGACCTCGTGGTGACGGTGGACGAGACAACCGTGACCGCTGAACCCGAGGGAGTAGCGGGTTAGGTGGCTACGATTCCTGAGGACGAGCCAACCGCTCCTTCTCAGGAATCTGGCAATGCTCCAATCATAGCCCTCCCCGTCTGTGGTCCCCCGCCATCTCCAGGGGTTGCGAGCACGACAACGGTTCCCATTGAGTCGGGTGATGAGGCCACGGGTGGTGGGCTCATGTCGATGGAGGAGGGAATTGCCTCAGTTTCGGCCGGCAGCTCATCGGGTAAATTTCGAGTTATTATCCTTCTCTTTTTATATCTTGCGACCTTTTCTAACAAGTTTGTCTTTGTTTTTAACGCAGGTGCGGCCAACGCCGATGCTCCATTGCTCGAAGGAGTACCGTCAACTACGACCTTGGCGGTGGTCACCTCCCAGCCTTCTCTTGTGCCATCGCGGATGTTGGAAGGTATGGGTTTGCGACTCATTAGTTTATCTTTTAACCGCGTAACTTATGTGCTAACGTCGTACCACTGTGTCTTTTCAGGAGTGCTCTTTGATCATCCATATCAAGTGTTGCTCCCACACTTCTCCTTCCCATCCGAACTCACTTCTCCCTCTAGTGGTGCTGGTGAGTATATTTTCATTTCGGTGTCTTTCTTCTCCCTTTGACTTTAGCAATGGGATTATTTCTGACTTTTCCTCTTCCTTATTGTAGTGCCATAAATCGAAGGAGGGGACGCAAGACCTGCCACGCCATCGGCTCTTCCGGCTTTGCCGCCCGTTGCAGCTGGTATAGTAAATTTCCTTTTTGATGACTCTTAAACATCTCTTGAACCATCGTTTAACTATGTTTTGTTTTGCAGCTATCGTTCCGGCTCCGGTCCCTCTTGAGTCTCGTGTCCTTTCACCGGTAGGCCCTTTCTTGAAACGTCCATCTTCAAAGGGTGTCGTGATGAGTTTGGGCATGCTGAGCGGGTATATCGAAAAGCTTAACACGGACGCTCTCCCCTCTGCCATAGATTTCGCTGTGGAAGTTAACCCAATGCTGGCAGCGCTCGTAAACTTTCACAACGAAGGCGTCATCAAATCTTGGGTTAACCACTGCAGAGAGATCGAGGCCTGCCTACATCGGTTGGAGTCGACGCGTCTTTCTCCTGAAGTTTTGGCCACAAGCACCCAACGGACAGCTTGGCTCGAGCAAAGCACTTCTTATTTCCGCCATTTGGAGCAAGAAGAAGCTTTACGGTTGAAGGAACGTCAGGAATCTTCAAGTACAACTGCTCGCCTGCGCGCTGAAGTTAGGACGAATGCTGCCGAGGTGAAAGCTGTCTTTGAAGGCCTTCTGGAGCATATCTCTAATGGGCTAGCACTGAAGCGGAAGCTTGATGCCGCCGAGCGTGATGCCCGAGGCCGTGAAGCAGCTCAGCAGGTCGTTGGGGAACAGCTTGCATCCTTCATGCAGCAGCGGGCTCAAGTAGAGGCCGAACTGGTGGTGGCGGCTGATCAAGAGAAGGCGTGGAAGGAAGTGCGCAAACAACTGATAAAGCTACTTAAGACGCTTCCTTCTCAGTAACTCTCCTTATATCATTTGTACTTGTAAATAATAAAAAATGTATATGTATATTTTTTATTCTTTAGCACAATGTATCATGTACTCAATCAAGTTTATGAATAAAAGATACACATTTTTTTTGTAATGTCTTGTGTTATTTTCTCCGTCTTTTCTTTCTTTTGTTATCAGCATGCCACCTTAGTAACCATGGTTGACGGATAATAGAGCACGCATCTTGACTTTCTTAAGAAATAGCGATGGCCTAAGCCGCAGGTTCAAATCCGCTGCCTAAGACTTTTCAACTTTATGAGCCGTGAGGGTCTCATAGAGACTTTTCTCCCTACGGATCGAGAGGATCTCGTAGGTGGGTTTTTCTCCTTTGGAATCGTGAGGATTCTTAAGTGTGGTTTTCTCTTATAAGTCGTAAGGATCCTATAAGAGAATTTTCCCTCTTACGAGTCGAGAGGACTCGTAAGCGGTTGTTTCCCTCCTTGTCGAAACTCGACCTTGGAGAGTGAGACCCGTGAATAGTATGCAAGAGACAATTTTGGATTGACTTGCAGGGTCCTATTGTTCAGGAAGCAAGTTTTTTAGTCCCTGCTGCCTGAGGCTTCATTTGCAAGTTGAGACGAATCGGGAATTTCCCGCGGAGACACTGGTTTCTCTGCGAGCCGACGCGAATCAGGAGGCTCTCGTCAAGGAGTGTTTGTATCCGTGAGTCAAGGAATTTGCTAGGGATTATTTGTTTCCCAAGCGCCAAGGATTATTTGTTTCCTTGGGGTTTGAAATGAGTCGAGGATTTCCCACGGAGGCACTGGTGGCTCTGCGAGTCGACGCGGATCAGGAGGCTCTCGTCAAGGAGTGTTTGTATCCGTGAGTCGAGGAGTTTGCTAGGGATTATTTGTTTCCCAAGCGCCAAGGATTATTTTTTTCCTTGGGGTTCGAAACAAGTCGAGGATTTCCCACGGAGGCACTGGTGGCTCTGCGAGTCGACGCGGATCAGGAGGCTCTCGTCAAGGAGTGTTTGTATCCGTGAGTCGAGGAGTTTGCTAGGGATTATTTGTTTCCCAAGCGCCAAGGATTATTTGTTTCCTAAGCACCAAGGATTATTTGTTTCCTTGGGGTTTGAAACGAGTCGAGGATTTCCCACGGAGACGCTGGTGGCACTGCGAGTCGACGCGGATCAGGAGGCTCTCGTCAAGGAGTGTTTGTATCCGTGAGTCGAGGAGTTTGCTAGGGATTATTTATTTCCCAAGCGCCAAGGATTATTTTTTTCCTTGGGGTTTGAAATGAGTGAGGATTTCCCACGGAGGCACTGGTGGCTCTGCGAGTCGACGCGGATCATGAGGCTCTCGTCAAGGAGTGTTTGTATCCGTGAGTCGAGGAGTTTGCTAGGGATTATTTGTTTCCCAAGCGCCAAGGATTATTTGTTTCCTTGGGGTTTGAAACGAGTCGAGGATTTCCCACGGAGGCACTGGTGGCTCTGCGAGTCGACGCAGATCAGGAGGCTCTCGTCAAGGAGTGTTTGTATCCGTGAGTCGAGGAGTTTGCTAGGGATTATTTGTTTCCCTAGCGCCAAGGATTATTTGTTTCCTTGGGGTTTGAAACGAGTCGAGGATTTCCCACGGCGGCATTGGTGGCTCTGCGAGTCGACGCGGATCAGGAGGCTCTCGTCAAGGAGTGTTTGTAACCGTGAGTCGAGGAATTTGCTGAAGACACTGGTTTCTTCGGAGTTGGACTGAACCGTCGAGATTTGGCTTCGTCTTCTGGCGGAGCCTGTTGGGAAAGTATGGTTCCCTCTTTGTTTACGTCCTTGGATTGCATACAGGGATCGATGTGATCTTAACTGTAGGGCCAAAGTTTTATCATCATTTTTTTTGTTTTATCTCCGCGATGCTCAATCATTTCAGCTTTTATATCGCGAAGGTCACGATTGCCCAATCATTTCGGCTATTTTTCGCGGTGCCCAATCATTTCGGCTATTTATTTTATTTTTACTCGCTTCTTTTTATTGCGAGTTGCCCAATCATTTCGGCTATTTATTTTATTTTTACTCGCTGCTTTTTACTGCGAGTTGCTCAATCATTTCGGCAATTTATTTTATTTTTACCCGCTGCTTTTTATTGTGAGCTGCCCTATCATTTCGGCTATTTTGCATGCATACATTTTTACTTACTGCTTTTTATTGCAGGTTGCCCTATCATTTCGGCTATTTCGTATGCATGTGCGGCCTATTGGCTTTTCGCTGTAATCCGATTTCGGCATCAGCACCGCTACAACTGGGATATTACCAGGAGCGAATCATCATCTGCCTCCGTCGATGTCGAACAAAGGTGGCTTAGCGAACAGGGTTAGGGTCCTGTCGGCTAAGGCTTTTGACTTCATGAGCCATAAGGGTTTCACAAAGTTATTTCTCCCTGCAAGTCGTGAGGATCTTATAGGTGTATTTTCTTCTTAGGAATCGTGAGGATTCCTAAGTGTTTGTTTCCTCTGTAAGTCGTAAGGATCCTACAGGAGGGTTTTCTCCTTGTAAATCGAGAGGGCTTACAAGGGTTGTGCGAACATATCCCGAGTCACGGACGGATCTTGGTTAGGGAAATGTTTATTCGCGCCCGTGGATTGTATACAAGGGTCAATATTGAGTCACTTGTAGGGCAGTATCGAAGGTTGTGGGGGTTGCTTAAGCACAGGTTTAGGTCTCTGTAACTTAAGACTTTCAAATCTTATGAGCCGTAAGGGTCCTATAAGAAAGTTCTCCTTACGAGTCGTGAGGATCTCGCAAGTGTATTTTCTCCCTAGGAATCGTGAGGATCCCTAAGTGTGTTGCTCCCTTGTGAGTCGTAAGGATCTCACGCGGGTGGTTTCTCCTTACAAGGTCGAGAGGACCCTATAAGTGTCCTTTTAACGAGGTTGCGCCCTTTCAGGTTTTCACAAACACTCGCCGGTAGCCCTGCTGTTTTTACTCACGGAGCCCTTTCGGGTTTTCATCCGTGCCCATTTTGCTTATGGACATACCGTTTTTTTTTTATTCTTTTTATTTTTATATATTTTTTTTACAAGGTCGCGCCCTTTCGGGTTTTCACGAACACTCGCCGGTAGCCCTGCTGTTTTTACTCACGGAGCCCTTTCGGGTTTTCATCCGTGCCCTTTCGGGTTTTCATCCGTGCCCTTTTTGCTTATGGACCTACCGTTTTTTTATTCTTTTTATTTTTATATATAAATATATTTTTTTACGAGGTCGCGCCCTTTCGGGTTTTCACGAATACTCGCCGGTAGCCCTGCTGTTTTTACTCACGGAGCCCTTTCGGGTTTTCATCCGTGCCCTTTTTGCTTATGGACCTACCCTTTTTTTATCTTATTATTTTTATGTGTTTTCTTTTTTTTTCTTTTTTTTTATCTCATCAGCCTAAAAGATGCTGCGGTAGTAGTTTAAATACGTTTCGGTCTGTTGTTAGTTTAAGGACATTTCGGTCCGACGTTTGAGAAGGCTGGCTACTGCTGATAGAGTTTGAGCTTAGGAAGATAGCGAGCGGACATAGTCGTCGTCATCTACCATTAACCTAGGCTGTGGCTCATTAAGCATAGTATTTCTTTAGGAAGCGACCATTTATTGGCCTGAAAGGCCTTTCACCGTGCATGTCCATGAGTAGATAGGCCCCACCCTGGTAAACTTATCTATGATGTATGGGCCTTCATAGTTTGGCTCGAATTTTTCTCGCTTGGCTCGATTGGGGATCATAGGCCTTTTGACCACTAACACAAGATCGCCTTGGCGGAATGTCCTCGACCGGGTCAATCTTTCATATGAGCGCGTCATCTTTGCTTTGTAAGCTTTTAGATTTTGTTGCGTTATGAGCCGGGTTTTATCAAGGGCGTCAAGTTCCTCAAGCCGAAGGTGAGCGTTTTCTTCATCTGTTAGTTCGTAGTGGACCGCCACTCGTAGAGAGGGTAGCTCTATCTCGAGGGGAAGTACTGCTTCTGTACCGAACACCAATGCGTACGGCGTTGTGTTCGTGGCCGTCTTGAACGTAGTTCGATATGCCCAAAGAGCTTCTTGCAGTCTTTCGTGCCAGTCTTTCTTATTTCGGGACACCGTTTTCTTTATGATCTTTGTCAAGGTCTTGTTGAAGGCTTCAGCTAGACCATTAGCTCGCGGATTGTAAACTGAAGAATATCTCCAGTCTATATTATGCTGTTGCGCGAAGCGACTGATCTTGTGGCTTCTGTAAGCTGGCCCGTTATCGGAGATGATCCGTCGCGGAGTTCCAAACCGATATATGACGTGCGTCTTGAAGAAGTGGAGGATATTTTCCGTCTTCACTTCTCTTAACGGTATTGCTTCTGCCCATTTAGAGAAGTAGTCAGTCGTTGCTAGGATGAAACGATGTCCTCTAGACGATGCTGGTTCGATGGGGCCGACTATATCAGTCCCCCACATTTCGAATGGCCAGCTAGCCACCGTTGGATGTAGTGGATTTGAATGCGGGTGGATGAAGTCCCCATGAATTTGGCATGAGTGGCATTGCTTCGCATATTCGAGGCAGTCCTAGATCATCGTGGGCCAGTAGTAGCCCATCCGTTTGATCTTCAACTTCATCTTTGGGCCTGCTTGGTGAGAACCGCAGAGTCCGTCGTGAACTTCATGGACGACCCTTTTCGCTTCGTCAGGTTCTAAGCATCTCAGCCACAAAGAATCAAATGACCTCTTGTACAGAGTATCGTTGACGAAGGCGAAAGACAGGGCTCGTTTCATGAGCTGATGTCTTGTGGACGCTTCTTCAGGCATTCGGTGGGACTTGAAGTAATCTATGAAGATTCCTCTCCAATCCTCGGTATTTTCCCAATCTTTTACTTGCAAGGTTGTCTGCTCGTTCGCTCCTTTTTCTTCGGATGATTCCGGAGATATTTCTGCCGGGGCAAGCACTCGACGGCTTTGTACCATGATTCTAACGTCATCGAGGTTCTCGTCAGCCAGTTCTTTAGCAAGTTTGGCCAACGCTTCTGCTTTGCTGTTTTCCGCATGCGGTATGTTCTCTAAAGTATAAGAGGGGATTTGGGCCAACAATTGTTGCACCTTTTCACCGTATTTCACCAATTCCGGTTTGCACGTTTGGTAGTCGTCGTTTACTTGACTAACGACCAGTTGAGAATCCCCGTATATGAGGAGGTTTTCAATTCCCATGTCAATGGCGATCTCGAGGCCCGCTATCAGAGCTTCGTATTCGGCTTCATTGTTTGTCCTTGGCTCTGTTAAGGAGAAAGCGAAATGCACTATCCCTCCTTGTGGAGTCACGAAGATGAGGCCTACCCCCGATTTGATTACAGGGGTACTTTGTTTGCGCTTATTCATGGAAGATGCTCCGTCGAAATAAAGCTCCCATCGGGTATTATCACCGTCGATCGCATCAAACGCATGTTCGTCTGGAAGATCGCAATTCAGAGGAGAATCGGCGGGTATCGGATGCTCAGCGAGGAAGTCGGCGATAGCCTGGCCTTTCACTGCCTTGAGAGGCTGATATATTATCGAGAACTCCATCAAGAGCAGGGTCCATTTAGCGAGTCGTCCCGTCAATATGGCCTTCGACATCAAATATTTAAGAAAGTCCACCTTTGAAATGAGACAGACTTCATGCGCCAACGCATAGTGCCTGAGCTTTGTTATCGCAAAGATCAACGCTAGGCAGTGTTTTTCAATGGGGGAGTAGTTGCTTTCTTCCCCCAGCAGGACTCGACTTAAGTAGTAGAGTGCCCTTTCCTTCCCTTGATCATTCTCTTGTGCCCATAACGCGCCTAAAGAACCTTCGAGGGCGGTTGTGTAAAGAATGAGGGGCTTTCCCTTGACCGGAGCAGCCAACACCGGTGGGTTCTGCAGGTATTGCTTGATCTCGTCTAGTGCGCTTTGGCATTTTTGGTCCCAGACGAACGGGGTTCCCTTCTTCATCAAGTGGCTGTAAGGACGGCACTTTCCTGAAAGGTTGGCTATAAATCGCCGTATATACGCGAGCTTCCCTTGGAGAGACCGCAGCTGTTTGAGATTCCTTGGCGGAGGCATTTCCATGATCGCCTTGATCTTAGACGGATCTATTTCAATACCTCGGTGTCGAACAATGAATCCCAGGAATTTGCCTGAGGAAACTCCGAATGCACACTTGAGCGGGTTCATCTTCAAGTTGTATTGCCGAAGGCGTTGAAATACGGTCTTCAAATGCTCGAGATGTTCCTCGTATGATTTGCTTTTAACCACGAGATCGTCGATATAGCATTCGACGATTTCGTGTATAAGGTCATCGAAGATCTTCGTCATGGCCCTTTGGTAGGTGGCACCGGCGTTCTTTAAACCGAATGGCATCACCTTGTAACAAAATATTCCTAGAGGGGTCCTGAAGGCTGTGTGCTTCTGGTCTTTTGGATGCATTTTTATCTGATTATATCCTGACGAGCCGTCCATGAAGGAGAAAACCTCATGAGTGGACGTATTGTCTATCATCAGTTCGGTGACTGGCACTGGGAAATCGTCCTTCGGGCAGGCTTTATTGAGATCCCGGAAGTCCACGCATATGCGCACTGTCCCATTTTTCTTCATCACCGGGACGATGTTGGCGATCCATTCAGGGTATTGAACTTCCTGGATGAAGCCAGAGTCGATCAGCTTTTTGACTTCAGCATTGATACTCATTTCAAGCTCGAGCCGCATTCTTCTCGGCGCCTGTTTGACTGGCTTGACGTCCGGAGATATCGCCAATCTGTGCACAGCAATTTCTGGATTTAATCCCGGCATTTCGGAGTAGTTCCATACGAAACAATCTTTATGCTGTAGGAGCACGTCCTTTAACGCAGATACCCTTTCTTCAGATAATAGCTCACTGATGAATGTCGGTCGTGGATCGTTTGCCGTCCCCAACTCAATTTTCTTGAGGTTATCTGCAGTGGTATGGATTCCGTCTTCCAGCTCTTTTGGCGCTGGTGGGAATTCTGAGATTACCTCGTCGTTGCTGTTTTCGAAGCACCAGGGAAGGTCATCCATGTTCTCGGGCTCTTCCCTTGATATCATTATCACGTGACAAGTACGAATTCGCTTCCAATCCCAATGCGGAACTGGTTCTTCTTTCATGGCTTGGGCTCGTGCTTTTGTGGTGGTGCTACCCTCCAGTTGTCGGACAGAGCGAACTTGCCAAGCTGATACTGATCTTCGACCCAATTCTTGAAGGTGAAGCAGTCCTCGAGAGGGTGCCCTATTACTCAATGGTAAGAGCAATAGTCCGAGTGTGAGACTTCGCCCGCTCGTCCGAGATGTTTAGACTCCGGCAATGTAAGCATTTGATGTTTTAGAGCAAGGTCAAGTATATTCTTCGTCTTATCCCGAGGAAATGAGTACGCTCGATCCATTTTCTTCATGAGGGATAGATCAATGACGCTCGACTCCCATTTGCGTAGCTTCTTAGCCCTGCTTTGTTGTTGTTGAGCGCCTTTTTGGCCTTTCGACTTATTTCTGCTTTTGCGCCGAGCCTTCTTTATAACAGGTTGACATGGAGCGGCCTTTTCATCTTTCATGGCCTGTTGGAGAAGGCGTTGCGTCTTGGCTTTCTCATAGATGACCATTTCGCGGTTATGATCGTCTCGGACTTTTTGACCCGCTTCCCTTATAAGTTTGTCCATTTGCTCTTCGAACGACGGACTAGGCACTTTTGCATCTGGAACTTTCATTGTCTCAGGATTAGCGTCCTCCCATTGAGCATCCGCTTCCTCATCGAAGTCATACACGACGTAGCAGCCGGGTAGTAACTCTCGTTTCTTTGACCGGACGTATCCAAGCCCAATTGTTTCCATTCTCCCATTAGACAGTTTGCGTTGAGTCCCGGGAACGTTCCAGACTTTGTCATAGAACTTGGCTTTTCGAACGGTCTGCTTGAAGGATATCCCCTGCTATTTCAGCAGCTTTTTCAAACCCTCTGTATAATATCTGGGAAGATGGATAGGCTGAAGCCTGTCGAGCGTAGGATCCGTGCCATGCCAGATTTCTTTTTCCACCTTGGTTTCTTCAGAGCGGTAGAACAGAATTGCTTTCTCGCTCTCTCGCCTGGGAGGAATATAGAATGATTGCAGCTCTTCTACATTGTAAATATTAAGTGCATCCAGTTCTTTACGGTATTTAAGTGGCACCATGGCGACTTGTAGACTTTGTTTTTCGTCAGCGGACGTTCGTATGGAAGGTCGAGCAGAGAATACAACGCGGCTCTCATCTTCCGAGTCGCTACCAAAGATCAACGTAGGAGCGGACGATCCTGGCTTGTTGTGTTGGGGCGGACCCGAATACACTATCTCCTCTTCCTCCTCGGTATCACTGCCAAAGACAGGGATGGTGGCGTTAGCTTTATTCTCCGGTTTGTGACACTTCTCCGTATCTTCGAAATCCGGTAAGAAATATTTGGCATCTTTGTATTTGCGGACCTCGTTCACGGAGAACGGGTTCAGTTCTCCCGTCACGGTATACTCGAAACCATCCTTAAAATACTTCATACACTGATGTTGTGTAGAAGGGATAATGTTGTACTCATGTAACCATGGTCGGCCGCAAAGCGTTGTAGCATGTCTTGGCGTCTATGACGTGGAACTTAATGTCCGTGACGAGTAGCCCGAAGCGTAGCGTCAGTATCACAGACCCAAGAGTTCTTGATGACTGGGAGTCAAACCCGGAGATGGTGATTTTGTCACGAGCAACGTGCTGGACGCTCATGCAGATTTCTTTTAACACCCGAACATTAAGGAGATTAACGGAGGACCCGTTATCGATCAGGATTTTGCCTATCTTTATATCATGGCAGTATCCCGAGATATAGAGAGGGCGATTGTATTCGCACGTCCCAAGTAGAAGGTCTTCATCGCCAAAAGTAACATCGGCCGCGCGCACTTCCTCCAACTCATCCTTCATCTTTTTCTCGGCCAGGCATGCTTGGAATTGTTCTGGGTCTTGGAGTGCCTTAATCAACGAATCTCTCGCCTCTTTTGATAGCAAAAGGGCGTCAAAAATGCTGAGTTGTGAGGGCAGCTTTCTCAGATGTGCTAAGACGTTGTAATCCACCTTATTCTTCTTCAGCGGGTTGTTGGCGTTTAGCTCTTCCAGAACTTGGTCATCTAAGACGATATCTTCAGAGACCTTTTCTTTCCCTTTATCTTTTCTGCTTGGGGGTCCGAGATTCTTTTCAGGCAGTGTCCGATTCCGCAGCCGAATATTTTCGCAGACCTTCGGTTCTCCTTTTCTCGAAGCGGACTCCTTAAAGAGAGGGGAAAGTTCTAGCTCTTCATCAGAATCACTCCCGAATGTAGGCATTTGTGGCCCGCCAGTGTTAACCATGCGACAATTGCCGGTAGTTCTTTTAATCCCTTCGGTCGTATTTCCTTGCTCTCGACGAGTTTTACGCTTTTCCCGCTTAAAGCATTGTCGATGAGCAACGTATCCTTGCCACCATTTATCGAAAGCTTTGCACTCTTGAGTGGGGTATGAAATCTTTTGATGATATAAGCAATAGGAGGGGTACGTTTCCATTTCACCAGTGATGTTTCCTTCAGAGGATGGTAGTGTTGGAGATAGTGCCTTCAGAGTCAATTATTGGATCACAGGCACGTGATTACAATGATTGAGGGGAGGACCTGTCCCAGTAGGACAGTCTTACTCAAGATGATAGTATGCTATCTGCTTTATCTTTATCATCGTGTACTGCTTTAGGTGACCTTACGAGTCGCTATTACACGTTGATAGAGCCCCTAGGATTCTTTCTTGACTACCAGCAGTATGAGGGCGATCATATAAGTGAAAGATGGAGTCTATAAGCACATCCTTAAAAGGTCCCTAGTCGTGGGAGTTTCGAGACAGGGCATCGATTCTCCAGAGTAGACGAGTGTATACAGTCGAGACCCCGACGTAGGGCGGTGGCCGGTCTCACAAGCCACTGGTGTCAGCTGGTTCATCTAAGATGTATACAGGTGCTCATTGGGTTATGAATACACCGGACAGGACTCGCCGGGAACCTGCCAGTTGGGATTATACCAGACGTCAGATAGCAGTTCCCTGGTGACATGTGTACAGATTAGTTCATCGACCTGAGATCGTCATTTGTCTCGTGTGAGTTCCCACTGTGCTTTGATTACTACCCTACCACGCTCAAAGGAGACGTGCAAACAGGTTTTAGTTGGGTACAGTCCCGAGCCATATGGAGGCAGTGAGCGGATCTGCAGGGGTTCGTCTCTCCCGGTATTGGGGGTGATGTCGCGCTGTGTCTAGAAGAGCCAGAACATGAAAATTCCTTGGCCAAGGCAGGAGATTTGCTGGAAGGTATTCCAGTAGTATCTCAGGGTGTTCTGGGCTACACTCCGACACGACTTGTATCGCTATTGGGGGTCTGACTTTTACCAACCCTCTAGGCCCGCCATGCGATGCTCATAGACGAACGGACCGGACTGTACGGATATTGTCACTGACACGCTCAGTAGGGTGTCAGGATGAGTTCGCTCATCGACGTCCCTTTTGGTCAATAGCTGGTGGCCCGTCACGTATTGACCGATACCTCTGACGTGCTAGTGGTTAAATCCACAGCCATAGTATTGACGAGTCTTTAGAGTCCACCACACACACATAGTTACTCAGGTTTCGGGCAAAACGCTGTAGAGGCCGTATGGAGATATGGCAGGGTTCGATCAGATACGTGCGGTATTGCACGGATCGTGATCGGACGGTTTTTACTAGCCGGCTTTGGCTTAAACCGGATCCTAGTATTAGATAGTGTAGATATTGTCTCTTTGCATTTGTGTTCAGTGGGAATACAAATGCGGGCATGTATTTGCAGTAGCGGGGTTTTCCTGTAATTTATTACGGGATCAGTTTTCTGTAGTTGCCAATTTGCATTCCGTTCCGGCCGGTTTTCCTTTGTTCTTTCCCGGCCGGACTTTTCCGTTGGAGGGTGTTATTTGCAGTTTGCAAATAACATTTGTGGAGGGGGTCCTTTGTAAAATGGTAGCATCATGATGAGATCCCTTTTGAATCCATCCTATGCATTTATGAGATTAGAATGAGATGAGATTTGAAAGGATTTATATATGACTTTGGATTGACCTTTTTCTTATCTTGATCATGCCTTTTCTTTTATTATTGCTTGATTCCCTTTTTCCTCCTCCACTTGGAGATTTGGCCGGCCACTAGAGAAGGTAGTGAGGATGAGGTTTCATTTTTGTGTGAAAAATTAATCTCATTTCTCATGTAGTATCAAAGTTCATAGCTCCATTTTAAAACCTCTCTCCAAAGTTCTTCTCTCCTCCATCACCAAGGCAACTACACTAAACCCCAAGAGACATGTGATTCTACACTAGCCTACAGCAAATCTTGGACGCGTCGGCTGGCCAACTTCGCGCCCGAGTTGCCTCGGTCAAGAGGTGGGAGCCCGTAAAAGATTCCGGCTGCGTGGTGCCCTTTCCGACGAGAGGAGATGAACGGAGTTTCCGCGGGAGATCGGAGTGGAGACGAAGACCGAAGGACACGGATCGCTTGGTATAACTCTCTACCCGTGTTTTACTTTGCTAGTTGCTAGGTTAATGGCCCGATCCGGGTGAAAAGTGCGCGGTGGTGCCGGTTTGCTAGTTTGCAAATTTTTATTTCTGCGTTTCCGGCGTCGGATCAACGGCCGGGGCGCCGCCGCGGATTTACATTGGTATCAGAGCCATGCCATTAACCATGCCTAGCTTGCTCTTGTATGTTTAGAACTCGATCGAACAAAAATCCCCAAAAACCGTATTTTCAATGCACATGTGTTCTCTGTCGAAATTTTTTTAGCTCCAAAATTTTTTCAGGTTGTCTCAGAATACTGTGCATGGATATAGAAGCAATCTGTGAAAATTTGGTGGCGCGATCTCTCCAAACCGCCGCGGAACCGCGGCCAAACCCATGCTTGGGCCGCGGTTCCGCCGCGCTTTTGATTGATCACTTGACCAAAATTTTGCAGATAGCTCATGAGTTAAAAATAGGGCTTTTGGGATATTCTTTTTGGGCCCAGATTTTCTGTAAGTGCTACAGTACTGCTGGGGGTCCACTTGATAAAATTTGTTCGATCGGATATTTTAAACATGCTAGTTCACAGTATTTACATTATATCTGCGACCGTGAATGTCACTTGATCGGTAAATCTTGTCTAACTGCTATAGCCCGGTTAGACGGATTTACGAACGTGACATTCACGTTGATATTCTGTGTTGTGCTGTGATGTTGCGGATTGGTCGTGGGGGATAGCCTGGATGCAGTGGTAGTACAGTTTTTGTTTTATATGTACATTTGATATTGCGGGGCGAGCGTCCGACATGTGGACTGCCGTCACTGCCTGTTTGTATTATTATTTTGGGGCACGACCAGGTTGCGGTCGATGTACCCGTTGTATGTATATTTTACTTTCTGTACTAGGATTACCCCGCGGAGGGGTGCACGGATAGCCGGGTTCTAGAGGGCAACGGGCCCGCATCTCATGGCGTTGAGACGGAGGGGGCTTTACTCTAGAATTGCCGGGCTATTCGCCGCACTCGTAGGGGGTATAGGTTGACCCAGGAGGGGTGCCCAAGTTACCGGATTCCGTGAAGTGCTGGGTGGTCCATTCGCGTTGCTGAAGCTTCAGGTTTTGGCGGGTAACTTGCCGCGCCCGTAGGGGTCTAGGATTTCATTGCACAGGCTATCCACACGACCAGGGGAACGTCGGGTTTCAGTAGCGGCTCTGTGAAACCCGGGGATCCCAGATATCTGTATTGTTCTGTGATGCTGTACTTTTCTGTGCTGTTGCATTTTATCACGTCTTGAGCGAAAATTATATATTATATATATACTAGTAGATGTTATATATGTTTTGCATCCGCGCTAGTCCAGTCCCCGCTCTGTCGTTAGTTAAGTAACCTAACGGGTGATGACGGGACCCAGTGGCGAATGCGGATGGCATATACGTACATCATTATTTTCGTTCTTTTTGTGGTGTGATCAATTGATGGGACTGCGTTGATTCGGATCAATGCAAGCTAAACAAACCTATTCTGATGTTGTTGGAACACTTTTTTCAAAAAGCTGTTATTGCAAGGACGTTCTCTTTTGTTTTGCATCGTGGTATTCAGTTGGAATATCCTGCTCCTCAGTCGACGGGGCAAGGGCTGAGATCCCTTCACCGGGAGTGACCCCTTGGACAGAAGTTTGCGTCAGGGCAATAACTTCACTATAGCCAATTGCTTTTGCTTTGCATTGTGGTATTCAGTTGGAATATCCTACACCTCATTCTACGGGGAAAGAACCGAGATCCCTTCACCGGGAGTGACCTCTTTAGCAAAGGTTGTCGTCACTATATTTTTAAAAGCTATCCGGTTCCTTCAACGATATCAAGTTCATTACGTTAAAGGTTTTCGCCAGAAACCATTCGTAGCCCTCCGTCGTTTCATATGGATAGTCAATAGTATTCAAGCTGTGTATGTTGGACAAAGTCAAGGCACAGTGTTTGGTAGCTTTTGGGTATTCATATGCAGCATAGATAGATGCGTTGGTTTGGGACAGCCGTACTGCCATTTTGGCCAAAGTCAAGGGTAGGTATGGGTGGGTTCAAATTAACCTGGATAATGACGGGCAGAACTTGACATGTGACTTATGATATGTTGGCCAAAGTCAAGGTCATAAGAGCATGGGGCAAAAATCCACATCGGGAGTTTCAAAAGAACTAAAACTTGCCAGATATGCGCATACCTTCTGGAGTGTGATAACGTGAGCGGATTCCATCACGTTATCATGCGATGATAGTTGGATCCCGATTCCCACTGATGAGTTGGTTTACTCCTCGGGTGATCCCGGCTAATTTTTCTTTCAGGTTTGGGGAAGAATTTGACGTTACAGTGGGAGGTTTCCAGATTAGATAAAGTGACAACCATTCTGATCTAGGTTAGAGTGCACGCTGAGTGTTTCTTTTCTCTCTCTCTTTGGCAGCGACCATTGACCCGACCCTAGACTATGACTCAGTGACCAAGTTGACCGAACCTTCCTAACACTGGCTTTTGGATTGTCAGAGTTGCAGACCTCATTGCCACTCCTACTTTTACCCTTTTCTCCAGGACACCCCGTATTACTACGAACGTCCACTTCCATTGGACAAAACCATCGTATGGTTATATACGAACTCGAAAGAATTCGAGGATGGTTTCCGATTCTGGAGAAAACGAATAGGACTATTCAGTTGTCTTTTCCTTTTACCTTCTCTCAGGTTGCGAGTACTCCTTGGTTTAGGAGTAGTACACCTATTACGCAAATTGGATAGTCTTCTTCCAAACCATAGACAGGTGCCGATCGGTAGGGAATGAAGAAAACTAATTAGCCTAAACGGTGTACAGAAGGTATTAAGTTAAGACAAAGCAAGGGATTAGTAAGAGGGCAAAGTAAATTGCGACTGCTATTCACGACCAAACCAAGTATTTCTTCGCCAATCCTAAATCACCTTTGTATTTCTCCAGGACACTCCGTATCATTACGAAGATCCCAAGATTATTGGATAATCCATCGTATGGTTATATACGAACTCGAAAGGAACTTGTTCCAGTTCGGGGATGGATCCTGGTTCAGGAGAAATAGGAATAAGGTTCATTCGGTTGTCTTTTATCCTCACATTCTCTCGCATTGCGAGTGCTCCTAGGATTAGGACAGTAAACCCATTATGCTTATTGGATAGTCTTCTTCCAAACCATAGACTGGTGCCGAACGGTAGGGAAAGAAGAAAACCATTTGGCCTAAAGGGGTGTACAGAAGGTAATGACTAAAGACATATAAAGGGATTTGGAGAAATGGCAAAGAATTATACGGTTACAGTTGTGAATCTGGATAATGGAAGAGGCATTACTAGGAATACCCAGATACCCAATCGAAACATTTCAATGTTTCAGTTTCACTGTGTACTGTTAAAAGAAAACTGATTTCCCAATTAGACACTTTCTCCAGGGTATGTATTTACCAGGTATGATTCTCACATCTGTATGGTTTTACAGATGATGAGTGGGAGCAAGTTATTGGGAATTAGGTGATCATCCTCATTATATCGGGATTCGTTATAATTGGTGATATTTGAGGAAGCCACCTGGGTTGTTTGCCGGTCGGCAAATATTTGGTTTTGAATATCCGTACGTCTATTTTTATAGAGTGAGATATACTTTTTGAAATTATGTCTATGACATTTACCTATATCAGTGGATGGTTAGGTAAGGAGCATTAAACGGCGGTGTAATTCTTCTTAACCATAAGTACAGTTTTCAACCTACGACACACAGTGAATGAGTTGCTAGACTCAAGGGACTTATACAGAGTATTGTATATTGTCCAGTGTCCATAAGGACAGAGGGGTTGGTACTCGTACTATATTCTGTTTACTTATGACTTCTCTAGTTCTTAGACAGGTGTTCCGTAGAAACACAGAGTCTGAGTTTTGAGAAGTTATTGGTATATGAATAAAGTAGAGAACCAGATATTGCAAGTATCAGGATTCTTCAAGGTGATCGAAGATGTAGATACTTGTGTATGGTATTCAGTTGATAGTAATGATTAAGAGAACTTGCTTCTTTTTCAGGTTACTCATAATTGGAAGCACTCCTAAGTTGAGTAACGCTGATCGGCCTCCTTCCATTTAGTTGACATGCACTGGAGACAGCTGCATGATTTGAATCTGGTTCAATTAAATCAGTGCCTCTGTTTCTATATTTGATATAGAGCAGTTCATATCTTAATGATGTTAAGATACGGGGAGTTGTCCGGCTTATGCTTAAAACCAGACTCCGGATAACTCAAGGCACGTTTCTGTAATGGCTGTTTGTGGGTTGACCCGGGCTATGACGAGGGTTGATTTTCTACCATCTGGAAGATCAATAGTGATATTGTTCTTGACTCGCCACAGTTTTAACAAAAATGGATTTTTTCAGAAAACAGTAGTGGGAGTATGGTAGAACTGGAAGTGATTCCAGAACCGCAAACGATTACTAAAGATTTGATAAGAACCTAAAGATTCAATCTAGTTTGACATTCCATTGGCCACTTCGCAGATAAAGTGGGTAACCTCAGGCACTCGAGAGGTACTTCGGTATGCTCAAGGACGGTGGCAGGGAGGTTCTTATTTATCCAGACTTGCCATTGATGTTGTTCCAGACTGTGAGACTCGGCAGGAGGATGAGTGTAGCGTCGTTCTAAACTAGCTTTAGAAATGTACGTCTATATGACTCTGCCAGAGGGTTGTCGTAGTCAATGGGAGCAGCGGAAGCATTGGTGGACATCAGGCTTATGTCTATTTATAGACTAAAGCAGATATAGCGGAGATAGATCATCTATTTCTGATGTGACAGTCATAGGTTTGACTTCATCAGAATAGAGGATGGATCTGTTAAGAAGGTAGTAGGGTGTGATGTCCTGGTATTTGATGACATACACAAAGTAGGAAGTAATATTCCTATACTACGATCGGTTATACTTTGGTCGTCACAAGTAGTTTCTCCACATAGGAATTGGATCTTATATCGTACATTCTGGTTACTAGATCTATGGTTTTAGATCTAGATTTGGGCGGTTTCCCAATCTGGGTACTCAGACAGCATTCTAAGAGTATTTAGAATGGAGGACTCCTAGCACGGTAGTGTACCTGCAGTTAATAGAGTCACCCTCTCTAAAGGTGTCTTACAGACTAAAGGAGAGAAGGATACGCATGATTGGTAGATCACTTGCTTAGGCAATTGAGTCAATCATGAGATGTCAAGTACCACACCAGATGTTGTTCTTGCAGTAGATGCAATAAGTTGATATTGATCCAATCCTGGGGAAACATTAGGAAGCAGTTTTAGAACATAAGTTGATGTTCTAGGGATATGATAACAGTATTCTCCTTCGGAAGACAGTTATCATTCCAGGCTTCCAAGGTGACCTGAATGGCAGAGTGGCTGTCAGAGTTATAGTTTTCCCTCTGACGAGGGGCAGTATTTTGGACAGATAGTCCAGGTGGATACTGAGGGAAGGCATGGCGTAGGATACTGATTAAGTTCAGTTGACGATACAGTCTAAGAAGTTTGGATTTGGAGTTCACTTTTGAGCTAGGTCCCATCAGATATCCAGACACATTCTAAGACAGGTATTGCTCATTTCGGGAGATGGCTTTCTCCGCGAACTTGAGATATAGAGAGACATAGAAAGAAACACCAGAGCAGATCCACTCACTGAGGCTATTCCTCGAACGCAATAGTTTCGCAAACGAGCTTTGTGAGACTGACTAGTAGAGGAGTTGGGTGTTAGGTATCACACGGGCTGTGAGTATGCGACATCGCAATAATTAGCCTTGAGTGCAAGTGCGAGATTGTTGGAGATAGTGCCCTCAGAGTCAGTTATTGGATCACAGGCACGTGATTACAATGATTGAGGGGAGGACCTGTCCCAGTAGGACAGTCTTACTCAAGATGATAGTATGCTATCTGGTTTATCTTTATCATCGTGTACTGCTTTAGGTGACCTTACGAGTCGCTATTACACGTTGATAGAGCCCCTAGGATTCTTGCTTGACTACCAGCAGTATGAGGGCGATCATATAAGTGAGAGATGGAGTCTATAAGCACATCCTTAAAAGGTCCCTAGTCGTGGGAGTTTCTAGACAGGGCATCGATTCTCCAGAGTAAATGAGTGTATACAGTCGAGACCCCGACGTGGGGCGGTGGCCGGTCTCACAAGCCACTGGTGTCAGTTGGTTCACCTAAGATGTATACAGGTGCTCATTGGGTTATGAGTACACTGGACAGGACTCGCCGGGAACCTGCTAGTTGGGATTATACCAGATGTCAGATAGCAGTTCCCTGGTGACATGTGTACAGATTAGTTCATCGACCTGAGATCGTCATTTGTCTCGTGTGAGTTCCTACTGTGCTTTGATTACTACCCTACCACGCTCAAAGGAGACGTGCAAATAGGTTTTAGTTGGGTACAGTCCCGAGCCATATGGAGGCAGTGAGCGGATCTGCAGGGGTTCGTCTCTCCCGGTATTGGGGGTGAGGTCGCGCTGTGTCTAGGAGAGCCAGAACATGAAAAGTCCTTGGCCAAGGCAGGAGATTTGCTGGTAGGTATTCCAGTAGTATCTCAGGGTATTCTGGGCTACACTCCGACACGACTTGTACCGCTATTGGGGGTCTTACTTTTACCAACCCCCTAGGCCCGCCATGCGATGCTCATAGACGAACGGACCGGACTGTACGGATATTGTCACTGACAGGCTCAGTAGGGTGTCAGGATGAGTTCGCTCATCGACGTCCCTTTTGGTCAATAGCTGGTGGCCCGTCACGTATTGGCCGATACCTCTGACGTGCTAGTGGTTAAATCCACAGCCATACTATTGACGAGTCTTTAGAGTCCACCACACACACACAGTTACTCAGGTTTCGGGCAAAACGCTGTAGAGGCCGTATGGAGATATGGCAGGGTTCGATCAGATACGTGCGGTATTGCACGGATCGTGATCGGACGGTTTTTACTATCCGGCTTTGGCTTAAGTCGGATCCTAGTATTAGATAGTGTAGATATTGTCTCTTTGCATTTGTGTTCAGTGGGAATACAAATGCGGGCATGTATTTGCAGTAGCAGGGTTTTCCTGTAATTTATTACGGGATCAGTTTTCTGTAGTTGCCAATTTGCATTCCGTTCCGGCCGGTTTTCCTTTGTTCTTTCCCGGCCGGACTTTTCCGTTGGAGGGTGTTATTTGCAGTTTGCAAATAACATTTATGGAGGGGGTCCTTTGTAAAATGGTAGCATCATGATGAGATCCCTTTTGAATCCATCCTATGCATTTATGAGATTAGAATGAGATGAGATTTGAAAGGATTTATATATGACTTTGGATTGACCTTTTTCTTATCTTGATCATGCCTTTTCTTTTATTATTGCTTGATTCCCTTTTTCCTCCTCTACTTGGAGATTTGGCCGGCCACTAGAGAGGGTAGTGAGGATGAGGTTTCATTTTTGTGTGAAAAATTAATCTCATTTCTCATGTAGTATCAAAGTTCATAGCTCCATTTTAAAACCTCTCTCCAAAGTTCTTCTCTCCTCCATCACCAAGGCAACTACACTAAACCCCAAAAGACATGTGATTCTATACTAGCCTACAGCAAATCTTGGACGCGTCGGCTGGCCAACATCACTCCCGAGTTGCCTCGGTCAAGAGGTGGGAGCCCGTAAAAGATTCCGGCTGCGTGGTGCCCTTTCCGACGAGGAGGAGATGAACGGAGTTTCCGCGGGAGATCGGAGTGGAGACGAAGACCGAAGGACACGGATCGCTTGGTATAACTCTCTACCCGTGTTTTACTTTGCTAGTTGCTAGGTTAATGGCCCGATCCGGGTGAAAAGTGCGCGGTGGTGCCGGTTTGCTAGTTTGCAAATTTTTGTTTCTGCGTTTTCGGCGTCGGATCGACGGCCGGGGCGCCGCCGCGGACTTACAGGTAGCTTCATGCCCATTGATATGGCCTTAGCAAACTTTTTCCTCATCTTGAATTGGCTTTTGTCGGTAGCGGAGGTGTTTAGCTCCAACGGGATCGTCTCAGCTCCTTTATCAAGTCGCTGGCGCTTGGCCCTTTCAAATATAGCCGTCTCGCGTTCTCGATCAGCTTTACTTTTCAATAGAGCTTCGTTAAGGAACGCGTCAATCATTTCATCTGATAGCTCCGGAAATTTTGGTTCAAGATCTGCCCCCAGCGTTTCAGTGCAAGAAGTCTCCTCATCGTTCGTGATCGAAATCATATGACAGCTCGCCACACATTCCTCGGATTCATCCGATGAACTTTCTCCCTCATCTTCTTCTTGAAAGACGTGATTGAGGAACTCTTGGAGCGTAATGGGAGTCCGTGCCTTTTGGTTGTATTCATCCAGCGCGTCAATTTGCTTTTGTAAGTCCGTGCGCTTGTCGCCAGGCTTCACGGGCTTCTTAGATTTCTTCTTCTTCTTTTTCGAAGATTTTGACGACTGGCTGCAAGTGCTTGAACCACCACCATCGGTCTTTGGAGTTGGACGTGGCTTCAATATCCCTTCAATGACCTGCAGTTCCAACGGGTTCTTCCACTTGATCGCTGGACATGTCTGAAGATCGTTTAGCATCCTCTTTGTCTTGGATGATAATACAACCTCCCAAGGAGCTTCTTCAATGACGGAGCATATTGCCCCAGGCGTATTCGTCCCCTTAGAGGTGTGGGGCTGCGGGGGATTCACCTTCCATTTGTCAGATAACGCGAACTTGCCCTGTCGGTATTGGTTTTCAAGCCAATTCTTGAAAACATAGCAATCTTCGATCGGATGGCCTAGTACTCGATGATAAGGACAGTAGTTGGGCTCGTTGGCGTCCCATCCTATCCTTAAGGGGTACGTACGGGCGCATATTATTTTGACGAGCAGCCGGCTTCGGGTCGCTCGGTTGTTGTTGAGCATTAGCAACGATGATCGCTTTTCCCTTCCCTTTGTCATTTCGGGAGTCCGGCCTTGGAAGAGGGGGTTTATGGCCCATCTGATCCATCTGCGCTAGCTTGTCAATCAAGGCCTGGAAGGTAGTTGGCTTGAAAAACATCATAAATTGCGAGATGGTTGCTTGCGGATCAAGGGTTCCCACAAACATACCCACCGCGGGAGCTTCTTCAATGCGCTGCTCACACTTCGACCATAAGTTCTGCCATCGTATAGCGTACTGAACCCACGTCTCGTCGGGTTTTATCCTGGCGTTAATCAGTGCCGTCATCGGGGTACGTTCACTGGCGCTTGCAAAACGCTGAGTAAACAGCAGCTCCATCTCCGCGAAGGTTTTAATAGAGTCGTTCGGGAGCTCAGAGTACCATTCGAACGCCGTATCTGATAAGTTTCCAACAAACTGGCGAAGCAAAAACTTGCCATCACCGCCGGTGTTGCCACAGAGTGCCCTAAACTGGGCAATATGCTGATGAGGATTGCCCGTCCCCTTGTAGACATGGAACTTGGGAATTGTATAACCTGGCGGGTACTTGATTTGATCGTACTAACTTGGATATGGTCGCCCCGTTTTTACGACCTGGCCGGCTGCTTCGGTCGCATGATGAACCCGTATTTGTTGGGCGATGTATTCATCCAAATCAGCTTTAAAGATTGTATCCTCTTTAGCCGTCGACAGAGCTGGTGGAGGATTTGATATCTCTCCCCTATCATCTCCAAGGACGATCGGGGGCTCTTCGGTTGGAGGATCTTGTTGTATCATCATCCCTATCATGTCTTGGAAGAGGAGGCACATACGCTGTATGTTGGCTGCTTGTTCAGCAGTCTCTTTGTCCTTCTTCTCCAATATCCGACGAAGGAATTCAGCGTCGGTTTCTTCCTCCTGACGTTCGTCCGAGAACGTTTCAGGGTTTTCTTTTGGCCCTGTAAGTGCGGCCATAGCGTTCATCATTTCTTGGAGCTTCTGTTGCTGCTCCTGCGCCTTGGTCACTGATCGCATAAGCGGTCGATGACCCGTAGATATGCGACTGTCCTCTTTACCAGATGCCACGTAGACGGTATGAACTATAATGCCCCCTGACTTAGGGCGTTTGGGTCCACCACCTTGGATATTTATCGCCGGCGTGGGGGGTTTCTCGGGCCTTCTTCTTTTGTGGGCCGTTGAAGTTGAAGGGACCGTTGTAGTGGGTACCCTAGCGATTGTTGTCCCTTGCTGTTCAATAGGACGGTCTTTTCCTTTTTGCACCTTCGTCTTCTTTCGTTGACGGGAGTGATCCGGGTCGATCACGGAGTCTTGAACCCTTCGCCAAACCTTGTATATTTTTTAGGACAGCCGTTGAGGGGGCTGTTCTTGCTTCGTTTCTGGAGCTCTCTCCGCAGGTGGAGGAGATCTTTTCAGTGTAGCGGTTGGAGAGTTCTTCCATACCCTCCTCAGCAGTTCAAAGTTGTTCCCAGTTGGAACAGCAGCGTTGACTTCCACCACTGGAGCCGGTGGAGTTAGCCCTGAGGGGGAGTTGCCCCCTGCCTTTCTCACTCGTTGCCAATGGCGACGTCGAGCATGAAGAGCCGTTGGGACTGGCTCGGAGATAGAGATAGCTTCTTTTTGCCCCCTGTCTGAATGAGGTGCCGCCGGTGTTAACCTCTTAAAGACTGAGGTTGTCTTTTGAGGGGTGATATTCAACCTGTCGAAGACGGATCCTCGAGCAGGGGCAAGAGCAGGAATCGTCAGTCTTGAAAAGACTGACTCTTTGACAGAGGAAGCCACCTTGACGACTTCTGGAGCAGCAGTTATTGCTTTCCTTGGGACAGCCAGTTTAGAGTTCTGATTTAGCCTGGTGAAAACAGAGGCTGTCGGTTTGGTAGCGGGCGACCCGTTGACAGGGGCCGTCGTAGCAGTGAGCCGGTCGAAGACCGACTTTTTGTTCACTTCCGGTGCAGGTATTGGCGTAGGAAAGCTTGTAGGTGGGATCATGGTCCCGAAGAACAGGCCAGTGGTGGCTTGGGTCACCTGGTCTACCGGTAAAGCGAGGAAGGAAGCCGCTTGGGGCCCATATGCTACACCTCCTGGTGAGGTGGAGCGTCCGTTGCAGTGGCACTTCGAGCAGTTGGTGCAGTTAGAGGCCATTGAATCTTGAGTTCTGCGCCAGGCAAGAGACCAAATCTTAGTAACGTATAATCCGAAGGCAACCATTTAACAAACCGCGATTGGTTCGCGAAGACGACACACGAAGTGTGGAGTGGAAAGAGGAAAAGGTCCCACCGGGCGTGCCAGAATCTGTTCCCATCCGAACGGCGGCGCACAGGACCGCGATGTCCTGACGCTGGGATTCGGGGCAGATGCTATTTGGTTTTATCCGTCCACCTCTCCGAAGACACCAAGTTGATTTATGGCACCGTGTATCGGAGGTTTAGACGGATGCGGCCGATGTAGCATACTTCGTCAGATTCCTCCTCGGTTGAGGGGTCTTTGATTGTGGGGACGCTCTTCCCTGCAGGCGCAAGCCCTTGCAGTTAATTACGCTACCGCATCACGGTAACAACTTTCTCCTTCTCCAGAATTTCACTTCGTGTCGTGTGTGTTTGTTTTGTTTGTGGTTGCCCGTGGATTGTATACGGAGACTGAGTAATGCCGTCGCCCGTAGGACGTGGATTAGTCCAAATCCGTATTTACTTAGATTTGGGTTTGGTGTTTTGGTTTAAGGATACGTTAGTCGTATTTAGGCTAAGATCGACTTAAACGTTTGGTAAGGATACGTTAGTCTGATTTGAGACTAAGATCAACTTAACGGGATCGTTTGGATCCGACAAAAGAGTATTTGGGGGCTCTATTGTTCCATTTTAGGGACGTAGGGGTCCATATTCCAGTTTTAGGGACGTAGGGGTCCATGTTCCAGTTTAGGGACGTGGTGGTCTATTGCCAGTTTAGGGACGTGGTGGTCTATCGCCAGTTTAAGGACGTGGTGGTCTATGTTCCAGTTTAGGGACGTGGTGGTCCATCATTAGTTTAAGGACGTTTCAGTCCGACATTAGTTTAAGGACGTTTCGGTCCACGAGTTTAAGGACCCCGCAGTCCATATACGTGTGTGGTCGTCGGGACCCGTCACCTCTCTGACGTCGTTGAAGGATTACAACGACGGGTGTCATAGGAGTTCGGAGATGTACCCTCGAACCGGAGGTAAATTGATTTAAGAGAGCAATCTTGTTCAGTCAATTTAATTTAAGGACTTACGGCCAAAATTGGGCTAAGTCCAGTTGAAAATGTTCAACATTTTATTTGCTTTTGCATTGCATTTCTTTTTATTTTTATTTGGGCTTTGCCCAGAGAGGATGCAGAGCATCAATTTGTTTTGGGCTCTGCCCTTTATAAATGATGCAGAGCATCAATTTTATTTGGGCTCTGCCCTTTTATTGCTTTGCAATTTATTTTGGCCTGCTTGGTCTTTTTTATTTGGGCCTGGCCCTTTAGAAAATGCATTGCATTTTCAGGCGCTTTGCGCCAATCAGAGAGCGCAAGCGCTTGTAGTGTTGACACGTGTCGCGCAAGCGGAGTGCGCTGTGCTAGTGCGCTGCGCTTGCGCTGCTGACACGTGGCGCACTCTGGTGAGTTGCGCCAATTACAAAGAGCAAAGCTCTATCTCAAAGCGCACAGCGCAAGTGGTTCAAATGCTGACACGTGGCGCTCTCCCAAGAGCGCAACAGCGCAGTTTGCAAGTGCAAAGCACTAAGAATCTTTTAGATTCAAGAACAGAAGTGCAAAGCACTATTTGATTTCTTGATCTAATTTAGATCAAAGAAAAATAAGTTTTTCTTGTTTTTTTTATCTCAGAGATCCAAAGGTTCATAAGAAGTGCAAAGCACTATTTTATTTTATTTTATTTTTATTAAAGATCATTGATCTTGTTTTTAGATCTATGATCTGTTCATAAGAGAACTTTCTCTTTTTCTAAAGGTTTTTACCTTTTTTTTCTTGAGGAGTTTTTCAAAGTTCTCTTTTTTTTCAAAAAAATGTTCATCCTTTTGAATTGAGGTCTGGGGTCCTTTTTATAGTGCCCATAAATTAGTTAAATTTGTTAAAGAGATCTTTCTATGAGTGATTTGGGGAATCTCCCTCACCGTTGGATCTTTGATCCGAGGGCTTCTACTTTACAGAAGAAAATCTTCTTGTTTTAACAAGAACAGAAAGATTTCTTTAAATCTCCATTCTGTTTTGCGCAACTCCCCAGTGCTTGACACGTGTCGCGCAGTGCAGCGCTTGCGCAGTTGTGCTTGCGCAACTGCGCAGACACGTGTCGTGCACTGCAGCGCTTGCGCAGTTGTGCTTGCGCAACTGCGCAGACACGTGTCGTGCAGCGCAGCACTTGCGCAGCTGTGCTTGCGTAGATGTGCTTGCGCAACTGCGCAGACACGTGTCGCGCAATGCAGCGTTTGCGCAGCTGTGCTTGCGCAACTGCGCAGACACGTATCGCGCAATGCAGCGCTTGCGCAGCTGAAACGTTGCTTCCTTTATTTTTTTGTTTTAAACAGTGCTTCGCTCTGATTGGGTGCGCTGCTTTGGGCGTTGCGCTGCCGTACCAGTTTTTGACACGTGGCGCATTGCGCACAACGCATGGGATTTGAAGCGTTGCTTCAAAATCTTGAATTTTTGAAATTCAAACAGAGCCTTACTCTGATTGGGGGAACAGTTCCCATGAATGTGAGTTTTAAGAATTTGAAGTATTTTAGTGATAATAGTTTAGCTTGGATAGTTCATGGTATTTTACTGTAAAGCTTGACTTTTATTGGTATTTTGATAATATTTTGATGAAACTTATAATTCTTTTGAAAAATATAAGTTATTATATTTTAAAAATATATGGATTTGTAATATTTATATAATTATAAAAAAAAATTATTTAAGTAGAAAATTGTGTTTTTCTTAAAAACCGTATTAAAACCTTTCGAGACTGAATGCTCCGTAAGGAGGTCTGCATCTCGCTCTACTAGCCTAAGGATGTGCGATAATCTGCACCAAACAATAGCGGGTCCCCTAAAAAGGATTGTAGAGACATATTTTCAAAGGAATTTTAAAATACAATTCCAAAAAAAACCGTTTTTATAGTAGATGGTATTTTAATGAAATATTGAGTTCGTAACTAAAAATTACATTCAAAGAGTATCTTGCTATAGAAACCATGTGTGTATGTGAGGGGTGGGTCATTACCCCCTGAAGTTTTCTAAAGGTATGATACTAAAAGAGAGAGATATGAAGTTCATGGTATTTTAGTGTAAAAGTTAAGTTAAAACTAGTTTGCATGATATTCTTGATTAAAAATTGGTTCTAAGTATTGGTTATATGATTACAAACATGGTGTAAGAATATGGATGAAAAATATGTAAGAAAAAAGTGGAATTTTAGAGGTTTAAAAGAAGATGTCGGTGTTAACTCCACTTCCGACATATTTTATGAAAAGAGACTTTCATAGAAGAAGGAGAGGGTTTGGAAAGGAATTACGAGTGAAGTGGTTAGAAGGAAAGTGTAGGAAGAGGGGGCTATCGTCGTGACGTTGCGGGGTCACCGGAACTTGCTTCGATCCTCGCCGAAAGTTGATCTCTTACTAACTCCACTTGTACTCTTCTTGTACTTAGAAAATTTTGAGAATTTTAGCTATAATTTTCAGAATGAGGAAGGGCTAGGGTATGGGGTAGTATTTATAGTGTGGAATTAGGATTTTGGAATTATAAAGAGTGAATTAAAATGCATTAAAATGAGGATAAATGGAGAATTAAAGGGTCTCCGTTTGATTGCAGAGCAATCAAACAGTGCAGGGGAGTTAGGGGTAGGGGAAAGGTCAGGTGTGAAAAGCCCGGGCCTTATTGGCTACAGGGGGACCGTCGGCGCCGGCCCAATTGATGATCTCGCCGGTTGTTTGGTGAGGGGGAGCCGTCGGATTAGTGCCATGTGTTCACATCAATATTTACAGCATTTTACACTTGTTTGTTTTCTCTGTCATTTCATTTTTATGTGCATTGCACGTGTAAACTTTTGGGCTTCCAAAAAGCTTAAAAGAAAAATCATAAAAAATATAATGTGTCTGATGAGGTTCGAACACAGGGGCTACGTCATAGCAGTGCAAGAATTTACCAGTGAGCTACAAGTTGTTTCTTGCTGTTCTTAAACAAAATTAACTTATAACTTGTACTCAGGCTATGGAACTCTATTCTGTATTTTAACAGAAGAATTTCCGTACTAATATTTCAGAGTCGTTATATTATACCCTCCTTATAAAAAATTCGTCCTCGAAATTTATACAAAGAAGTTGTAACAGATTCAAGAAAACTTTGATTACAGCTGTGGTGAAAGAACTACTGATATTGTACCGGAAGTGCATAAAAATGTTTGAAAGGACCAAAGGATGCAAGAATTTGAAATTTCTGAAAAAGCTGGGAGGGGATTTTACCAGGGTTACCTTGACCCATAGTTTCGGCCTCTACGGCCGCCAAAGTGAAAGCCTGACGTCTATGCACATTTTTCTGTGTATGCCGGTGCATCTATGGCTGACGAGGTAAAGGTGGTCCGCGTGGAGGTGGTGCAAGAAGAGCTAACCGAGTAGGTAGAGCTTGAATAGCTGGTCTAGCTGAGGGAATTTGGCCAGTTCAGTTGTGTGGACAAGTGCCTATAGTGTGTGAGGATGATCCACATATCAGATAAAGACCATTCACTCGATGGCAATTCTTGACTTGGTGTCCGGTCCTGTTATAATAGATGCAGAAGTTCGGTTCAGTCTCGGAAAATGATCCTCCTGGCCTCATAGCCAGTGCTGGGAGAGTTGGCCTAGCAGAGGCTCCTCCAGTAATTTGATTGGCGGGACATTTCATACCAATCGACTGTGGCCTTCCCTTCTTCTTAATGACAGCTTCATAGCGACGGGCTGACTTCAAAGCTGCTTCATGTGTTAGATATTCCCCCGTTGCTAGGGCGGCTTGAATCTCAGGGTCTAATCCTTGCTGAAAACGCCTGGCTCTGATTTCGGCAGTAGGAATTAGATGGGCGGCGAATCTGCTAAGCATGGTGAATTTAGCATCGTACTCGTCCACTGACTTATCCCACATGTATCCTTGTTGTAGATGAATGAATTTCTGTTCCATCTCGAAGTGCACGGTTTCTGGAAAATACTTGGTATCAAAGAGATCACGAAAAGTCTTCCACTCGATTGGCTAGTTAAGACGGCTCTTCTCGGCCTTCCACCAGATTCTGGGATTGTCAGTAAGCTGAAGTTTTGCTATTCTGACCCAAGCAACTTCTGGAACTTGAGCTGCAGCTAGGTCGTCTTCAATGCTCTATGCCCATTCCTCGGCCTCCAGTGGTTTCTCCTTCCCAACGAATTTCTTCGTGTGTAACGCCCGAAATTGTTTCACTCTCGGTGCTTCTGCTTCAGAGCGGATGAAACTCTGTTGAAGGAGAGCAGTCTGCTCCTGCAAAATCGTGCTTTGTGCACGCTGACCATCAAGTAGGCTTTTGATAGCCTCCAGAAGTATCGTCTATTCTGTGAGTGAAACAGTTACGGTAGGTGGAGGTGGTAGAACGGTAAGGATAGATGGCGATGGTGTACTTCCATCGTTGGTGCTAGGGTTGGTGGGAGAATCCATCACCTTAAATAGAGAAGAAAGATTAGGATAGATTCAATTGAAATTGAATTGCAAAGAATGTAAAGTTGTTGAATCTCATATTTCTTATTATATATTGCTAATGATTTCATGCAAAACGGACCTGCATGGGCCGCCAACAAAACATGTCATGCCCCGCTTCCCAGTAGACGGAAGCAAGTACGTAATGAGGCTGCGACATATTTATTTCGAGAAGGTCATTTTCCGGAATAAATACGCTAAGCGTAGAAGAAGCAATATAAAAGATGACAAGATAATAAACATGAGATTTATAATTCAACAACTTTATTTACATTCATCTTGATTCATTTACAATACATGATTTCAACTGAAAGGAAAATACAAGAATGAAAATGCCTAAACAATGGCATACATTAACTAAGAATAGATAACTGGTCTAGGCCTGGGTCTCAATCTGATCTTGCTCCTCCTCTGAGATGTCTACCACTTTAGTCTCCACGGTATCTGACGAACATTCCAAGAAAAACAAAGGTGGGTGGAATGCCCGTCAACGAACTTTCGCTCGGTAAGTCTCCAAGATATGAAGTGAAATATAAAGTGTAATGATAAAGGAAGTGTATATCATGAACAATTCATTATAAAGTATGGTGTGTCAGCGTGTCATTTAATATAAACATGGCAAGTTTATTTAGCATGCGGTTTCTATATATCATGATAATTAACATGAGCAGAGTATAACATGACCATATAGTGTAGATATAGTGAACATGAAATAAAATGTAAGTGACTTAACAGGTCTGTATTTGGGTACACTAATTTAACGTAAGTTCAAGAATGAATGTCAACCAATCTCAAGAGTGTTCTCAAACCCAACAAGCTGTAATCCAGGGGTAAGGAACCACGGGCCTGAATCAAGTACTAGTAACGGGACTTCTGAAAGTCGATATCGTTCACCCCGCGGGTTCATGGGGAAGCGGAATACGTAAAAAATGATTTTTACAGGTGTCGCAACACCGACTTGAACTCCAGGATCGATGCTAAACCCTAACTGACAAAATTGTATGAGGTTAACTACTCGGATAGGAAGTTATACCTCATGTTACCATGTCCTTCGGGTCTTCTTGTCACTGTCCTCCTCCTCGTCATAAGGTCCAAAGATCGTTTGGATCGATGCCTCCTCGTCGGCCTCCTCGAGTCAAAGACGATCCACCCGAGAGTCTATAGTCCGAGCTCCAACCTCAAAACCGAGGTAACTACGGAATCTAGTTCGCTAAACTAGATTTCCTAGATGATGTAGAGAGTGTAGATGGATTACTTTGTCTCTAAATACCCTACGTTTCTTAACACATGAGACATTAGGGTTAGAGGAAGAAAAAGGGGAGCTTGAAGAAAACAGAGTGAAGAAAAACATTAGAATATAAAGATAGCTTTCTATTTGTGACTTATGAAGCATACCAATAATTCACAAACATAAATATCTAGCAAGCTTGCAAAAATATCTAACATGCTTGCAAAATATCTAACATGCTTCAATGAGTCACCTAATGAGTCATGCCATGAGTCACCACATGAGTCACTAAGTAGCCATGCCTCATTCAATGTAATCCTCCAACTCATTTCCTCCACCTCATTAATCTTTTAATCAAAAGATTAAAAACTCTAATGAGGTGTCTTCTTCTAGAAGCAATCTTGAGTAAATTACAAGAATGCCCATCATCCGTATATACATATCCGTATCCGTGTTCCGAAAAATACGAATACAAAGAGACGAAAATAATCTATCAATATAATACTAGGATCCGGCTTAAACCAAAACCCACTAGTATTATCCGGCCAAACATCATACGTGCACAAGTACACGTATGTGATCGAAGCCCTACCGTAAAACCATACGGCATCTACATATTTTGCCCGATGCCGGGAAACCCTTTGTGTGGGACTCTAAAGACTCTATACTACGCTGGAAGTGGGTTTAACCATAAGCACGTCAGCAGTACTGGCTGCACATAACGGCTACCTAGGTATCTGTCGATAAGAAGGATGATGAGCAAACTCATCCGAACTCCTACTGAGCCTATCTGTGACAATCTCCGTACAGTCTGGTTTGTTCGTCTAAGAGTATCGCATATCGGGCCTAGGGGCGGTAATCGTCAGACCCCTAATAGCGCAATAAGTCATGTTGGAGTGTAGCCCAAAACACCCTGAGAAACTACTGGAGTACCTACCAGTAAATCTCGCTTGCCTTGGCCAAGGACTTTTTGTAATGGCTTTCCGATCACAGCGCGATATCAACCCCCAATATCGGGAGAGACGAATCTTATCTAACTGCCACCGCCTCCAAGTGCTTCGAAATTGTACCCAAGTACTACTTGTTTGTACGACTCCTTTGAGCCGTGGTAGGGTAGTAATCAAAGAACAGTGGGAACACACTCAAGGAGAAGTAGCAGTGTCAAGTCGATGGACTAAGCTGTACTCATGTCACCTGGGAACTGCTACCCGACGATAGGTATAATACGCACCAGCAGTCCCCTACGAGTCATGTCCAGTGTATTCATAACCCAATGAGCAACTGCATACTATCTCCAGTACGACGTACAAATGGCTATGGGATAGACCATCTCCCCTGCTGGGATGAGAAGCGTATACACTAGTCTACTCTGGAGTATCGATGCACCGTCTCGATAATCCTACGACTAGAGACCTGTATAAGGATGTACTTATAGACTACCCAGCCCCCACTAGTATGACTGCCATCACAACGCTGGTAATCAAGCAAACATCCTAAGGGCTATACCAATATATATAAGCGATATGCTAAAATCACATGCACATATTGAGGTAGAACAAACCAGGTATCATACTACCATTTCGAGAAAGACTGTTACTATATCCGTATATATCCCTATCTTCCATTAAGTAATATACATACCGGTATGATACAATAATGGCCTCTAGTGCATATATCACTAAAAATCTCCCACTTGCACTAAGGCCATGTATTGGCATATCGCAGACCTATCATCTCGAATAGCCTCTCGAACTATGTCTGAGGGATGGCCTTGGTGAGTGGATCTGCGGTATTGTTCTCCGTATCTACTCTCCTCACCTCGATCTCCTGGCGATCAACGATCTCCCTGATTAGGTGGTACCGCCTCAAGATATGTCTGGATCTTTGATGGGACCTGCATTCCTTCGCTAAAGCTATAGCGCCGTTGTTGTCACAATACAGTGGTATTGGATTAACAATGGTTGGAACCACCTGAAGTTAGGTTAAGAACTTCCTCATCCAGATTGCCTCTTTCGCAGCGTCACAAGCAGCGATATACTCCGTTTCCATTGTTGAGTCAGCAACGGTGTCCTGCTTGGAGCTCTTCCAACAGACTGCCCTTCCATTGAGGGTAAAGACATAACCCGACATGGACTTAGAGTCATCCTTGTCACTCTGGAAGCTGGAGTCAGTAAAGGCCTCGATCTGGATGTCTTTTCCATCATACACCAAGAACATCTCCTTAGTCCTTCTCGGGTACTTGAGAATGTTCTTTACTGCTTCCCAGTGCTTCTCCCCTGGGTTTGACTGATACCGGCTTACCACGCTTAGTGCGCAAGCAATATCTGGTCTGGTACACAACATCGCATATATTATAGAGCCTACCGCAGAAGCGTAAGGTATATATATGATGCGAGCCCTTTCCAAATCAGTCTTGGGAGACATCTCTTTGGAGAGGGCGATTCCGTGGCAAGCCAGTAGACTACAGCGCTTGGAATCTTCCATACTAAATCTTTTCAGTATGGTGTCGATGTACCTTAACTGTGAAAGTCCCAAAATCCTCTTAGATCTATCATGATAGATCTGGATCCCCAGAATGTAGTTGGCATCACCCAGGTCTTTCATTGAGAACCTCTGTGACAAGAATCCTTTGACTGATTGTAGCATAGGAATGTCATTTCCTATCAAGAAAATGCCATCCACGTACAAGACGATGAATCCTGCAGTTCTCGCTACAATCTTACTATAGATGCATGGTTCATCAGGATTTTTAATAAAATTGAATTCTTTGACCATCTCATCAACACAGATGTTCCAACTCCGCGATGCCTGACTTAGTCCATAAATAGACTTAAGCAACTTGCACACTTTCTCCCTGCTTCCACTCTGATTGAAACCCTCTGGCTAATCCATATAGACGCACTCTTCCAAATGTCCATTCAGAAAGGCGGTCTTTACGTCCATCTGCCAAATCTCATAATCGTGGAAGGCAGCAATGGCAAGAAGGATCCGAATGGATTTGAGCATAGCCACTGGAGAAAAGGTTTCATCATAGTCCAAACCAGGTCTTTGAAGAAAACTTTTTGCAATAAGTCTAGCCTTATAGGTTTCAACATGTCCATCTATACCAATCTTCTTTCTGAAGATCCATTTGCAGCCTACGGGTTTTACCCCTTCTGGAGCAATGTTCAAAGTCCATACTTTGTTTGTGTACATGGACTCCATCTCGGTCCGCATTGCATCCTGCCATTTTACCGAGTCGCCGCTCTGAATGGCTTGCTGGAAGTTAGTTGGAGCAGCATTTTCAATGATGCAATCCTCTCTATCCCTGTCTATGAGAAAACCGTAGTATCTCTCGGGCGGATGAGACTGCCTAATAGTGCTGCGGAGTGACGTGGGGATGTCTTGTTCTTTCGAAACCTCTGGTTCTACCATGCTTTCAGTAATAGCTTATGATTATGGAATTTCTTCCAGTTCTATTGCACTCCCACTAGTTTCTTTTTCCAAAAATTGATTTTCCAAAAAGTGCATAACGAGAAACAAAAACCCTATCTAGCACTGAGGCAAACGGGACCAAGGGCAGCTCCACTTGCTTTGGGTTAACTCGATCGTTCACTCCGTTCACTTGCTTTAGATTAACTCATTAACTCAAACAACCTAAAACCTTATCGTTCCTCTTTTGTTCCTCTGCGTAATAGAAAATATACCCCCTGGAGTTCTTTGGGTATCCTACAAACTTACAAAGTACTGAGCGTGCCTCGAGCTTATCCGTATGCTGCTTTTTTATAAAAGCTGGATATCCCCATATCTTCAGATACTGAAGATAGGGTTTCTTCCCACTCCACATCTAATATGGTGTGATGGGCACAGTCTTAATAGGAACCTTGTTCAAAAGATATGCAGCTGATTCTAGTGCATAACCCCAGAAGGATCGCGGTAACTCAGCGTTACTCATCATGGAACGTACCATATCTAATAGGGTTTTGTTCCACCTTTCCGATACACCGTTGTGTTATAGTGTGTATTGAGGAGTAAGCTGAGAGAGAATTCCATACTCTTTTAAGTAACCCAGGAACTCGACATTTAAGTATTCACCACTTCGATCAGATCTCAGTGCCTTGATACTTTTGCCTGTTTATTTTTCCACTTCATTCTTATATTCCCGGAATTTTTCAAAGGCCTCGGATTTATGTTTCATCAAGAAAACATGTTCATACCTAGAGAAACCATCCGTAAAAGTAATGAAATAGGAATAATCACTTCGTGCATGTGTAGACATTAGACCACACACGTCGCTGTGTATGAGTCCCAAAAGCTAGCTCGCTCTTACTCCGTGTCCAGTGAACGGAGTCTTTATCATCTTTCCTATGAGACAAGATTGACAAGTTGCATAAGACTGATATTCGAACGGATCCAAATATCCTTCTCTATGTAACTTCGTCAACCGTGTTTCATTGATGTGGCCCATTCTACAATGCCATAAGAAAACCTTATTTAATTCTGGAAACTTTATTTTAAGTGTGTTCTGGACGTTGAAAACCTGAGCTTGATTTAATATGTATATACCGTCCTCTAGTGTACCTAGCCCAATCAAACTCTGATTAAGGTGGATGTAGACCACATCGCTTATAAATGTAAAATCATATCCTTCCTCAGAAAGTAAAGATACAGATATGATATTACAAGCTAGACTAGGTACACACAAACAGTTGCGTAAAATCAATATCTACCCACTTGTCAATCCTAGGTGATATTCTCCTACGGATACAGCGTCCACGCTCATTCCGTTAGCAACCCTAGGAGTCATATCACCTACCTCGATAACTCTACGGTTTCTCAAAGCCTGTAATGAATTACAGATATGAGATCATGATCCGTATATAGTACCCAGAAAGTAGAGTTAATTAACATACAGTTTTCAATCACAAACACACCCGAAGCCGAAGCCACAACGTGCCTCGGATCCTGGATTCTGGATTTCCAAGCCCTGCATTCCTTCTGCTAATACCCTTTCCTGTGATAATAGAAACATCCCTCCTTCCCTACTGTTAGCCCCGAAACTTTTGCCCTGCCCTTTTCTTCTACCTTACTGACACCGCCTATCGGCTTTGTGGAGGTCTTCTTCTTCTCACTCTTGGCTTTCGCCCTTGGATCCAGAAGAGGAAGATTCCCCAATAAGCAGAACGGGTGTCTCCTTGGTTTCCTTCAGGGTGCCCTCAACTGGAAGTATAACTTTCTTCCCCTGGGCGTAAGTAGATGATAGGGATTGTAGAATCAAGTCAGCATATGACTCGTTCTCCAACGTGGACCCCAGGTCCGTGAGCTGTTTAATACAGCTGATCATTGTAAGGACGTGGTCCCCTACAGATGACCTGACAGCCAACCTCGCTTGAAGCAATTCCTTCGAGGTCTCATACCTTACGATACGAGATTACTCTCCATATAAATCTTTGTTATGGAGGAATATGGAAACTAAGTCCATCTTCTCGTGCTGCCTCTGGTTTACGCCGTCTACTGAGGCCAACACGAGGCACTTGACATTCGCAGTCTTTTTCCTATGTCTTACGGATATCATTATCCGCAACGATGGAATCTGGACCCGGGACGGCGGGGGCTTGAGTAGTAATGAGGTGGTCCAGCTTGTCGGACATCTGGACAAACCTTTGCCGGTCAATATAGTATAACTCAGTCATTTTATTATCTAGCTATAACCTAATCTTGGTCAACTGGTCGCTGTAATTAGGAGAGAGAGAAGAAAATACTCAGCATGATACTCTTGTAAATTTAGATTGGTTTTTAGTTCATCTAAATAGGATGGCTCCCACTGTATCTCGAATCCTTCCTCAAACTATAAAAAAAGAATTAGTCAGGATTAATCTTACCCTACAATCTTACTTAACTTTTCAGCCAGGCTAGTGTTGGTACTTCGAGGGAGTTTTCCAACGCTTTCACGAAGTTCTTTAATTACATAACCTCTTTTTCCTGGAGGCGTAGCCCCGCTAACACCGTTCTAGACACCTACTTGGTTTATAGTATTGATTGTGTTAGTGAAAATTCTCCCGATGAGTAGCGGATACTCACAGTAGGATCGGGATCCAAATATCATTGTGTAATAATTTTGAAGGAATCCTACCAAAATTATCACACTCCAAATGGTATGCAACACCAGCAAATTTCGATTTCTTTAGAAACTCCCGATATGGATTTTTGCTCCATGCTCTTATGAGCTTGACGAAGGCCAACATATCATAAGTCACATTTCAAGTTCTACCCGTCATTGTCCAGGTTAATTTAGACCCACCCGTACATATCCTTGACGAAGCCTAAAATAGTAGTACGACTGTCCCAAACCAACGCACCTACTTATACTACAGATGAATATCCAGCAGCTACCAATCACTATGTCTTGGCGAAGGTCAAAATACATAGCTTGTGTAACAACTCCAATTCTTGTGTACATAAATTTGATTAAAAGTTAATGTATACTTTGGGTATTTACAATTCCTGTGAGTACTATAAGAATTTGATTTACTTTTGAACAGCAAGAAAGAGCTTGTAGCTTACTGGTAAGGCCTTGCACTGCTGAACCAAAGCACCAGAGTTCAAATCCCATCAGCCACAATATCTTTTTATTTAAAATTCTTTTAATTTTTTAGAAGACCAAGAGTCTACACGAGCACAACATGTAAACTGAAGAGTCACACATAAAACAAATGAGTGCACTGCAGTATACCAACCGACCCCAACACGTGGCCCCAATACAAGCCCCCAACTCATGACTCGGGCCGGTGAGATGGCGACTCGGGCCGGCGCCGCTGGTCTAACTCGAACCAAACCCCAATTTTTCTAAACCCTAGCGACTCTTGGACTCCCCCCATAACCCCAGTATTGTTTATTTTTTGCCCATTTACAGAGAATAATAAAACCCAATCACAATTTTAATGCAAATTTAAATGCATTTTTATCACACCCTAACCCAAATTTTCCATATAAATACCCACTCTATTTTTTACCCCTCCACACTGAAATTACCTATAAAAACTCTCAAGAAAATTCCAAGATCATTTTGTGTGCAAGTGGAGTTAGCAAAGGGCGAAACTCCAACGAACTTCCGACGACAACTCAAGGAGTTTCCGATGACGAAACGACGCACCGGCAACTCCCACCTCTTCCGATTTCTCTCTTCTCGCCAATCATCCAGTAAGTCCCTACTTCTCCTTCTTTTCTCTATTCTAAAAACATTCAAAACTAAAACCCGACGGAAATGGAGTTAGTCCGACTTCCGATTCGGTTTTCTTTAAAAACTATAATTTTTATTAATCAAGATACCTTCATATCATCACATATTGTTCATTAAACATTAATAAACATCTTTAACAAGTTTCATCACAAAAGATTGTTATATGCATCTTTTATCGCACTTTTACATTAAAATACCACAAACTTTAGTTTCCGACATAAACTCTATAATACCTTTATATCTTTAGATAACTCACGAGGTAATGACCTACCTCCTCACAACACACACATGATTGAATTTGGGAATATAGATTTGGGAAAATACGACTTTACATATAACTACCTTCAACTTATAAAATCTTTTTCTATAAAGAAGTTTATTTAACAAATCTTTACAATTGCGTTTCTACAACCCATTTTGGGAAACCCGTTCGGTATGGTGCGAATTATCGCACATCCTCAGGTTTAGTAGAGTGAGATGCAGACCTTCGCAAGGAGTATACGATCTCGAAAGATTTTTAATACAATTTTCTTTAGAAAATATGATTTATATTATAAATAAAACTTATATTTTTAATAAATAAATATATACGTAATTAATATCAAAATATCTATTTTTAATATTTATAATATTACATATTTCCAAAACTCAAGAAAAACATTCCATTTACAAGAAAATACCATACAATTCCACTATTTCAAATAAATACCTTATACTTTAAAACTGGGTCATATTCACTAGAAATTTCACATTGAATAAAAGAAACATCTATGAAAATTCTAAAGACGATAATTAAATACTTGAGATATATTTTGAAAGTATAAAAAAACTATTTTACATAAAACCCTCTCAAGTTATACTAAATTACAATAAGGACCCTAGTAAACATAGGTTTAAGCGGGACCAGTCTCTTGAGCCTCAGGGAGCCGGAGATATGAGTGCTTGCCTATTTAAGGTAAACAACTTAACAAACGGTGTTATCAACACGGTAATTGTCTTTGAAAAAGACACAAATCCTATCGTTCATGTGCAGCAGTTACCAATAACATCAAAACATAATTCAGGACTTCAAATTCTTTTCTAATTGTCTGACTCAGACTGAGTCTCAATATAATCGATCTGACTTGAATATGATTTAAGTACAAAATTACAAAACTACAATCAATCTGTTCAATCTATTCAATCTATATTGACTGAACCGAACCATGGGTATACATCCATCTACATGATTCTCCAGTTACATCCATTTACTGATATCATGGTTCTAGCAGGTCATCCATCTATATAAATCAAGACAATACAATACAAATAATACAATCAAGACATCGCGGGGTTTATAAGGGGTAGACTGGTACAGAAGGTGTTAGAAGTGGCACGAGACTATAACCATAATACACATAACCTGAATATCCATTGCCGTTGTACCGTGGCTGAACGATTTTTTGTGCTTCGTATACCTTAGTCTCCGGAATAGTGGGACTCCCCTCGTATATACTGGCATTCTTCTGTACCAAGCTACAAACAACAGCGTTAACACTAAAAACAACATTATAACAATATACTCCATATTCTGTCTATTCCATTCTTGTCTATTTACAGGACTTACCGAGCGATTTGTTCGCTGACGACATTCTCTTTCTTTTCTTTGGAATGTCGTCCGGTGATTCGGACTCACTGGAGATCGAGCCCACCAGCGAGGACTTGGACCAGCTAGCTTTTGACCCGGAGCTCTAGTTACTTATACATTTCATTTTAGTATTTTCATTTCCGTTATGTCACTGTTTAGGCATTGCTTTCCATTCCATGTATTTACTTTTCAGATGTATTGTAAAAAGAATGTTAATAAATAAAGTTGTTATTTATTTACATCTTGTCTCTTGTGTACATTTACTTTTATACTGCTTAGATACGCTTAGAGTGTTTACTTCTGAGTAAATATGTAGCGGCCCGTCGCGTCCTCTCCCCGTACACTGGAAAGCAGGACATGACAGGTTTTGTTGGTGGCCCATGCAGGTCCAATATGTGTGGACATACAGGTCAGTTCTGTATGGACATACAGGTCAGTTTTGCGTGGACAACATAAACAATATAACACAAGAACCAGTAACTGAAAACATTCTTTACAATTCATACTTCTTGAATCTTATCATTTCATATATTTTGAATCTGTCCTAACCCAAAATTTTCTTTTAAGGTTATGGATTCTCCAAACAACACCAGCACGAATATCAACAACACTCCTCCACCGCTACTACTTACACCTGTCGTCGCTACTCCGATCAACGAACAGACGGTTCTGCTTGGGGCAATCCGTAGCCTCCTAGAAGGAGACTACTATCTTGATTAACCGACCAGAGGCAGAAGTACCTGGGGTGAAGAAATTCAGAGCTTTGCACCCCCAACCAATTCTCAGGAAAAGAGAGCCCTCAGGAAGCAAAGGAATGGGCTCAAAGTATTGAAGATAATCTGGCAGCGGCACAAGTGCCAGAGATAGCTTGGGTCCAAGCTGCGAAGCTGCAGCTCACGGACAAAGCACGAGTTTGGTGGAAGGCGGAAAAAAGCCGTCTTGATCAACCCATTGAATGGAAGACTTTCCGCGACATGTTCGACTCAAAGTATTTCCCAGAGACTGCCAGGTTCGACATGGAACAACAGTTCATCCACTTACAATAGGGCTCGATGTGGACCAAATCAGTGTATGAATACGATGCTGAGTTCACCATACTCAATCGGTAAGATATGTCTCAATAATTTGATTTTTCAATAAATCACATACTACACAGCTAACACAATACTTTAACAGATTTGCGACACACTTGATACCGACGGATGAGATCAGAGCCCGTTGATTTCAACAAGGGTTAGATTCGGAGATCAAGGCTGCATTAGCCACAGGAGATTTTCTGACTCATGAATCGGCTCTGAAAGCTGCCCGCCGTTATGAGGCAGTGGTAAAGATAAGGGGCAGATCTCAATCTGCTGGAGTTAAGCGCCTTGCTACCTAGATGGCAGGAGGAGCCTCATCAAGGCCACCATTTGTGCCCAGAAGACTGGGAGTACCAATCAACCGGCCCAGCCCAGCCTTTTTTACCTACTGCAGGAGAGATGGACATTTGGAGAAAGACTGTCAGCGAGCCAACCGTCTTTACTTAGTCTGCGGCTCAGCTACTCATGATATTGGGACTTATCCCCGAAGACACAACCCAATTGCTGCACCCAGGCCAGCAATTACTTACCAGCAGAGACCATCCCTTCAGGCACCTGCTCCAAGACTCACTCTCCCTACTCCACCACCTAGAGGACCACCGACTGCACCTCCTCCTCGTCAGTTCCATCATGCTCAAAGGAACGTTCCGAGGAATGCTTCTCCGGCTAGGAGGAATGTACCACGGCGACAGGCTTTCACGATGATCGTGGAAGAAGCTGAGGCCACTGGTCAAGTCATCACTAGTAACCCTTTCTTCTCAAGCTTTTATTTCAGTCTTAACACCTACCTACATATTTTTCCTATACCTAAAACATATTCCACATACCTTAGGTACAATCTTAGCAGCCTCACTTCCTGCACTAGCACTCTTCGATACTGGAGCATCTCATTGCTTTATGTCGCAACGGTTCGTCCGAACTCATGCGATTCCAGTCACACCGCTTGTATCCAGCTGGAATGTCAGTTTAGGGAACGGCGTTTTAGAGGCAACAATGGAATACAACTTGTGTCCAGTAGTCGTCTGCAGCAGAGAATTCTATGCTGACTTCAAGGTGCTGAACATACCGAACTTCGATGTGGTTCTAGGTATGGATTGGCTCGGAACATTTTATGCTACCATTGACTGTCGTCAAAGGAGGGTAGTATTCGAGATTCCAGAGCATCCGGTTTTCTATTTCAAAAGTGGAGACTGTACCCTGGAGCCAAGTACTTACAAAACGAAACCAAAGAAGGCAGTGATTGCAGCAATTCAAGCGGAGGAAGGATCAAAGCCAGAAGTGGTTCGAGAGTTCGACGATGTGTTTCCTGACGATATATCAGGTTTGCCTCCCGATCGAGCTCTTGAATTCAGTATTGATTTAATACCAGGAGCACAACCGGTGATCAAAGCACCATATCGATTAAGTCCGGAAGGTTTGAAAGAAGTCCGAACTTAGTTGGAAGAATTATTGGTGAAAGGATAGATTCGTCCCAGCACTTCAAGTTGGAGATCTCCAGTTCTGCTCGTGAAAAAGAAGGAAGATTCATACAAAATGTGCATTGATTATAGAGCCCTGAACGAAGTAACGATAAAGAACAAGTATCCACTTCCGCGCATCGACGATTTATTCAATCAGCTAAGTGGATCTTGTGTTTTCTCTAAGCTAGATCTTCGTTCAGGTTATCATCAGGTGAAGGTCAAGGAATCTGACATCCATAAAACGGCTTTCAGAACTCGTTATGGACATTACGAATTTCTTGTAATGCCATTTGGAGTGACCAACGCACTGGCGATATTCATGAACCTAATGAATCAAGTTTTCCAGGAGTACCTAGACCGGTTTGTTGTCATCTTTATCGACGACATCCTGGTGTATTCAAAGAGTCGGAAAGAACATGCCGAGCACCTACGAATTGTCCTGGAAACACTACGACAACATCAACTCTATGTCAAGTATAGAAAATGCGAATTTTGGCTAAATCAAGTTGGTTTCCTCGAACATATTGTATCAGGCGAAGGAATCTCTGTGCATCCAGTGAAAGTTTCAGCAATAATCGAATGGCCGACACCAAAGTCAGTGAAGGACATTCGAAGTTTCTTGGGTCTAGCTGGATATTACAAAAGGTTCATTAAAGGCTTTTCTAAGATAGCAACACCCCTGACCAAGATCACACGTAAAGATGAAGAATTCGTGTGGTCAGAAGTATGCGAACAAGATTTCGTAGAACTGAAGTCAAGGTTGACATCAGCGTCTATTCTCGTTATACCGGACCAATTTGGAGGTTTCGAAGTGCATTGTGATGCATTCGGTAAGGGATTAGGATGTGTTCTACATCGGCACAGTAAGGTTATGGCTTATGCTTCAAGACAGCCGAAGATTCATGAGCGGAATTATCCGACGTATGATTTGGAATTGGCAGGCGTTATCTTTGCTCTTAAGATTTGGCGACATTATCTTCTTGGCGAGCGAGTGAACATATACACAGATTACAAGAGTCTGAAATATGTGTTTACTCAGAAGGAGCTTAATATACGGCAGAGACGATGGTTAGAACTCATGGCGGACTTTGACATCAACCTGCAATATCACCCAGAAAAGGTGAATGTAGTACCTAATGCCCTTAGTCGCCAACCATTAACAATGAATCTCACCGCTCAGTGGAGCTTCAACAAGACTTGCATCAGATGGAGATTGAAGTGATCATTCCAGATAATGCTTCAAATTTGATGAATTTACAAGTTCAATCTATCATTGTCAATCAGATAAAAGCGGCTCAAGCAAGTGATACTAAGTTGCAAAAGATCAGAGAACAAGTAGAGAATGGACTCAGAACAGACTTCATCATCCATGAAGACGAATCTTTGAGGTACGGCAGCAGATTGTGTGTACCAAAAAGTTCTGTGCGAGAAGAGTTAATGAAAGAAGCTCACAGCTCTCCCTACTCGGTACACCCTGGAGGTACAAAGATGTACAAGGATCTGCGTCAAAATTACTGGTGGCATGGAATGAAGCGTAAAGTAGCCAAAGACGTCGCTAAATGCTTGGTGTGTCAGCAAGTAAAGGCTGAACATCACAGGACTGCTGGATTACTTCAACCGTTACCTATCCCAGAATGGAAGTGGCAACACATCACAATGGATTTTATGACTGCACTCCCTCGCAGCACAAAGGGTAACGATGCGGTATGGGTCATTGTGGATCGACTCACAAAGTCGGCTCACTTCATCTCATTTCGAGTTGGCCAATATACTGAGACATTAGCAAAGAAGTACATGAAGGTAAGAATCTAAGTAAGATTTAAACTCTTCAAATATTTACTATCTCTGATACCCATGAACTCATACAGGAAATCGTGAAACTTCATGGAGTACCGGTCTGCATTGTCTCGGATCGAGACATTAGATTTCGATCGCAGTTTTGGAAAAGTCTGCAAGCAAGTTTAGGAATAAGTCTGAACTTCAGCACAGCTTATCATCCACAAACAGATGGTCAGTCTGAGCGAACTACTCAGATCTTAGAAGATATGCTCAGAGCGTGTACACTAGACTTCGGAGGATCGTGGGAAGATCACCTACATCTTGTAGAGTTTTCATACAACAACAGCTACCAAGCAAGCATAGGAATGGCACATTTTGCAGTGCTATATGGAAGGAAGTGTCGATCGCCATTAAGTTAGGACGACATCGGTGATAGGGAACTTCTTGGACCTGAGATGATAGTAGCAACTGTTGATATAGTTCGTACTATCAGGTAAAGAATGCGTATAGCCCAAGATCGACAGAAGCACTGAGCTGATACAAAGCACCGTCATTTGGAGTTCCAACCAGGAGATCATGTATTTCTGAAGATATCTACAAACCGCGGAGTGATTCGATTTAGAAGATGGGGTAAGCTATGTCCGATATACATTGGACCGTTCGACATACTCGAATGAGTCGATGAAGTGGCTTATCACTTGGCACTTCCACCTTCATTGGAAGGAGTGCACAATGTGTTCCACATATCCCAACTCAGAAGGTATATGAGTGACCCCAACCATATTCTCAATCATTCCGAGCTCACTGTATAGCCCGACTTATCTTGTGAGCAGCAACCTGTTGAGATCCTGGAGAGGAAAGTGAAGTCACTTCGAAACAAGGAAGTCAATTTGGTTCGAGTGACGTGGAGAAAAGACACTCCAGGAGAATCGACATGGGAAAGAGAAGACGAAATGCGTGCAAGATATCCTCACCTATTTGTAATCTAGTCCTTAAAATAAATTGTAAATTTCAAGGACGAAATTTTTGTAAGGAGGGTAAACGGTAACAACTCCAATTCTTGTGTACATAAATTTGATTAAAAGTTAATGTATACTTGGGGTATTTACAATTCCTGTGAGTACTCTAAGAATTTGATTTACTTTTGAACGGCAAGAAAGAGCTTGTAGCTCACTGGTAAGGCCTTGCACTGCTGAACCAAAGCATCATAGTTCAATCCCATCAGCCACAATATCTTTTTATTTAAAATTCTTTTAATTTTTTAGAAGCCCAAGAGTCTATATGAGTACAACACGTAAACTGAAGGGTCACACATAAAACAAATGAGTGCCCTGCAGTATACCAACCGAGCCCGACACGTGGCCCCAATACGGCCCCCAACTCATGACTCGGGCCGGCAATATGGCGACTCGGGCCGGCGCCACTGGTCTAACTCGGACCAAACCCTAATTTTTCTAAACCCTAGCGACTCTTGGACTCCCCCCATAACCCCAGTATTGTTTATTTTCTGCCCATTTACAAAGAATAATAAAAACCCCTTTAATCACAATTTTATTGCAAATTTAAATGCATTTTTATCACACTGATTGTTTGATGTTTTTGCGTGCGTTTTAAATTTAGGAATACCGCAATCAAGACGGTGTCGCTTGGTAGCTAGCTGGTTGAGTACAAGTCGGTCCACAGGGAAATGGTGTTCTTTCTTTAAGTTCTAACGAGTTAAGTCCTATTTTTGGTAGGTTTTGTTTTAAGATCTAAGAATGAGATTAAATTGATTTAAAGGCTTGCTAGGGTTAGGATTAGCTTAGTTCAAAAATAAGGATTCTTCTCACTTCTATCAATGACCTAGTTAAGACTATAGGTGTTAGGGTAATAGTCAACAACGGGGATTAGCACGACTAGGAAGAAACATAGTTTCTTCCTTTTGGTCCTTATCCGTCCGTTCTTAACTCTTAGCCCTAACCTCCAGTTAATTAAATCACAACCGGTCTAACTAGGGAATCATCGCTATCATTTAGGATAGGGTGTCGTAGTGAGCGGTGTGTGGTTGAATTAAATAGAGTCCGTATTTCAAAATTATATGGGCAAAGAAATAAGTGAGAGAGATTTCTTTCTCTCAAACCTTCCCTATCCTAACCCTGACAAGTGAGGAATTACTCACTCATTAGGAAAGTGACGATAAAATTCATTTTTTTTGTTTTATTTTAATAGACTATCTAAATTGCAGATAATAAAAGACAGATAAAAAAATTTCAGGAATTAAATTCAGATAAAAAGAATGCAAGATAAAAATAAAAATACCTTTATTGATGACCTCTCAACAAGTGCATTACAACTGGAATTAAAATTTTAATCTAAGAATTAAAAAGAGGCATGCCTCATTAGGCTTTTGGCTTTCCTATTTATAGATAGAAAAAACCCTAGGTTACATTCTGATCCATACATGAATTTACCAAACTACCCTAAGAAAGCCGGGCCAAAACACCGACACCCACCGACACATGCACCGACACGTGCACTATACGGCCGCGGAACCGCGGCAGGAAGGCATGTTTGGTCGGGGTTCCGCGGCCAATTAGTGGGATCTCTAGCTCAGTTCATCAAGGTTGCTTCATGTTGCTTTTTCCTTCTGTTTTCTTCACTTGGTTTCTCAGAATCTCTTCTATTTTCTTTCAGATTTCCAACAACGCGGAATGTTGTGGACTTTTTGCCGTGAGCTTCACGTTGAAGTCTTCAATTTTGTGCTGCCCTTGAACTTTGTGCATTGAACTGTCTAATGATTTTCAGTTGTTCCTTGAAATGGTAAGCAGCATCATACGGATTCATCTATTGTTGGTCGTAGTCTCACATTTGTAGCGTCTTTTCATGAATTTCACTGTAATGATCTGAGAACCTGTAACCTGCAACTATTTAGCAGACATGGATCAAAAGCACCTATTTATATGTAATGTGATTAAGAATGGACGATATAATAATGCAAAATTTTGATATGAACAAATACCCCCAAACTTATCTTTTGCTCATCCCAAGCAAAACCAATTTTATTCTCGAAAAATCCTAACCTCACTTTCGCATGGAATCGCGATTGCACTGATCTCGTGCAACAAGCCGTTAAATCTCTAGGTGTCCCTAGTAGGAGGAGTGTTGTCTCCTGAGGGTTTTCAGCGGATACTACCCACAAAATCCGATCAATTTGGCTGTTGACTCTAATTCTTCAATTCAGTATTCTAGTAAGAAATTCTATTATCTTCAACTTAGAAATTTTCAACCCGTATTTTTCATACTCACTTTTCATTTAACTTAAGATCGTATATGTTCTGCAAATTTATTATGCTTTCAGCATTTTCTGAATTTTCCTTCTAAGGTGCAATCTCAACTCAAGAATTTTTATCATCTTTACTGAAGATATGAGGCCTATCTTTCATTCCTATCTCTCATCCAAACCCCAATCATACACCCCTACGTGTGTGTAATTTTTACCCCTACACTTGGAAATTCAATTCAAGCTTGCATACTCTTGTCCATCGTCCAAAGTACTTTTTAGTTGGTGAAGAAATTGCTCACACATTCTTCATGCGACCGTTAATATTTCTTGAGGTACTAAACGACCGATTACAAAATGTGCTTGGCATTTAGGCGTAATTCCTCGTCTTGTAATACCTAAGGCTTAGCGGTGACACCTAAACCAGTTGGTCTAAGGCACTAGGTGATAAAGCACCCTCGCTATATTTTTTATTTATGCTGTCTTAAGCAATTACAAAACCAGTGTTCATTTTTTTCTTTATTCACCATTTATACTTTTATTTTATTTTCCTTCATACTAAGTTTTTTTAGACAAGAGCATTTTAAGGTATCCTCTACTATTCCAAGTTTCAAGATGTGTGTAAGTGCGTGTAGTAGGGTATATATTTTCAGAATTTAGACTAAAGGTTCAGAATTTATTTTTCAGACTTACACTTCAAATAAAAATTTCAATACTCTTCTCTTATTTTGACTTAGCCCAAGAACTGAACTCAAAATTTGCCTATTTCTAAACAAACTGTAAGGACGTATATTTTCTATAGTTAAACTTTAAGAAAGGTTATTTTTAGGGTTTTTAATTTACTAAGCTTAAGATCTAGTTTTTCCTAACCAGTCAACCGTCATGTTGAACTTAACTCAAATATGGCCAAAATTGAAATTTTCATTTTTTTAAAAAATTTTTGATTTTTATGGGTTTTAAAATAAGTATGCAAAAATATACACATGAATGCGAAGGAAGAAAGCTTACCGAGCACACCCCCAAACTTAAACTTGACAGTGCCCTCACTGTCAGTCTACACTAAGAGGGTTAAAATTGTCGGCACTCCCCTGTTTGTTTATTTTTTTTATTTAAATTTTTATTTTTATTATTATTAACAGAAAAACAAAATATATATACATAAAAAGGTCCCCCCAAACTTAAGTGAAACAGTGTTTCCACTGTTTAAGCGTTAAAGTTCAGAGTTAGGGGGGAGAAAAGCACAGTATCAAGCTATACAAGGCCTTATGCAGGCCAAAGGTTAGCACCAACCATTCAAAAAATTTATCGTTATAATGGTGTGGTTGATGAAAGAATATGTTGTATGGAGCCAGGAAGAAGTGGGGAAAAGATAAGTGGTGTAAAAGAAAAGATTTACATCTCGATTTGTAGAGACGAAACAATAATGGTGAACGAGAATGTGGATGATTAGGAATGGGAAGAATGGTCATATTCTCGTATGGGATAAGAAGAAATGGTGGTGGTTCGACTTCTTCAGGTGGAGGTTGATTAATCACAAAATCCGTGTCGTTTAGGAATGCGAGCTCGTCGGCGAAAATATTTTCGAAACTTTCATCGATGGTCCGATTGAACGTTTCAATGTCAATAAGTGTCGCGCCAGAATTCAACACACTTGATTTTTCAAAAATTATGGAGGAAGGAGACTCGTAAAGCTCATCTACCTTATTCTCAAAAGAGTCTAAATCAAGTTGTTTTTCTAAAATTATCGAACTCAAAATATTGGATTGTGATTCATTAACACTTGCTATCATTAAAGGAAGATTAGAAGAAGAACCAGAGAAAGTGGGAGAAAGAAGTGGAATACAAACTTGAGGGTGGGGATGGAGTGTATAAATTAGCATAATTTGTAATGACCGATATGTAAATAGCGATTGTGTTAATCTATAAACCTACTGAGAAATGAGGTCAAATCCCTCAAGATTCGTGAGAAAACATGGGTACGTCGAACTTGGGAAACCAGACATTGAAAATGAAAGTGATACGGTTTCTTGCGCGGTCGGAACGATGGAAAGGATGAAGGGGAGTGATTTAGGAAGGGTAACAGTTAAAGGTTCAAGAGGGTGTACACAGTCAGTGGAAGGAACATGATGAATTGGAAAATCCGACTCATCAAACAAAACTGGTTTATCCTCAATACTATCCTTATAATTCCCCTCAAAAGTTATCTCATCCATGCAATTATCATCAAAATCCAGACGCATATGAAGTTCAGGAAAAACAGTTAATGACTCGGGATGATGAATTGGGGAGAGAAACTCATCCAAATATGTGGGTTCATCATCCAAAATATTCCCAGCGTCAATATCCTCGATCAAGTGAAAATTAAATTTCTCAGACACCTCATCAAAAGCATGGGTATCAATTAATTCATGTTCTAGATTGGAGGTGTAGAGGTCAAAAGGATTGGGTGTGGGTTCACTCGAAAGGGACCCTTCACAATCAGGTAAATTAAACACTACAAAGTCGCACAACTCATTAAATGTTCTATCTTCAACTGGTGAATCACTTGGGACACTTGATAGACATTCAAAATCGGAGTTGTGGGATTCAATTGGGGATGGGTAGGTTTGATTTGGAAGGGTGCACAGCTCACTCTCACCACTCAAATTCTCAATCTATCCTACCGCCTCATCATACATTGGAAAATTTGGAACTAGTTGGAAACTAGCTACCGGGTCACTAGGTTGTATAAGGGAGGCCATGGACGCATTCAAATCCATCATCTGTTGGTATGAAGCTACCATAAAATCTTCCAACGACTGTTCCAGACTAGACATGAGTTGTGAAGGCGTTTCAGTAAAAGATTTAAAGTTGTTTGGATACTGGAAACTCACAAATGGCTGTTCAGAAGCAACGTCTAGAGAAGGTGCAAAAATCGGGTAGGATTGGTAGGAATTGAATGGTTGGACAGGAGTAGGATCAACATTTGGATAAGAAGGTGAATGGAATTGTTGATCCAAAGAATTCGCAGTGGTGAAAGGAGTGAAAGATCAGTTACGAGATTGTTCAATATGTTCAGCAATAGACATGGGTTTCAGAGTTACAACAGGACTCGATAAAAGAGTATCAACGTAAGAAGGTGGTGAAGGTTGAAATGGTTGATACATGGTGGATTGCTGAGTCCAATTGGTTGTCCTAGACGCGTATATTCGATCTTTCAAAAAAAAATTGGGTATGGAGGGGTCGTTCGAAATTCGACCAAAACAAGAAGCGTAGGAAGTAATGTCTAGTTGAGAGTACCAAAGTTCAGCAAGAGTTTTGCGAAGTGGGGTACCCATGATGTGATGAGAGAAAGGAGAAGAAAAAGAATGTGATTTTTTTTTTAAAAAATTTGTTTGTTTTTGGAGTTTTTGAAATTTTTTAAAGTGTTTTTTTTCAGAAAGAGTTTTTGCAAGAATTTTTACGGAACTACGGCACAATTTCAATCAACCACAGTTTAAACATGCATAATCAAATCTAGAGCTAGGATTTTCTAAGTCAACTAGACTGCTCATAACTGTTCCAAAGCGATAAGTTGTGAGATATCCCTCAAATCGCCTCTTCACCGCCAATTGTGGCCAGATAAGCACAAATGAAAAAAGGAGGGTTCCGCTCACGAATCACCGTGAGACGGGCCTTTTAAAGTTACCTTTCTCACTTGTCTAGCCTAGGCATCACAAAGTCAGGTTTAGATAAACGACTGAATGCCTACAACCTTCCTCTGTCCTAATGAGCACGACAGTCCTTAGTTGGCCGAGTGTAGATAATTTTTTAATTAACTCAAGGGTGATGCATATGCTTTTAGTGATTTTTGGGGCCGTAGGAAGGGTAATGAAATCTCCACCTAATCTTGATTGGTGTTATAGCCCCTTATATTCCGTATTAATTATGCAAAGCAGTAACACAAAAAAAATCTAAAACACTTACAAAATTTTTTTTTATTTGGCAGCGCAAAGAATCCTGCACAAAAACAATTTATTGGATAGGAGAAAAAGAATCTGTGCAAAGAAACCTGCAGGAATTTTTTTCAGTGGAGTGCAGAGGAGAGGAGATGAGAAAAGAGATACTTACAAAGAAAATTGGGTGCTGACGTCACCAGTTGACCGCGGTTCCGCGGTCAAACCCTTGCTTCTGCTGCGGTTCCGCGGCTGAACATTTGGTTTGGATCTTCAAATTTGGTTCTCTGTGCTGAGTTGGTTTTCCGCTACTTGTTCAGATCTCCTGAATATTGATTTGTTCACTGAATTTGCTCCAGATCTGAAACAGAGTTTGCTCCAAACCTGCACACTTTCACAAAAACCTTTCAAAAATAACAAGATGATTTTGATTTTGATTTTTATTTGTTTTAAAAATTTTCAATTTTTATAATTTTTTTAAAAAAATTTTATTAACCCGAAATTACACAAATAAAGAGACTACCGTCTCCCCGGCAACGGCGTCATTTGATTGTTTGATGGTTTTGCGTGCGTTTTAAATTTAAGAATACCGCAATCAAGACGGTGTCGCTTGGTAGCTAGCCGGTTGAGTACGAGTCGGTCCACAGGAAAATGGTGTTTATTCTTTAAGTTCTAACAAGTTAAGTCCTATTTTTGGTAGGTTTTGTTTTAAGATCTAAGAATGAGATTAAATTGATTTAAAGGCTTGCTAGGGATAGGATTTAGGTTAGTTCGAAAATAAGGATTCTTCTTACTTCTATCAATGCCCTAGTTAAGACTATAGGTGTTAGGGTAATAGTCAACAACGGGGATTAGCACGATTAGGAAGAAACATAGTTTCTTCCTTTTGGTCCTTGTCCGTTCGTTCTTAACTCTTAACCCTAACCTCCAGTTAATTCAACCACAACCGGTCTTGTTAGTTATATGTATGCCCTAGAGGCCATTACTATACATAGGATGTATATTGTAGTGGATGCTTGGACATATATAGGAAGGACTTTCTTGCTCGACATGATAGTATGCTATCTGGTTGCTCTTTACCTTAACGTGTACACTGATTGTCTCTCTGTTACATGTTGGTAAAGCCCTTAGGATGTGTACTTTACTACCTGGACTATGATGCGGATTATACTAGTGGGGACATGGTAGTCCATAAGTACATCCTTCAAGGTCCCTAGTCGAGGGTGTATCGAGACGGGGCATCGATATACCAGAGTAGACTAGCGTATACCTTCTCGACCCATTCAGATGGGCGATGGATGATCCCAAATCCATTGGTGTTTGACATCAGAGATGATATACGGGTGCTCAGTAGAGACTGGGTACACTGGACGGACTCGCCGAGAACTCCCAGATGGTATTATACCTTACGTCAGATGGCAGTTCTCTGGTGACACTGGTACAGAGTAGTCTGTTGACCCGAGATCGTCATAGAGTCTTGTGTGGTTCCCACTGTGCTTTGATTTCCACCTTACCACGTCCAAGAGGGCATGCAAAACGGTGGTTTTTGGGTACAGTCCCGAATCACATGGAGGCAATGAGCGATAGGAGGGGATTCGTCTCTCCCGGTATAGGGAGTTGATGTTGCGCTGTGTTCGATTGGCTATAACCGGAAATCCCTGGCCAGGGTTGCTGAGATTTACTGGTAAGAGTTACCAGTAGTTTCTCGAACTGTTATAGACCTCATATCGACACGACTTATCGAGCTATTGGGGTCTGACGTTTACCACCCCTTGGCGAGATATGCGACATATCAGACGACGAGACCGGACTGTACGGTAAGTGTTACTGGTTGGATTCACAGGAGTGTGAGCGGGCTTGCTCGTCGATCTTCTGATCGCTCAATACCCGGGTGGCCGTTACGTTTAGCAGACCGCTTGCGGCTTGTGGGTGTTTGATTTGATCATCACCTGCTGCCGGCGTATTGACGAGTCTTTAGAGTCCTACACAGAGGTTTCCTGGCTCAAGCGAAACGAAATAGGAGCGCATATGAGATATGTGCGGGACCGAGAATAATGCGTGTATGTGATACCGTATTTCATTCTCACGATGAATGTGTCGAATGGTTGTATGCGATATAACCTAGTTATCGAATCAAGGATTGATTCGATAAGCCGATACATTGTATACTAGTCGGTTGTGTGCGACATGACCGGATCATTGAATCAAGTGTTGATTTGATGATTTAATGTATAATTATATATTTGATATATTACTTTGCATTAACTAGTATTGGTTCACTTAAGATGGATTTTCTCACTTGATATGCACATTGTATATGTGATATACTTTTGTGCACTTGATTGTATCATGTTTGATGATACATGTTAACTTGAGTTTGTGTAAAGATTAAACCATGGTTATGTAATGGTTAGGGTTTTGTTTTTATTTATTTATTCAATGATTTATTTATTTCTTTGGCATAAAAGAGAAAATGGTGGCTTTCTTTGTTTGATGTTGAAGCTTCATGAAGCTTTGACTAAGTCACCATTTTTGTCTTCATGCTTAACCCTAACCATTCACCTAACCCTAGTTTACTCTCTACACTTGACCATGGTTAGAGTATGATAAGTATTCATTTTTCTTTTCTATTTTAAATACTTATCATATTATGATCATCTTCTTCTTCTTCTTCTTCTTCAAGAAGAAGCTTGCTACCAAAAATGGCATCTTAAGAAAAAGAGTGAGAAATCCAATTCTAAAGTGAACCCACCTCCTATTTCTTCATCCTCTACCTCTTGCCAAGTAGCATAGGGTGTTTTCTTCACAAGTTTCATGGCTTGGTGAAGTTGGAGCTTGATCTTGTGTTGCCTCGACGTAGATCATCTTCGGCATCGAAGTCGACGACCTAGCCCGCCCATTTCTCCGATGAAGCCGATGCTTGAGTCCGGGATCCGATATGGACAGCGAGGGGACTTCATCACGGAGCTATGGAGGTGGAGAACCGGATCTACAAAGGTTGTAGCATCTTTCTTTTAGTTAAGTTGTTAACTAGTTTCCTTTGTCGCCTAAAATCTAGTTAACGATCCGTATTAGGGTTTCTCGGCACTTGTAAAATTTCAAATTGGCATGGTTGATGCCTTGTGAGACTTCTAGTGTGTGCCTAGGATCCCTACAGGTCTAACTAAGGAATCACCACTATAATTTAGGATAGGGTGCCGTAGTGAGCGCGGTGTGGTTGAATTAAATAGAGTCCGTATTTCAAAATTATATGAGCAAAGAAAGGAGTGAGAGAGATTTCCTTCTCTCAAACCTTCCCCATCCTAACCCTAACAAGTGAGAAATTACTCACTCATTAGGAAAGTGACGATAAAATTCATTTTTTTGTTTTATTTTAATAGACTGTCTAAATTGCAGATAATAAAAGACAGATAAAAAAATTTCAGGAATTAAATTCAGATAAAAAGAATGCAAGATAAAAATAAAAATATCTTTATTGATGACCTCTCAACAAGTGCATTACAGCTGGAATTAAAATTTTAATGTAAGAATTAAAAAGAGGCATGTCTCATTAGGCTTTTGGCTTTCCTATTTATAGATAGAAAAAACCCTATATTACATTCTGATCCATACATGAATTTACCAAACTACCCTAAGAAGCCGGATCAAAACACTGACACCCACCGACACATGCACCGACACGTGCACTAAACGGCCGCGGAACCGTGGTAGGAAGGCATGTTTGGCCGCGGTTCCGCGGCCAATTGGTGGGATCTCTGGCTCGGTTCTTCAGGGTTGCTTCATGTTGCTTTTTCCTTCTGTTTTCTTCACTTGGTTCCTCAGAATCTCTTCTATTTTCTTCCAGATTTCCAACAGTGCAGAATATTGTGGACTTTTTACCGTGAGCTTCACGTTGAAGTCTTGAATCTTGTGCTGCCCTTGAACTTTGTGCATTGAACTGTCTAATAATTTTCAGTTGTTCCTTGAAATGGTAGGCGGCATCATACGGACTCATCTATTGTTGGTCGTAGTCTCACATTTGTAGCGTCTTTTAATGAATTTCACTGTAATGATCTGAGAACCTGTAACCTGCAACTATTTAGCAGACATGGATCAAAAGCACTTATTTATATGTAATGTGATTAAGATTGGGCGATATAATAATGCAAAATTCTGATATGAACACAAACTCTAACCCTAATTTTCCCTATAAATACCCACTCTGTTTTTTACCCCTTCACACTGAAATTACCTACAAAAACACTCAAGAAAATTCCAAGATCCTTTTGTGTGCAAGTGGAGTTAACAAAGGGCGAAACTCCGACGAACTTCCGACGACAACTCAAGAAGTTTCTGACGACGAAACGATGCACCAGAAACTCCCACCTCTTCCTTTTTCTCTCCTATAGCCAATCATCCAGTAAGCCCCTACTTCTCTTTCTTTTCTCTATTCTAAAAATATTCAAAACTAAAACCCGACGGAAGCGGAGTTAGTCCGACTTCCGATTCAGTTTTCTTTAAAAACTACAATCTTTCTTAATCAAGATACCTTCATATCATCACATATTGTTCATTAAATATTAATAAACATCTTTAACAAGTTTCATCACAAAAGATTGTTATATGCATCTTTTATCGCAATTTTACATTAAAATACCACAAACTTTAGTTTTCGACATAAACTCTATCATACCTTTATAGCTTTAGATAACTCACGAGATAATGACCTATCTCCTCACAACACACATATCTAACATAGCATGATAGAATTTGGGAACATAGATTTGGGAAAATATGACTTTATATATAACTACCTTCAACTTATAAAACCGTTTTCTATAAAGAAGTGTATTTAACAAATCTTTGCAATTGTGCCTCTACAACCCATTTTGGGGAACCCGTTCGGTATGGTGTGGATTATCGCACATCCTCGGGTTTAGTAGAGTGAGATGCAGACCTTTGTAAGGAGCATACGATCTCGAAAGATTTTTAATACAATTTTCTTTAGAAAATGTAACTTCTATTATAAATAAAACTTATATTTTTAATAAATAAATATATACGTAATTAATATCAAAATATTTATTTTTAATATTTATAATATTACACATTTCCAAAATTCAAGAAAAACATTCCATTTACAAGAAAATACCAAACAATTCTAATAAATTCAAATAAATACCTTATACTTTAAAACTAGGTCATATTCACTAGAAATTTCACATTGAATAAAAGAAACATCTATGAAAATTCTAAAGATGATAATTAAATACTTGAGATATATTTTGAAAGTATAACAAAACTATTTTACATAAAAAAACTCAAGTTATACTAAATTACAATAAGGACCCTAGTAAACATAGGTTTAAGCGGGACCGATCTCTTGAGCCTCAGGAAGCTGGAGATATGGGTGCATGCCTATTTAAGGTAGATAACTTAACAAACGGTGTTATCAACACGGTAATTGTCTTTGAAAAAGACACAAATCCTGCCGTCCATGTGCAGCAGTTACCGATAACATCAAAACATAATTCAGGACTTCAAATTCTTTTATAATTATCTGACTTAGATTGAGTCTCAATATAATCAATCTGACTTGAATATGATTCAAGTATGAAATTACAAAACTACAATCAATCTATTCAATCTATATTGACTAAACCAAACCATGGATACACATCCATCTACATGATTCTCCAGTTACATCCATTTACTGATATCATGGTTCCGGCAAGTCATCCATCTATATAAATCAAGACAATATAATACAAATAATACAATCAAGATACCGTGGGGTTTATAAGGTGTAGACTAGTACGGAAGGTGTTAAAAGTGGCACGAGGCTGTAACCATAATACACCTAACCTGAATATCCATTGTCGTTGTACCGTGGCTCAACGGTTTATTATGCTCTATATACCTTAGTCTCCGGAATAGTGGGACTCCTTTCGTATACAATGGCATTCTTCTGTACCAAGCTACAAACAACAGCGTTAACACTAAATACAACATTATAACAATATACTCCATATTTTGTCTATTCCATTCTTGTCTATTTACGGGACTTACCGAGCGATTTGTTTGCTGACAACATTCTCTTTCTTTTCTTTGGAATGTCGTCAGTGATTCAGACTCACTGGAGATCGAGCCCACCTGCGAGGACTTGGACCAGCTAGCTTTCGACCCGGAGCTCTAGTTACTTGTACATTTCATTTCAGTATTTCATTTCCGTTATGCCACTGTTTAGGCATTGCTTTCCATTCCATGTATTTACTTTCCAGATGTATTGTAAAAAGAATGTTAATAAATAAAGTTGTTGTTTATTTACATCTTGTCCTCTTGTGTACATTTACTTTTATATTGCTTAGATACGCTTAACGTGTTTACTTCTGAGTAAATACGTAGCGGCCCGTCGCATCCTCTGCCCGTACACTGGGAAGCGGGGCGTGACAGCTTGAATACTACTGAATATTCAACTGAAATGATGGAGGGCTACGGCTGGTTTTGGCGAAACCGTGAACGTAATGAACTTGATTTAATCGAAGAAACCTGATAGCTTTTAAAGGAGTAGTTTAAGCTCCGCATTTAAAAGTTTCTGTTTTGAAAAAACCGAGTGGTTTTAAAATTTTCCCGACGATTCAGCTTTGGTTTGTTTGCTTTGCATTAATCTAATGCAGTCCCATCATTTACACCTATCATCACAGAGAGAAAAGAAAATACCATGTCCGCTTATGCCATCCGCATTCGCCACTGGGCCCATCTAACACCGTTAGGTTACTTAACTAATGCCAGAGCGGGGGCTGGACTAACGCGGGTGCAAAACATAAACAACGTCTACTATATAGTATATATATAATAACCATTCGTCTCACGCAATAATAGGCATTCCAGATCACAGATGAACATATTGGATATACTACGAATTCCGCATTTCGTGTAAGCCTATAACGAAAGACAGATTCCACGGTCGTGATGAATAGCCAAACCCCACCCTAGACCCCTATGGGTGCGGCAAACTACCCGCCAAATTCCCGAAGTGAAGCATCCTTCCTCAATAAAATGAGTAGGTCACTCAGCACTTCAAAGAACCCGGTAGTTTGTGCACCCCACCTTGGGTCTATCCTAGGAGCAATAAACAGTAAAAGAAATAATACAACGGTGGCTACAACCTCAACCCGGATGTGCCCTGCAAAATATTATTACATCACTTTACAATTTACATCGAATAAAAGAAACTCTCTTCTCACATCCATGACGATCCATCCATGACGATCCAATAAAGTTCATATACACAAACCAACAAGAACAACAACACAGATATGTGCAACCCCCAACTAACCCATGTATAGCAATTAGCAAAAGTTTACGAACACATACATCACAACTGAAGATGTTAAACTATGTTAAAACTGCAACTTCAAAATACTCCATATTTCCACAACAGAGAATTAACAGTATAATCAAAATTGGCAAAATCAAACACCACCTAAAACCCTAAATCCAAGCATCAAGACCACAGAACAAAACCTAAGCCAATTCACCACAAGAAAACCGGTGAGGCCGGTTTTTTTGACCAATGTGGCTGGCAAAAAACAAGTGAAATTGACTCGTTTTTGTTCTGTGTTCATCTCACAATAAATAGAGCACTCTGCAATTGTTTAAAAAAAAATTAGAGCATCCAGAAAATTTGACAGAAACTTAGATTCTTAGTTTCGTGTTTCGTAGTTATTTCGGTTTCGTAGTTTTACACATTGTCTAAACTGTTAGTTAAGGTTTAGTAGGCTCTGATACCACTGTAAGTCAATGTCGCGCACCCCGTGGGTTCGCGGGGAGGCGGAATACGTAAAAAACGATTTTTACGGATGTCGCTACACCGACTTGAACTCCAGGATCGATGCTAAACCCTAACTAAAAAAACTGTATGAGGTTAACTACTCAAATAGAAAGTTATACCTCACGATACCATGTCCTACGGGTCTTCTTGTCGCTGTCCTCTTCCTCGTCATAAGCTCCAAGGATCGTTTCGATCGATGCCTCCTTGTCGGCCTCCTCGAGTCAAAGACAATCCACCCAAAAGTCTATAGTCCGAGCTCCAACCTCAAAACCGAGGTAACTACGGAATCTAGTTCGCTAAACTAGATTTCCTAGATGATGTAGAGAGTGTAGATGGATTACTTTGTCTCTAAATACCCTAGGTTTCTCAACACATGAGACATTAGGGTTAGAGGAAGAAGAGGGGGAGCTTGAGAAAAAGAGAGTGAAGAAAAACATTAGAATATAAAGATGGCTTTCTATTTGTGACTTGTGAAGCATACCAATAATTCACAAACATAAATATCTAGCAAGCTTGCAAAAATATCTAACATGCTTGCAAAATATCTAGCATGCTTCAATGAGTCACCTAGTGAGTCATGTCATGAGTTACCACATGAGTCACCAAGTAGCCATGCCTCATCAATGTAAACCTCCACCTCATTTCCTCCACCTCATTAATCTTTTAATCAAAAGATTAAAAATTCTAATGAGGTGTCGTCTTCTAGAAGCAATCTTGAGTAAATTACAAGAATGCCCCTCTCCGTATATACATACCCATATCCGTATTCCGAAAAATACGAATACAAAGAGACGAAAATAATCCATCAGTATAATACTAGGATCCGGCTTAAACTAAAGCCTACTAGTATTATCCACCCGAACATCATACGTGCACAAGTACACGTATGCGATCGAAGCCCTGCCGTAAAACCATACGGCCTCTACATATTTTGCCCGATACAGGGAAACCCTCTATGTGGGACTCTAAAGACTCGACACTACGCTGGCAGTGAGTTTAACCACAAGCACGTCAACGGTACTAGCTGCACGTAACGGCTACCCAGGTATCTGTCGATAAGAAGGCTGATGAGCAAACTCATCCGAACTTCTACTGAGCTTATCTGTGACAATATTCGTACAGTCTGGTCTGTTCGTCTAAGAGTATCGCATATCAGGCCTAGAGGGCGGTAATCGTCAGACCCCTAATAGCGTAATAAGTCATGTCGAAGTGTAGCCCAAAACACCCTGAGAAACTATTGGAGTACCTACCGGTAAATCTCGCTTGCCTTGGCCAAGGACTTTGTGTAATGGCTTTCCGAACACAGCGCGATATCAACCCCCAATACTGGGAGAGAAGAATCCTATCTAACTGCCACTGCCTCCAAGTGCTTCGAGACTGCACCCAACTACTACCTGTTTGCATGACTCCTTTGAGCCATGGTAGGGTAGTAATCAAAGAACAGTGGAAACACACTCAAGGCGAAGTAGCAGTGTCAAGTCGACAGACTAAGCTGTACTCATGTCACCTGGGAACTGCTACCCGACGATAGGTATAATACCAACCAGCAGTCCCCTACGAGTCATGTCCAGTGTACTCTTAACCCAATGAACACCTGCATACTATCTCCAGTACGACGTACTAATGGCTGTGGGATATACCATCTCCCTTGCTGGGACGAGAAGCGTATACACTAGTCTACTCTGGAGTATCGATGCCCCGTCTCGATAATCCTACGACTAGGGACTTGTATAAGGATGTGCTTATAGACTACCCAGCCCCCACTAGTGTGACTGCCATCACAACGCTGGTAGTCAAGCAAACATTCTAAGGGCTCTACCAATATATATAAGCGATATGCTAAAAACACATGCACATATTGAGGTAGAAACAAACCAGGTAGCATACTACCACTTCGAGCAAGACTATTACTATATCTGTGTATATCCCAAACATCCATTAAGTAATATACAAACCAGTATGATACAATAATGGCCTCTAGGGAATATATCACTAACAATTTCAACCTAGTGTTGAAGTATTCCAAACTCAACAGGTTGTAATCTAGGAGCAAGGAAACACGGGCCCTCATGATAGCTTGCTTGTGTTAGTAGACATGGATTTATGATCTAGTGGGACTCCTGAGATTTCATTGGATTCACGTATGAACTACCACAACACCCCGTGTATTCTACGTTACAGTTAAAATTACCAGCCTTGCTCGAATCCATGAATACATCAAGTTTCAAGATTGAGTTCATGTATATATCAAGTATTCATGTCTGGTATTCATGTATTCATATCAAGTTGTATTCATGCTTCGAGTCAAGTCATAGTGTTCAAATATACATGTTTTGCTTAAGTCACGTTCACATGTTCTGATTCATGATCAAGGGTCAAGTATATCGGTTTGCTTTTGATGTTGATTTCGTGTGTTCAAGTTCATGATCAAGTATTCGTGTTTGGTTTTAGATTCAGGTTTTGAGTTTGGATTCAGACTTGAGTTAGACTCAGACTTGAGTCAGACACTTATAACTGATTTAGATCCTGAATTATGTTCTGGAGTTATCGGTAACTGCTGCACATGAACGGGAGGATTTGTGTCTTTTTCCAAGACAATTACCATTGATAACACCGTTAAGTTTTCTACCTTAAATAGGCAATCACTCACTTTCTCCGGCTCCCTGGGGCTCAAGAGAATTGATCCCGCTTAAACCTATATTTACTAAAATCCTTAAATGTAATTTTATATAACTCAAGGTAGTTTTATGAAAAATATTTTTTAATATAGTTTTAAAATAATCTTGAGAAATTATTTATATTATTTAGGGTTCCCATGAATGTGATTTTTAAGAATTTGAAGTATTTTAGTGATAATAGTTTAACTTGGATAGTTCATGGTATTTTACTGTAAAACTTGATTTTTGTTGGTATCTTGATGGTATTTTGATGAAACTTATAATTCTTTCCTTTGAAAAATATAAGATTATTATATTTTGAAAATATATGGATTTGTAATATTTATATAATTATAAAAATTTAAAAAAAATTATTTAAGTAGAAAATTGTGTTTTTCTTAAAAACTGTATTAAAACCTTTCGAGACCAAATGCTCCGTGAGAAAGTCTGCATCTCGCTCTACTAACCCAAGAATATGCGATAATCCACACCAAACAATAGCGGGTCTCCTAAAAAGGATTGTAGAGGCTTATTTGCAAAGGAATTTTAAAATACAATTCCAAAGAAAACCGTTTTTATAGTAGATGGTATTTTAATGAAATATTGTGTTCATAACTAAAAAATATGTTCTAAGAGTGTCATACTATGGAAACCATGTGTGTATGTGAGGGGTAGGTCATTATCCCGTGAAGTTTTCTAAAGGTATGATACTAAATGTGAAGTTCATGATATTTTAGTGTAAAAGTTAAGTTAAAACTATTTTGCATGATATTCTTAATTAAAAATTGGTTCTAAGCATTGGTTATATGATTACAAATATGGTGTAAGAATACAAATGAAAAATATGTATGAAAAAGTGGAATTTTAGAGGTTTATAAGAAAATGTCGGTGTTAACTCCACTTCCGATATATTTTATGAAAAGAGACTTTCATAGAAGAAGGAGAGGGTTTGGAAGGGACTTACGAGTGAAGTGGTTAGAAGGAAAGTTTAGAAAGAGGGGGTTGTCGTCGTGATGTCGCGGGGTCGCCGGAACTTGCTTCGATTCTCGCCGGAAGTTGATCTCTTACTAACTCCACTTGTACTTAGAAAATTTTGAGAATTTTGGCTATAATTTTCAGAATGAGGAAGGGCTAGGGCATGGGGTAGTATTTATAGTGTGGAATTAAAATTTCGGAATTAAAAAGAGTGAATTAAAATGCATTAAAATGATAATAAATAGGGAATTGAAGGGTTTTTGTTTCATTGCAGAGCAATCAAACAGTGCAGGGGAGTTAGGTGTAGGAGAAGGGTCAGGTGTGCAAAGCCCGGGCCTTATTGTCTATGGGGGGACCGTAGGTGCCGGCCCAATTGATGATCTCGCCGGTCGTTTGGTGAGGGAGAGCCGTCGTATTGGTACCATATGTTCACATCAGTATTTACAACATTTTGCACATGTTTGTTTTCTCTGTCGTTTCACTTTTATGTGCATTGCACGTGTGAACTTTTAGGCTTCCAAAAACTTTAAAAGAAAAATTAGAAAAAATATAATGTGTCTGATAGGATTCGAACACAGGGGCTACGTCACAGCAGTGCAAGACTTTACCAATGAGCTACAAGTTGTTTCTTGCTGTTCTTAAACAAAATTAACTTATAACTTCTACTCAGGCTGTGAAACTCTATTCTGTATTTTAACAGAAGAATTTCCGTACTAAGATTTCAGAGTCGTTACATATCAAGTTGATTTATAGCACCGTATATCGGAGGTTTGGATAGATGTGACTGATGTAGCATGACTTATCATATTCCCCCTCATTTGTGAGCGGTTTTTTGTTATGGGGACGCTCTTCCCTACAGACGCAAGCCCCTATAGTTAATTACGCTAACAACTTTCACCTGCTCCAGGCAGATCACTTCGTATCGTGTTATGTTTGTTTTATATGAGGTTGCCCTTGGATTGTATACAGAGACTAACCTTTTCATGCTTGTAGGGCACGGATTAGTCCAAATCCGTATATTAGATTTAGGGTTTTGAACTTAGGACGCAGATCTCATATAAATGAGATCTGTCAGTTCATGGGATATATGAGTTTGATCTAAGGATCGTTAGTCGTATATCGGACTAAGATTAACTTTGGAACAGTGAGCATATAGGCACAACTGATCATCAGATCATATATGAATAGCCCATGAATAATATACGGTAGTCAATATGGAGACAGTCCGTAGGGCAAAACATATTTTAGTTTAAGGACATTGCGGTCCAATATTAGTTGAAGGACATTTCGGTACATCTTTCATCTTGCGTGCACGTGTATATGTTACATGGTAAAATGAATGATGGTGACATGGTATGCGTCCAATATTAGGGTGCAATCCAATTTGAAGGCATTTTTATTTCCCTCAAAGATATACATATACATATATGTATAAAGCCAAAACTCAATATGAGATTCGCATATATATGGGATGCGTGCCAATATGAGATGTGCACATCAATATAAAAGTGCATAAATGTGGGGTATATCGATATGAGGGTGTGCATCTATATAGGATGCGTAAGGCATTCCCTTTCTTGATGAAATTTCATATCTTTCATCAAGTAAGGACGAGGAATTGTTGGTTGTTGATACCCGCCGTCTTTCTGAAAATGTTGAGGAATTACAATGACGTATATCAAAGGTGTGAAAAGATATACCCTTGAACCAAATCTCGTATATAAGGGAAAAGATCATATTGGAACGAAGGATCGTTGGTTTTATATGAGACTAAGATCAATTTGGATATCGATATGATTTGAGGATTAGTAGTCGTATATGAGACTAAGATCGACTTGGATATCATGAGCATATGGGCTCAGTTTATTTAAAATCAAAGAAGAAGCTTAAACTTCACAGACTTAGCCAATTTGGGGCTAAGATTGGGTTTCTATACCACCCAGCAGTGCTAAGCACTCGGTCACATAGCGCTCACGTGAGATACTGAGTCTCTGGCGTCTTTGAAGCGCTCATGTGTATGGCACGTGAGGCGCTGAGTCCTTACTTATGGGCGCTCACGTGTATGGCACATGAGGCGCTGTCTTCATGGGCATTGGGCGCTCACGTGTATGGCACATAAGACGATGAGTCTCTGAGCTTCTGTGTGCTCACATGGATATCATGTGAAACGCTATCATCTGTTTCTTTTTAGGGCTCGCGTAGATATCACGTGAGGCGCGGTCTTCATGGTTTCTTTTGAATGCTCACGCAGATATCATGTGAGACGCTGCATCCTTAGAGATTTAATCTCTGTTCATATTTTTAGAGAAATTAAACTTCTGTTAATGGTATTTTGATCATTAACGATCACCAAAATCACTATTTTGAGGATCTGGGATTAGGTTCTTTAAGAACTAAGTTCTTGATTATGAAGGAACTAAGTTCCTGGAGTATAAACTCCATCTTTTCATGTCATTTCTTCCATTGTTCTTTTCAACCTTGTTCTCCCATGAATCTATAATTCTCAAGAACAAGATCTTTCCGATGAGAATTAAATTCTCATATCGTGGGAGACTTATCTTGTGGATCTCAGATTCAGATAAAGAACTAAGTTCTTTGAAGGGTTAAACCCTATTTTTATATGCATGATAGGTAAAAAGGAGATATATTTCTCCCTTGTTTTTACCTTGGGTTTTTGGGAGGAGGAAGTTGATCTTTCTTCGAAAAGAATTAAATTCTCTATTGCAAAGTTTATGAGGGGTCTCCTTTTCTTGAGATTTAATCTCTTTACTCATATTTATAGGAGAAGAGAAAAATCAATCTGTTTTGAGAAAATCTCTCATTAAGAGATCATGATTGATTTCATAATCAATCAAATCGGTCTTAAAGATCAACCAGTAAATTTTATTCACCATTCGATTTTTAATCCAATGGCTTTCTGTTTAACAGAGAAGATTTCTTATTTGTTTTAATAAGATTAGGAAAATATTTTCCTAACATAGAATTTAATTCTATCATATGAATATCTTATTAGGAAAATATTTTCCTAACCATAGAATTTAAATCTGTTTAACAGAAAAGATCTTTCTTGTTTTAGAAAGATCAGGAAAATATTTCACACATAAAATTTACTTCTATCGATAGTTTAATTGGTGATATTTTATCACCGTTAAATTTTAAATCTAAACATTCTCTGTTAAAAAAATATCTTTCTATATTAGAAAGATCAGGGAAAATATTTCCCAAATAGAATTTAATTCTATCACGTAAAATTTAATTCTATCAGATGGTTTAATTGGTGATATTTTATCACCATTAAATTTTAAATCCAGAGATTCTCTGTTAGAGAAAGATTTTCCATATTAGAAAGATCGGGAAAAATACATCCCAAATAGAATTTAATTCTATCAGATGTGAGTGTTTCAAATTAGGGCGCTCACGTATTTTGCATGTGAGCGCTGCCATAAGAATGTGGTAAGGGAACTCACATGTTTAACACGTGGGTGCTTACATGTTTAACATATGGAGGCTATCATAAGATTTAATCCTATCTGAAGCCGATCCTCACATGCTTTGCATGTGAGTGCTCATATGTTTAACACATAAGCACTGCTATAGAATTTAATCCTAACTGCAGCGGGTACTCGCGTACTTTGCACGTTGGCGACTGTCATAGAATTTAAATCTATCTGAAGCCGCTACCCACATGCTTTGCATGTGAGTGATCGCGTGTTTAACACGTGGGGGCTGCTCTATATTTTTATAAAAGGAACAGCAAGTTTTGAGCCAAAATTTTTGGCGGAAACAGACACCCTTTTATAAAAGGAATTCCTTGCAAAAGATTTAGTGGAAGTGTAGTAGAACTGGAAATGATTTCGGAACCACAAACGATTACTGAAAATTTAATAGAACCTAATGATTCGATTGGATTCAACAACCACTCCATAGATTTTAGTAGGTAACCTTAGCCATCCGAGAGGTACTTCGGTTTCCTCGTAGACGGTGACAGGGAGGTTAGTATCATGGTTATGATGGCCCTACTAGTTATCAGCTGGCTATTGATAAGTAGTGACTTCCGGATGATGGACAGATGCCAGATATCTAAGTTGGACTCTACGCACTTCAGCAAATTATGGAATTTGTTGGGTGCTTCTGAAAGGGTAAAACCCATTATGAGCAATTAGATCTTTCGAGATCAGTGCAGGTGGAAAGGTGGTAACCTAATAAGGCTAAACTTGTAGTAAAGAGTTTTCATCAAATACCCGCGGTGGATTGTGATGAAACTTTTACTTCGGTGTCTGTGCTGAAGTCCATACGGATATGACTTGCCACAACTGCTATTCAGGACTATGAGATCTAGCAAGTTGATGACTATAACATCTTTCTAAATGGGAATTTAGAAGTGTACGTGTATATGACTCTGCCAGAGGGTTGTTAGTGGGAGCAGGTGTGCAAATTGCTTATGTCTATTTATAAACTAAAGCGGGCATTGCAGAGGTGGATCATCTGTTTTAGTGTGACAGTCAAGATGTTTGACTTCATCAAAATAACAGATGAACCTGGTAAGAAGGATGTAGAGAGTACTGTCCAAGTATTTAGATGACATACTCCTGATAGGAAGTGATATTCCTATACTATAATCGGTTAAACTGTAGTTGTGACAAAAGTTTCTCCATATAAGATCTGGATAATATATCAGGGATTCTGGTAACTAGATCTATGTCGTTAGATCTAGATTTGGAAAGTGTCCCAATTTGGGTATTTGGACACCATTCTAAAGGATTTTAGAATGGAGGACTCCTGGCGTAGTGGTGTACCCGCAAAAAATGGAGTCGCCCTCTCTGAAGAGATGTCTTCTAGACTGATGAGGGGAGAGACTCGCATGAATGAAAAACCAATTACTTTGCCGATTAGGTCAATCATGCAATGTCAAGTACCAGACCAGAAGTTGCATTTATACTTAATGTAGTAAGAAAATATTAATCCTGGAGAAACAAAACGAAGCGGTGAAGAACATATCAGGATGTTCTTAGGATGCGGTAATGGCTGCCTCCTTCAGGAGGCGATTACCAGTTCTAGTTTCCAAGGTGACCTGAATGACAGAGTGCCTGTCAGAGTTATAGGTTTACTCTCTTCTGAAGAGCAGCATGTTGGACGGAGTTCAAAGCAGAATACTAAGGTAGACATAGCACGGATTGCTGATTATGATCAGCGGATAATACAGCACAAGAAGTTTGTTAGGTAAAATTGTTCATTTATAAAGTTGGTCCCATCAGGTATCCATACAAATTCTAAGGCAGGGTATCGTTCAGTTCATAAGATGTTTAATCTTAGCGAAGTTGAGATATAGAGAGAGAGAAAGTTAGAAGTATTGTAGTGGATCCACTCACTGAGGCTATTTCTCGAACACACGAGCTATTAGTAGAGAAGTTGGATATTCGGTAGCACACAAGCTGTGGGTATGCGATACCGTAATAATTATCCTTAAGTGCAAGTTGGAGATTGTTGGCTATAGTGCCCTCAAGGCAATTGTTATAATTAAAAGTAAGCGATTACGGAAATTGAGAAAGGACTTATACAGGTAAAACAGTCTTACTCGAGATGATAGTATGCTATCTGGTTTGTCTTTATCATTGATGTGTATACATTTTACTAGTTATTACGTGTCGTTAATACATAATGATAAAGCCCGTAGGATCTTTGCTTGACTACCAGAGTTATGATGGCGATCATACTTGTGAGAGCTTGGTAGTCTATAAGCATATCTTTAAATGTCCCTAGCCATAAGAGTATCAAGACTGGGTATCGATATTCTAAAATAGACTAGTGTATATGTTTCTAGACCCCGACGAGGGACGGTGGCAGGTCTCATAGCCATTGGTGTGATGCACCTAAGATTGTATACATGTGCTCACTAAAGGTGAGTACACCGGACGGACTCGCCGAGAACATCTAGATGGTACTATACATATCGTCAGATAACAGTTCTCAGGTGACATGAGTACAGGTAGTCTATTGACCTGAGATCGTCATTTTTCTTATATGAGTTCGCATTGTACTTAGATTGCTACCCTACCATGGCTCTACTGAGACATGCAAACATATTTTAGTTGGGTACAGTCCCGAGCCACATGGAGGCAATGAGCGATCATCAGGGATTTGTCTCTCCCGGTATAGGGAGTCGATATCGCACTGTGTTCGGTTGGCTATCACCATAAATTCCTGGCCAGGGTGAATGTTATTTACTGATTGTAGATCAGTATTTTCTCGGTGGGTGATAAGCTTGACACCGAAACGACTTATCGAGCTATTAAGGGTCTGACGTTATCCACCCCTCTAGACTTGGTATGCGATACTCTTAGATGAAGAGACCGAACTGTACGGAAATTGTCACTTACAGGCTTTGTAGGGATATGGATGAGTTTGCTCGTCGACCTTCCTTTCGTTCAATACATGGGTAGCCGTTACGTACAGCTAGTGCCGCTAATGTGCTTGTGGTTAAACTCACTGCCGGCATATTGTCGAATTTTTAGAGTCCCACACAAAGGGTTTCCCGGTTCAGGCGAAACGATGTAGTAAGTGTGTATTTAAATACGCATTCAGGTTCGATTAAATACGCGTATTTAGTGCATGTACTTTAATCGGGCGTTTTGATAATACTGGCAAGTTTGAAAGATAGCTGGATCATTGTGAGCAAGTATTATATCTCTCATTATCTCTCTTTTGGTATTCGTATTTTTATATGAATACGGTATTTGTATTTTAACACGAATACGGTATTTATAAAAATACAATTATTTGTATAAATACGGGTATTTGTATTTTAATACGAATATGGGTATTTTTATCTCAATACGAATACGGTTGTAACACCCTAGTTCATTTATACCAGTTCTGGTTCATGTATTTCTTTATTTATGGTATTTTCCTGATTTATTGTGTTTTGGGTGCGAATAGTATATTTGACATTTGTATTTGTATCCGACCCGACCCGCATGCTTGAAACATGTCTTGATTCATATTTATGGTTTATCCTGACTTGTTACGTAGATCCGTATACTTTCATTTTAATTTATACATTCTGCATACTGGCATTTATCTGGCATCTGCATTTTCAATATAACATTTTAAGTCACATAAAATATTTTAAAAATATATTGCATGGCCTGCATGATACCCCAGCCCCGTGGTAGCATCCGCGCATCTTGTTCTCATCCCGTTCAGTGAAACGGACTTGTTTAGATGGCTACGCGCATGTACCTGCATCCGTTCTTGGGGGTATGCATTTTCGTTACCCGGACATTCATTTTTTACTTTGGTCGTCGCATATATTTTTTATATTTTGAAACTAAATTTTAGACCCGACCGGGGCATGTTTTGGACTATGTTTGTATTTACCAGAATATCAAATTTTATTTATATAATATTAATTTTATAAACTGATACAAATTAAAATTTAGTTAACTAATAAAAGATTTTTTAAATTTAAATCTAAACTAATTTCCTAACAAACTAACAACCCCTTTCTCTCTCTCTCCTCTGCATATATATATTTATTTATATATATATTTTTTATTTATTTTTTTCTTTCCTTATTTAATACTCAGCCTCTTCTTCTTACTTCTTCTTCTTCTTTCTTCTTTCTTTTTCTTGATCTTGTTTCTTGATTCCGGTGATCACCGCCGGAGCCGTGCTCGTCGCTGACGATCCGAGTGATTCAGTGAACGTACCTTGCCTGTGTGATCACACTCTTACCTGGCCTGGACCAGTCCCGCGTGCCGCGTATGCGTTGCGACGATTTACCGACGTCGAACGTGCCGTGTGTATTCGTCGCGTGATTCGATCGAGGCAAGTTTTCTTGCTACATGCTATGTTACTATATTTACATCTATTTGAATAAATATAACACTTGTATTTTAAATCATGCATCTCATGTTTAGTTTTACAGTTTTACGATATCCGTATGCATCCATACATGTTATTTCACATCTAGTGCATGCAAACCTATCTTGTTACATACTATACTATAATATACTACACCCATTTAAATAATAGTATTACATATTGTTTAGTTATGCATCCATATTACAGTTTTACCGTTTTCGGATACCCGTTTGCATCCATATCATTTAAAATATATATTGTCGTAATATTTCTTATTATTATCTTTAATTAGTTTATAATCTGCATTTTATAATGTTATACAAAATATAGTTTGAAAATATTATAGTTTACACATGAAACATCGTTGCAAAGCGGATACGACAAATCTGAAATTTACTGTACACCTTACCTTATAAAATTCATTATAAATCATAGAAAACTTATTAGTATACGTTCTTTAGTTCGTTAAGAAGCTAACTCAGAATACTATAACTCTATGAAATATTTACTTGCAAAATAAATTGTTTAAATAACGTAAAATGCAAATGAAAATATCTCTAAACTGCTGTCCAGGGAAATTCCAGCAGCAAACTTTCAACTTCGAATGTTCATAACTTTTTATAGGAACAACCTGAGATACTTTAACTTATAAAAATCAAAACCTTATTGAATTATCTTTGTTTTGGTATAATACAGGTCCCTTTTGAAGAACGTTTGTTATTTTTAAGCTATTTTACAAATCAGGGTGACGCTGAATTTCTGAACGGAACTTTCTTGTGCATGGTTAATCAATACCACTTTTATAGTTATTAATCGGTTTGAATATGTTATCGATGTTAATATTATTATATCAATATCTATTTAATAAATAATAGTGCTTGTGTTTTAATATTCAGCAAATTTTACCGATTTACAGTTTTATAGTATCCGTCTGTATCCGTACGGTTTATTACAAATCTAGTTGCACGCCGAGACCATATTATTTCATGTTACTGTTGTATTAGTGCACCATGCTTGATAATGTGCATCCTACATAGTCATGATGTAACCCCTGATAGATGTTTGTGCATCCATGCTTTCATCGTACATCTATGCCTTTACCGTGATTCGATACTTGCTACATTTTATTGTTAGGCATTCGCTTGATACCTGTGCACTACCTGACATGACCTGATATATCACTACTTGACATGTTACCTGATCCTGTTTCTAATGCCGACAATCCTGACATGTTGTCCCGATGGACATATCCTGTTGTCTGTATAGACAAACATGTTCCTGCTTGATCCTGTGTTGGCATTAGCTCCAGATTTATCAATACCTGACTTGAACACATAACTTGGGGGTATGGGGAAATCAATGATGAAACCTGACTTGTAACTTGACAGTTCGATGCTTATACTGATCAGTTTTACGGGCTAGGCCAGCCCCGGAATGATGATGCTGACATCATTCATCTGTACATGTTACCTATTTACTGCCTAGCGGCACGTCTCGGATTCAGCCCGAGAATCTTGACCGTGGTCCCGAGCATGCACGGGATACTATTGAGTTATATCGACGATTCATCAAATTGATTTCACAAACTTGAGAATAGTTAACCCAGTAGCACGGTTTAGTTTCACCGCTGCACTTCACATATACTGTTACACTTCACTGTTCTATATCCCTGCTCACTTATTACGTTCATGTACCCTTTTATAACTCATGACCGCATGTCTTGTTACCTTCTGTTCATTTATTATTGTTTGATATTATGACGCACTGACGTCTGGGTTTTGCATGGCCCAGATCCTCTACCTTTGTCGCAGGCTGATCAAGAGTACTTCCGCCGTTAGGCCGAGCAGTGAAGATCCAGTTAGTATCCAGTTTAGTTATGTTTTACCTTCTAGATTATTATTGTTTATTGGATCTATTACTTCCGCATATTATTTCTTGACTCGTTATTCTGGCTCATGGACATGTACTAGATAGTTTATTTTACTTTCCTATTCTTGATATCTTATTTACAGCCGTAATGTGACTGTGGAGGGATGTTTCTTATCCACAGGTAGCATGGTTGGCTCTGTCACATGCCGATCTTAGCGCACTCTGGGAAGCGGGGCATGACAGGGTTTGTTTGGTATCAGAGCCATAAGATTTAGGTTAATCGGGTTTGATTCTTTTGTTGTTGGGTATTGGACCCAATACACGAATTAGAAAACCTGTAATTAGGAACATGTCCTGCCACATTGTTATCGTGATTCTTGAATCATATCTTTCTCTTGATCCTTGTCTTGACGATATGCAAACAACTTTGCATCTCGGCTTGAAACCTTTTGGTTCCTTATTGTTTCTCCCTGTTTCTTTGATTCTGATACTAGAATTTGGGCGACTTAAGTGGAGTTATGTGATTATAATTATGTACCGCAGCATGATTACAATGCGGTACTCTATTTAAGTAACTTGGAGTCCTAGTCTTGATTCACTTCCTTGTTTCATGGTCATTATATTGCCTTGCTTCTTTTTCTTTCCAGTTCATGTTTTATCGCAAGCTTGAATTCTATTTACCGTGCTTAATCTTCTTCAGTATCTTGGCTTCAGATGAAGTCATTTCGGTATCCTACTCGTTCATATTTTCCTGCATTAGCATCATTCGATTCTGGTGCATCCCATTGTTTGATATTGTCTTAGGAATGGATTTCTCGACACTTTCCACGCTCACATTGATTGTAGGGCAAAGAAAGTGATTTTCCAGATTCCCGGACATACGGAGTTTGTTTTGCTGGAGGAAGCAGTTCTGTCGGGCCAGTCGAGTTTAGGGCTAGGCCGACACACAATGTTCTTTCGTCGATGGAATTTGATAAGGAGGAAGCGCCAGTTGTAGTTCGAGAGTTCATGGACGCGTTCGAGGACATCTCGTGTTTACCGCCAAAACGAGATGTGGAGTTCGCGATCGATCTTGTTCCTGGTGCAGCGCCAATCTCAAAGGCGTATTATCCGATGGCACCAGTGTAGTTGGAAGAAGTCAAGAAGCAGATTACCGAATTACTTGAGAAGGGTTGGATTCGCAGCAGCAATTCACCTTGGGGAGCTCCAGTTCTTCTAGTCAAGAAGAAAGATGGCACAAGGAGGATGTGCATCGATTATCGAGAATTACACCGGGTGACTATTAAGAACAAGTACCCGATCCCTCGCATTGGCGAATTATTCGAGAAACTCAGTGGCGCGAGGGTATTCTCGAAGCTGGATTTATGATCCGGATATCATCAGGTCTGAGTTAAATCAGAAGATATTTGCAAGACTGCGTTCCGAACTCGGTATGGACATTACGAGTATTTAGTGATACCATTTGGAGTCACGAATGCACCGGCGATATTTATAGACTTGATGAACCGAATCTTTTCACCATTCTTAGACCAGTTTATAGTGGTGTTCATCGATGATATTCTGGTCTACTCGAGGAGCATTGAAGAGCATACAAAACACTTGAAGATCGCACTGCAGACATTAAGGCATGAAAGATTGTACGCACAGATGAGAAAGCACGAGTTTTGGCTTGAAGAAGTGAAGTTTTTTGGGGGCATGTCGTATCTGGAGATGGAATCGCCGTTGATCCTGAGAAGATTGCAGCAGTTCAAGATTGACTGATTCCGAAGAACGTAGCAGAAATCAGAAGTTTTCTTGGACTTGCCAGATATTACAGAAGATTCATGGAGAATTTTGCTCGTTTGGCTGAGCCTTTGACCAAGCTTACACGAAAGGAAGTACCGTTCGTATGGACGGATAAGTGTGCATCAGCTTTTGAGGCGTTGAGGCAAAGGTTGATAACTGCTCCTATTTTGACCGTACCAGACGGTTCCGGAGGATTAGTAATTCACAGCAACGCATCTGGGAAGGGTTTGGGATGTGTTTTGATGCAGCATGGAAAGGTTATAGCTTACGCATCGAAACAGTTGAAGACCCATGAGAAGAATTATCCAACTCATGATTTGGAGCTTACAACGGTGATTTTCGCTTTGAAGATTTGGAGACACTACTTATTGGGCGAAATGGTCGAAGTATTCACCGATCACAAAAGCCTAAAATACGTGTTCACACAGAAATAGCTTAACATGAGGCAGCGTAGATGGTTGGAGCTGATGGCTGACTACGATCTTGATCTTAAGTACCATCCGGAAAAAGTTAATGTAATGCCGGATGCGCTTAGTCGGTTGTCAGCTATTCGGCTGTTGACTGCACAGAAGGAGCTTATCGAAGATTTTCGAAGATTCGAGTTGGAGATCGTGCTACCGCATTCTTCGGGACAGTTGATGCAGCTGCAAGTACAGTCATCATTGATCGATAATATTAAAGCAGCGCAGTCGCACGACCCAAGATTGCAGAAGTTTAGAGAACAGGTTGAAGCAGGACTTCGAATGGACTTGTTGATTCATGAAGATGGTTCATTGCGATTTGGTAGCCGTTTGTGTGTGCCGAAGGGAGACATTCGCGAAGAAGTTATGAAGGAAGCACACAGTTCCGCATATTCCGTACATCCAGGAGACACGAAGATGTATCTTTATCTACGACAGCATTTCAGGTGGGAAGGCATGGAAAGGGAGATTGCTCGCTTTGTAGCGAAGTGCTTGGTATGTCAGCAAGTTAAGGCTGAACATCAAAGAGTAGCTGGTTTATTGCAACCACTTCCGATTCCTCAATAGAAGTGGGAACATATAACCATGGATTTCGTGACATTTTTACCGCGGAATCCAAAGGGCAACAATGCAGTTTGGGTGATTGTTGATCGATTGACCAAGGAAGCTCATTTCATACCATTTCGAGTTGGTCAGTCAACGGAAGCATTAGCAGAACGGTACATGCAGGAGATTGTGAGATTGCATGGAATACCTGTGAGCATCGTGTCCGATCGTGACACCCGATTCTTATCGCACTTCTAGAGGAGTCTAGAGGAAAGTTTGGGGACGCGATTGAAGTTTAGCAACGCTTATCATCCTCAAACAGATGGCCAGTCGGAGAGAATGATCCAAACTCTTGAAGACATGTTCAGAGGTTGCATGTTGGACTTCAAGGGTTCGTAGGAGGATCATCTACACTTGGTGGAGTTTTCTTACAACAACAGCTTTCAGGAGACTATTCAGATGGCTCCATTCAAAGCATTGTATGGTCGCAAGTGTCGTTCACCCGTTTGTTAGGACGATGTTGGAGAACGAAGATTGTTGGGACCGGATTTGATCGTGCAAACTATAGAGAAGGTTAATACTATCCGAAATCACATGAAGGCAGCACAAGATCGGCAGAAGAGTTAGACTGACACATCGAGAAGACCTCTAGAGTTCGCTGTTGGTGATCTGGTATTCTTGAAGATATCACCAACTAGAGGAGTGATTCATTTTGGGAGTCGAGGCAAGCTTAGTCCTCGATTCATGGGGCCTTTCGAGATTTTGGAGCGTGTTGGAGAAGTGGCTTATCGATTGGCGTTACCATAATTTTTGGCGAATGTTCATGACGTGTTTCATGTATCTCAACTCCGTAAGTATGTCCGAGATGAAACACACGTGCTGGATCATTCGGAGCTGACTGTAAGGGAGGATTTGACCTTTGACGAACGACCGATGTCGATTGTTGATCAAAGAGAAAAGGTCCTTAAGAATAAGGTTATCCCTCTCGTACTTGTTTCTTGGGGAAATCGCTCACACGGAGAATCGACTTGGGAACGAGAAGACGAGATTCGACAGAAGTTTCCACACTTATTCTTGTAGATTCTCGATTGTTTATCTTTCTTGTTCCTGAATTTCGAGCTTTTTGTAGTTGGGTATAATATAACACCCTAGTTCATTTATACCAGTTCTAGTTCATGTATTTCTTTATTTATGGTATTTTCCTGATTTATTGTGTTTTGGCTGCGAATATGATATTTGTATTTGTATCCGACCTGACCTGCATGCTTAAAACCTGTCTTGATTCATATTTATGGTTTATCCTGACTTGTTACGTAGTCTCGTACACTTTCATTTTAATTTATACATCCTGCATACTGGCATTTATCTGGCATCTGCATTTTCAATAAAACATTTTAAGTCACATAAAATATTTTAAAAATACATTGCATGGCCTGCATGATACCCCAGCCCCGTGGTAGCATCCGCACATCTTGTTCTCATCCCGTTCAGTGAAACAGACTTGTTTAGATGGTTACGCACATGTACCTGCATTCGTTATTGGGGGTATGCATTTTCATTACCCGGACATTCATTTTTTACTTTGGTCGCCTCATATATTTTTCATATTTTGAAACTAAATTTTAGACCCGACCCGGGCATGTTTTGGACTATGTTTGTATTTACCAGAATATCAAATTTTATTTATATAATATTAATTTTATAAACTGATACAAATTAAAATTTAGTTAACTAATAAAAAAATTTTAAATTTAAATCTAAACTAATTTCCTAACAAACTAACGACCCTTTCTCTCTCTCTCCTCTGCATATATATATATATATATATATATTTATATTTTTTTTCTTTCCTTATTTAATACACAGCCTCTTCTTCTTACTTCTTCTTCTTTTTTCTTCTTTCTTTTTCTTGATCTTGTTTCTTGATTCCGGTAATCACCGTCAGAGCCGTGCTCGTCGCTGACGATCCGAGCGATCCAGTGAACATACCTTGCCTGTGTGATCACCCTCTTACCTGGCCTGGACTCGTCCCGCGTGCCTCGTGTTCGTTGTGACGATTTACCGACGTCGGACGTGCCGTGCGTATCCGTCGCGTGATTCGATCGAGGCAAGTTTATCTTGCTACATGCTATGTTACTGTAATTACATCTATTTGAATAAATATAACACTTGTATTTTAAATCATGCATCCCATGTTTAGTTTTACAGTTTTACGACATCCGTATGCATCCCTACAGGTTATTTCACATCTAGTGCATGCAAACAAATCTTGTTACACACTATACTACAATATACTACACCCATTTGAATAATAGTATTACATATTGTTTAATTATGCATCCATATTACAGTTTTACTGTTTTCGGATACACGTTTGCATCCATATCATTTAAAATATATATCGTCGTAATATTTCTTATTATTATCTTTAATTAGTTTATAATCTGCATTTTATAATGTTATACAAAATATAGTTTGAAAATATTATAGTTTACACATGAAACGTCATTGCAAAGCGGATACGACAAATCTGAAATTTACTGTACACCTTACCTTATAAAATTCATTATAAATCATAGAAAAATTATTAGTATAAGTTCTTTAGTTCGTTACGAAGCTAACTCAGAATACTATAACTCTATGAAATATTTACTTGCAAAATAAATTGTTTAAATAACGTAAAATGCAAATGAAAATATCTCTAAACTGCTGTCCAGGGAAATTCCAGCAGCAAACTTTCAACTTCGAATGTTCATAACTTTTTGTAGGAACAACCTGAGATACTTCAACTTATAAAAATCAAAACCTTATTGAATTATCTTTGTTTTGGTATAAGACACGTCCCTTTTGGAGAACATTTTTTATTTTTAAGCTATTTTACAAATCAGAGTGACGCTGAATTTCTGAAAGGAACTTTCTTGTGCATGGTTAATCAATACCACTTTTATAGTTATTAATCGGTTTGAATATGTTATCCATGTTAATATTATTATATCAATATCTATTTAATAAATAATAGTGCTTGTGTTTTAATATTCAGCAAATTTTACCGTTTTACAGTTTTATAGTATCCGTCTGTATCCGTACGGTTTATTACATATCTAGTTGCACGCCGAGACCATATTATTTCATGTTACTATTGTATTAGTGCACCATGCTTAATAATGTGCATCCTACATAGTCATGATGTAACCCCTGATAGATGTTTGTGCATCCATGCTTTCATCGTACATCCATACCTTTACCGTGATTCGATACTTGCTACATTTTATTGTTAGGCATCCGCTTGATACCTGTGCACTACCTGACATGACCTGATATATCACTACTTGACATGTTACCTGATCCTGTTTCTAATGCCGACAATACTGACATGTTGTCCCGATGGACATATACTGTTGTCTGTATAGACAAACATGTTCCTGCTTGATCCTGTGTTGGCATTAGCTCCAGATTTATCAATACCTGACTTAAACACATAACTTGGGGGTATGGGGAAATCAATGATGAAACCTGACTTGTAACTCGACAGTTCGATGCTTATACTGATCAGTTTTACGGGCTAGGCCAGCCCCGGGATGATGCTGCTGACATCATTCATCTGTACATGTTACCTATTTACTGCCTAGCGGTACGTCTCGGATTCAGCCCGAGAATCTTGACCGTGGTCCCGAGCATGCACGGGATACTATTGAGTTATATCGACGATTCATCAAATTGATTTCACAGACTTGAGAGTATTTAACCCAGTAGCACGGTTTAGTTTCACCGCTGCACTTCACATAAACTGTTACACTTCACTGTTCTATACCCCTGCTCACTTATTACATTCATGTACCCTTTTATAACTCATGACCGCATGTCTTGTTACCTCATGTTCATTTATTATTGTTTGATATTATGACGCACTGACGTCTGGGTTTTGCATGGCCCAAATCCTCTACCTTTGTCGCAGGCTGATCAAGAGTACTTCCGCCGTTAGGCCGAGCAGTGAAGATCCAGTTAGTACCCAGTTTAGTTATGTTTTACCTTCCAGATTATTATTGTTTATTGGATCTATTGCTTCCGCATATTATTTCTTGACTCGTTATTCTGGCTCATGGACATGTACTAGATAGTTTATTTTACTTTCATGTTCTTGATATCTTATTGACTGCCGTAATGTGACTGAGGAGGGATGTTTCTTATCCACAGGTAGCATGGTTGGCTCTGCCACATGCCGATCTTAGCGCACTCTGGGAAGCGGGGTGTGACAACAGTATTCGTATTTTGATACGAATATGGATATATGTATTTTGATACATATTTAGTTTTATGTATGTATGTGTGTGTGTGTGTACACATACAACTTTTTCCACTCAATTTTAGAAGCTTTGTGAAGAGTGTGGATGGGTGACTCATTGAGCCGAGTCACTCATCTACCCACTCTCCACAATTAAAAGAAGAAGGGAAAAGAAAAGAGTATGTGGATTATTCATTCTTCTTCTTCCTCTTCTTCTTGATGTTATCTTCAAACTTTGAGAGGAAAATTTGAAAAGAGAGAAAGCATGGGAACCACCACTACATCAATCTTACAATCAATTCTTAGCAAGTTTTGATTGTGAGTTTCTTCACTTGATTTTCTTGTGTGAAGCTATAGCTTGATTTGAACTCGTTCGGGTGGATCATCTTCGACAAGGAAGATCGGCGTTCAAGCTCATTCCCGATGACTTCGAAGCCATGTTAGAGTCATTGCAACTGTATAAGGGTATTCCGCAATTGCGCAGACATGCTACAAGGTAGCTAGCCCACTAACCTTGCATTTTTAATTATTTAGTTTAGTGTTTGGAATCGATTGTAGGGTATTGGTCGCTAGTGCTTACTTTAAAATTTTTGTTTTCGTTTCTGCCTTCACCGTGAGTCTTGCAGCGCGAGCACTAGGGTCCTTACAATCATTACATGTAGATAATCACATTATAGGCATGTTGTAAACATTATCACAGGCAGGTAATCACATTACAAGCATGCGGTAAACAACACAGAAATGGCATAGTCAGATTTCCTAAGAATCCCACGTTTCAATTAAGCCACAAACGAAACGCGACATTCTTCGTTCGCGTGCATAGCCCATACACAGCCAAACCAAGACCCCTACGAGCGCGGCGAGCCACCCGCCAATCCTAGAAATGAGGAAACCTGGCCTCAACGCCATGAGGGGGCTACCCGACGTTTCTGGAATCCGGCGGCTCAAGCACTCCATCGCGGGTTTGTCCTATACCCCCTACAATCGTGGCGAGAAACCCGCCAATTCTAGAATGAGGCGGCCTGGTCACAAAGCCTTGAGATGGCCACCTACTTCATTCTAGAACCCAGCTTCCCAAGCACTTCTCCGCGGGGTAATCCTATAACCTGTATTATATACGACGACGACGACCGTAGCCTGGTCGTGTCCCGACAAATAATAATACAAATAACGGCAACGACAGCCACAATCCGGCCGCTCGTCCCGATTCATTTGGCAACATACAAGAATAGAAATACATTACAAGGATTACATTCAATCTCACGAGGGGCTATTTGTTCGTGACAATCCGACCAAACCAACACACCAACATAGCAGACTCACTATGTTCAACCCCGTTAAATTGATCACTTATCAATTTGACGACGTTAATCATCATATATCAACATATGCGGAAACAAATGATTTGATAATCCAATCCAAAAGTTTCCCGAGCTTCCCAACATTCCATAGAACAAATTCTATCACCTGGGAAATATTGGGGTACACTGAAAAACTAGTTGCTAGAAGATAAAGCCCCTGGAAGAACACAGATGCAAAATGATGCAGTTGGACCGACCTAAGCGACCAAAAGACTGACCTGGTCGAGCTGGCCACATCATTTTGGGTCTGTGTTATCATTTCAAAACTATATGCTAAAAAATTTTCAGAGTGAAGTTTTAAAAAATTGCAAAGACTAAAATTCTAGAAACTATCTCGGTGAAAATTTTGATTTGCGGTTATCATATCGGCAAGTTAGAGTCTGTGGGCATGCTCTGATACAACTGTAGGGATTCTTGTTCTCTCTAGTATACAATGTGGAAGCGAAACAATGTAACAAAAATTTCCAAGACTAGCACAAGCATCCACAACCAAGAAAACACCAAAAGACATAAAACTTGCAACAAAAAGGAGCTTAACTAGAAGTGTTTGGGACTACAAACTTTGTAGCATCTTCAAAGCTTCTTGGATGAACTCTTCCTTAGCTCCTAGTTGAAGGAACAAACTTGATGGTTGATCTTTGAAGTCCTAAATGATCCACTTGAGATTCTTCAAGCTCTATCTTCAACTCCACTTCAAGCTTGAAACTTTTGTGAAGTAACTTGTAGTTCTATCTTGCTAGGATGAAACTACAAGAGATGTAGTTTTGTTATCTCTCAAAATTCCTTTCTTTTGTTCACTCTTTTTCTTTTCTAAAAGTTGTGTAGAGAGAGAGAGAGATAAAGAGAAGGAGAGAGAAATGATTTTCATAAATGAAAAGATAAATATTAAGAATGAGATGGAAACCTTTCTCATAACCCTAATCTTTTCTCTCCCTTCCACTTGTCCAACATATTAGGATGGATGTGTACCCTAAAATATCAAGTCATCACATGGCTACCGCTTATGAGAAAGAGCAAGGTTAAAGAACAAATTCTTTTAACATTTGCATCATAATGTAAAAGGAGTGAAAAAGAGGGGTAAAATGCAAAAGGATAAATTACTAGAAATATTTATATATCACACACGCACACATATTAAATCAAAAATTGATATAATATCTGTCTTTCCAAAAGATCGTCTAGTAATTAACAAACATTCGATTAGTTTACGTGTATATACACGCGTTTAATCGAACTCCTGCATGCATCATCATGCGTACTCTACATCGTTTTGCTAAAATATGGAAGACCTCTGTGTGGGACTCTAAAGACTCAAAAATATGCTGGCAGTAGGTTAGGATCACATCCGATCAATCTGAAACACATTCAGATCAATCCACATTCGGGTTAACCCACAAATACGTCAGCGGCACTAGCTGTTTATAAAGGCTACTCAGGTATTGAACGAAAAAAATATTGACAAGTAAGCTCATCCGAACTCCTACAGAGCCTATAAGTGTTAGTCATCATACAGTCCAGACTCTTCGTCTAAGAGTATCGCATACCGGGTCTGGGAGGTGGAAACCGTCAGACTCCCAATAACCCGATAAGTCATGCTAATGTCGAGCTCATAACTGTTGGATACAGTGCCCTCAAGGCAATTATTGTAATTACAGGAACGCGGTTATGATAATTGAGAGAAGACCTATACAGGTAGATAGTCTTATTCGAAATGATAGTATGCTATCTAGTTTGTCTTTATCATTGATGTGTATACGTTTTACTTGTTATTACGTGTCGCTGATACATAATGATAAAGCCCGTATGATTCTTTCTTAGCTACCAGTATTATGATGGATTCATATACGCGAGAGCTGGGTAGTCCATAAGCATATCCTTAAATGTCCCTAATTGAGAGAATATCGAGATTGGGCATCGATATTCCGGAGTAGACCAGTGTATACGTTTCTACAACCCGACGAAGGGCGGTGGCCGGTCTCACTAACCATTTGTGTTGTGTCACTTAAAATAGTAAACAGATACTCACTGGAGGTGAGTACATTGGACGAACTCGCCGAGAACTTTTAGATGGTATTATATCTATCGTCAGATAGAAGTTCTCTAGTGGCATGAGTACATGTTAGTTTTTGACCTGAGATCGTCATTTATCTCGTGTGAGTTTCCACTGTACTTTGATTACTACCTTACCACGACTCAAAGAAGTCGTGCAAATAGATTTTAATTGGGTACAGTCCCGAGCCACATGGAGGCAGTGAGCGATTGTCAAAGATTCGTCTCTCTTGGTATTAGGAGTTGATGTCGCGCTATGTACGGTTGGCCATCACCTTAAATACGTGGCCACGGTGATGAGATTTACTGATAGGGGTTCAGTAGTTTCTCGTTTGATGATGAGCATGACTACGGCACAACTTATCGGTTTATTAGGGGTCTGGCCTTATCAACCCTCTAGACCCGGTATGTGATACTCTTAGAAGGGACCAGACTGTATGGAGATTGTCACATTTAGGCTCAGTAGAGTATGGACGGACTTGACTATCTATCTCCCTTTCGGCATATACCCAGGTAGCCGTTACGTACAGCTAGTGCCGCTGATATGCTTGTGATTATGGATTTATCCAGTAACTCATTGCCGGCGTATTGTCGAGTCTTTAGAGTCCCATACAAAGGGTTTTCCCGATTCAGACGATATGATGTAGATGACGTGTGTTGGTACATACAGGTGTCCGATTAACTGTGTATAGGCTACACGGATTTTAATCGGACGAATGATAATACTAGACGGTTTAGGATTAAGCCGGATTATTAAATAATGTTTTGATTTAATAATTCATATATATATATTTGATATATATATTCTAGTGTTATTGTTCACTATTCATTTTATCTCTCTTGGCTATTCGTATTTTTATACGGATGCGCGTATATGTATTTCGATACGTACATCGGGTTGTATTCCGTATTTATACGGAATATGTTCTAAAAGAAAGACACCTCATTTATGAATATTCATTTATTAATATTCATGGTAATGAGGTGGCTAGGTGAGGTGGCTTTGAGTATGGTTGAGGAATGTAGAAAGGGATGGGCTTCATTTGTTTATTCTAAAATTTGTGTGATATTTTTCCATAGTGGTAAAATGATTATGAAGCCATTCCATTTTTCTCTCATTTTTTTAAACACTTAGCTTATTTTGTTACATGGCAACCTCTTCATTCTCTTCTCCTCCTTCTTTCATGCTCTTTTGACCTTAGTTTTTAGTGAGCAAATGATAGCAGAAAATTCCTACATCCCCACTCTCCATTCCCAGTGAGCGTGGAGCGTCGATTGCTTGAAGCTGGAGCGTAGATCAGTTTTCTCGGGTGGATCATCTTCGGCAAGGACGGTCGCCTCTCAAGCTTGTTCCCAACGGTCTACGAGGAGCTTGGAGGGATCTTCTATGATTAGATGGACACGCATCGAAGGTTGTAATTCCTAAACCTTGCACACTTGTATTCTAGTTTAGTGTTTGGAACGATCGATAGGATTAGTTTCTAGTGCTCCCTTGAAATATTTCGTTTTTCGATTCCGCATCGGCTGCGGTTGCCACGAAGAGGGTATTAGAAACCTTCAATGGTATCAGAGTCAACCCAAAAACTAGAACTGGTTTAGACAATACGATGGTTTCGAAGCCGAAATTTTTCCGTATCTAATTCCAAGTATCCAAGTTTCTGTTGGGATTTTCAAAATCTTTTTAAAAAATTTTAAATGAGTGCAGAAGTCTCTTATTGATATATAAATTACCCAGAACAAAAATGTGATCAATCCATTAAAGAAAAACCGCCAGAAAATGAGTTTTCCCCGACATGGTCGGTTTTTTCATCTTGGATTGACCCCATTTTTTTTCAGTTGCTTGGATACGTGGAATTAGGATTTTTAGATTTGTTTGATTTTGTCCATATTTTGTTTTGTGATGTTTTCCAATTTGGGCAATCACGGAAAAACTTTCGATCGAAATTTTGGTATTGTTTAATGATCCGTAGTTTGTATGTGTGTTGTTAAATGTCTTCTAATTGCTATATGTTCAATTAGACGGGATTACACACTTACTTGTGTTATGTGTTTCTGTGATATATATATTTCTATGATGGTTTAACCGGATTGTCGTGTTGGATAGCTCCTCGTGCGTTTGCTTGTACAGTTTTGATTTATTATGTTGTATTCATTTATTCGGGACGAGCTCTAACTTGTGGCCACCATTTCCGTATTATGTATATTCTTTTATTGGGGTTCGACCAAGATACGGTCGATGTCACCATTATATATATTTCATTTCTGTACTAGGATTAACCCAAGAGAAGTTCTCGAGTAGCCGGGTTGTAAAGTGCGCTAGGTGGTCGTCTCATGGTGTTTGAGACCGGACCGCTTCGCTCTAGAATTGGCAGGTTGCTCGCCGTACTTGTAGGGGTTATAGGATCGACCCACGGAGAAGTGCCCAAGTTACCAGATTCTAGAAAGTGACAAGTGACCGGCTCATGTTATTGAGGGAGAGTTATCCAATTTCTAGAATTGGCAGGTGGCTTGCCTCATTTGTAGGGCTCTAGGATCGATGTTGTACAAGCTATCCACACGACCGGAGAACGTTGCATTTTATTTACGGCTCAATTGAAACGTGGGGCTCCTAGTTTATCTTCTATTCCATATTGTTGTTCGCATGCCTGTGATGGTTATTATCTGCCTGTGATGATTATTACTTGCCTGCGATGATATATATATTATAATTAGTATATGCTTCTATATGTTTTGCATCCGCGCTAGCCCTGTCCCCGCCCTACCGTAAGTTAAGTAACCTTACGGTGAAAATACGGGACCCCTTGGCGAATGCGGATGGCATATAAGAGCATGCTATTTTGGTTATTTCTGGTGTGTATAGAAACTTGTAATGATGGGAACGCATTATATGTATAATGCAAGGAAAATAAACCTTATGTGATGTTGTCGGAACCAATTTTTAAAACTACTTGGTTTTCTTCAAAACTATAGTCGTATTCTTTTGTTTTGCATAGAAGTATTCGATTAGGAATATCATGCACCTCATTCGATGAGGAAAGAGCCTTAATCTCTTCATGGGGAGTTCGCTCTTAAGCAAAAGTTTATGTTACTAATTTTAAAATAGGAGCTTAAACCACTACATTTCGAAGTCACTCGAGTTCCTCAACGATATCAAGTTCATTACGTTAAAGGTTTTTCGCCAAAATCAGTTGTAGCCCTCCGTCATTTCAGATGGATATCAACTAGTATTCATACTATGTGTTTTGATATTCGCCAAGGCATAGTGTTTGGTAGTTAGGGGATACTTGTCTGTTGCATGGATAGATGCATTAATCTAGGATAGACGTACAGCTGTTTTTATCTTCGCCAAGGGCTAGTACGAATGGGTCTAGATTAATCAAAACAATGACGGGTTGAACTTGACTTGTGACTTATGATGTTTTGACATTCGTCAAGATCATAAGCGCTTGGAGCAAAAACCATATCGGGAGTTTTAAATATACGGGAAACTTGCCAAATTTGCGCATACCTTCTAGAGTGTGGTAATTTTGGTTGGCTTCCGTCAAGATTATCACACGATGATAGTTGGATCCCGATTCCCACTGATGAGTAGGTATTACTCCTCGGGATATTTTCACTTCATAATTAGCTAACTTGTTATGTGTCTATAAAGTGTCAACGAGATTACGCCTCTATGAAAATAGGGTTATTTAATTGGGTCCGTGCGAAAGCATGGGAGACCTCCCTCGGAGTACCAACACTGGCCTGGATAAATGGTTAGCGAACTTGTAAAGTGTAAATGATCCCGGCTAATTCTCCTTTTAGGGTTTGAAGGAGAATTCAAGGAAACAGTGGGAGCCATCCTGATTAGATAAAATGATAACCAATCTAATCTTGGTAGAGTGCACGCTAAGTGTTTCTTTTCTCTCTCTGGTTACAGCGACCCATGACTTACCTTAAACTAAAACTCATTAACCAAGTTGACTGACCCATTTTACCATTTAGCTTTGGATTATCATGATTCATGATAAAGTCGCATATCTCCCTGTTACTCCTATTTTCCCTATGCTTTTCTCCAGAACACTCCGTATCACTACGATGGTCCATATTTCTTAGAAAGGCCATCGTATAGTTACATACGAACTCGAAAAATTATTTCAGTCGAAAATGGCCATTGGTTCTGGAGAAATTGAATAGGATTATTCAGTTGTCTCTTCCCTTTACCTTCTCTGGTTGTGAGAGCTTCTTATATTAGGAGAGTACACCAATTACGCTTATTGGATAGTTTTCTTCCAAATCTTAGACTGGTGCCGAAAGGTAGGGAAAACAATTAGCATAAGTAGGGTGTAAAGAATGTAAGATGTAGAGACATATAATGGGGTTGAAGTGAGGGCAAAGCAAATTGCAGCCAATGTCATGAATCTGGATATTGAAGAAGGTATTAATAGGAATACCCGGCCACCCCCTTGAACATTTATATTTCAGAATTTCTGTGTACTTGTAAATGAGAACTATTTTTCCAGTTAATTCTGACTCCAGGGTATGTATGTACCGTATTTGGATCTCATATCTGTACGACGTTACAGATGCTGGGTAAGAGTAGAATATTGGAAAATGGACGATTTGATCCTCAATATCAGAATTCGTAGCAATTAGGGATATTGGATTAAATCGCCTGGTTTTGCCTAACGGCAAATATTTGGTTTTCAAATAACCATTATTATGCACCAATTTTTAAAATTGAATATATGTATTTTTATTTTATAAAGTGGGATATAAATTTTGAAAATTGTGTTCCAAACATTTACCTTTATCAGTTGAGGATAAAGTAAGGTGTATTGATTAACGGTATAAGACATTCTTGACCAAAATACAGCTTTCAACTTACAACACACGAAATTGAATTAGTATACTCTTGGGACTTATACATCGTAATGTATGTTGTCTGGTGTCCTTAAGGATAAGGGGTTGGTAATCTTCATTCGGTTTACCTATAAGTTCTCTGGTTTTACATACGCATTCATTGAAATGCAAGGTTCAAAGATTTTGAGAAGTTTATATGTATAAGAATAAATTAGAGAACCATGCGTTGGAAGTATCAGGATTCTTTAAGGTGATTGAGGATGTAGATACTTATGCTAGGTATTCCGTTGTAGTGTTTTTGAGAACTTGATTCTCTCACAGGTTACTCATCCATGGATGCACTCCTTGATGAGTAATATTGTATTGGCATTTTTCCATTTAGGTGATATGCACTGAAAACACCTGCATGGCATTTGAATCTGCTTCCATCTAAATTAGTGCCTTTGATTCTATATAGACATAGATTGGTTGCATATCTTGAAGTTGTTAAGATATGGAGTTATCAGGTTTTTATTTAAAAGCAGAATCCGGACAAACTCAATGCACACTTCGGTAATGACGGTTTATAGGTTATCCCAAGCATTTGCTAGGGTTTTGCTTCTGCCATTTTCAAGATCAATAGTTACATTGTTCTTAACTCACCACCTTTTTATAAAAGGAATATTTTTGCAAAATAAACTAGTGAGAATATGGTAGAACTGGAAGTGATTCCAGAACCACAAACGGTTACTGAAAATTTAGTAAAACCTAAACATTCAATTGGACTTGACAAACCATTAGCCACTCCATATATTTTAGTAGGCAACCTCAGCCACCTGAGATACTTCGGTTTTCTCGTAAACGGTGACAAGGAAGTCAGCATCACGATGATGATGGCCTTACTAGTTATCAGTAGGTCATACAAAGTGGTAACTTCCAGGTGACCAGATACAATATATCCAAGATGGACTCCACGCACTCCAGCAAATTATGAATTTTAGACTTTGCCGGGTGCTCCTGAAGGGGTAAAACCCATTAGGAGCAAGTAGATCTTTCGAGATCTGTGCAGGTGGAAAGGTATTAACCTAATACAGCTAGACTTATTGTAAAAATTCTCATCGAATACCCGTTGTGGATTATGATGAGACTTTTACTTCAGTGTCCACACTGAAGTCCATACGGATATGATTTGCCACTATTGTTATTCAAAACTATGATATCTGGTAAGAGAATGACTATAACGTCTTTCTAAATGGGAATTTGGAAGTACACGTGTATATGACCCTACCAGAGGGTTATCATAGTCAGTGAGAGCAGTGGAAGGTGTGCAAGTAGGTTATGTCTATTTGTAGACTAAAGCATGCATAGCGAAGACGGATCATCTGTTTTGATGTGATAGTTAAGGTGATTAACTTCATCAAAATAACAGATGAATCTAGTAAAAAAAATGTAGGGAGTTATGTCCTGAGATTTGGATGACATACTCCTGATAAGAAGTGATGTTCGTATACTACAATCGGTCAAACTGTGGTTATCAAAAGATGTTTCTTCACATACGATATGGATAAGATATTAAAAATTCTGGTGACTAGATTTATGGTTTTAGAGCTAGATTTAGGAAATGTCCAAATCCGGGTATTTAGACACCATTCTAAAAGTGTTTTAGAATGAACGACTCTTGGCGTGGTAATATACCCGCAAGTGATGGAGTCTCCCTCTCTAAAAAGATGTCTTCTAAACTGATGAGGAGAAATACTAGCATGAATGACATATCATTTGCTTAGGCAATTGAGTTAATTATGCAATGTCTTGTACCAAACCAGATGTTGCTTTTGCGCTTGCTGTAGTAAGCAGTTATTAATCCAATTCTGAAGAAATAAAGGGAAGCAGTTAAGAACATAAGAGTATGTTCTTAGTGTATGATAACGGCAGCCTCCTTCAGGAGGCGGTTATCGGTTCTGGCTTCCAAGATGACCTGGATGGCAGAGATGCTGTCAAAGTTTTGAGTTTACCCTCTTCTGAGGAGCAACATATTAGATAAAGTTTCAATAGGGATACTGAGATAGGCATGGTACAGGACGCTGGTTATGACTCAACGGAGGATACAGCCCAAGAAATTTATTGGATAAAGTTGTTGATTTATGAACTTGGTCCCATCAAGTATTCAGACAAATTCTTGAGACATGGTATCGCTTAGTTCGGAAGATTGTTGATCCCCGCGAAATTGAGACATAGAGAGAGGAAGTTGGAACATTGTAGCAGATCCACTCATTAAAGCTATTTCTCGAACACGGATATTTCACAAACAGGGTTTGCGAAACTAATTAGTAGAGAAATTGGGTATTCGGTAGCACACAGAATGTGGGTATGCGATACCAAAATAATTAGCCTTAAGTGCAAGTGGGAGAATTTTGGATATAGTGCCCTCAAGGAAATTATTGTAATTGCAGGAATGCGGTTATGATAATTGAGAGAGGACTTATACAGGTAGAACAGTCTTACTCGAAATGATAGTATGCTATATGGTTTGTGTTTATCATTAATGTGTATACGTTTTACTTTTTATTACATGTCGCTAATACATAATGATGAAGCCCGTAGGATTCTTACTTGATTACCAGCATTATGATAGCAATCATATACATGAGAAATGGGTAGTCCATAAGCACATCCTTAAATGTTCCTAGTCAAGAGAATATCGAGACTAGGCATCGATATTCCGGAATAGACTAGTGTATACGTTTCTAGACTCCGACGAGGGGCGGTGGCCGATCTCACAAGCCATTGGTGTTGTATCACCTAAGATAGTATACAGGTGCTCACTGGAGGTGAGTACATTGGATGGACTCGCCGAGAACTTCTAAATGGTATTATATATATATCGTCAGATAAAAGTTCTCTAGTGGCATGAGTACAGATTAGTCTTTTGACTTGAGATCGGAATTTTTCTCGTGTGAGTTCCCACTGTACTTTGATTACTACCCTACCACGGCTCAAAGGAGTCATGCAAACAGATTTTAATTGGGTATAGTCCTGAGCCATATGGAGGCAGTGAGCGATTTTCGGGGATTCGTTTCTCCTGGTATTAAGAGTCATGCCACGCTGTGTTCGGTTGGCCATCATCCTAAATCCATGGCCACGGTGGATGAGATTTACCGATAAGAGTTCAATAATTTCTCAGTTGGTGATGAGCTTGACTCCGTCACGACTTATCGGTTTATCAGGGGTCTGACGTTATCCACCTCCTAGACCCGATATGTGATACTCTTAGATGAAGGGACCGGACTGTACAGAAATTGTCACATTCAGACTCAGTAAGGTACATACGAACTTAATTATCGACCTCCCTTTCGGCATATACCTAAGTGGCCGTTACGTAAAGTTAGTGTCGTTGATATGCTTGTGGTTATGGATTTATCCAGTAACTCACTGCTAGCGAATTATCGGGTCTTTAGAGTCCCACACATAGGATTTTTCCGGTTCAGGCTATATGATGTAGATGATGTGTGTTAGTACATACAGGTCTCCGATTAAATATGTGTACAGGCTATACGGACTTTAATTGGACGGTTGATAATACTAGCCGACTTACGATTAAGCTGGATATTTAAATCAAGTTTTGATTTAATAATTCATATATATATTTTTGATATATATATTCTAGTATTATTATTCATTATTCTTTTTCTTTCCCTTGGCTGTTCGTATTTTTATATGGATCCGCGTATATGTATTTCAATACGTATACCAGCTTGTATTCCGTATTTATATGGAATATGTTCTAGAAGGAGGATACCTCATTTGTAAATATTCATTTATGAATATTCATGGTAATGGGGTGGCTGGGTGAGGTGGTTTTAAGCATGGTTAAGAAATGTAGAGAGGGATGAGTTTCATTTTTTTATTCAAAAATTGGTGTGATATTTTTTCCATGATTGTAAAATGATTATGAAGCCATTCTATTTTTCTCTCATTTTTTTAAACACTTGGCTCATTTTGTTACATGGCTACCTCTTCACTCTTTTCTCCTCCTTCTTTCATGCTCTCTTGAGCTTGGTTTTTAATGAGAAAATGATAGTGGAAACTTCCTACATCCTCACTCTCCATTCCTAGCGAGGTTGGAGCGCCGGTTGCTTCACTAGGTGAAAGTGGAGCTTGGATCGGTTCTCTCGGATGGATCATCTTCGGTAAGAAGGTCGCCTCTCAAGCTTGCTTCCGACGGCCTACGAAGTGCTTGGAGGGGTCTTCCACGATTGGGTAGACATGTATCGAAGGTTGTAATCCCTAAATCTTGCATGCTTGTATTCTAGTTTAGTGTTTGGAACGATCGCTGGAGATTAGTTTCTAGTGCTCTCTTGAAATTTTTCGTTTTTCGGTTTCGCATCGGCCGTGGTTGCCATGGCCAGATCACTAGGAATCTTCAATAACCACCTGAGAAACTACTGATAACACTTATCAGTAAATCTCATCTGCCATGATTAAGGACTTATGGTTATAGCCAATCGTGCACTGCGCGACATTAACTTCCTATACCGGAAGAGACGAATCCCTTCCGATCGCTCACTTCCTCCATCTGGCATGGGAATATACCTAACTAAAACCTGTTTTCATGGCTCTTTGAAGCCGTGGTAGGGTAGTAATCAAAACCAGACAAGACACTATGACGATCTTAGGTCTACAGACTACCCGGTACTCATGTCACCAGAGAACTGCTATCTGACGATAGGTATAATACCATCTAGGAGTTCTCGGTTAGTCCGTCCAGTGTAACTTATAACCTGATGAACACATGTATACAATCTCCGGTGTCAAACACCAATAGCTATGGGATCAACCATCGTCCCATACAGGGTCAAGAAACGTATATACTAGTCTACTCTGGAATATCGATGCCCAGTCTCAATACTCTCACGGCTAGGGATATTTAAGGATGTCACGCCCCGCTTTCCAGAGTACGCTAAAATGGGCATGTGACATAGCCAACCATGCTACCTGTGGGTAGGAAGTATCCATCCACAGTCACATTACGGCTGTAGAGATATCAAGAACAGAAAAGTAAACTAACTATCTAGTACATGTCTATAAGCCAGAGTAAAAAAGTCATGAAATAAAAATATGTGGAAGCCAAAGGATACAATAATGAAACACCTGGAATGAAACTACGTACCGACAGGAACCTCACCGCTCGTCTAACAGCGGCAAAACTCCTAATCAGTCTGCAGCAAGGTAGAAGAATCTGGGCCATGCAAAACCCAGACGTCAGCGCGTCAAGTCATCAAGTAATAACATAATAAACAGGCAATGCGAACATAAACATGAACAAAGCAAGAGTAACAATAATATAAATCAGAGCAGTGCAGGGTAGTGTGCAGTGGGTAAACTATACTGTGCTATCAAGTTCTCTATTCTAAAGTCTTTGAAACCAAATTGATGAATCATCGATGTAACTCAATAGTATCCCGTGCATGCCCGGGACCACGGTCTAAGACTCTCGGGCTGAAACCGAGACGTGCCGCTAGGCACTAACAGGGAAAGGATAAAGACCAACGATGTCAGCAGCATCGTCACGAGGCGGGCCTGGCCTCTAAAACTGATCAGTACAAGCAGTGAACTGTTGAGTTACAAGTCAGGTTTCACCTTTGATTTCCCCATACCCCCAAGTTATATGTGTAAGTCAAGTCAGGTATCCCGAAATCAAGAAACTGATGCCAACACAGGATTAGGTAAACAGGTTTGTCTGGATAGACAACAGGAACGGTCCATGAGGACTACATGTCAGGTTTGTTGGCATTAGACACAAGATCAGGTAACGGATTAGGTCATGGTACATCAGGTCAAGTCAAGCAGTGTACGGTACCATGTTGGGTCAATCAATATGCAGGTAGCAAGACAGGTCAAGAAGCAAGCGATATCATAGGTGTACTCACAATCAATTATATAATCAAGCATGGGTATCAACAACATGATATAAGCAATGAACTAAGCAATAGGCAGATTCATTCAATTAGCAATACGGTTATCAATTGTGTCACAGAGATGGTTTCAACAATATAAGAATGCAGTAAGACAATTATAGCCTTTTAATCATGTTAACAAGTTTAAGACTTCATAGATGCAATATTATATGTGTATATAGGTTCCACGAATGAAATCACAGTTTAAGCAGGTTAAATGTATACGAGTGTCCGAATGAAGTAAAACGGTAGAAAAGGTGCCATAAGCTACATCATCAGTGAAAGTGAAATCAAAACATGTAAATGTGATTATTAGGTTCCAAATTGGTAATTATAACAGGCAGGTTCCAAGTTTTGAAAGATAAATGATATTTAACAATATTGAACACGAAAAAGAGAAAATATAATACTAAAGTTAAATTGCAGGTTTTAGGGTGTCATTAATTATAAGTAAATATTGTTTAGCATATAGCAAGGGGTACTTGCCTCGACGGGTCGCGAATCGGGAAAACGGAACGTGAAACGTCGGCGGGGAAAACTCGCGACGGGTGCATGATTCACGAAATGAACCCAAACGATGAACAGTGGAACCACACAGGTCGAAGTACCACGCTGGAATGTCGGGATACATCGCCGGCACGGCCGGATTCCGGCGAGATGCAAAACAACGAACGATCAAGAATTGTAACAAGAAAAGAAAAGAAAACAAAGAAGAAGAGAAGGCTTACAAAGGTTCTGCTCTTGTGGTTTATAGAGAGGAGATGTGAGAATGACGACGAGGTCGACGGAGCTCCGGCAAGGAGGGGTTGGATGCTAGGGTTTCGGTTAGGGTTTGGGTTGAGTGCAGGGATGTTGCTAGGTGGTAGGAGGAAGGAGGTGCGGTGGATTGGTCGAGGGCGAGGAGTCGAGGGGTCCGGTGATAGTGGTGCGGATGGCGACGACGAGAGACCGTCGGCGAAAAGTTTATGAGGGTGCAGGCAGCCGCGGTGAAGGTGCAGGGTGCACGGGGGTTAATGAAGGAGGATGTGGATGAGACGAGGTTGAGGAGGCGAGGATGCTGGCGACGGTGGTGCCGGCGTTGGGGCTGCGGCGGCGAAGGGCACGGCGGCTAGGGTTCGATGGGGTTGGGTTTGCGTGGAAAAAGAAAGAGAAGGAGGATGAGGGGAAATATATATATAGAGGAGAGAGAGACGGGGGGAGAGACGGGGAGAGAGAGAGGATTTATCGAGAGGAGAGAGAAAGAGATAGAGAGATAGAGAGACGGGGGGAGAGAGAGACGGGGGAGAGAGAGAGAGAGAGAGGAGAGATAGAGAGAGAAGAGAGATATGAGGCGGGCCCCCGGGTTAAGATGGATTTGATTGGTTGGGGAGAAAGGTTTGTAGGTTTAGGAAAATTAATAAAGATTTCTAAGATATGTAAAATATAGCATATGGTTTAAAATATATGACGGTTTAAATATATTAAAAATTTGGGATTTTGGCGCAAAGTAAAACATTTTCAAATCGCGCCCGGGTCGGATCCAAAAATTTGAAATTGAAATAATAGAATTTTAGGCGGGATCCAAAATTTAAAATGAAGTGTTTTATGATTAAAAAGCATACCCCCAAAACGGACACACATACGTGCGCGTAGCCGTCCAAACTCGCCCGTTTCACTGAACGGGACGAGGACACGACGCACGGACGCTACAACGGGGTTAGGGGTGTCAAGCAGGCCAAGATGAATATTTTTACTTTTATTTTAGATGCCAAAAATTGTTATATGCAGAAATGAATTTGCCGGGTAAAAATTTACAGTAAGTAACAATCAAGCAAGATAAATGAAATGAGTGCCACACTACGTTCAAACTGTAACTGAAATTAGTAGCATTGGGCTCGGGTGTTACAAAGAATGTGCTTATGGACTACTCAATCCCCACTAGTATGATCCCTATCATAATCCTAATAGTTAAGCAAAGATCCTACGGGATTTATCGTTATGTATTAGCGATACGTGATAACGAGTAAAACATATACACATAATTGATAAAAAAAACCCAGATAATATACTATCATTGTTCCCCTCCGAACGACGGCACGACACATGGTCATCTCGCCTGGGGTTCGGGGCAGATGCTAATTGGTGCTATCCGTCTACCTCTCCGAAGATGCCAAGTTGATTTATGGCACCGTATATCGAAGGTTTAAACGGATGCGTCCGATGTAGCAGACTTCGTCAGATTTCCCCTCGCTTGAGGGGTTTTTGATTGTGGGGACGCTCTTCCCTGCAGGCGCAAGCCCCTGCAGTTAATTACGCTACCGCGTCGCGGTAACCACTTTCTCCTTCTCCAGATGGTCACTTCGTGTCGTGTGTGTTTATTTTATGTTTGGTTGCTCGTGGATTGTATACAGAGACTGAGTTATGTCGTCGTCCGTAGGGCGTGGACTAGTCCAAATCCGTATTATCTTAGATTTGGGTTTGGGGGTTTGGGTTTAAGGATACATTAGCCTCATTCGAGACTAAGATCGACTTAAACCCTTGTTGAGGATACGTTAGCCCAATTTTTCAGACTAAGATCAACTTAACGGGATCGTTTAGATCCAACAATAGAGCAATTAAGGGAGCCCTGTGTAAGTCCACGTTGCCCACCCCGGTACTTGCGGGGAGACGGAAAACGGAATAAAAATCAAATTTTTATGAACTTAGGCAACATGGACTAGACTATGAAGGATCTTTGCTAAACAAAAACAAGCTAAAACTAACTAGAAACTAGCTAAGTGCTAGAAAGGTTATACCTTGGGCTTTATGTCCTTCTCTCCTTGCTCCTTGGAGTGGTGGAAGGAGGTCACCTTAGTCGTCTTCTCACGTCGAAGAAAGATCCACCCGAAAGCCTCGACCTTTGGCTTCAACTCCAAGCTAGAAGTAACTAGGGTGCAAGAAGTGCTAATCCTTGAACCCTAGATGAGAGTAGAGATTATCAAGAAAGGGTTTTTCTCAAGCTCAAGTGTTTCTCAACACATGAGAGGGGAGAACTTGAGGGAGAGGAAGAACAAGAGAGAGAATGTGTATGATAGAATGAGAGAATAATAACCATTCTCACATATATGTGTGAATTATTTTAATTAGATAATTAGTGAGATAATTGTCATGGCTTAATCAAGACATGACCATTATCATTTCATTTTTAATGCAATTTGCAAGGATCAAAGAGCATCTTCCAAATGAAATGATCATGGTCAAAGTGTCAACAAGGTCAACAAGTCAAGATAGGTCAAATGGTCAACAACCATAACCATGCACAATTATTAAACTAATATCAATTAACAATAATACACACATAAGCATTAGGGTTAATAAAATGACAATAGTCATTAACCCTAATCAAAGTCCTCTCCCTCTGTCTCAAGCAACTGTGCATACGCACCCGTATTCGTGATCCGAGGAACACGAATACAATGAGAAAAACCAATCCCAAATCTATACTAGGATCTGGCTTAAACCAAAGCCCGCTAGTATAAGCTGTTCGGACAGCAAACGTGCACACGTGCGCGTATGTGAACGAACCCTGTCGCAAAGCCATGCGACCTCTACTCATTTTTCCTAAAGGCGAATAGCTCTCTGTGTGGGACTCTAAAGACTCGACATTACGCTGGCAGTGGGTTTAACCACAGACCGCAAGCGGCACTAGCTGTACGTAACGGTCCCCAGGTAGATGTCGATAAGAAGACTGACGAGGTGAACCCCATCTGAACTCCTACTGAGCCTGTATGTGACAGTCTCCGTACAGTCCGGTCTGTTCGTCTGATACATCGCATGGCGGGCCTAGGGGCGGTAAACGTCAGTCCCCTAATAGCGGTACAAGTCGTGTCGGAGTGTAGCCCAGAACACCCTGAGATAACACTGGAAACCTACCAGTATATCTCGCTTGCCCTGGCCAGGGACTACTCGTGTAATGGCTCTCCTAGACACAGCGCGATGTCAACCCGAAATACCGGGAGAGACGAATCCTGTCTAACCGTCACTGCCTCCAAGTGCTTCGGGACTGCACCCAAAAACTACCTGTTTGCACGACTCCTTTGAGCCGTGGTAGAGTAGTAATCAAAGTGCGGTGGGAACACACTCGAGGCGAAATGATAGTGTCAAGTCAACGGACTAAGCTGTACTCATGTCACCTGGGAACTGATAACTGACGATAGGGATAATACCAAGCAACAGTCCCCGACGATTCCTGTCCAGTGTACTCGTAACCTAACGAGCACCCGTATACTATCTCAAGTACGACGTACTGACGGCTGTGGGACAGACCGTCTCCCACACTGGGATGAGAAGCGCATACGCTAGTCTACTCCGGAGTATCGATGCCCTGTCTCGATAGTCCAACGACCAGGGACCTGTATAAGGATGTGCTTATAGATTACCCAGCCCCCACGAGTGCGAGCGCCATCACAACGCTGGTAATCAAGCAAAGATCCTAAGGGCTCTACTAATATGTATATCAGCGATATGCTAAAAGAAACACATGCACATATTAAAGCAGAGACAAACCAAGTAGCATACTACCATTTCGAGCAAGATTGTATATACAACTGTGAATATCCCAAGCTTCCATCAAGTAATATACAAACTAGTATGATACAGTAATGGCCTCTAGGGCATATACACTAACAATCTCCCACTTGCACTAAGGCCATGTACTGGCGTATCGAAGACCTATCATCTCGATCAGCCGCTCGAACTGAGTCTGGGGCAAGGCCTTGGTGAATGGATCTGCTGTGTTATTTTCTGAAGCAACCCTCCGAACCTCGATCTCCTGGCGATCCACGATCTCCCTGATCAGGTGATACCGCCTTAAGATGTGTCTGGATTTCTGATGGGACCTGGGTTCCTTCGCTAAAGATATAGCCCCGTTGTTGTCGCAATACAGAGGTATTGGGTCAACAATGGACGGAACCACCTGAAGTTCTCTCAAGAACTTCCTCATCCAGACAGCTTCTTTTGCGGCATCAGATGCAGCGATGTATTCCGCTTCCATAGTCGAGTCAGCAACGGTTTCCTGTTTAGAGCTCTTCCAACACACCGCCCCTCCATTGAGGGTAAAGACAAAACCCGACATGGACTTGGAATCATCCTTGTCACTCTGGAAGCTGGAGTCAGCAAAGGCCTCAATCTGCAGGTCTTTTCCGCCATACACCAAGAACAACTCCTTAGTCCTTCTCAGGTACTTGAGAATGTTCTTTACTGCTATCCAATGTTTCTCCCCAGGGTTTGACTGATACCTGCTTACCACACTCAGTGCATAAGCCACATCCGGTCTGGTACACAACATCGCATACATTATAGAGCCTACCGCAGAAGCGTAGGGTATAATAGACATGCGATCCCTCTCCAAATCAGCCTTGGGAGACATCTCTTTGGAGAGGGTGATCCCGTGACAAGCCGGTAAATTACCGCGCTTGGAATCTTCCATACTGAATCTCTTCAGTATGGTGTCGATGTACCTGGACTGCGAAAGTCCTAATATCCTCTTGGATCTGTCACGGTAGATCCGGATACCCAGAATGTATGAGGCATCACCCAGGTCTTTCATGGAGAACCTGTGTGACAAGAACCCCTTGACAGATTGTAGCATAGGAATGTCATTTCCTATTAAGAGAATGTCATTCACGTATAAAACGAGGAATACTACAGTTCTCGCTACAAATCTACAATAGATGCATGGTTCATCTGGATTTTTGATAAAGCCAAATTCCTTGACCGTCTCATCAAAACAGATGTTCCAACTCTGCGATGCCTGCTTTACTCCATAAATAGACTTGAGCAACTTGCACACCTTTCCGCTGCTCCCACTCTGAATGAAACCCTCTGGCTGGTCCATATAGACACACTCCTCCAAATGACCATTCATAAAAGCTGTCTTTACGTCCATCTGCCAAATCTCATAATCGTGGAAGGCAGCAATGGCAAGAAGGATCCGAATGGATTTCAGCATAGCTACTGGAGAAAAGGTTTCGTCATAGTCCAAACCAGGTCGCTGACGAAAACCCTTTGCTACCAGTCTAGCTTTATAGGTCTCAACCTGTCCATCTACACCAATCTTCCTTTTGAAGATCCACTTGCATCCTACGGGTTTTACCCCATCTGGAGCAATGTCCAACGTCCATACTTTGTTGGTGTACATGGACTCCATTTCGGTCCGCATTGCATCCAGCCATTTTACCGAGTCGACGCTCTGAATGGCTTGCTGGAAGCTAGTAGGCTCATCACAATCCATGATGCAATCATGTCTATCCCCGTCAATGAGAAAACCGTAGTATCTCTCGGGCGGATGAGACTGCCTACTACTCCTGCGGAGTGGCGTGGGAATGTCCTGATCTTTCAAACCCTCTGGTTCAACCAAGCTTTCAGTAATAGCTCGTGGTTCTGGAATTTCTTCCAGTTCTATTGCGGTCCCACTTAATTCTTTTTCTATGAACTGGTGTTCTAGAAAGTGGGCATGGCGAGAAACAAGGACTTTTTGTTCCTCTTCGCAATAGAAGTAATATCCCTTGGAGTTCTTTGGATATCCCACAAACTTGCACTGTACTGAGCGTGCCTCGAGCTTGTCCGCATGCTGCTTTTTTACAAAAGCTGGACATCCCCATGTCTTAATGTGATTAAGATAGGGTCTCTTCCCACACCACATCTGATATGGTGTAGTAGGCACAGTCTTAGTTGGAACTCGGTTCAAAAGGTATGCAGCCGATTCTAGCGCATATCCCCAGAACGATCGCGGCAACTCAGCGTTACTCATCATGGACCGTATCATATCCAATAGGGTTCGGTTCCGTCTCTCCGATACATCGTTTTGTTGCGGAGTGTATGGAGGAGTAAGCTGAGAGAGAATTCCATTCTCTTTTAAGTAACCCAGGAACTCGGCACTCAAGTATTCACCACCTCGATCAGATCTCAGTGCCTTGATACTTTTGCCTGTTTGTTTTTCTACTTCATTCTTATATTCCTGGAATTTTTCAAAAGCCTCGGATTTATGTTTCATTAAGAAGACATAACCGTACCTTGAAAAGTCATCCGTAAAAGTAATGAAGTAAGAATAACCGCTTCGTGCATGTGTAGACATTGGACCGCACACGTCGCTGTGTACGAGTCCCAAGAGCTCGCTCGCTCTTTTCTCCGTGTCCAGTGAACGGAGTCTTTGTCATCTTTCCTCTGAGACAGGATTGACAAGTTGCATACGATTGATATTCGAACGGATCCAAATATCCTTCTGCATGTAACTTAGTCAACCTTCTCTCATTGATGTGACCCAGTCTACAATGCCATAAGAAAGTTTTATTTATTTCTGGAGACTTTCTTTTGTGTGTATTCTGGACATTGAAAATCTGTGGTTGGTTTAATACGTATATACTGTTGTTCAGTGTACCTGACACAATCAAAACTTGATTAAGGTGAATGTTCACAACATTATTTACAAATGCAAATTCATAACCTTCTTTAGATAATAAAGATACAGAAATGATATTACAGGTTGCATTTGGTACATAATAACAACTACGCAAAACCAAAAAGTGTCCATCCGACAATCCCAGGTGATAGTCCCCCACGGCCTCAGCATCCATGCTAGCACCGTTTGCAACTCTGAGGGTCATGTCACCTGCCTTCAAAACTCTACGCTTTCTCAACGCCTGCAAAGAATTACAGATATGAGATCCTGATCCGGTATCCAATACCCAGGAAGTAGAGTTTATTGATAGACAGTTTTCAATAACATACACACCTGAAGCTGAAGCTGCAACTCGCTTCAAATCCTGTATTCTGGCCTTCCAAGCCTTGCAATCCTATTTCCAGTGACCACTTTTGTGACAATAGAAGCATTCTTCCTTCCCCACCAGCTTTCCCGCTACCTTTGTTGCTTTTCCTTTTCCCTTCGTATCCACTTTACCGACACCGCCTCTTGGTTTGGCGGAGGCTTTCTTCTTCTTGCCCTTGGCTTTCGTCCTGGACCTAGAAGAGGAAGATCCTCCTATAAACAAAGTGGATGTCTCCCTACTTTTCTGTAGGGTGCCCTCAGCATTCCTCAACATGTTCAGAAGTTCGGAAAGTTCAACCTCCTTTCCTTGCATGTTGAAGTTAAGGATAAACTGGGCGTAAGTGGAAGGAAGGGACTGGAGAATCAAATCAGTATAGAGTTCATTCTCCAACGTGGTCCCAAGGTCTGCGAGCTCCTCTATGTAGCCAATCATCTTAAGCACGTGTTCCGCTACCGATGATCCGACGGCCAACCTTGCCGAAAATAGCTTCTTCGACACTTCGTATCTTGCGATACGAGACTGCTCTCCATACAGTTCTTTTGTATGGAGAAATATGGACTCTAGGTCCATATTCTCGTGTCTCCTCTGATGTTCGTTGTCCATCGAGGCAAGTACGAGGCATTTGGCCTTCGCGCAATCAATCTCCCATGTCTTACGGATTTCTACATCCACGACGCTGGAGGTGGGACCTGGGACGGGGGGAGCTTTGGTGGTAAGTACATACCCCAACTTGTCGTAAGTGATTGCCATCTTGACATTCCTGAGCCAATCTTTGTAGTTTGGCCCTGTCAGTATGTTTTTATCTAGTAATAACTTAAGTCCGGTCATGTTGAATGGTCGCTGCAATTAGGAGAGAGAAAAGAAACACTTTAGCATGATGCTCTTGCAAGTTTAGAGTGGTTTTTAGTTTGTCTAAACTGGATGGCTCCCACTGTCTCTCGAATCCCTTCTCAAACCGTAAAGAAAGGATTAGTCAGGATCAATCCCACCGTACAATACTTGCTTAACCGTTCAGCCAGGCCAGTGTCGGTACTTCGAGGGAGGTTTTCCAACGCTTTCGCGAAGTTCCTTAATTAAGTAACCTCTTTTCCCTGTGGGCGTAGCCCCGCTAACACCTTTCTAGACACCTACTAAGTTTATAGCATTGATCGTTAAGTGAGAGTTTTCCCGAGGAGTAGCATATACTCATAGTAGGATCGGGATCCAAATATCATCGCGTGATAAAACCAAAGGAATCCTACCAGAATTATCACACTCCAAATGGTATGCAGCGCTAGCAAGTTTCAGTACTTATGAAACTCCCGATGTGGATTTTTGCCCCATGCTCTTATGACCTTGACTTTGGCCAAAATATCATAAGTCACATGTCAAGTTCTACCCGTCATTCTCCTGGTTAATTTGGACCCACCCATACCTACCCTTGACTTTGGCCAAAATGGCAGCACGACTGTCCCAAACCAACGCATCTATCTATGCTGCACATGAATACCCAATAGCTACCAATCACTATGCCTTGACTTTGGCCAAAATACATAGCTTGAATACTTTTTGACCATTCATGTGGAATGACGGAGGGCTACGAATGGTTTTGGCGAAACCGTGAACGTAGTGAACTTGATATAATCGATGGAACGAGATAGCTTTTAAAAGGAGTGGTTCAAGCTCCGCGTTTAAAAGTTTAGTTTTGAAAAGAACCGAGTGGTTTTCTAAGTGTTCCAATCGACTTTTACTTGGTTTATTTTCTTGCATTAGTTCTTTTAATGCGTCCCATCATTTAATCCTACCATTGTAGAAAATAACCAAAATATGACGTATGCTTATGCCATTCGCATTCGCCACGGGGCCCCGTCATCACCCGTTAGGTTACTTAACTAACGACAGAGCGGGGGCTGGGCTAGCGCGGCTGTAAAACATAAGCAACGCCTAAATAGTTATCATATATAAATATATAGCAATGATAGACATTACAGATCACAGATGAATACATTGGATATACTAGGAATCCGCAATCCGTTCGAGCCTGCAACAAAAAGCGGATTACACGGTCGTGGTGAATAGCCAAATACCCCACCCAAGACCCCTACGGGTGCGGCAAACTACCCGCCAAGTACCCGAAGCGAAGCAACCTCCCTCAACACCGTGAGTAGGCCACTCGGCACTTCGAGATACCCGGTAGTTTGTGCACCCCCTCCATGGGTCTATCCTAGGAGCAAAAACAGTAAAAAGAATTATACAATGACGGCTACAACCCCGACCCGGTTGTGCGGCCATACAAATAATAATAGTACATCAATTTACATGTTACAATGAATGAAAGAAAAAGCAACACTCATCTCACATCCACCCCGGCTATTCACCCACGACAATCCAACCCATTCATATACACAAACCATCATCAATCACAGATCACAGATATGCATAACCCCGACTAATCGACATATAGCGATTAGCCGACGTTCAATACATATAAACATCACAGATATAACCTTTTAGTCAAAGTGTATTGAAGTTCGGAAAAAAATACGGATTTATAGGCCCCCAAAAATAAATTTCTATTCTGGAAAATCTGGGCACATATAAACCATCTTAAAAATCCCAAAACCAAGTCATAAGAAAACTGCACCAAACTCGACTCAGTGAAGAGTCAAAACGGCGGCGGTTCCGCGGCAATAGCTTGCTATTGCCGCTGAACCGCTGCGGTTTAGACGACTCACTGGACCGGGTTTGCTGTGTTTCTTAAGAAAACCCTGAGATAATTTTTGGAGTATGACAAATTTTATTTTGAACAGAAAAAAATTTAACAGAAACTTAGGTTTTGAAAACTCGGTTTTTCGAATTTTTTTCGGTCAAACTTCCATACACTTTACTACCTAGCTAGTTTATGTTTAGTTAGGCTCTGATACCACTGTAAGTCCACGTTGCCCACCCCGGTACTTGCGGGGAGGCAGAAAACGGAATGAAAATCGAATTTTTATGAACTTAGGCAACATGGACTAGACTATGAAGGATCTTTGCTAAACAAAAACAAGCTAAAGCTAACTAGAAACTAGCTAAGTGCTAGAAAGGTTATACCTTGGGCTTTATGTCCTTCTCTCCTTGCTCCTTGGAGTGGTGGAAGGAGGTCACCTTAGTCGTCTTCTCACGTCGAAGAAAGATCCACCCGAAAGCCTCGACCTTTGGCTTTAACTCCAAGCTAGAAGTAACTAGGGTGCAAGAAGTGCTAATTCTTGAACCCTAGATGAGAGTAGAGATTATCAAGAAAGGTTTTTCTCAAGCTCAAGTATTTCTCAACACATGAGAGGGGAGAGCTTGAGGGAGAGGAAGAACAAGAGAGAGAATGTGTATGATAGAATGAGAGAATAATAACCATTCTCACATATATGTGTGAATTATTTTAATTAGATAATTAGTGAGATAATTGTCATGGCTTAATCAAGACATGACCATTATCATTTCATTTTTAATGCAATTTGCAAGGATCAAAGAGTATCTTCCAAATGAAATGATGATGGTCAAAGTGTCAACAAGGTCAACAAGTCAAGATAGGTCAAATGGTCAACAACCATAACCATGCACAATTATTAAACTAATATCAATTAACAATAATACACACATAAGCATTAGGGTTAATAAAATGACAATAGTCATTAACCCTAAGCAAAGTCCTCTCCCTCTGTCTCAAGCAAACTGTGCATACGCACCCGTATTCGTGATCCGAGGAACACGAATACAATGAGAAAAACCAATCCCAAATCTATACTAGGATCTGGCTTAAACCAAAGCCCGCTAGTATAAGCTGTCCGGACAGCAAACGTGCATACGTGCGCGTATGTGAACAAACTATGTCGCAAAACCATGCGACCTCTACTCATTTTGCCTAAAGACGAATAGCTCTCTGTGTGGGACTCTAAAGACTCGACATTACGCTGGCAGTGGGTTTAACCACAGACCGCAAGCGGCACTAGCTGTACGTAACGGTCCCCAGGTAGATGTCGATAAGAAGACTGACGAGGTGAACCCCATCTGAACTCCTACTGAGCCTGTATGTGACAGTCTCCGTACAGTCCGGTCTGTTCGTCTGATACATCGCATGGCGGGCCTAGGGGCGGTAAACGTCAGTCCCCTAATAGCGGTACAAGTCGTGTCGGAGTGTAGCCCAGAACACCCTGAGATAACACTGGAAACCTACCAGTATATCTCGCTTGCCCTGGCCAGGGACTACTCGTGTAATGGCTCTCCTAGACACAGCGCGATGTCAACCCCAAATACCGGGAGAGACGAATCCTGTCTAACCGTCACTGTCTCCAAGTGCTTCGGGACTGCACCCAAAAACTACCTGTTTGCACGACTCCTTTGAGCCGTGGTAGGGTAGTAATCAAAGTGCAGTGGGAACACACTCGAGGCGAAGTGACAGTGTCAAGTCAACGGACTAAGCTGTACTCATGTCATCTGGGAACTGATAACTGACGATAGGTATAATACCAACCAACAGTTCCCGACGAGTCCTGTCCAGTGTACTCGTAACCTAACGAGCACCCGTATACTATCTCAAGTACAACGTACTGACAGCTGTGGGATAGACCGTCTCCCACACTGGGATGAGAAGCGCATACGCTAGTCTACTCCGGAGTATCGATGCCCTGTCTCGATAGTCCAACGACCAGGGACCTGTATAAGGATGTGCTTATAGATTACCCAGCCCCCACGAGTGCGAGTGCCATCACAACGCTGGTAATCAAGCAAAGATCCTAAGGGCTCTACTAATATGTATATCAGCGATATGCTAAAAGAAACACATGCACATATTAAAGCAGAGACAAACCAAGTAGCATACTACCATTTCGAGCAAGATTGTATATACAACTGTGAATATCCCAAGCTTCCATCAAGTAATATACAAACTAGTATGATACAGTAATGGCCTCTAGGGCATATACACTAACACCCTGTTGTTTAGTTTAGTGACATCACGGTCGGTAGGTAGTTTAAGGACGTTGCGGTCCATAGATAGTTTAAGGACATTGCGGTCCAATGTTAATTTTAAGACGTTGCGGTCAAGGTTAAGGACGTCATAGTCCATGGGTTTAAGGACTCCACAGTCCACAGTTAGTTTTAAGACATCTCGGTCAAGGTTAAGGACCTCATAGTCCATGGGTTTAAGGACCCCACGGTCCGTCGTTAGTTTTAAGACATCTCGGTCAAGATTAAGGACCTCATAGTCCATGGGTTTAAGGACCCCACAGTCCGTATCAATATGTGATCATCGGGACCCGTCACCTCTTTGAAGACGTTGAGGAATTACGACGCCGAGTATCAAAGGAGTGAAGAGATGTACCCTTAAACCGAGGTAGATTAAATAATCTTTGGCCCAATTTGGAACCAAGACCAATTAATTATATTATGAGCCCATTGGCTCAGTTGAATTTGAATTAAGGACTTATGGCCAGCTTGGGCTTAAGTCCAATCATGTTTAGGATATTGGCCCTCTGTTGGTCCATTAGAGGAGAGGCTTTGCCTCTAGACACTTAGCCAATGGGGCTAAAGTTAGTGTTAAACACTAAAGATCAATCAGTGTTGAACACTGAGAATGAGATTGACAAGTTAGTGTTAAACACTGGCAGTGGAGATTTCAAATCAGTGTTTAACACTAAGGCAGATCAATGTTAAATACTGGAAACAGGGTTTTCCAGGTTGGTGTTCAACACTAAGAAAGTCAGTGTTAAACACTGTAAATAGAGTTTTCCAAATTAGTGTTTAAACACTAAGAAAATCAGTGTTGAACACTGGATATAGAGGTTTCAACTCTAATGTTAAACACTAAGGCAAGAGGGGTCACGTGGTAGCACGTTAGGGCGCCCTCAATTCATTCTATTCTGTCAAAAGTATTGAATACTTTGGAGCATCACGTGCTGTCACATGATGGGCATTTTGGTGCTTGTCCGTTAAAGCTTCAGCCAAGGGGTCACGTGGTAGCATGTGATAGCGCCATGTTTCCCTTTATTTTGTTCTACAGATAAGTGTTTAACACTTTTAATTCTAAAAGCCATCACGTATGGGCACGTGATGGGGGCTTGCGCTTTAATCTGTTAGAATATTCATTAGGGGTCACGTGGTGACACGTGAGGGCGCCCCAGAGCTTTTTTTTCTTTGCTTTTTCTTTGCGCGCTTTGGGGGTCACGTGAGGTATTGCCTCAAAGTTTTTAGCGGTGGCTCTTTACAGGGGTCACGTGGTAGCACGTGACCCTGCCTGTTTGAAGATGTGTTTATCTTTTTAAGGATCAAATTCTTCATAGGATTAAACCCTAGCAATAAACTTTAGAGGAATTAAATTCCTGTTATTTTGACAGATTTGAGTTCTTAACTAGGGTTAACCCTGGTTCTATTCATTTTGAAGGAATTAAATTCCTATGACATAGGGTTAAACCCTAATTTTAAATTGAAGGAATTAAATTCCTATGACATAGGGTTAAACCCTAATTTTAAATTGAAGGAATTAAATTCCTATAATTCTATGAGAATTAAATTCTCAAACATCCATTCCCTCTCTATGCTTTGGATCTGCATGGCAGGATCTCAACCCAATGAGAATTAAATTCTCAATTCATGGAGAGATGTGCACTTTGCAGATCCTCTGCTAAAAAGAGAACTAAGTTCTTCTTTTTAATATCAGAGTTAAACTCTTTCGAGAATTAAATTCTCTTTTTTCTTGAAAGCCTCCCCCTTCTTACCTAAGGTTTTCTTTTGCAGAAGATCCAAATTCCTCCAAAGTCTCAAGGCTCTGTATTTCTCTCTCTCTCTGTATCGATCTCTGTATATGTCCCCCTGTGTCTCTTGGCTCCTATTTATAGGAGAAGAAGCAGAATCAATTAGTTTTGATGAATCTTTCATTGAGAGATTTGATTTGTATTCACCATTCGTTTGGACCTTTGGATTATTAGGTGAATTTTATTCACCATTGGATTTTAAATCCAAAGATTTTCCTTTGTTATTTCGATTAGATTTCAAGGGGAAATCTTTCCAAGTTCAAGATTTTTCCATAGATAGGTGATATTTAATCACCTTTAAATCTTTAGTCCAATCGGTTCCAAATAATCATTTTCCTTTGGAAAGATTTGAATGATCTCTTCAGAATTTGATTCTGTTAAATAAATAGGCTTTGAAACCCGGTCACGTGTGGCCACGTGACCCTTGGTCACGTGTAGGCACATGACCCCTGGTCACGTGTAGGCACGTGACCCATTGGAATGAGCTTTCCTCTGCTTTCTGCGCTTTGTCTCCTAGCCGCTGTTCAGCCGTCACGTGCCAACACGTGACCCCTGGTCACGTGTGAGCACGTGACCTATTCTGAAGCATTTTCCTTGATTTGATCAGGGAACTGATGTGCCTTTGCCGCTGCTTTTAAATGTCACGTGCCAACATGTGACTGCTGGTCACGTGCTAGCACGTGATGCTTCTTCCGTAGGCTTTCCTGATTTTAAATCAGGAAACAAATGCCCCCACAGCGTTGTTCTCACGTGTCTGCACGTGAGTGCAACGCTGTCACTTCTTGTGACCGTTGGATTCCTCTAGGGATTTGGGGAGATGAAGCGTTTCCATCACCTCCTATAAATATTGGGGTCATTTCAGAGACGCCTCCACTCTGCTCATCTTCTTCCTTGCATACTTTTCTTTCTGAGAATTTAATTCTCTTCTTCCAGAGCTTAGTTCTCTGTCTTGAAACCATCTTCAGAGTTTAACTCTGTTCAAGTGACCATTTTCCTCAGGTAATGTTCTTGGACAAACTGTGAACTTTCACGTTCCTCTGGATTTTAAATCCAAAACAAGGGTTTTTACCCCTTTCTGAGTATGAACCCATTTTTTCTTCAAGTTTTTCCATAAGAACAGAAAACCACCTACCCTTCAAACTGTAAATCTCTTAGGGCTTAGACGATGATCCATGGAGTTTAACTCCGTTTACAGAAAAAATGCTTTTGGGAATTTAATTCCCTTTTCTTAATAAGGAATTTAATTCCTATGAAGGACTGAGTTTCTTCACATGGAGGCTTCTTAGGGTCTCTTGGCCCGAGGTTGTCCTTCTGCAATTAATGGAACAGAAGTTTGCAATGATATCTTCTGTGGAAATTTAATTCCCATGATCTCGTTTGATCTATTGTAGAGCCCAAGGAAAATTTGTCCTCTGGGGGGAAATGTGTAGGGTTACTTAAAACCCGCTCTTTTATTAAATGGGGATATTCCCTTTGTTTTATTATAACTGCTCGACCTCATTATTAACAAGCCGTCATCCTGATTCTATGGGGCCCATATGTTTTGTAGCCAATGGTCCTACCAAACAAGTCCTCTATCGCTTTCTTCAACTGTCCTCATATATCTATGCTCATATGTGTGTGTAGATATATATATATATATATATATATATACATATTGCTGGCTCCACTCTTAATAGTTTTCCTTTATTTTGTTTCAGGTGCGATGGCTTCTGTTCCATGCTTTCCCTTCGCTCGCTCGGAGGCTGCTTTTCCTCAGTCACCCTCTGATGAGGAAGCGATGGCGATGATCCGGGCTCATGACCCGAACTGCACCAACTTACTCCTATGGAGATCTTGGTACAGTCATATCATCCAGGGTCGCCGGAGTTGTTAGTTATATGTATGCCCTAGAGGCCATTACTGTACATAGGAAGTATATTGTAGTGGATGCTGGGACATATATAGGGAGGACTTTCTTGCTCGACATGATAGTATGCTATCTGGTTACTCTTTGTCTTAACGTGTATACTAATTGTCTCTATGTTACATGTTGGTAAAGCCCTTAGGATGTGTACTTGACTACCTAGACTATGATGCGGATCATACTAGTGGGGACATGGTAGTCCATAAGTATATCCTTCAAGGTCCCTAGTCGTGGGTATATCGAGACGGGGCATCGATATACCAGAGTAGACTAGCGTATACCTTCTCGACCCATACAGATGGGCGATGGATGATCCCATATCCATTGGTGTTTGACATCAGAGATGATATACGGGTGCTCAGTGAAGACTGGATACACTGGACGGACTCGCCGAGAACTCCCAGATGGTATTATACCTTACGTCAGATGGCAGTTCTCTGGTGACACTGGTACAGGTTAGTCTGTAGACCCGAGATCGTCATAGAGTCTTGTGTGATTCCCACTGTGCTTTGATTTCCACCTTACCACGTCCAAGAGGGCGTGCAAAACGGTGGCTTTTGGGTACAGTCCCGAATCACATGGAGGCAATGAGCGATAGGAGGGGATTCGTCTCTCCCGGTATAGGGAGTTGATGTTGCGCTGTGTTCGATTGGCTATAACCGGAAATCCCTGGTCAGGGTTGCTGAGATTTACTGGTAAGTGTTATCAGTAGTTTCTCGAACTGTTATAGACCTCATATCGACACGACTTATCGAGCTACTGGGGTCTGACGTTTACCACCCCTAGGCAAGATATGCGACATATCAGACGAACAGACCGGACTGTACGGTAAGTGTTACTGGTTGGATTCACAGGAGTGTGAGCGAGCTTGCTCGTCGATCTTCTAATCGCTCAATACCCGGGTGGCCGTTACGTTTAGCAGACCGCTTGCGGCTTGTGGGTGCTTGATATGATCATCATCTGCTGCCGGCGTATTGACGAGTCTTTAGAGTCCTATACAGAGGTTTCCTGGCTCAAGCGAAACGAAATAGGAGCGTATATGATATATGTGCGGGACCGAGAATAATGCGTGTATGTGATACCGTATTCCATTCTCGCGATGAATGTATCGATTGGTTGTATGCGATATAACCTAGTTATCGAATCAAAAATTGATTCGATGAGCCGATGCATTGGATATTAGTCGGTTATATGCGATATGACCGGATCGTTAAATCAAGTATTGATTTAATAATTTAATGCATAATTATATATTTGATATATTACTTTGCATTAACTAGTATTGGTTCACTTAAATTGGATTTTCTCACTTGATGTACACAAATTGTATATGTGATATACTTTTGTGCACATGATTGTATCATGTTTGATGATACATGAATGTTAGGGTGTATGTTTAGATTAAACCATGGTTATGTGATGGTTAGGATTTTGATTTTATTTACTTATTCATTTATTTATTTATTCTTTTTCGGAAAGATAAAGAGAAATGGTGGCTTGATTTGTTTTCTAGTTGAAGCTTCATGAAGCTTTGAACAAGTCCACCATATTTGTCTCATGCTTAACCCTAACCATTCCGACTAACCATAGTCTATTCTCTACACCTAATCATGGTTGCCATATGATAAGTATTCATATTTTTTCTTTTTGAAAAGGACTTATCATAATTATCTTCTTCTTCTTCTCCTTCTTCAACAATGAAGAAACCTTGCCTCCATCAATGGCAACTTGTGAAAATGAGTGAGAAATCCAATTCCAAAGTGAACCCACTTCCTATTTCTTCATCCTCTACCTCTTGCCAAGTAGTATAGGGTGTTTTCTTCACAAGTTTCATGACTTGGTGAAGTGGGAGCTTGATCTTGTGATGCCTCGACGTAGATCATCTTCGGCATCGAAGCCGACGACCAAGCCCGTCCATTTCTCCGATGAAGCCGACGCTAGAGCCCGGGATCCGATGATCGCAGCGAGGAGACTTCATCACGGAGCTATGGAGGTGGAGGACCGGATCTACAAAGGTTGTATAGCCCCTTCCCTTTAGCTATAAATTCGTTTATTTGCATTGCATCGCCTATACATCTAGTTAACGATCTGTATTAGGGTTTCTCGGCACTTGTAAAATTTTAATTGGCCATGTTTGATCACTTGTGAGACCTCATTAGTGTGCCTAGGAACCCTACAGTGGTATCAGAGCTACTAGGCATTGGATGTCGACCTATGGGGGGTTCTCACTGTGTGACAGTGTGGCGAAGCATAGGCTCTTACCCCCAGGGTGTCCCGAGACCGGAAGGTGTTCCAGCGGGTTGTAGTCCTCGCGAGGGGGCATGCGTAAAAAGTAGCGGCTGAGGGACCCGTTGGTGCCACGGCGACCCCATTGGATGGGGTGGCTGCCTGACCTACAGTGGTATCAGAGCTTAGCTAGAGCCTTAGGCGATGCGTAGACGGAGTTAGAAGTCCGATCGAACCGAAACCTTAACTCCAAAATGCTCTATGGACATTTTCTAAAAACTGGGTTTTTTCCAGATTAAAAATTCTTAAAAAATTCAGCAGGAAATTCTAAGAATTACGGTGCAAAATTGACCAAGAGATCCGTCTAAAGCGCGGCGGAACCGCGGCAGAAGCATGGCTTCTGCGGCGGTTCCGCGACCAATTTATGAGATCATCCCTCTATTTTTGCATAGTAATTTGTGTCTTCAGGTGCTGAGTTTTCTGGGAAGTTTTAATTTGCACTCAAGAGTTGAGTTTTCTGGGATTGTATTGGGACTTCGGTGATTCGATCGGATTGTCTAATCTTGTCTGTGTTTTCCGGATATTTTTTTGAATACGTTAAAAAGTTCGACCGGATATAAATACCCACTTTTTCCCCTGTCGGGAAATTTCCAAGTGTTGGATCTTTCCGTGGTTTAAAGACGTTCTAAGTAGTGCAAGTAACGCGATAGACCCTCTAGAAGACAACAAACCTTAACTCGATTATGTGACCGTCTTGAACTGCCCTTTGAACCTTAGGGTTTGGGGAAGTACGGCGTGCCACATGTGAGGCGTTGGCTTGACCCTTCTACGGCTGAACCGTTGGTACTGAGGCATGAACTGGATGTTTTTAAACTTGTTTCATGCGTTGAGCTGTTTCGGGAAAATTTGGGTGTTTGAATGTTCGATCGGAAAGTTTAACATTTTCTACTTATCTGGAATGTGATACAATAATTGGAATTCACAAGTAGTTATGAGATAACTGAATGAATGTTATAAACATAGCGATTTAGTCTCACTTGATCGGTTGCTACGGAATTTTGATGTGATCAAAAGTCCGTCGCAATCAAGTAGCGTACGCGGATACTCGCCGGATAAACTTAATAGACAGCTACACCCCTTAGCCCCGACCAAGTGACTGTAAGAGAACCCCGTCGCCGAAAGCATCCATCCGGGTGCTCGCGGCAGCGGTGTTCCGTCTTAGTGCACTTCGTCGATGGCATCGGGGGTGCGGCCGCCTACTAAAGTTTGCGACGAGTATTTGATCAGGATGTCGGGAATCTTGTTGAATTACCTGACTTGATATTGAAAAGTGTTTTCGATAAAGTGACTAAAATGCGGGGTTTATAAGAGTTAGGCATGTGATGTCTAAGGAATTCATTTGATTAGGCATGCGATGTCTATGAAGGTTGCGGATTCCAACTGTTGTAGTTTTACACTTTCTTTTATATGACCGTAAGTATAATATGTGATATCGCCGGTTTCGTTGCTATATGTCAACGACAATTGGGATGCGCATATTTACTTACGTTGATGACATGTGATGTTATGTGTTGCTGGGTATATTATATTGGATCGTCGTGTTTGAATAGCCGGGGGTTTTTATGTGAGATGAGCGTTTTTCATTTTCATTCATGTAAAAACTTGTATGTAATATTCTTTTATTGGGGCACTTCCAGGTTGCGGATGATGTCACCATTTGTATATTATTTACTTTTTCGCACTAGGATAGACCCAAGGAGGAGGGAACAAGTAACCGGGTTCTGAAGTCCAGTGGGAGACCAACTCGAGGAGTCGAGTCCGGGTCTCCTAACTCTAGAATTGGTAGGGTTGCTTGCCGCTCTCGTAGGGGTCTAGGGGTGTAGGTTTGGCTATTCATCACGACCGTGGAATCCGTGTTTTATACTGGCTCGTATTGAAAACACGGACGTCCTAGTATATCCAATATTTCATATGTTTCTTCTGCTGCGATATCTGTGATGTGATCATGTGATGTTCTGTGATAAATACTGTATATGGTACATATGATATATTATATAGTCGTTACTTATGTTTTACACCCGCGCTAGCCCTGCCCTGCTCTGCCGTTAGTTACCTAACCTAACGGTGCACGAGAGGACATCGAGGCGAATGCGGATGGCATAAGTGTACGTCGTATTTATCTGTGATATTTAGGTGATTTAAATGATGGGACTTCATTAATGTGATTAATGAAAGAAAAGAAACCAAAGATGTTGTGGAATCGAATTTTCAATAAAACAGGTAGCTACAGTTCTTGCTTTGCATCGAGGTGTTCCTTGTAGAACATCCTGCACCTTATTCGATAAGGAAAGGACCGAGATCCCTTCACCGGAAGTGACTTCTTTAGCAATAACTGACAGACGCTACAACTCTCGGTTTGTCTTTTGATTGCTTCTATAGTTTCTGCTTTGCACAGTGATATACATGATATATCCCGCACCTCATTCGACGAGGAAAGGACCGACGATCCCTTCACCGGGAGTGACTCCTTTAGCAAAACTAGAAAAGCCTCAAAAACACTCCATTTCAAAATTCATTCGATCCTACAACGATATCAAGTTCATTACGCAATAGGTTTTCAGAAAAACCTGTCGTAACCCTCCGTCATTTCAGATAAGTAGTAGTTAGTATTCGTGGTGCGTTTGTTGGCCTTTGTCAAGGCGTAGTGTGCGGTAGCTAACTGGTGCTTATCTGCTTATGTATATGATGCAGATTGGGTTAGGGTAGTCGTGCGACCTTGTTGGCCTTTGTCAAGGGTCATGCGGGTGGGTTTAATTCAATCAGGAAATGACAGGTTGAACTTGACTAGTATCCTATGGTTTGTTGGCCTTTGTCAAGGTCATAGGAGGTTAGGGGCAAAATATTATCGGGAATTTCAAGTGTTGAAATTTGCAATGAGATTGCATACCTTCTATATGATAGTTGGATCCCGATACCCACTGCGAGTAATTGTTATTTCTGGGAGAGGTTTACACATTACAATTAGCCGATCAAGTAGGTGTCTAGAAAGGTGTCAATGGGGTTACGCCTCTGGGAAAATGAGGTTTACATTAATTAGGTTCGTGCGAAAGCACGGGGGACCTCCCTCAAAGTACCGACACTGGCCTGGATGAAAGATTGGCGAACTTGTAGCGTGTAATTAATCCCGGCTAGTCTTTCCTTTTAGGGTTTGAAGGAAGATTTGATAAAAACAGTGGGAGCCATCCTGATTAGATAAAATAATAACCAATCTGATCTTGCAAGAGCGCACGCTAAGTGTTTTCTTCTCTCTCTCTCCTGGTAGCGACCATGTCACGCCTTAATCAAGATAATAATACGGATATATTGACCGAACCCACTTGTTATACTGAGCTGGGGAACGTTGGTCCCGCTCCAACTTATAATTGTTATAAGACAGAGCAGGAAATTGGGGATTACCAGAATTCCTATGCCGCCCAAACGAAGAAAGTGCATATGATGCATCTCCTTCGGGTGTGTTCATTATAAAGAACTGTTTCTCAGTATCCTTTACGTCCTGAGTATTTGATACAGGATCAGGATCCCAGATATGTAATCTATTACATAGGGCTACAGATAGGTAGAGAACTGAGAACGGGTGATAAGTTTCATGAGACAGAAAACGGGGCAAGTGTTGCAGCCAAGTCTGTTGGTCACTGTCACCCTGTATTCTAAATACATTGATTCTGAACAAATGCTAGTAGATACCGAACCTGATATACAAAATCATATCAGTCTCTTTATTAGTAAAGAAAGGATATAATTTTGTATTGTTGGATAATGTTTTGAACATTTCCTATTTCAAAAGTTGATCGGTTCAGGCACGTTATCTAAAAGCATTGACGTTCTAAATCAAACTACAGTTCCTAGTATACAGAACACACACAAGAGGAAGAGTTCAGAAATGAACGAATCCTTCTTGAGGCATTGTAGACTAGGTCATATCAATGCGACCCGACTGGCTGAAGTTACATTTAGATGCATATTTAAATCAGTTTGAATTTACATCTTGTGAAACTTGCCATTCATGTCACAAAGATAAGATGACCATAGCTCTGTTTACTGGAAACAGAGAAAGAGTTGGTGAACTCTTGGGATGATACATGTTGATGTATGTAAGGTCCTCTGTCTACACATGCCAAGACCGGTTCTTTTTACTTCATTGCATTCTCTGATGATCTCTCAAGATTCAGACATATGTTCCTGTTGAAACACAAGTCCGAACCTTTTGAGATATTCACAGAATATAAGTTAGAAGTAGAGAACTAATACGGGTATAAGTATTATGTCCTTTGATGAGATCAAGGAGGAGAATACTTGAGCACGGAATTTATGGACTATTCTAAAGGAGAATGAGATTCTCTCTCAGTGTTACTCCTCCGTATACACCACACCACGTCGGTGTATCGGGGCGGAGCAGATACACTCTATATGATATGGTGTGCTCTATGATGAGTACTACTGAGTTTCCTATTTCCTTTTTGGGAGTTATGCACTTATGAAGTTGCATACCTATTGAATAGGGTTCGAATCAGATCACAGCCTACCACTCCATATAAGATATGGTATGGGAAGAGCCCATGTCTTAAGCTAGTTAAGATTCGGGGTTGTCCGGCCTATGACTAAAAGCAAAATCCGGACAAGCTCGAGGCAAGGTTAGTTATGTAGAACTGGAAAGGTTCCATCTATACAAACTACAGCAGATGATTTGATAAAACCAAAGGATTCAATAAGTTACCAACGAACCTCAGCCTCTCCGCCGATCTAGTAGGGTTCCTCACCCACCTGAGAGATACTTCGGTTTCTCTATGACAGTGGGAGCGAGGAATGCGTCATGAGATGATGACCCAACTAGTTTCGAGCTGGCCATCAAGAGTGGGACTCTGTAAGAATGGCTGGATGCATAGCGATCTGAGATGGAATCCATATACACCAACAAAGTATGGACTTTAGTTGCTTTATCTGAAGGGTTAAATCCCCATCGGGAGCAAGTATATCTTGAGAAGATTACTTGGTGTATATGGAAAGGTTGAGACTTTCAAAGCTAGACTTGTTAAAGGTTTTCGTCATCAACCAGGCGTGGATAATGATGAAACCTTTTCCAGTGCCTATGCTTAAGTCCATCCAGATCCTACTTGCCACGGCTACATACCATGACTACGATATCTGGTGGTTGGGTGTCTTGACTGCTTTTCTAAATGATGATTTGGAAGAGAGCGTCTATAAGTACACAGGCAGAGGGCTTCGTAGACAGTGGGAGCAGCGGAAACGTGTGCAAGATGTTTTATGTGATGAAGCAGGCATCGCGGAGTTGGAACGTCTGTTTTGATGTGTTAGTCAAAGAAGTTGACATCATCAAAATGGTAGATGAACCTTGTATAAACGAAAAGGTAGTAGGGAGTATGATGGTGATCCTCGTAAAGTACGTGGATAACATACTCTTGATAGGGAAGGAGTTTCCTATGCTACGCTCGGTCGATCTCCGCTTATCACATGGATTCTCCATATAGGATCAAAGTGATACCTCTTAAATCCCGAGTTTTCATCTATGAGATAGATGTTATTTGGGTGTTAGAATACTCACTAGTTGTAGTGAGATGGTATCAATTGATCATGGGGAGAATCATTGGAAGGGTTCCAGGATGATAAAGACGGCTGAATGTCAGTCACAGGCATTGTCTTTACCCTCAGTAAAGGGACGGTATGTTGGAAAAGTTCCAAGCTACATACCGTGGCATACTAGACGATAAAGGCTGGATACATTGCTACTTAAGATACTACCAAAGAGGAAGTCTGGGTGTATATTGGTTCATGAGATGAACTTTGTTCCTCCCATTGTGTGACAATGGAGTTGTGGCTTATGCCAGGAACCCCGGTCCCATCAGTGATCCAGACATATTCTAAGGCAGTATCACCTAATCATGGAGATAGTTGATCTCCAGGGTGATCGAGGTTAGGAGAGCAGACTCAGAGGATAACACGGCGGATCCACTCACGAAGGCCTATTCCCAGAGAGAGACTTTTGTGGGATGGTTGAGTATGAGATACTACAACCACTGCTACAGATGGCCCTAATGCAAGTGGGAGATTGTTAGTTATATGTATGCCCTAGAGGCCATTACTGTACATAGGATGTATATTGTAGTGGATGCTGGGACATATATAGGGAGGACTTTCTTGCTCGACATGATAGTATGCTATCTGGTTACTCTTTGTCTTAACGTGTATACTAATTGTCTCTATGTTACATGTTGGTAAAGCCCTTAGGATGTGTACTTGACTACCTAGACTATGATGCGGATCATACTAGTGGGGACATGGTAGTCCATAAGTATATCCTTCAAGGTCCCTAGTTGTGGGTATATCGAGACGGGGCATCGATATACCAGAGTAGACTAGCGTATACCTTCTCGACCCATACAGATGGGCGATGGATGATCCCATATCCATTGGTGTTTGACATCAGAGATGATATACGGGTGCTCAGTGAAGACTGGATACACTGGACGGACTCGCCGAGAACTCCCAGATGGTATTATACCTTACGTCAGATGGCAGTTCTCTGGTGACACTGGTACAGGTTAGTCTGTAGACCCGAGATCGTCATAGAGTCTTGTGTGATTCCCACTGTGCTTTGATTTCCACCTTACCACGTCCAAGAGGGCGTGCAAAACGGTGGCTTTTGGGTACAGTCCCGAATCACATGGAGGCAATGAGCGATAGGAGGGGATTCGTCTCTCCCGGTATAGGGAGTTGATGTTGCGCTGTGTTCGATTGGCTATAACCGGAAATCCCTGGTCAGGGTTGCTGAGATTTACTGGTAAGTGTTATCAGTAGTTTCTCGAACTGTTATAGACCTCATATCGACACGACTTATCGAGCTACTGGGGTCTGACGTTTACCACCCCTAGGCAAGATATGCGACATATCAGACGAACAGACCGGACTGTACGGTAAGTGTTACTGGTTGGATTCACAGGAGTGTGAGCGGGCTTGCTCGTCGATCTTCTAATCGCTCAATACCCGGGTGGCCGTTACGTTTAGCAGACCGCTTGCGGCTTGTGGGTGCTTGATATGATCATCATCTGCTGCCGGCGTATTGACGAGTCTTTAGAGTCCTATACAGAGGTTTCCTGGCTCAAGCGAAACGAAATAGGAGCGTATATGATATATGTGCGGGACCGAGAATAATGCGTGTATGTGATACCGTATTCCATTCTCGCGATGAATGTATCGATTGGTTGTATGCGATATAACCTAGTTATCGAATCAAAGATTGATTCGATGAGCCGATACATTGGATATTAGTCGGTTATATGCGATATGACTGGATCGTTAAATCAAGTATTGATTTAATGATTTAATGCATAATTATATATTTGATATATTACTTTGCATTAACTAGTATTGGTTCACTTAAATTGGATTTTCTCACTTGATGTACACAAGTTGTATATGTGATATACTTTTGTGCACATGATTGTATCATGTTTGATGATACATGAATGTTAGGGTGTATGTTTAGATTAAACCATGGTTATGTGATGGTTAGGGTTTTGATTTTATTTACTTATTCATTTATTTATTTATTTATTCTTTTTTGGAAAGATAAAGAGAAATGGTGGCTTGATTTGTTTTCTAGTTGAAGCTTCATGAAGTTTTGAACAAGTCCACCATATTTGTCTCATGCTTAACCCTAACCATTCCCACTAACCATAGTCTATTCTCTACACCTAATCATGGTTGCCATATGATAAGTATTCATATTTTTTCTTTTTGAAAAGGACTTATCATAATTATCTTCTTCTTCTTCTCCTTCTTCAACAATGAAGAAACCTTGCCTCCATCAATGGCAACTTGTGAAAATGAGTGAGAAATCCAATTCCAAAGTGAACCCACTTCCTATTTCTTCATCCTCTATCTCTTGCCAAGTAGTATAGGGTGTTTTCTTCACAAGTTTCATGACTTGGTGAAGTGGGAGCTTGATCTTGTGATGCCTCGACGTAGATCATCTTCGGCATCGAAGCCGACGACCAAGCCCGCCCATTTCTCCGATGAAGCCGACGCTAGAGCCCAGGATCCGATGATCGCAGCGAGGAGACTTCATCACGGAGCTATGGAGGTGGAGGACCGGATCTACAAAGGTTGTATAGCCCCTTCCCTTTAGCTATAAATTCGTTTATTTGCATTGCATCGCCTATACATCTTGTTAACGATCCGTATTAGGGTTTCTCGGCACTTGTAAAATTTTAATTGGCCATGTTTGATCACTTGTGAGACCTCATTAGTGTGCCTAGGAACCCTACAGTGGTATCAGAGCTACTAGGCATTGGATGTCGACCTATGGGGGTTCTCACTGTGTGACAGTGTGGCGAAGCATAGGCTCTTACCCCCAGGGTGTCCCGAGACCGGAAGGTGTTCCGGCGGGTTGTAGTCCTCGCGAGGGGGCATGCGTAAAAAGTAGCGGCTGAGGGACCCGTTGGTGCCATGGTGACCCTATTAGATGGGGTGGCTGCCTGACCTACAGGAGTTTCCTTTGCGCAGTACCGACAGAGCCCACTTTCCCATTTTTGCCGATGGATCCTCCGAGAATGGTTTTTGTTGTGGAGATGCCCAACTGGACTCCAACGGGGAGGCTCAAGCCTTCGACGACCGGTATCCCGAACCATCCGATCCCGGCTATAGATATCTTGGGGCGGCGTATTTTCCAGGGTGAGGCCCACCCGTGGGGGCAAATTTATAAGATAGGGCTCACCCCTCGACACCCTACGGGCTACTTTCTCTGGGCTCGCTACATCCTTTCTGCCCATCGTGCGCGGCTGCAGAAGGTCGGGCTTTACCAGGCGATATATGCGTCGCTTTTTCACTACCAATCTCCGCATGTTTGGTGGGTTAAGGCGTTCTTGAACCAATGGAATCTTCCCACCAACACTTTCATTCTAGGAGATCGCGAGGTCTCGATCTCTCTGGCAAAATTCTATGACATCTCGGGGTTGCCAATCAGGGGTAGTCTGTATGAGGAGTTGCTGCCCTCTGACGAGTACATCTTTGAGCCCAAGCCCGCCCTGGTTGACGGCCTATCTGCTGAGAATGCCGTCCGCCACAAGCGTCCCAGTTTGATCAAGGCGCTAGGTATCTTCGACCGATTGTTCACCGAATCCGAAGAGCAGGTGTTACTTTCAAGAGCTTCATTGCTCGTTTCCTTCGCGAGGACGTCTTGTCGAAGATAGCCCCAAAGTTCACCAACATTATAGACCCCTTTGGGTTTGGTCCGAAGAAGCTGCCGACCACTGAATCGGATCTACCACAGTACTACATCCCTATTATGTCACCGACGTCTTTTGAATCCATTGCTGCTCCCGGCATGGATGAGGAGACGTTCTTCGTGGGGTTTGTTAGTGTCTGGCTTAGTTGGTTTTTTCATCCCCATGCATCGTCGCTTTATGAGAGCTTCGGTTATCTACCCGGCTTATCGTATCGCTGAGGGGACACGGTTGGCCATCGACATCCCGGCCTTGGCGCACCTTTATCATGGGTTGGGCACCGCAGCTAATACTTCTACTCCCGGCGTGGATGTAGTAAACTTTTCGCTTCATTATTTCACGTCCTGGGTCGAAATGCATGTGCTGGGGGCTTTCGCTATGCATCAGAGGCCCGCGTTTTACGATGCCAATCCCTTCCCGCGACTTATGCGATTGGTGGGTGCTTCTGCCGCCGACCCGACTCAATTCGGGGCTATTCGGGTGTTGATTTCTCCTCACGCCGCCGCTGGCGGGCTGGTTTTTAATGATCGGGTCTTGTCTACTCCCTCAGGTCCAGTTCAACAACTCTGGGATCAGTCGAAAGACAACGCACCTTCTTTGAAGCTCCAGGAGGCCGCGCACTTGTATACAATTAGACCGGGCTACTTGGTGTTTCGCCAGGACAGTGCAGCTCTTTTCATGCGGTACAACCCGCATCGATTCGCCCGACAGCTTGGATACGACCAGGGCGTTCCCTTCGAAGCTTTCATCATTGCGCCGATCCCTTCACTTGATGCCATTCGCAATGCCGCACACCATTTCGTGAGGTTGAACACCGGCTCCCATTTTATGATCCCTGAAGCTGAGCATACGCCCCGGTGTGTGGGATCGTTCACGGGTTGGTATCTCCATCGAGTCGGCCCGATTATTCTTGAGGAAAGAAGGTTGCTTCTTGGTCACGATGCCCCTTCTCAGGTTCCGAGAGCTAAGCTGCGACCGAGGGCTCCGGTCCGCTTCCCTCTAAGGGAGATTGGCACCGCGCTCATTCCGGGGGAGTCGGGGGTAGACCTTACTCCAACAGCTGGTATGCCCCTGGGTTCCCGATCGCGGGGTAGACGGGCCCCAGTAGTAGCACCACCGCCGGTGGCAGCACCGCCCCCCGTGACGTCGACAATGGCGGTGTCATCCTCGATCGTGGCACCGAGCGAGAGTAATAGGGATGAGGGTGTCGAGGGCGATGTGGGTCGGCGCCGCCCTAAGGCTTCGCGGGGGAGGAAGCGGTCATCCTCGGCGACCGGCTCTGGGTCTAAGCGACGGAGGAAAGCGGCCACTAATTTGCTCGATTCTTTGGCGGAGTCTGGGCCTATTCTTGAAGACGAACCATTGGCCTTGCAAGAGTCAGATGCTGGACTTCTCTTCCCGAGTTCGACCGATGAGGAAGCCGCACAGTTGGCCGAGGCCATACGGCGTTCCAAAGACGCATCTCATAACGCCAGGGTTTCGAAGAAGCCCTATCCCGCTGTAATCTTTTACGAAGACCCTTCGTGGATTCGGCGGCGGTTTATCGGTCCTTTGGAGGAATGGGGGGAAAGGGCCCTGAACCAGGCCGCTTCAGAAAACGCAGCGGACGCACTTTCTTTGTGGACCGGCGACCATGAGTCTACCCTTGAGCCCCGGCGAGCACGCCTCCTTGAGAAGGAGCAGCGGCTTGAAGAAGCCATATTGAAGGCTTCTTTGCGCATCGGTACGTTGCTGTTCTTTTTTGCAGCTTTTCAGATTATTCACGCCTGTATATGTGTATCCTTATTCTTGTTTGAATTGTGCAGAATCTTCGACGCTGGGGGATCTCCTTACGGGCTCATTGAAGCCGAAGCCTGCCGAAATTCCCGATGAAGCATTGCTCGATGTGGAGGGGGCTGATGAGGCTGCTCCTCTTATGGTAGAGCCTCCAGTGGCGGTTCCTGATCAGGGAGTGCTTGCCCCTTTGGGGGAGGCTCCTTTGGAGGTTACCGTTCCAACGACTCTTCCCGAAGGCGGCCCAGAGGCTGAGATGGAGGTAGTCGGGACTACCCTCCCTTTGTTAGAGCCTGCGGTTCCGGCAGAGGCTGTCGAAGCCGCTATTCCCCCGACTCAGAATGGGAGGAGTGTTGAAGGTAACCCTCTGCATTTTAAGTTAGCAACCCTTCCATGGTCTGAACTCTTTTGTCTTCCCCAGAATTGCGCGGTTTGGCGGCTTCTATTGCTGATTTGTCGCCTCGACAATCATTTCAGAGTTTATTGGAGATGGCAGCTCCGCAGGCGATCTCCCCTCAGCGCATTGTCCTTTCCTCTGGGCAGGGTTAGCGTCATTCGCCATTTTTTATTATAGCATTGTCGCCATTTTTTTTTTCCGAAATGACGTTGATGTCTCTTATATAGTTTTGGAAGCTGACGACGAGGTCGAAGTCGTTGAAGGGGCCAGGGAAACCTTTAGCTCCTACTTGCATGACTGTCGGTAAGCGACATTTCATCATACTCTCATTCGTTCTTTGCTTAAGAATTTTACTGACATCTTTCAAATTTGAACAGCCCTGCCAGTCTCCACGGCGTTGGAATCACACATCGTGATGCCGTCCGGCCCTTATGCCTTGCGGGCTTCAGAACGCTTGGCCCAATTAAGCCTTGTCTCTTTATCATCTTTGATTGAGGAGCTCCGTGCTGGCAGTGCAACCACAGCTGAAGCGTTTGCCGCCGAAGCTAACGGTTCTCTTTATTTTCTTGCCACCTACCATAGCGAAGAGGTGGTGCGAGTCTGGGTAGAGTTCTGTCGGCAGGTGGAGGCTCGCTTGCACGCCCTTGAATGTTCTCGCCTTTCCTCGGAAGCCGTGGCTGCAAAAGCGGAGTTGCGGGGTCTGATAGCACGGTGCGCGGCCAATATGACGTCATGCGAAAAGAGGCTTGGCCGCAAATTCTCGGAGAGGGAGCTAGCTTCCAAGGCGCTGAGCGAGCTTCGCGCTACTCTTACCGCCAAGGCCAACAAAGCATACGAACTTTGGCGGGTGGTTCAAGAGTCTATCAGGGAGGTAGTGGCTCTCGATAAAGCTGCCACGTTCACTCGTGAAAGGGTCGAGGCCCATAAAGCCATCGAGAAAGAGCTTGAAGTTTGGCTTGCTTCGTATCAGGCCCAGCAGGCTCAGGCAGAGGCTCGTCTTCAGGCGATCCTGAATCATGAAGCCGTGACTCAGCAACAGAAAGATGAGCTGGTAAAATTGCTACATCGCCCGCCGGCTTGAAGACTTGTATCTTTTCCTTCCTTTTTGTATATACTTCTGAATGAGAGTATTTTCTTTTTGTTCTTTCATGAATTGTACTTTGTATCCATTTTGGTTTATGAATAAAAGATACATTTTTCTTCTTAATGGTGTGTCTCTTTCATTGAATGTGTTTTGCGGACAATTTATCTTGATCTCCTTGCAGGGCAGCGATGGCTTAGGATTCAGGGTTAAGGTTTGCTTCCTAAGACTTTTGCGCTTTATGAGCCACGAGGGTCTCATAAAGAGTTTTTCTCCCTACAGGTCGAGAGGATCCCATAGGTGTAAGTTCTTCTTAAGAATCGTAAGGATTCTTAAGCGGGTTTTTCCTTGAGAGTCGCAAGGATCTCACAAGAGAGTTTTATTCCTTACAGGTCGTGAGGACCTGCAAGTGCTGGATGTGGTCGCCCTTATCCGTGTTTCACGGGGTCGGGGGTTGCTCAAAGTAGCGTAGTTTAAAGACGTTGCGGTCAAGGTTAAGGACGTCATAGTCCGTGGATTTAAGGACTCCATAGTCCGATGTTAGTTTTAAGACATCACGGTCAAGGTTAAGGACCTCATAGTCCGTGGATTTAAGGACTCCACAGTCCGATGTTAGTTTTAAGACATCACGGTCAAGGTTAAGGACCTCATAGTCCGTAGATTTAGGGACTCCACAGTCCGATGTTAGTTTTAAGACATCACGGTCAAGGTTAAGGACCTCATAGTCCGTGGATTTAAGGACTCCACAGTCCGATGTTAGTTTTAAGACATCACGGTCAAGGTTAAGGACGTCATAGTTCATGGATTTAAGGACTCCACAGTCCGATGTTAGTTTTAAGACATCACGGTCAAGGTTAAGGACCTCATAGTCCGTGGATTTAAGGACTCCACAGTCCGATGTTTGGTTGCGGGGACCCATCACCTCTTTGAAGACGTTGAGGAATTACAACGTCAGGCATCAAAGGAGTGAAGAGATATACCCTTAAACCAAGGTAGAATCAGTACAGAATCAGGGTGGTTAATTGTTAGTTTTAAGACATTACGTTCGAGGTTAAGGACATCATAGTCCGTGGATTTTAAGGACTCCACAGTCCGGTATTTGCTCTGGATGCTTCACACGGGTTCACTGCCGTGCTTGGCGAGGACCAGGCTCCGCTCTGGGCATTTTCCGCGGGGTCAAAGAGTGACATTATCCGCGTTCCACGTGACCAAGAATTTTGCACTAGATGCTTCACACAGGTTCACTGCCGTGTTTGGCGAGGACTAGGCTCCGCTCTGGATGCTTCACACGGGTTCACTGCCGTGCTCTATGAGGACCAGGATCTGCTCTGGACGTTTTCCACGGGGTCAAAGAGTGACGTTATCCGCGTTCCACGTAACCAGGAATTTTGCACTAGATGCTTCACACGGGTTCACTGTCGTGCTCGGCGAGGACTAGGCTCCGCTCTGGATGCTTCACACGGGTTCACTGCCATGCTCTGCGAGGACCAGGATCCGCTCTGGACGTTTTCGACGGGGTCAAAGAGTGACGTTATCCGCGTTCCACGTAACCAGGAATTTTGCACTAGATGCTTACACGGGTTCACTGCCGTGCTCGGCGAGGACTAGGCTCCGCTCTGGATGCTTTACACGAGTTCACTGCCATGCTCTGCGAAGACCAGGATCCGCTCTGGAAATTTTCCACGGGGTCAAAGAGTGACGTTATCCGCGTTCCACGTAACCAGGAATTTTGCACTAAATGCTTCACACGGGTTCACTGCCGTGTTCGGCGAGGACTGGGCTCCTCTCTGGATGTTTTCCACGGGGTCAAAGAGTGACGTTATCCGCGTTCCACGTAACCAGGAATTTTGCTGATTGTATTCGCATTTCACGGAGTTGGGATTTGACTTTTCGGTGGTCAAGATATCGCCGAGCCATGGACTTGGGAGTTGCCGCTGTTCCGTTTCCCTTGAAGTCGTGTTCGTTGTTACGAGACGAGTGCTGAGATGATCTCTAAGTCATTCGCGGCCCGTCGAGATTTTGCTTCTTCTTATGATGAAACTTGGGGGAGAAGTATGATCCCTTTTTTGTTTACGCCCTTGGATTGTATACAGGGTGTGATGGAACATCACCTGTAGGGCATAAATTAAAACCTTTTTTTATTTCTTTTTCCTCGATGCTCTATCATTTCAGCTTTTATATCGCGGAGGTCGCGATTGCCCTATCATTTCGGCCATTTTTCGCGGTGCCCAATCATTTCGGCTATGTATTTTATCTTTACTCGCTGCTTTTTATTGCGAGTTGCCCAATCCTTTCGGCTATCTGTCATGCATACATTTTTACTTGCTGCTTTTTATTGCAAGTTGCCCCATCATTTCGGCTATTTCGTATGCATGTGTGGCTTGCTAGCTTTTTCGCTGCAAGCTTGGATTTTAGACACCGATTTCGGCATCAGCACCGCTACAACTGGGATGTTGCCAGGTGCGAATCATCATTTTCCTCTGTCGATGTTGAACAAAGATGGCTTAGTAAACAGGGTTAAGGGTCCTGTCGACCAAGGCTTTTGACTTCATGAGCCGTAGGGGTCTCACAAAGGCATTTCTCCCTACAAGTCATGAGGATCTTGTAGGTGTGTTTTCTCCTTGGGAATCGTGAGGATTCCTAAGTGCATGTCCTCTTGCAAGTCGTAAGGATCTTACAAAAGGGTCTTCTCCTCATATGTCGAGAGGACTTACAAGGGTTGCTCACCATATGGACATATCCCTAGTCATGGATGGGACTTTGCTGGGGAAATGTTTATTCGCGCCCGTGGATTGTATACAAGGGTCAGTATTGAGCCACTTGTAGGGCAATATCGAAGGTTGTGGGGGATTTGCTTAAGAACAGGTTTAGTTTTCTGTAACTTAAGACTTTCAAATCTTATGAGCCGTGAGGGTCCCATAAGAAAGTTCTCCTTACGAATCGTGAGGATCTCGCAAGTGTAATTTCTCCTTAGGAATCGTGGGGATCCCTAAGTGTGTCGCTCCCTTGTGAGTCGTAAGGATCTCACGCGGGTGATTTCTCCTCACAAGGTCGAGAGGATCTTGTAAGTGTCTTTTAACGAGGTTGCGCTCTTTCGGGTTTTCACAAACACTCGCCGGTAGTCCTGCTGTTTTTACTCACGGAACCCTTTCGGGTTTTCATCCGTGCCCATTTTGCTTATAGACATACCGGTTTTTTTTTATTCTTTTTCTCTCCTTTTTTTTTACAAGGTCACGCCCTTTCGGGTTTTCACGAACACTCGCCGGTAGCCCTGCTGTTTTTACTCATGGAGCCCTTTCGGGTTTTCATCCGTGCCCATTTTGCTTATGGACATACCGTTTTTATTTTTATTTTTTTTTTATTTATATATTTTTTTTCTTTTTCTCTTTTTTTTTATTCATCTCACCAGCCTAAGGATACTGTGGTAGTAGTTTAAGGACGTTTCGGTCCGTCGTTAGTTTAAGGATGTTTCGGTCCGTCGTTAGTTTAAGGACGTTTCGGTCCATCGTTAGTTTAAGGACGTTTCGGTCCATTCAGGGGAAGGCCGACTACTGCTTATAAAGTCTGAGCTTAGGAAGATAACGAGCGGACATAGTCGTCGTCGTCTATCATTGACCTAGGCTGTGACCCATTAAGCGTAGTATTTCTTAGGAAGCGGCCGTTTATTGGCCTGAAAGGCCTTTCACCGTGCATGTCCATGAGTAGATAGGCTGCACCCTGGTAGACCTTGTCTATGATGTACGGGCCTTCATAGTTTGGCTCAAATTTTCCCCGCTTGGCACGATTGGGGATCATAGGTCTTTTGACCACTAGTATGAGTTCGCCTTGGAGGAATGTCCTCGACCTGGTCAATCTTTCGTACGAGCGCGTCATCTTTGCTTTGTAGGCCTCTAGATTTTGTTGTGCTATGAGCCGGGTTTCATCGAGGGCATCAAGCTCCTCAAGCCGAAGGTGAGCATTTTCTTCGTTTGTCAATTCGTGGTGGACTGCCACTCGTAGAGAAGGCAGCTCTATCTCGAGGGGGAGTACCGCTTCCGCACCGAATACCAGTGCGTATGGCGTCGTGTTCGTGGCCTTCTTGAACGTAGTTTGATATGCCCAAAGAGCCTCTTACGGTCTCTCGTGCCAGTCCTTCTTATTTCGGGACACCATCTTTTTTATGATCTTTGTCAAGGTCTTATTGAAGGCCTCGGCCAGACCATTAGCTCGTGGATTATAAACTGAGGAATATCTCCAGTCTATATTATGCTGTTGCGCGAAACGGCTAATCTTATGGCTTCTGTAGGCTGGCCCGTTATCGGAGATAATCCGCCGTGGAGTTCCAAACCGATAAATGACGTGCGTTTTGAAAAAGTGGAGGATATTCTCCGTCCTCACTTCCCTCAGCGGTACTGCTTCCGCCCATTTGGAGAAGTAATCAGTCGTCGCCAGGATGAAACGATGTCCCCTGGACGATGCTGGTTCAATGGGGCCGACTATGTCAGTCCCCCACATTTCGAATGGCTAGCTAGCCACCGTTGGATGTAGTGGATTCGGATGCTGGTGGATGAAATCCCCGTGGATTTGGCATGAGTGGCATTGCTTCGCATATTCGAGGTAGTCCTGGATCATCGTGGGCCAGTAGTAACCCATCCGTTTAATTTTTAACTTCATCTTCGGGCCTGCTTGATGAGAACCACAGATTCCGTCATGAACTTCCTGAACGACTCTTTCTGCTTCGTCAGGTCCTAAACATCTCAGCCACAGAGAATCAAACGTCCTCTTATACAGAGTATCATTGACGAAAGTGAAAGATAGAGCTCGTTTCATGAGCTGATGTCTTGAGGACGCTTCTTCGGGAATTCGGTGGGACTTAAAGTAGTCTATGAAGACTTCCCTCCAGTCCTCAGCCTTCTCACGGTCTTTTATTTGTAGGGTCGTCTGCTCAGTCGCTCCGTTTTCTTCGTATGATTCCAGAGATATTTCTGCTGGGGCGAGCACTCGACAGCTTTGTACCATGATTTTAACGTCATCGAGGTTCTCGTCAGCCAATTCTTTAGCGAGCTTAGCTAACGCGTTCGCTTTGCTATTTTCCGCGCGTGGTATGCTTTCCAAAGTATAGGAAGGAATTTGGGTCAATAGTTGTTGCACCTTTTCTTCGTACTTCACCAACTCCGGTTTGCGCGTTTGGTAGTCACCATTTACTTGACTAACGACCAGTTGAGAATCCCCGTATATAAGGAGGTCTTCAATTCCCATGTCAATGGCGATCTCGAGGCCCGCTATCAAAGCTTCGTATTCGGCTTCATTGTTCGTCCTCGATTCCGTTAAGGAGAAAGCAAAGCGCATTATCCCTCCTTGTGGGGTCACGAAGATAAGGCCTACTCCCGACTTGACTATAGGGGTACTTTGTTTGCGCTTTTTCATGGAAGATGCTCCATCGAAATAAAGTTCCCATTGGGTATCACCACCGTTGACCGCGTCAAATGCATATTCGTCCGGCAAATCGCAATTTAGAGGAGAACCGGCAGGTACTGGATGCTCAGTAAGGAAGTCGGCAATGGCTTGGCCTTTCACTGCCTTAAGAGGCTGATAGGTTATTGAAAACTCCATCAGGAGTAAGGCCCATTTAGCTAGTCTTCCCGTCAATATAGCCTTCGACATTAGATATTTTAGGGGGTCCACCTTTGATATAAGACGGACTTCATGTGCCAATGCATAGTGCCGGAGTTTTGTTATCGCAAAGATTAGCGCCAGGCAATGTTTTTCGATCGGGGAGTAATTACTTTCTGCCCCCAGAAGAACTCGACTTAAGTAGTAGAGTGCTCTTTCTTTCCCCTGGTCATTCTCTTGCACCTATAAGGCGCCTAAAGACCCTTCGAGGGCGGTTGTATAAAGAATGAGAGGCTTTCCCTTAACCGGAGCAGCCAACACTGGGGGGTTCTGCAGGTACCGCTTGATCTCGTCCAGTGCGCCTTGACATTTGTGATCCCAAACGAATGGAATTCCCTTCTTCATCAGGTGACTGTAAGGACGGCACTTGCCTGATAGGTTGGCGATAAACCGCCGGATGTACGCGAGCTTCCTCTGGAGAGACCGCAGCTGTTTGAAAGTCCTCGGAGGTGGCATTTCCATGATCGCCTTGATCTTAGATGGATCTATTTCGATACCTCGGTGTCGGATGATGAATCCCAGGAATTTACCCGAGGAGACTCCGAACGCGCATTTGAGGGGATTCATCTTCAAATTATATTGCCGAAGGCGCTGAAATACGGTCTTTAGATGCTCTAAATGCTCTTCGTATGACATGCTCTTCACTACGAGGTCATCGATATAGCACTCGACGATTTCATGTATGAGATCATCGAAGATCTTTGTCATGGCTCTCTGATAGGTGGCACCGGCATTTTTTAATCCGAAGGGCATAACTTTGTAGCAGAATATGCCCAAAGAAGTCCGGAAAGCGGTGTGCTTCTGATCTTCGGGATGCATCTTTATCTGATTGTACCCTGATGAACCGTCCATAAAGGAGAAAACCTCGTAAGTGGACATGTTATCTATCATCAGCTCGGTTACCGGTACTGGGAAATCGTCCTTCGGGCAGGCTTTATTGAGATCCCTGAAATCCACGCATATGTGCACCGTCCCGTTTTTCTTCATTACCGGGACGATGTTGGCGATCCAGTCAGGATATTGGTAAATCCAGAATCGATCAGCTTCTTGACTTCGGCGTTGATGCTCATCTCAAGCTCGAGCCGCATCCTTCTCGGCGCCTGCTTGACTGGCTTGATATCCGGGGATATTGCTAATTTATGGACAGCAATCTCTGGATCTAATCCCGGCATCTCGGAATAGTTCCACGCGAAGCAATCTTTATGCTGTAGAAGCACGTCCTTTAATGCAGCCACCCTTTCTTCAGATAGCAACTCGCTGACGAATGTCGGTCGCAGATCGTCTGCCGATCCCAGCTCAATCTTCTTGAGGTTATCTGCAGTAGTATGTATGCCATCTTCCAGTTCTTTCGGAGCCGGTGGAAATTCTGAGATTACCTCATTGTCATTATTTTCAAAGCACCAAGGGAACTCATCTATGTCCTCGGGCTCTTTTTTTAATATTGTAATCATGTGACAGGTGCGAATCTGCTTCCAAGATCAATGTGGGTCTGGTTCGGCTCTTGCGGCTTTGAGTTCGTGCTTTTGTGGCGGCGTTACCCTCCAGCTGCTGGATAAAGCAAATCTGTCTTGCTGGTACTGGTCTTCGACCCAGTTCTTGAAGGTGAAGCAGTCTTCGATAGGGTGTCCTATGGCTCGGTGATAAGAGCAATAGCCCGGATTAGAAACTTTGTTAGCTTGCTCAGGGTGCTTAGATTCTGGAAGTGCGATCATTTGATGTTTTATAGCGGGCTCGAGTAACTTCTTCGTCTTGTCTCGGGGGAAGGAATACGCTCGACTCATCTTCTTCGTGAGGGACAAATCAGGGCCGCGCAATACCCGATCACATAACTCTCTAATCCTGCGTCGTTGTTGTCGGCTCCTCTTTCCGCTTTTTGACTTACTTCTGCCTCTGCGTCGGGCCTTTTGTACAACGGGTTGACATGGAGGAGTATCTTTGTCTTTTGCAGCCTGTTGAAACAGACGTTGCGTCCTGGCCTTCTCGTAGATGGCCATCTCGCGGTTGTGGTCTTCCCGAGCCTTTTGACCTGCTTTCCTGATAAGCTTGTTCATTCGTTCTTCAAACGACGGACTCGGCACTTCGCTCGCGGGATCCAGTTTTGACGAGGGGTTAGCATCGCTCGACAGGGCATTTTCCTCCTCATCGAAGTTATATATGGCGTAGCTGCCGTGGACTCGCTCCCGTTTCCCGGATCTCACATATCCAATCCCAAGCGTTTCCATTCTCCCGTTGGGCAATTTGCGCTGAGTCCCAGGGACATTCCAAATCCTGTTGTAGAACCGAGCTTGTCGAACAGTCTGTTTTAAGGGTACTCCTTGGCGCTTCAATAGCCTCTTTAGTCCATTTGTGTAATATCTGGGCAAACGGATGGGTTGGAGCCTGTCGAGTGTAGCATCCGCGCCATGCCATATCTCTTTCTCCACTTTCGTTTCTGTGGATTGGTAGAATAGGATCACCTTTTCACCCTTTCGCCTGGGAGGGACGTAAAACGTCTGCAGGTCCTGCACATTGTAAGCTTAAAGTGCGTCGAGATCCTTGTAGTGTTTCCGCGGCACCATGGTGATTTGAAAACTCTGATCATCGCTAGGGGATGCTTGTATTGACGGCCGACTGGAGAACACGGCATTAACCTCATCTTCCGAGTCACTTCCGAAGATCAACATGGGGGCGGACGTTCCCGGGTTATTGCGTCAAGACGGCCCAGCGTAAACTATCTCTTCTTCTTCTTCGGTATCGCTCCCAAAAACAGGGATGGTGGCGGCGGCTTTGTTCTCCGGCTTGCGACACTTTTCTGTATCCTCGAAGTCTAGCAAAAAGTACTTTGCATCTTCATACTTGCGGACTTCGTTCACGGAGAATGGGTTCAGCTCACCTGTTACGGTATACTCGAAACCATCCTTAAAGTACTTCATACACTGATGCTGTGTAGAAGGGATGATGTTGTACTCGTGTAACCAAGGACGACCGAGAAAGGTGTTGTAGCAGGTCTTGGCATCAATGACGTGAAACTTGATGTCCGTGACGAGCAGTCCGAAGCGTAATGTTAGTATTACAGATCCGAGAGTCTGTGATGACTGGGAGTCGAAACCGGAGATGGTAATTTTGTCACGAGTGAGGTGCTGTACGCTCATGCAGATTTCCTTCAACACCCGAACATTAAGGAGATTGACGGAGGATCCATTATCCACCAGGATCTTGCCTATCTTGATATCATGGCAGTATCCAGAGACATATAGGGGACGGTTGTGGTCGCATGTCCCGAGGAGGAGGTCTTCATCACCGAAAGTGATGTCGGTCGTATGCACTTCTTCCAGTTCATTCTTCATCCTTTCTTCGGCGAGGAAGGCTTGGAATTGCTCGGATTCTTGTAACGCCTTGATTAATGAATCTCGCGCTTCTTTTAATAATAGGAGGGCATCGAGAATGCTGAGCTGAGAAGGTAGCTTCCTTAGGTGCGCTAGGATGTTGTAGTTCACCTTACCCTTCCTGGGAGGGTCCTTGGCAGTCAGCTCCTTCATGACTTGGTCATCTAAGGCGATATCCCCAGTGACCTTCTCCTTTCCCTTATCTTTTCTATTCGCGGGTCCGAGATTCTTTTCCGGGAGCGTGCGACTGCGCAGCTGAATATTTTCGCAGGCCTCTGGTTCTTCCTCTTTCCCTAAAACGGATTCTTTAAAGAGAGGGCCCAGAGCCATTTCTTCATCAGAGTCGCTCCCAAAGGTAAGAACTTGTGACCCTCCGGCGTTAACCATGTAACAGTTTCCAGCAGTTCTGTTGTGCCCGTCGGTAGTACTTCTTCGTTCCCGACGAGTCTTGCGTTTCATGCGCTTAAAATGCTGCCGGCGAGCAACATATCCCTGCCACCATATCCTAAAAGTGTTGCACTCCTCCATAGGGTGTGAAATTTTCCGATGATACGAGCAATAATTAGGGTGCCTTTCCGCTCCATTGAGCGTATTTTCTTCTGAGGGTGGTAGCTTCATTCCCATTTACATGGCTTTGGCAAATCTTTTCCTCGTCTTGAACACGTTTTTATTCGCATCGGATGTCTTTCGATCTGGCGGGAGTGCTTCGACTCTTTCGTTTAGTCGCATGCGCTTGGCTCCTTCCGATGCAGCCATCTCACGCTCCTGATCGGCTTTAGTCTTCAAACGAACCTCATCTAGAAAGGCGTCGATCATTTCATCTGTTGGCCATACAAGTTCTGGCTCAGGCTATGCCCCCAGTTCCTCAGTACCAGGAGCTTTCTCATCTTCCGAGTGGGAAATCACATGACATCTCACCACATATCCTTCGGATTCATCCGATGAGCTCTCTCCATCATCTTCCTCCTGAAAGACGTGGTTGAGGAACTCTTGCAGCGTGACGGGAGTCCGCGCCTTTTGATTGTACTCTTCCAGCGCGTCGATTTGCTTCTGCAAGTTCGTGCGCTTGTCTCCAGGTTTCACGGGCTTTTTGGATTTCTTCTTCTTTTTCTTCGAAGATTTTGACGGTCGGGTGTGAGTATTTGGGCCATCACCATGAATCTTTGTAGTTGGGCGCGGCTTCAACATCCCTTCGATGATTTGAGGTTCAAGCGGGTTCTTCCATTCGACCGCCGGGCACGCATGAAGGTCCCTTAGCATTCTTTTGGTTTTAGTTAATAGCACGACCTCCCATGGAGCTTCTTCAATAAAGGAACAAGTTGCTCCCGGTGCGTCCGTCTTCTTAGGAGTATGCGGCTGTAGCGGGTTCACCTTCCACTTTTCAGATAGTGCAAACTTCCTCTGGAGGTATTGATCTTCAATCCATCATTTGAAAACGAAGCAATCCTCAATCGAATGGCTTACCGTTTGATGGTAAGGGCAATAGTTGGGGTTATTCACTTCAGTGGGTTGTGATGGTCGCCTTGGATTTGGCAAGTTTATAAGTCTGTTGCGTACTGCCAGCTCGAATAACCGTCTCGTCTTGTCCCATGGGAACGAGTAGGGGCGCTTCATCTTCTCATTATAATACCGGCGTCTTTCTTCCAGTTGATCCGCCAGCTTTGGGGCACTAGGTTGCTGCTGAGCATTCGCGACGAAGGTTGCCTTTCCTTTACCCTTGTCACTCCGAGGCTCGGGCTTCGGGGGAGACGGTCTATGACCCATCTGGGCCATCTGGGCCAACTTGTCAATTAGAGCCTGGAATGTGGTTGGCTTAAAGAACATCATAAACTGGGAGATAGTTGCATGAGGGTCTAGGGTTCCCACGAACATGCCCACCGCGGGCGCTTCCTCAATGCGTTGCTCGCATTTCGACCACAAATTTCGCCAGCGTATAGCATACTGGACCCACGTTTTGCCTGATTTTACCCTGGCATTAATCAATGTCGTTATTGGGGTGCGTTCGCTGGCGCTCGCGAATCGCTGAGTGAATAGCAACTCCATTTCAGCGAACGTCTTGATAGAATCGTTCGGGAGTTCCGAATACCATTCGAACGCTGTTTCTGATAAGCTGCCCACGAACTGGCGAAGCAACAGTTTATCATCACCGCCGGTGTTACCATAAAGGGCCCTGAACTGGGCAACATGTTGATGGGGATTGCCGGTCCCCTTATACACGTGGAATTTTGGTATTGTATAACCCGGCGGATATTTAATTTGGTCGTACCAGCTCGGATATGGTCGCCCCGTTTTTACGACTTGACCAGCTGCCTCAGTTGCATGATGAACCCGGATTTGCTGGGCTATGTAGTCGTCCAAGTCAGCCTTAGAGATTGTCTCCTCCTTGGCCATTGAGAGAGCCGGTGGCGGATTTGACGTTTCTCCCTTGTCGTCTTCAAGGATGATCGGAGGATCCTCAGCAGGTGGGTCTTGTTGGATCATCATTCCCACTATGTCCTGGAATAAGTGGGCTATTTGCTTTATAATGGCCGCTTGTTCTGCAGCCTCTCTATCTTTCTTTTCCAGTATCCTCCGGAGGAACTCGGCGTCGGTTTCCTGTTCTTGTTGCTGATCGGAGGACGCCTCGGGGCTTTCCTTCGGCCCAGTAAGCGCGGCCACTGCGATCATCATTTCCTGGAGCTTTTGCTGTTGCTCCTGAGCTTTGGTCACCGACCGTGTAAGCGGTCTATGACCTGTGGACGCGCGGCTGTCTTCTTTCCCCGACGCCATGTATACAGTGTGGACCATCCTGCCCCCAGCCTTAGGGCGTCTGGGTTCAGCACTTTTAGCTCTCGTTGCAGGCCCGGGGATCTTCTCCGGCCTCCTCTTTTTATGAGCAGTGGAAGTTGAGGGGGCCGTTGAGGTGGGCACCCAGACAGCTTTTCGTGGCTTAGCCTGGTGACTGGCTTCCTGTTGGATTTTCAGCTTCTTGTGCTGGCGGGAGAAAATTGGATCGATCATTGAGTCTCGGGCCTGCCGCCAGACTTTATAGATTCGGGAGGACAGCCGTTGAGGAGATTGGGGCTGTTCTGGCTTTACTTCTATAGCCCTTTTCAGCGGATGGGGAGACTTTTTTAGCGCCGCGGTAGGAGAATTCCTACGCACCTTATTTAGCATCTCAAAATTGTTCCCAGTTGGAACAGCAGCATTAACTTCTGCCATCGGGGCTGGAGGAGTTAGCTCAGAAGGGGAGTTGCCTTCGGCCTTCCTCACTCGGCGCCAGTAACGACGTCGAGCGCGTCGTGCTGATGGAACCGGCTCGGTGAGGGCGATAGTCTCATCTTGCCCCCTGTGTAGGTGGGGGGTCGTTGCTGGTGCCAGCCTGTTAAAGACTGATGTCCTTTGGGTAGCAGGAGTGGGAGCTGGAACAGTCAATCTTGTAAGGACCGACTTTTTGGAAGGAGAAGCCACCTTGACGACTTCAGGAGCGAGACTGGTTATTTTCTTAGGAGCAGCCTTCTCTGGGATTGCAGGCCCTATTGCGGTTCCACAGGAGCTCTGGCCCAGTCTGGAGAAGACCGACGCACTGGTGTTGGGCGACCCGTTGAGAGGGGCCGCGGCAGGGGTAAGACGATCAAAGACCGACTTCTTGGGAGCTTCCGTTGTCAGCACCGGAGCGGTGAAGCTTGTCGGCGGGAGCATGGTCCTAAAAAATAATCCTGTGGTGGCTCGAGTGACCTGTTCCACGGGCATTGTGAATAGCGAAGCAGCTTGGGGTCCGTAGGCTATACCTCCTGGCGAGGCAGAGCGTTGGTTGCAATTGCAGTCCGAGCATGTCGCACAAGTGGAGGCCATTGATTCTTTGCTTTCTGCAGCAAATGAATCACCAAATCTTAGTACTTCGAAACCCAAGGGCAACCATTAGCGAACCGCGATTGGTTCGCGAATCACGACACACGAAGTGTGGAGTGGAAAGAGGAAAAGGTCCCACCAGGCGTGCCAGAATATATTCCCCTCCGAACGACGGCGCGACACGTGGTCGTCTCGCCTGGGGTTCGGGGCAGATGCTAATTGGTGCTATCCGTCTACCTCTCCGAAGATGCCAAGTTGATTTATGGCACCGTATATCGAAAGTTTAAACGGATGCGTCCGATGTAGCAGACTTCGTCAGATTCCCCCTCGCTTGAGGGGTTTTTGATTGTGGGGACGCTCTTCCCTGCAGGCGCAAGCCCCTACAGTTAATTACGCTACCGCATCGCGGTAACCAATTTCTCCTTCTCCAGATGGTCACTTCGTGTCGTGTGTGTTTATTTTATGTTTGGTTGCCCGTGGATTGTATACAGAGACTGAGTTATGTCGTCGCCCGTAGGGCGTGGACCAGTCCAAATCCGTATTATCTTAGATTTGGGTTTGGGGGTTTGGGTTTAAGGATACATTAGCCTCATTCGAGACTAAGATCGACTTAAACCCTTGTTAAGGATACGTTAGTCTCATTTTTCAGACTAAGATCAACTTAACGGGATCGTTTAGATCCAACAATAGAGCAATTAAGGGAGCCCTGTTGTTTAGTTTAGTGACATCACGGTCAGTGGGTAGTTTAAGGACGTTGCGGTCCATAGGTAGTTTAAGGACATTGCGGTCCAATGTTAGTTTTAAGACGTTGCGGTCAAGGTTAAGGACGTCATAGTCCATGGGTTTAAGGACTCCACAGTCCACAGTTAGTTTTAAGACATCTCGGTCAAGGTTAAGGACCTCATAGTCCATGGGTTTAAGGACCCCACAGTCCGTCGTTAGTTTTAAGACATCTTGGTCAAGGTTAAGGACCTCATAGTCCATGGGTTTAAGGACCCCACAGTCCGTATCAATATGTGGTCATCGGGACCCGTCACCTCTTTGAAGACGTTGAGGAATTACAACGCCGAGTATCAAAGGAGTGAAGAGATGTACCCTTAAACCGAGGTAGATTAAATAATTTTTGGCCCAATTTAGAACCAAGACCAATTAATTATATTATGAGCCCATTGGCTCAGTTGAATTTGAATTGAGGACTTATGGCCAGCTTGGGCTTAAGTCCAATCATGTTTAGGATATTGGCCCTCTGTTGGTCCATTAGAGGAGAGGCTTTGCCTCTAGACACTTAGCCAATGGGGCTAAAGTTAGTGTTAAATACTAAAGATCAATCAGTGTTGAACACTGAGAATGAGATTGACAAGTTAGTGTTAAACACTGGCAATGGAGATTTCAAATCAGTGTTTAACACTAAGGCAGATCAATGTTAAATACTGGAAACAGGGTTTTCCAGGTTGGTGTTCAACACTAAGAAAGTCAGTGTTAAACACTGTAAATAGAGTTTTCCAAATTAGTGTTTAAACACTAAGAAAATCAGTGTTGAACACTGGATATAGAGGTTTCAACTCTAGTGTTAAACACTAAGGCAAGAGGGGTCACGTGGTAGCACGTGAGGGCGCCCTCAATTCATTCTATTCTGTCAAAAGTATTGAATACTTTGGAGCATCACGTGCTGTCACGTGATGGGCATTTTGGTGCTTGTCCGTTAAAGCTTCAGCCAAGGGGTCACGTGGTAGCATGTGATAGCGCCATGTTTCCCTTTATTTTGTTCTACAGATAAGTGTTTAACACTTTTAATTCTAAAAGCCATCACGTGTGGGCACGTGATGGGGGCTTGCGCTTTGATCTGTTAGAATATTCATTAGGGGTCACGCGGTGATACGTGAGGGCGCCCCAGAGCTTCTTTTCCTTTGCTTTTTCTTTGCGCGCTTTGGGGGTCACGTGAAGCATGTGAAGCGTTGCCTCAAAGTTTTTAGCGGTGGCTCTTTACAGGGGTCACGTAGTAGCACGTGACCCTGCCTGTTTGAAGATGTGTTTATCTTTTTAAGGATCAAATTCTTCATAGGATTAAACCCTAGCAATAAACTTTAGAGGAATTAAATTCCTGTTATTTTGACAGATTTGAGTTCTTAACTAGGGTTAACCCTGGTTCTATTCATTTTGAAGGAATTAAATTCCTATGACATAGGGTTAAACCCTAATTTTAAATTGAAGGAATTAAATTCCTATGACATAGGGTTAAACCCTAATTTTAAATTGAAGGAATTAAATTCCTATAATTCTATGAGAATTAAATTCTCAAACATCCATTCCCTCTCTATGCTTTGGATCTGCATGGCAGGATCTCAACCCAATGAGAATTAAATTCTCAATTCATGGGGAGATGCGCACTTTGCAGATCCTCTTCTAAAGAGAGAACTAAGTTCTTCTTTTTAATATCAGAGTTAAACTCTTTCGAGAATTAAATTCTCTTTTTTCTTGAAAGCCTCCCCCTTCTTACCTAAGGTTTTCTTTTGCAGAAGATCCAAATTCCTCCAAAGTCTCAAGGCTCTATATTTCTCTCTCTCTCTCTCTCTCTCTGTATCGATCTCTGTATATGTCCCCCTGTGTCTCTTGGCTCCTATTTATAGGAGAAGAAGCAGAATCAATTAGTTTTGATAAATTTTTCATTGAGAGATTTGATTTGTATTCACCATTCGTTTGGACCTTTGGATTATTAGGTGAATTTTATTCACCATTGGATTTTAAATCCAAAGATTTTCCTTTGTTATTTCGATTAGATTTCAAGGGGAAATCTTTCCAAGTTCAAGATTTTTCCATAGATAGGTGATATTTAATCACCTTTAAATCTTTAGTCCAATCGGTTCCAAATAATCATTTTCCTTTGGAAAGATTTGAATGATCTCTTCAGAATTTGATTCTGTTAAATAAATAGGCTTTAAAAGCCGGTCACGTGTGGCCACGTGACCCTTGGTCACGTGTAGGCACGTGACCCCTTGGAACGAGCTTTCCTCTGCTTTCTGCGCTTTGTCTCCTAGCCGCTGTTCAGCCGTCACGTGCCAACTCGTGACCCCTGGTCACGTGTGAGCACGTGACCTATTCTGAAGCCTTTTTCCTTGATTTGATCAGGGAACTGATGTGTCTTTGCTGCTGCTTTTAAATGTCACGTGCCAACACGTGACTGCTGGTCACGTGCTGGCACGTGATGCTTCTTCCGTAGGCTTTCCTGATTTTAAATCAGGAAACAATCATCTCGAGTAAGATTGTTCTCTCTGTATAGGTCTTTCTTCAATTACAATAATTACATTGAGGGCACCTATACCCAATAGGCCCGACCCAGCCCGGCTGCCACGTGGTGAGCCCGGGCTGCCCGATTACTGGCCAGGCTCGGCCAGGCCTGAGCCCTGTTCGGGACTGCCCGAAGCCATTTTTTTAAGGGCCCAGGCCCGGTTATACTTTTAAAGGTTTCAATTTTTTTTGTGGGGCATGGCTGCCTATGCTTATACTGGGGGAGGAGGATTCCAAATTGATATGAATTAAAGGGGGTAGGAATTCCAAGGGAGTGGAAATCTATTGGGCAAAAACGAAAAAAATTGAATTAAAAAAGGCGGGTCTATGGGAAATGATGGGGGTGGGAATTCTGAGGAAAAAAAAACAAAAAAAATGAATTAAAAGGGAAAGCATGTAGGAAATGATAGGGAGGGATGGGAATTCCAAGAGGAAAACACAAAAAAAATTGAATTGAAGGGGGAGCTAGTGGAAATGATGGGGAGGGTTTGAAATTTTTTAAATTTTTTGCCGTTGCCCAAGGCAACAATCAAAATTTGAAATTTTGCTAAACCCCCTCATTAAAAATTCTACATCCTCATTCCCCCTCATCCAAAAGTCTATAAACACCTTCCTACACTTCTCATTTTCATCACAATTCACAACAATACAATATTCAATCTCCACATCTCTTTTTTAAGTTCCAATAAGTTTACTGTGAAAATTTAGAATCAAGAAATCTTCATTCCTGCAATCTCAATTTTCACTTCTGTCGCGCACCGCTTCCCAGAGTGCGCTGACTACGGCACATGACAGAGTCAACCATGCTACCTGTGGTTAGGAAATATTCATCCACGGTAATATTACGGAGGTCTATAGGATATCAAGAACAGAAAATATATAAAAACTTAGCTAGTACATGTCCATTTGCCACGGTAAAAAGAGTCAAGAAAATACATAAGCGGAAACGAACCAAATCCAATAAACAAAATCTAAGAACTTGTCCCAATATGGGCTCACATCAAAGAAATAAAACTGCGGAAAATAAACTAAACTAAACATCTATAAACAACACATGTTCAATTTCTCACTGCTCGGCTTGATGGCTAAAGTACTCCTGTTCAGTCTGCGATAAAGGTAGAGGAACCGGGCCATGAAAAAACCAGACGTCAGTGCGTCATAATACCAAAACAACAATAATAACCAGGATGTAACGATATAGGTAAACATGAATATAAATAAATAATATAAACATAAACAGTGAGGTATGTGTATGTATGTGATGTGTGATATGTAACCTAACACTGTGCTTCTAGGATATCTATTATAAAAGTCTTCGAAATCAATTAATATAATCATCATCGTAACCCAACAGAATATATCCCGTTCATTCCCCACGGGATCACGGTAACATGATTTATTCCGTAACGCCCGGAAAAACGGCAAGCAGGTAATTATTCCGTAATGCTCGGAAAAACGATAAACAGGTAATTATTCTGTAACGCCCGGAAAAACGGCAAACGGGTAATAATATCCTATTGAGTTACGTTTTGGTTACATTTTTTATTTCCCCTTTACCCCCGGGTTTGTGTTCAAGTCAGGTATTGCCAATATAGATCTAATACCAACACAGGATCAAGCAGGTACAGTTCTCGTCTATGCAGACAACAAGTTACGTCCGTCAGGACAACACGTCAATATCGTTGGCATTAGTAACAAGATCCAAATAACGAGTCAAGTAGGGTGCCGTGAACATGTCATGTGATGTATCTGTATCAAATAAATATCCAATGTGAAACTGTAATCGATATCGAAACACGGTTAATGCACGGATGCACATGTATCTATCTGTAATAATCTTTTATACGTCCATGACTACGTATGATAGATAACACGTTGTACTAATATATAGTATAATGATATCATGACGTTCCGGTATGCAATTAGATATGCGATTATCGGTACGGATACGAACGTATACTGTAAAACTGTAAATCGGTAATAGTTGCTGAATAATAAAACACATGTATTATTTTTATTCATATAGACATCGATATAATAACATAGCATGTTGCAAGATAAACTTGGCTGATCGGATCTCACGTCGGGGTAAGTATGTCATGTTTGACGTCAGATAAACGTCACGATGCAACTCACGCGTGCAAGACTGGACCTGGCCAAAGACGTGACTACACTAGACGACGATGATGACCGGGTCATCCGGATCGTCGACGATGTGTACGACTCCGGCGAGAAGGCCTGGAAAACAAGAAAACAAGAAAGAAAATAAAGAAAGAAGGAAAGAAAGAAGAAGAAGAAGGAGAAAGAGAATGGGCATCTCGGATCTGGTTCTAGGGACAGAGGACCGAGGAGAGGATGACGGCAACGATGGGTTGCCGTCGGCAAGGTCTAACGGCGAGGGGCAGAGGGATCTCCGGGTTGTTGTTGGGGTCATGGGGTTTGTCGAGGGTGATGGTTATGGGTGTCGGGAGTTGGGGAGAGGTGAGGAGAGGGAGGAGGTGATGGTGGTGACGACGGTGAGGTTTCTCCGGCGAGGTTAGGTTTTTGCAGTGAGTCGCCGGGGTTTGCAGGATTGGGTGTTGTCGTTGGTTTTTGGGTTCTCGAGGAGGGGAGAAGGGATGAGGAGGTGAAAGCGAAGATGAGGGAGACGGCGACGAGGTGGTGATCGGCAGTGAGGGTGCAGGCGTTGGAGTTCGGGTTCGTAGGCTCTCGGAGGTTGTGGGTTGTCGGGGTCAAGGAGAAGAATAGGAGACGAGGTGGTGAAGATTGTGATGAGGGCGGGAGGTGGTAGTGACGAGGTTGTAGGGAGGTCAGCGGCGAAGGCGAGGGACGTAGGGTTTGTAGGGTTCCTAGGCACACTAAGGAGGTCTCACAAGGCATCAACCATGCCAATTTCTAATTTTACAAGTGCCGAGAAACCCTAATACGGATCGTTAACTAGAATTTTAGGCGAAACAAGCAACTAGTTAACAATATAACTAAGTGAACGGAAATACAACCTTTGTAGATCCGGTCCTCCACCTCCATAGCTCCATGATGAAGTCTCCTTGCTGTCCAAATCGAATCCCGGGCTCTAGCGTCGACTTCATCGGAGAAATGGGCGGGCTAGGTCATCGACTACGATGCCGAAGATGATCTACGTCGAGGCAACACAAGATCAAGCTCCCACTTCACCAAGTCACAAAACTTATGAAGATAACACCCTATACTACTTGGCAAGAGGTAGAGGATGAAGAAATAGGAGGTGGGTTCACTTTAGAATTGGATTTCTCACTCATTTTCACATTTCACCATTGTTGGTAGAAAGCTTTCTTCATGAAGAAGAAGAAGAAGAAGATGATAATGATATAATGAGTTATTTTCAATAATAGAAAATAAAAAGAATACTTATCATATACCAACCATGGTTAAGTGTAGAGAATAAACTATGGTTAGTTTGAAGGGTTAGGGTTAAGTATGAAGACAAAATGGTCACTTGGTCAAAGCTTCATGAAGTTTCAACTAGAAAACAAATCAAGCCACCATTTTCTTTTCATTTGCCAAAAAGAAATAAATAAATAAATCAATAAATAGATAAATGAATAAGTAAATGAAATGAAACCCTAACCATTCATATAACCATGGTTTAATTCTTTACACAAACCCAAGTGAGCATGTATCATCAAACATGATACAAACAAGTGCACAAAAGTATATCACATATACAACCTGTGAACTTCAAGTGAGAAAATCCATTTAAAGTGAACCAATACTAGTTAATACAAAGTAATATATCAAATATATAATTATGCATTAAATCATCAAATCAACACTTGATTTAACGATCCGGTCATATCGTATATGACCGACTAATATCCAATGTATCGATTTATCGAATCAATCCTTGATTCGATAACTAAGTTATATCGCATACAACCAATCGATACATTCATCGCGAGAATGGAATACGGTATCACATACACGCATTATTCTCGGTCCCGCACATATCTCATATGCGCTCCTATTTCGTTTCGCTTGAGCCAGGAAATCTCTGTGTAGGACTCTAAAGACTCGTCAATACGCCGGCAGCAGGTGATGATCATATCAAACACCCACAAGCCGCAAGCGGTCTGCTAAACGTAACGGCCACCCGGGAATTGAGCGATCAGAATATCGACGGGCAAGCCCGCTCACACTCCTGTGAATCCAACCAGTAACACTTACCGTACAGTCCGGTCTCGTCGTCTGATATGTCGCATATCTCGCCTAGGGGTGGTAAACGTCAGACCCCAATAGCTCGATAAGTCGTGTCGATATGAGGTCTATAACAGTTCGAGAAACTACTGGTAACACTTACCAGTAAATCTCAGCAACCCTGGCCAGGGATTTCCGGTTATAGCCAATCGAACACAGCGCAACATCAACTCCCTATACCGGGAGAGACGAATCCCCTCCTATCGCTCATTGCCTCCATGTGATTCGGGACTGTACCCAAAAACCATCGTTTTGCACGCCCTCTTGGACGTGGTAAGGTGGAAATCAAAGCACAGTGGGAACCACACAAGACTCTATGACGATCTCGGGTCAACAGACTACTCTGTACAAGTGTCACCAGAGAACTGCCATCTGACGTGAGGTATAATACCATCTGGGAGTTCTCGGCGAGTCCGCCCAGTGTACCCAGTCTCCACTGAGCACCCGTATATCATCTCTGATGTCAAACGCCAACGGATATGGGATCATCCATCGCCCATCTGTATGGGTCGAGAAAGTATACGCTAGTCTACTCTGGTATATCGATGCCCCGTCTCGATACACCCACGACTAGGGACCTTGAAGGATGTACTTATGGACTACCATGTCCCCACTAGTATGATCCGCATCATAGTCCAGGTAGTCAAGTACACATCCTAAGGGCTTTACCAACATGTAACAGAGAGACAATCAGTGTACACGTTAAGGTAAAGAGCAACCAGATAGCATACTATCATGTCGAGCAAGAAAGTCCTCTCTATATATGTCCAAGCATCCACTACAATATACATCCTATGTATAGTAATGGCCTCTAGGGCATACATATAACTAACAGGGTTTCTCTTGGGTTTCGTCGCGGCGAAGGAGAAAGAATAGAGAAAGAAAGGAGAGAGGTGAGGGGTGAGGTTAGTATAATAATTAGGTTATAAAATATATAGAGAGAGGGGGGAGAGTGCATGAGAGGAAAGAGAGGGGGACAGAGCGAGAAGAGAGAGAGAGAGAGAGGATACGAGAAGAGAGAGAGATTGGGAAAATATTAATTAGTTTATATATTATAAACAGTATGTATATATTAACTGTTAGTATTAGGTTTTGGAAATAATATTATAATATATATTCTAGGATTATACAGCTATCACCAAAATACTCCGAAAAATACACGGGTCTCTTCTAAAAATCTAGTTTTAAATATAGATATATACGTATCGGTGAAAACTATAATGCGATGCCCGGTTAAATAAAATGCATACCCCCAAGAACAGATATACGTAAATACACGTAGCAATCCAAATGCGTCTGTTTTATCAATCTGGACATGAACACGATATATAGATGCACTCACAAGATATGGGGTATGGTAACAGGCCATGCTAGATATTAAAAATTATTATCTGGTTATAATTTGTATTATTTAAACGATATGAAGATACTAAATATATTGTACAAGTGTATATAGAACCTAGATGTGCATGAATGCTCTGTACTAGCCAATATATGACGTAATCTTAAACCATAATAGGTTTCAAGCATGCAGGTCGGGTCGGATACTAACCGCAGATACTAACTGCATTATCCGCAGCCAAAAACAATAATAAACAAGAAAACTGTCGCAAGATCTGAAATGCCCCAAATAAAATATCGTATAATAATGCTAGGGTGTTACACTATACCCAACTACAAAAGAATTTCATCCTCGAAATTCACGGAACAAGAAAAGATAAAAAAACACGAATCTAAGAAAAGAGGTGTGGAAATTCTTGTCGAGTCTCGTCTTCACTTTCCCAAGTAGATTCTCCGTGCGAACGATTCCCCCATGAAACAAGTACTAGAGGGATAACTTTGTTCTTAAGAACTTTTTCTCGTCTATACACAATCGCCATTGGTCGTTCTTCGTATGTTAAGCCCTCCCTTACTATCAGCTCCGAGTGATCTAGAACATGTGTCTCATCTCGAATATACTTGTGGAGTTGGGATACATGAAACACGTCATGAACACTCGCCAAGGATGATGGTAAAGCCAATCGATAAGCTACTTCTCCAACACGCTCGATAATCCCGAAAGGCCCTGCGAATCGAGGACTAAGCTTACCTCAGCTACCAAATCGAATCACTCCTCTGGTTGGTAATATCTTCAAGAATACAAGATCACCAACTGCGAACTCCAGAGGTCCTCGTCCTGTATCGGCCTAACTTTTCTGTCGATCTTGTGCCGCCCTCATATGATTTCTGATCACGTTGACTTTCTCCACGGTTTGCACAATAAGGTCCGGTCTCAATAATCTTCTTTCTCCAATATCGTCCTAACAGACGGGCGAGCGACACTTACGCCCGTAGAATGCTTCGAACGGAGCCATCTGTATAGTCGCCTGAAAACTGTTATTATAAGAAAACCCCACCAAGTGCAAATGATCCTCTCATGAACCCTTGAAGTCTAACATGCATGCTCTCAACATATCTTCAAGAGTTTGGATCGACCTTTCTGACTGGTCATCTGTCTGAGGATGATGGGTTGTGCTAAACTTCAAGCGGGTTCCTAAACTTTCCTGTAGACTCCTCCAAAAGTACGATAAAAATCGAGTATCACGATCGGAAACGATGCTTACAGGTACTCCATGCAATCTCACAATCTCCTGCATGTACCACTCTGCTAAAACTTCTGTTGACTGGCCAACTCGAAACGGTATGAAATGAGCCGCCTTGGTCAATCGATCAACAATCACCCAAACTACGTTATTGCCCTTCAGACTTCGTGATAAGGCTGTCACGAAATCCATGGTTATATGTTCCCACTTCCATTGAGGAATCAAAAGTCGTTGCAACAAACCAGCTATCCTTTAATGTTCAGCCTTGACTTGCTGACACACTAAGCACTTCGATATGTAGCGAGCAATCTCCCTTTTCATGCCTTCCCACCAGAAATGTTGTCGCAAATCTCTATATAATTTTGTACCTCCCAGATGTAATGAATATGCGGAACTATGATCCTCCTTCATGGCTTCTTCATGAACATCTCCTTTCAGCACACATAAACGGCTCCCATATCATAACGAACCATCTTCATGAATTAGCAAGTCCGTTCGAAGTCCCGCTTCAACCTGTTCTCAAAACTTCTGTAATCTTGGATCATGCGACTGCGCTTCATTAATATGATCGATCAAGGATGACTGTACTTTTAACTGCATCAACTGTCCCGAAGAATTTGGTAATACAATCTCCAACTCAAATCTTTGAAAATCAGCTATAATCTCCTTTTGTGCAGTCAACATCCATATTGCTGGCAACCGATTTAGAGTATCCGACACTACATTAACTTTCCCGGGATGGTATTTTAGATCAAGATCATAATCAACCATCAGCTCTAACCATCTACGCTGTCTTAGGTTGAGCTCTTTCTGTGTGAACACATACTTTAGGCTCTTGTGATCGGTAAATACTTCTACCATTTCGCCCAATAAGTAGTGTCTCCAAATCTTCAAAGAAAAAATCACTGCTGCTAGCTCCAAATCGTAGTTGGATAGTTCTTCTCATGAGTTTTCAATTGTCTCGACGCATAAGCTATAACCTTCCTATACTGCATTAGAACACATCCCAAGCCTTTCCCAGATGCGTCGCTATGAATAACCAACTCTCCGGAACCGTCTGGCACTGTCAAGATAGGTGCGGTGGTCAATTTTTGCTTCAACGCTTCAAAAGCCAATGCACATCTCTCCATCCATACAAACGGTAACTCCTTTCGTGTTAACTTGGTCAAAGGTTCTGCTATTCAAGAGAAGTTCTCCACGAACCTTCTATAGTATCCGACAAGCCCAAGAAAACTTCTGATCTCCGCTACATTCTTTGAAATCGGCCAATCATGAAATGCCGCAATCTTTTCAGGGTCAACGGCAATTCCATCTCCGGATACAACCTGACCCAAAAACTTCACTTCTTCGAGCTAAAACACGCACTTGCTCATCATAGCATATAACCTTTCTTTCCTCAACATTTGCAGTGCGATCTTCAAGTGTTCTGCATGCTCTTCTTTACTCCTCGAATAGACCAGAATATCATCGATAAACATCACTACGAACTGGTCCAAATATGGTGAAAAGATTTGGTTTATCAAGTCCATAAATATTGATGGTGCGTTCGTAACTCCGAATGGCATCACTAAGTACTCGTAATGCCCATATCGAGTTCGGAACGCTGTCTTACAAATGTCTTCTGATTGCATCCGAACTTGATGATATCTGGGTCGCAAATCCAGCTTCGAGAATACCCTCGCGCCACTGAGTTGATCAAATAATTCGCCGATGCAAAGGATCGGGTACTTGTTCTTAATAGTTACCCGGTTTAATTCTCGATAATCGATGCACATCCTCCGGGTGCCATCCTTCTTCTTGACTAGAAGAAATGGAGCTCTCCAGGGTGAATTGCTGCGGCAAATCCAACCCTTCTCTAGTAATTCGGTAACTTGTTTCTTTATTTCTTCTAGTTCCACTGGCGCTATTAGATAATACGCCTTTGAAATCGGCGCTGCTCCAGAAATAAGATCAATCGCAAACTCCACATCTCGTTTTGGCGGTAAACCCGAGATGTTCTTGAATACATCCATGGAATCTCGAACTGCTATCAGTGCTTCATCTGCAACTTGTTTACTAACTTCACCTTTCAGTAAACGGTTTCCTTCATCATGAATTTGCAAGTTTGTTCTTGTGGGTTATTAGCCCACCACTCTTCCGCTGCGCTACTCTGATAAACTGAGGCGGGTTCGTCAGAACTGCTTTAATCAACCATTTGCTCGGCCTTGAAGCAGTCTATTCCAGCTCCCGCTGAGGTTAAACTCGAACTACTACAATCATCAAAAGCTTTTCCCTTGCTTCTCCTTGTTCTTCGAAATGTAAACGGATTGGTTCTTACGGGACAAGAGGAAAGATATAACGTGGTTGCTGGATTCAAATTCGTGATAAGACATAAACTCGTAAGCAATGAAACCGAGAGAACCAAAAAGTACAATGAACATAAGTCAAGAAAATGAATTGAAATAGGATCCCAGGTTGCCAAAATAGAGTACCGTATTGTAATCATGCCGCGGTATATAGTTACAACTACATAACTCCACTCGAGTCGCCAAAATCCTATTATCGGGATCGAGGGAATAATACAAGAGAAATAATAATGAATCAGAAGGATTCCAAGTTGAGATGCAAAGTCATTTCCATATCGTCAAGATACAAGAGTTAAGGGAAAGATAAGATTCAAGAATTTGAAGGACAAGACAATAATGTGGCAGGACATGTTCCTGATTCCGGGTTTTCTGGTTAGTATATTGAGTTCAATACCCAACTACAAAAAAACCAAACCCGATTAATCCTAAATCATATGGCTCTGATACCAAACAAACCCTGTCACGCCCCGCTTCCCAGAGTGCGCTGACTACGGCACGTGATAGAGTCAACCATGCTACCTGTAGCTAGGAAACATCCCTCCACAGTCATATTACGGCTGTCTATAGGATATCAAGAACATAAAATATATAAAAACTAGCTAGTACATGTCCATTTGCCACAGTAAAAAGAGTCAAGAAAATACATAAGAAAAAACGAATCAAATCCAATAAACAACATCTAAAAACTTGTCTCGGTATGTGCTCACATCAAAGAAATAAAACTGTGGAAAATAAACTAAACTAAACATCTCTAAACAACACATGTTTAATTCCTCACTGCTCGATTTGATGGCTAAAATACTCCTGTTCAGCCTGCGATAAAGGTAAAAGAACTAGGCCATGCAAAACCCAGACGTCAGTACGTCATAATACCAAAACAACAATAATAACCAGGATGTAACGATATAGGTAAACATGAATATAAATAAATAATATAGACATAAACAGTGAGGTATGTGTATGTATGCGATGTGTGATATGTAACCTAACACTGTGCTTCTAGGTTATCTATTCTAAAAGTCTTTGAAATCAATTAATGCAATCATCATTGTAACGCCGGTAGAAGGAGGGAGCAGTGATCACGGTAACACGATTTATTCCGTAACGCCCGGAAAAACGGCAAACAGGTAATTATTCCGTAACGCCCGGAAAAACGGCAAACATGTAATTATTCCGTAACGCCCGGAAAAATGACAAATATGTAATAATATCCTCTTGAGTTATGTTTCGGTTACATTCTTGATTTTCCCTTTATCCCCAGGTTTGTGTTCAAGTCAGGTATTGCCAATATAGATCTAATGCCAACACAGGATCAAGCAGGTACAGTTCTCGTCTATGCAGACAACAAGTTACGTCTGTCAGGACAACACGTCAATATCGTTGGTATTAGTAACAAAATCCAAGTAACGAGTCAAGTAGGGTGTCGTGAACATGTCATGTGATGTATCTGTATCAAATAGATTTCCAATGTGAAACTGTAATCGATATCAAAACACGGTTAATACACGGATGCACATGTATCTATCTGCAATAACCTTTTATACGTCCATGACTACGTATGATGCACACTAGATAACACGTTGTACTAATATATAGTATAATGATATCATGACGTTCCGACATGCAATTAGATATGCGATTATCGGTACGGATACGAACGGATATCGTAAAACTGTAAATCGGTAATAGTTGCTGAATAATAAAACACATATATTATTTTTATTCATATAGACATCGATATAGTAATATAGCATGTTGCTGGATAAACTTGTCTGATCGGATTTCACATCGGGGTACATACGTCACGTTTGACGTCGGATAAACGTCGCGATGCAACTCACGCATGCAGGACTGGACCTGGCCGATCAAAGACGTGACTACGCTGGACGACGGTGATGACTGGGTCGTCCGGATCGTCGGCGGCGCGTGCGACTCCGGCGAGACGGCCGGGAAAATAAGAAAACAAGAAAGAAAAGAAAAAAGGAAGGAAAGAAAAAAGAAGGAGAAGGAGAATGGGTTGCTCGGCTCTGGTTCTGGGGACAGAGGACCGAGGAGAGGATGACGGCGACGATGGGTTACCGTCGGCTAGGTCTAATGGCGAGGGGCGGAGGGATCTCCGGGTTGCTGTAAGGGTCATAGGGTCCGTCGAGGGTGGCGGTTATGGGTATCGGGAGTTGGGGAGAGGTGAGGAGAGGGAGGAGATGACGACGGTGAGGTTTCTTCGGCGAGGGTAACGGTGAGGTTGGGTTTCTGCAGTGAGTCGCCGGGATTTGCAGGGTTGGGTATTGTCGTGGGTTTTTGGGTTCTCGGAGAGGGGAGAAGGGATGAGGAGGTGAAGGTGGAGATGAGGGTGATGGCGACGAGGTGGTGATCGGCGGTGAGGGTGTAGGCATTGGGGTTCGGGTTCGTGGGTTCTCAGGGGTTGTGGGTCGTCGGGGTCGAGGAGAAGAATAGGAGACGAGGTGGTGGAGATTGTGATGAGGGCGGGGAGGTGGTAGTGACGAAGTTGTGGGGAGGTCGACGGCGAAGGCGAGGGACGTATGATTTGGCTTGGGTTTCATCGCGGCGAAGAAGAAAGAATAGAGAAAGAAAGGAGAGAGATGAGGGGTTAGGCTAGTAAAATAATTAGGTTATAAAATATATAGAGAGAGAGAGGAGAGAGTGGGGGACAGCGCGAGAAGAGAGAGAGGGGGGAAATATTAATTAGTTTATATATTATAAAGAGTATGTATATATTAACTGTTAGTATTTGGTTTTGGAAATAATATTATAATATATATTCTCGGATTATACAGCTATCACCAAAATACTCGGAAAAATACCCAGGTCTCTTCTAAAAATCTAGTTTTAAAATATGCATAGTATACGTATGAGTTAAAATTATAATGCGATGCCCGATTAAAGAAAATGCATACCCCTAAGAACGGATATACGTAAATACACGTAACGATCCAAACGAGTCTGTTTTATTAATCTGGATATGAACACGATATATGGATGCACTCACAAGATATGGGATATGATAATAGGCCATGCTAGATATTAAAAATTATTATCTGATTATAATTTGTATTATTTAAACGATATGCAGATACTAAATATATTGTACAAGTGTATATAGAATCTAGATGTGCACGAATTCTCTGTACTAGCCAATATATGACGTAATCTTAAACCATAATGGGTTTCAAGCATGCGGGTCGGGTCGGATACTAACCGCAGATACTAAATGCATTATCCGCACCCAAAAACAATAATAAACAAGAAAATTGTCGTAAGATCTGAAATGCCCCAAATAAAATATCGTATAATAGTGCTAGGGTGTTACAACTTCAGTCTCCAGTAATTTTGGTTCTGCTCTTAGGAATCGTTTTTTTTTATTGGTTATATTTTTTCTCATCTAATTTTTCTATCGTATCTCTTTCTCTCTAACTAATTTTTTTTAACTAAGCATGACTGGTTCATCATCATCATAAGGTAACAAGGGTACTTCATCATCACATAAACGTTCTCTTCAACTTGATTCGAACTCACATGAAGTAATTAGATTAAGAAATATGGCCGTCGGTACATCTTCAATTAGGTGTTCTTTTCAAATTGATTTGGATATATAACACCCGAGTTCACTTATACCAATTCCAGTTCTCGTATTTCTTTATTCGTGATATTCTTGAATTAACGTATTGATGGTGCGAATGGTATTGTACACTTTACATTGCATTCGACCCGACCCGCTCACTTGAACCTGTTTGATTCTTATTTATAAATTACCTTGACTTATTGCATGGACACGTGTATCTCATGTTTAGTACATACTGGTATTTTATCTAGTATCGCATCTTTTATCATATAACATTTTAGGTCACAGAAAATAAATTAAAATTGCATTTCATAACCTGCATGATACCCCTAACCCCGTGGTAGCATCCGTGCGTCTTGTTCTCGCCCCGTTCAGTGAAACGGACGTGTTTGGATGGCTAGCGCACGTGCGTGCATCCATTCTTGGGGTTATGCATTTTCTTTAACTGGGATTTCATTTTGAAATTTGGAAGTCGTATATATTTTTAATATTTTAAATCGGAATTTTTAGACCCGACCCGGACATGTTTTGGAGTAAGTTTGTATTTGCCAAAATCTCAAAACGGACTAATATTATATTCTTTATATAGTATAAACTATTATTATTCTTTTAAGTAAAATATATTACTAAATCATTATACTAACAGTTTTAGTTCTTTTATATATATATATATATATATATATATATATATTAACTATCTTTCTCTCTCCGTTTCTCTCTCTCTCTACCTGACTCTCTCTCTCTCTCTGCATTATTTGTATTTTAAAAATCCTACCTAATAAATCTGTCTCTCCCTCTCTCCTTCACATATTTATAATTTTATATTTTATTTTTATAAACCCATATAAGTCTCTCTCTCTCCCCTCTCATCTTCTTCTTTCAATTTCTGTTCCCCGCCCTCGCAGCAAAAACCCTAACCCTAACCCGCGCTCGTCGCATCCACCGCCGCCGACCATCCTCGTCGGCCCCCACCTCACCCTCGCATCGTCTCCCTCCGACCTCGCCTGCACCTCGCCGCCACCTTCTCTCCCTGCACAACCCACTCCCCTTCCCATCGCAACCCAAGAACCCGCCTCACCTAGCCCTCACCGCCGGAGCCTCCGCCTCGTCGACTCTCCCCACTCATCTCCTCGACCACCTCTCCTTCCCCCCCGACTGCTCTCTTTTTCCGACGAACCCACTGCAGCCCCATCACCTTCATCGCCGCGGCTGCAACCACCGCTGGAAACCGCCTCGTCGTCACCACCCTCGTCTCCACCCGTCACCCTAGGCAACCCACGACCACCACCTCCATCACTCTCTCTTCATAAGATCCCGAGCCCTTCACTGCACAAAACTCCGATCCCCGACATCAAGAACCCTCACTGCCCGTGGCCGTGAAATCTCACCGGAAAACCCACGTCTGCTTCCCCCTCGCCTTCTTCTTTGCCCTAGAGAACCCGGAGAACCCAACCTTCTTCTCTTTCCTCTTCTTCTTCTTTTCTCCTTCTCTTTTCTTCTCTTGATTCACGTTTTCCGGTGACTGCCGGAGCCATGCCACCGCCGACGATCCGGACGAACCATACCATCACCACAGTACCACTACAATACCAAAATCATACCATCACCACTTCCATGTCACGACCGTGTCGCAGCCAGATCGTGTCCAGATCGCGCCCAGACCATGCACCAGATCGTGTCCAGATCGCGCCCAGACCATGCACCAGATCGCGACTAGACCCAGTACCGTGTCGTTCCGTTTCACACACCGTATCGTGTCATGTCGCACCAAGCCGCCTGCATATCGACCTTTGTTCTGAGGTAAGTGAAACTTGCTACATGCTATTTATAGTATTCCATATTTATTTGCATATATATATTAAGCATGAAGTTTGAATTTGGTGCCCTATATCACATTTTACCATCCGATGTCCGTTTATATCATTTTGAGTTAATTATGAAAACACACCCGGTTGCATGTTAGATTACAATATTGTATGCCCATGCCTATATTTATAACATAGTTCTTGGTCGCATAGCCATAGTACCCTTTAAATAGTGTATAACTGTTCAACACCAGTTTGCATCCATCTAACATGTTTTTATATATAACTGCATCTCTAGGCCATTTAATACATGTTAATGTGATTTTAATATTCCATATTCATTTAAGTGTAAGATACTTAATGTTGGAACCATAACCTTGACTCTAATCGATAACCGTACATCCATATAGTGTAATCTGTACCTATTTGCATATCATATTACATGTTCCAGTTTATTGTGCTATTAGTACCCATGCTTGTTTTGTATACCCATGCTTATGCTAGTTGATTACGAGCACACACATGATATCTTGTATACCCTGACATGACTTGTTACACCAATTACTTGACACGGCATGGTACAGTGCAACTCCTGACATGACATGACACCTTTATACATTACCTGGCTTGACCTGATGTACCATGGTCTTACCTGTTACCTGATCTTGTGTCTAATGCCAACAAACCTGACCTGTTGTCCTTACGGACCGTTCCTGTTGTCTATCCAGACAAACCTGTACCTGCCTGATCCTGTGTTGGCATTAGCTCCAGATTATTTAATACCTGACTTGAATACATATAACCTGGGGGTATGGGGAAATCAATGATGAAACCTGACTTGTAACTCGACAGTGTGCTACCTTTACTGATCAGTTTTAGAGGCTGGGCCAGCCTTGGGATGATGCTGCTGACATCATCCATCGTTATCCATTACCTTTTTAGAGGCTAGGCCAGCCTTGGGATGATTCCATGGACATCATTCATTATTACCCTTTTCCTTTAGTGCCTAGTGGCGTGTCTCGGTTTCAGCACGAGAATCTCCACCGTGATCCCGGACACGCACGGGATACTATTGAGTTACATCGATGATTCATCAAATTGATTTCAAAGACTTGAGAGTAGTTAACCCAATAGACCAGTTTAGATTACTCATTGCACACTACCTTTCACTGTCCTGATTTATATTGCTGTTACACCTGGTTTACCATCTATGATCATACTTGCATGTCTTGCTACCATATTTATATATTATTGCTTGATGTTTTGACGCGCCGGCGTCTGGGTTTTGTATGGCCCAGATCCTCTACCTTTGTCGTAGGCTGATTAGGAGTACTGCCGCTGCTAGACCGAGCAGTGGGGATCTGTCGGTATCCAGTCTCACTTTCCAGGTGTTTATTTGATATTTTGCTTCCCCGTATTATATTATTTCCTGACTCATTTATTCTGGCTTATGGACATGTACTAGATAGTTTAGTTTACTTTCATGTTCTTGATATCTCTACAGCCGTAATGTGACTGTGGAAGGATTTTTCCTATCCACAGGCAGCATGGTTGGCTATGTCACGTGCCTATCTTAGCGTACTCTGGGAAGCGGGACGTGACAGGATACATAAGATGTAATTAGATTAAGTAATATGATAACAATAACTGATTCTTATTCACCTAGATTTGATTATGCTAATTTTGAGATGCGTGCTAATTTTGAAATGCCACGCCACAAAGTCACTCTCCTGAAGAAGTTTCCGCTTCTACCATTCCTGAAGCTAGTGCTTCTGCTCCAAGAGCCGATAAAACCAAAACTTCTGAAGTTTGGAAACATTTTACAAAAGAAGTAGTTGAAGGTAAAAGCATGCGGGCTGTTTGTAAGGCTTGCAGATCAGATTTTACTTGTGCCGCAAAAGATGGAACCACCCATCTAAAAAGACATCTAAACAAACATCAAAGAGTATATTCTCGGCAGACGACTCTAAATATGTCATCTAACTCTTTAACTGGTTTTTCTTATTCTCAAGATACTAATAAAAGAGAACTGGCTATATATGCTATACATGTTGAACAACCATTTAGTTTTGCTGAAAATGAAAAATTTGATGGATTGGTATAAACTATATATAAACCTGCATTTCAAAAGGTACCAAGAAATACGGTTAGAAGTGATACTTTTAAATTTTTTTATGAAACCAAAGCTAATTCAGTTGGTATTTTTGCAAATCTTAAAGGTAAAATTTCATTAACTTCTGATCTTTAGACAACAAGATGGGGCATTAGTTATATTTGTGTTGCTGCATATTTTATTGATAATAATTGGTTTTTACAAAAAAGAATTATTGATTTTTCGAAAATGGAGCATCCACATTCTCGAAACAATACAGGTAAAGTGGTCAAAATACAACTACTTATATTGTTTTCAGAATGTGGATGCTCCATTTTCGAAAAACCAATAATTCTTTTTTGTAAAAACCACTCATTATTAATAAAATGTGCAGTAACACAAATACAACTAATACCCCATTTTTTGTCCAAAGATCAGAAATCAATGCAATTTTATCTTTAAGATTTACAAAAATACCAACTAAATTAGCTTTGGCTTTATAAAAATATTTAAAAGTATCGCTTCTAAGTGTATTTCTTGTTACATTTTAAAATACAGGATTATATGCAGTTTTTACTAATCCATCAAATTTTTCATTTTCAGCAAAACTAAATGGTTGTTCGGCATATATAGCATATTTAGCTGGTTCTCTTCTATTAGTATATTGATAATAAGAAAAACTAGTTAAAGAGTTAGATGCCATACTTAGAGTCGTCTGCTGAGAATCTGTTTTTTGATGTTTGTTTATATGGCTTTTTAGATGGGTAGTTCCATTTTTTGCGGCACAAGTAAAATCTGATCTGCAAGTCTTACGAACAGCCATCATGCCTTTATCTTCTACTACTTCTTTTGTAAAATGTTTCCAAACTTCAAAAGTTTTAGTTCTTTCGGCTCTGCGAATAGAAACACTGCTTTCAGGAACAGTAGAAGTAGGAACTTTTTCAGGGGCATAACTTTATGGCGTATGTGTTTCAAAATTAGCGCGCATCTCAAAATTAGCGGAATCAAAGTTTGGAGAATAAGAATCAGTTATTGGTGTCATATTACTTAATCTAATTATATCTTGTGTATCCAAATCAATTTGAAAAGAATGCTTGTGTGATGATGTATTGGCGGCCATATTTCTTAATTTAATTGATTCTTGTGAGTTCGAATCAAGTTGAAGAGAACGTTTATGTGATGATGAAGCATCCATGTTGCTTTGTGATAATGATGAACCGGCCATGCTTAATTAAAAAAAATTAGTAATAGAGAAATATATATGATAAAAAACTAAGATGAGAAAAATATATAACTAATACCAAAATCCCAGCAGAACAAAATTACTGGAGACCGAAGTGAAGATTAAGATTGCAGGAATGAAGATTGCTTGATTCCAAATTTTAACAGTAAACTTTTTGAAAATTAAAGAGAGAGATGCGAAGATTGTATATCCTATTGTTGTGAATTGTGATGAAAATGAAAAAAGTATGAAGATATTTATAGACCTTTAGACGAAGAGAATCGGGATGGAGAATTTCGAACGAGCAAGTTTTTGAAAAATTTCAAATTTTGAAACCCTCCCCATCATTTCCCACAGGCCCTTTTAATTCAATTTTTTTTGTTTTTTTCTTCTTGGAATTCCCGGCCCCTCTCCATCATTTCTCACAGCCCACCCCTTTAATTCAAATTTATTTGTTTTTTTCCCATTGGAATTCCCAACCCCCTTCCCATCATTTCCTACGGGATACCCTTTTAATTCTTTTTTTTTTTTGTTTTTCCTCTATATTCCCACTTTCTTGGAATTCTCATCCCTTTTAATTCACACCATTTTGGAATCCCCCTTCCCCAATACAGGCATAGACAGACGGACCCCACAAAAAAACTTAAACCCTTAAAATTATAGCATGGCCCGGGGCCCTTAAAAATTTGGTTTCGGACCGGCTGAATCGGGCTCGGGCTAGGGCCCAGTCCATGGCCGGCCCGGCCCGGTCCATCAAGCTGCTCTGGCCGAGCCCGGCCCATTTGCCACCTAGCACCTGTTTCCATTCCGAGCATCTCTAACTGCAGCTCGGGCATGGACTGCGCTGCCCTGCCGCTTCTTTTCGCGGGAAAAAAACGTTCTCTCCCGAAATTCCACAATTACCCTTCAACCTCCAAAACGAGAACCACATGGTCATTTCGCAATTTGGTCCACCCACATTTCACCCTTCCTAAAACGTCCCTTGTCCCATTCTCCTTCTCGAAAAGACGAAAATGCCCTCAACTCACAGAATATTCACATCTCCTGACCTCACAGCGAATCCGCCTGTTTGGTTGCAGGATTATTAGTTTGGATTTGGATTTTGGATAAGATTCCACAATTTTGTGTTTGGTTGCAAGATTAGGATTTCTAGGATTCCTTTGTTTTGTATGGGGGGCCCACCACAAAAGAAGGATTCATGAATCCTAAAAATTTTCAAGAATTCTTAAGGATTTGGCACTATTCAATGTACTTTTAGATGGGGCCCGTGTACTTTATTTATTTAACAATCCTCTCTCTCTATCTCTTTCTAAAATCCTCAAATCCAAATCCCATTTTTTTCCACCAACCAAACAAAGATTATAAAGGGCTGTTTGGTTGCAGGATTATGGAATTTGGATTCCGAAACAGCACGGTTGAAATTTCTGGATTTCGTAATTTGCTGTTTGGTTGGTTTTGGATTCCTAGTATTGGATTTGTAGATCCTTATAATCTTTGTTTGGTTGGTGGAAAAAAAATGAGATTTGGATTTGAGGATTTTAGAGAGAGATAGAGAGAGAGAGGATTATTAAATAAATAAAGTGCATGGCCCCATCTAAAAGTATAATGAATAGTGCCAAATCCTTGAAAAACCTTGAAAATTTCTAGGATTCCATAATCCTTGTTTTGTGGTGGGCCCTCCATAAAAAGCAAAGGAATCCTAGAAATCCTAATTTTGCAACCAAACACAAAATTATGGAATCCTAGGATTCCATAATCCAAAATCCAAATCCAAACTCATAATCCTGCAACCAAACAGGCCCTAAGGATCTACAAATCCAATAGTAGGAATCCAAAACCAACCGAACAACAAATTACCAAATCCAGAAATATCAACCGTACTATTTTTGGAATCCAAATTCCGTAATCCTGCAACCAAACAGCCCCTAACTGATTGATTGAGGACAATTGTACCGTGGCAGCGCACGAGAATGGCGTTGCCGTACATTTTGGTAATTTCAAATAATTAGAGTGCGCCTGATACGTGGCAGATCTAAAAAGAATTCCTCCCATAGAATTTCTATGCACCTCACTTATCCACCGTCCAATCGATCAAACGCCAGATGGACGATAAATAGAGTTTCACGCATAAATCGTTTCATGCGAAAAAAGTTTTTGTATAGAACAAGGACGAAAGAGATTGAGACAGCGCTCTTCGTCTTCCCGAAAAAAATTGCTCTGGGTTTTTTCGGGAGGGTTTTTTCGGGAGACTAGGGGTTTAGAGTGATCTTGCGAGGAGAAAAAAGGTGTTAAGTTCGAATCTTTTGTTGTTTTTCGCTGAGTTAATGTTCTAGGGTTTTAGATATCATACATGCATTGTGCTGTTGTTGTTTTTTGGGTGTGATTAAGTTTGAGATGATGAGACTGCGAAGCATTTTGTAGTTGTTGAAGAGACTTTTGATTAAATGAAGAATCTTGGATGTTTTTTCTATTTATGGTGTAACTTTAATGAGCTCCATCTGTTTTTTCCCTTTTGTTATGGTATTGTTTCCTGTTTTATGATGTGTTTGAAGATATTTTAAATGATTTGCCTGTTTTGAGATGATTTTTGGCAGTTGAAGTTCATTTCATGCTTAAAGTTGCAATCTTTCGTCGGTTTTGTTGAAACCTGAGGTTTGATGCTCTGTTTGCTCAATGTAAAATGCCTTATCTTGAGCTTGAGATGAAGAGACTCCGAAGCATTTTGGATTTTATGAAGAGATTTTGGGTTAAATGAAGAATCTCGGAGGTATTTATTTCTTAAGGTGTAATTTTAGTGAATTTCTTACATCTTTTTACCTTTTACTATGTTGTTGTTACCTGTTTTGAGATAGTTTTAAGGAGACGGTAAATTATTTTGCTACATTTGAGATGATGGGCAGTTAGTGTTCGTTTCATTCTTGAAGTTGCTATTTTTCGTCAGTTTTGTTAAATTATGGGGTTTGATGCGCTATTTGCTACTATGGTTTTTAGAGACGGCGTGTTTTTTGATAGAACTATCTGGTTAAAATTTTGTTAAACTGGAGGTTGTCTTCAGTCTTAGGTCGAACAGAGGTCTATGGTCTAGTTTGAATGCCGACTTTAATAGAATATTTCCTGGTTATTTACCATTTGTATTCTTCTTAGAGCAGTGCTTGCGTATCTCTTTGTTTTTTCAAGAAGATGTGTAATGCTGAGTATATTAATGTTGTAATCTTTCAATGATTTGGTTTGAAATAAGAAATCATGTGGGTTCAATATTGCAGTCTGAAAATATCTAACCATTGCATGGATACAGATTTAATTCATTTTACAATGCTTATGTTTGTTTCTTCTTGTTTCTATGTTTTTGTTTTGGCTATACTAAGAATTATTTTTCCATGCTTTCTCTTCATATTTTTTCCCCTCATTTTTCTGAATCTTAATGGAATTGTCAATGTTATCTCATTTAGCTCTTAGTCTAACATGCTATAATATGATCTGTCTAACATGTGCTTAATGTACTTGACTATTTATTGCACCATTCTATAATACTTCGGTTGCCATGGTTAAATTTTATTAGTAATTATTCATTTTTTCTCTACTGATGTTACTTCCTCCCTTTCGATTTACTTATTCTTTCAGCCTACTTTTATTTTTGTCTTTTGTTTTACATCATTTTTCATTTTAGAACATCAAGAAGAATGTTTGAGAATCCGCTCTTAGGCCTAGTTCGGTAACAAGGTTCCTGAAACCACCGTTTTTGTTTAAGTTAAAATGAAACTGTGGTTACATGTATGTAAATCGTGGTTTTGTAAAAATGGGGTTTTGCAAAGCTTAGGATCAATGCCAACATAGTCTTATGACCAAGGTTTTGTTTAAAAACAGGGTTTAAAAAAGTGATTGCCTTTTAACTTTGTGAAACCCTAGTCTTTTTGGGTTTAAGGCGAGCCTTGAAACTTTCTGAAACCATGGTTTGGGAAAGTCTATTTTGGTTGCCTTAGATTTTAAATCTCACTAAACCATGAAACTGTAAGCCCATTGTCAAACAAGCAGTTATAATTTATACAATTTAAATTATCAAAATCAATCCTGAACTTTTTGGACTACAACTTTTTCACCCTTATCATTTTATTTTAAGAGAAGTTAAAACTTTTCGTAATTAGTGTGCGTGATAGACCGAAAGGAAAAATAATATACAACTCTGGTAGTATTCTCCCTTAGGACCGCTTTTATGGAATTATGTTTACTAGTGATTTTCTGTTATTATTTAGTAATGTTTCCCCTTTGACGTTAAAGGCCTGCATGATTGATTCATGGTTTCTTTTCATTGTTGCGAGGCAATATTCAATAGTGTTGATCTGTCATGTTATATAGGTAATCATGTGTTCTAAAGATGAACCTATGCTTGTTGCATTTTGCTTTCTTTTCTTATATGAGTAGAATATTGGGTGTGTTGAAGTTTATGTGGGGTGCCATTCATTCTCGTTGATTGGTATGAAAATGAACTCAATATACTTGAGATAATCTATCGTTGTATTTTCTTTTCCCTGTAGCAAGCTCTCATCTGTAAAATGGGTTCAAAGGAAGAGGCGATGGAGGATTTGCCACCTCCACCACCTTTACCCACAAATGTAGTTCCGATTAAAGCTGATGCAAAACGATCGTCGCCGCCTAAAGTTCAATCAAAACCAAAAAGGGTAGCAATGGCTAGACCTGGCTTGGCTAGGAAAGGCCAGCCCATGCAACTTCTAGCTAATCATTTCCAAGTTTCGGTTCGAAACGTCGAAGATTACTTTTATCACTACTATGTATGCACAAACAATTATTTATTTACACAATTTATATCTGTCGCCTTTTGCTTTAATTATAATTATTATGTTTTCCTTTCTGTCGGTTTATAAAGGTCAACTTAAAATACGAAGATGACCGGCCTGTGGACAGTAAAGGTGTTGGTCGGAAAGTTATTGACAAATTACAACAGACCTATGATACGGAGCTTGGAAACAAGGATTTTGCGGGGAGAAAAGTTTGTTTACTATAGGTTCTCTCCCACAGGTTAAGAATGAGTTTACTGTTGTTTTGGAGGACATTTCATCAAATAAGTAATCTTCTACAGATTTTCTTGTTGCCTTAGTTTCCATATGTAATTAGCATCTTGTAATCGGTGCTGATCTTGGGCTTGTTTTCTGTCTTCCTTTTCACTTTAGATCTGCTGGAAATGGAAGCCTAGGTGGAAATGATAGCCCGGGTGAAAACGAACGCAAGCGTATGAGGCGTCCTTACCAGACAAAGACCTTTAAAGTCGAGCTGAACTTTGCTGCAAAGATTCCAATGCAATCCATTGCGTTGGCTTTAAAAGGCCATGATACTGAGAACTCCCAAGAAGCACTGCGCGTTCTGGATATCATTTTAAGACAGCATGCAGCAAAGCAGTAAAAAATTTACTTATGATATCCTGGCAGAGTTTTACTTTCTCAACATTATGTGTGATCTTTTTTTTTTTTGAAGCCTTTGCTTCTTGTAGGGGTTGTCTACTTGTTCGGCAGTCTTTTTTTCAGAACAATCCAGCAAACTGTACTGACATAGGCGGGGGTGTTTTGGGCTGTAGAGGGTTTCACTCAAGTTTTAGACCATCCCAGGGTGGCCTATCACTGAACATAGGTAATTTCTTTCTTAATGAGGATAGTCTATGTCTATTAGTTTCTATTAAATGGTGTCTTCTGTATATATTACTTTGTTTCAGGGTTCTTTTGGTTTATTTACACCTTATAATACCATTCATGTTATTGTGCAGATGTCTCAACTACCATGATAGTTAGACCAGGGCCAGCTGTTGATTTTCTCATTGAGAACCAGAAAGTTAGAGATCCTTATCAAATTGACTGGGCAAAAGTACGTTAGAATTGATGCAAGAGAATTTATTATGTTATTCTGTTCGAGCTTTACAGCTGTATTATAAAAATAGAAGTAAACTAAAAAGATAGCCGAGAATATGTTATTTATTTGTTTTGCACCTATCTTCAATCCTATGAATGCAGATTTGCTTTTCCTGTCTGTCAACAGGCAAAGCGAACGCTTAAAAATTTGAGGGTGAAGACAAGCCCATCGAATTCAGAATTCAAAGTTGTTGGTTTAAGTGAATTACCTTGCAGCCAGCAATCGTGAGTCCTTTTTTCCATTGTTGTGTATAAATAATTTGTTCTACTCATGGTGGATGCTGATGGATTCCTGCAGCTCAAGCATTTTATGAAGTTCTTTCACTCAAGTGTTTTTTATTTGAGTTGCTATAGCTGGCTTACTTCCTGTGTATGTCATGCATTGACTTGCTTTACTTTCTGCAACCCAAGAAGCTCTGACGTGTCAATTTACTCTGTAGTGTGGCATAAGAGGGCGTTGCTTAGATTTTGGGGGATGGTGATTCTTTTCTTATGTACTGCATCCTGCTACTACCTAAAGGTCCTAAACTGCAGAACACCAATAAGCAAATCCTTTGATTGCAACATCTTAAACTGGAAGTAAACAGACTGGCCCTTTTGCTGTCTGCTTAAATCATTAGGCATGTTGATGTGCAGTATCATTTATTGTATCAAAGCTGACCCACCATTCAGATATAAATAATGTAAAATTTCTTGCATATTGTCACTTCTAAGCTACATCGTCGTCACTTGATAACGTGGTCACTAGATTTTCCTGTACAAGTTCCTTCATTGTTGCTATGCCAGTTGGCTGTCTTTTATGTGTTGTGGCCCATGTTCGAGACATTTCCTATAATATTCCCACTTCTTTGCCAATTATTTCTAATATACGAGCGATAATCATGATGTTTGCTTATTTATTGTAATGCTTCCCTCTCATATCTGATTATCTTCATAGGTTTACTCTAAAGCAGAGAACTGGCAGCAGTGACTGTGATGTTCATACAACAGAAATTACTGTTTATGAGTACTTTGTCAAACATCGCAAAATAAATCTGAGGTACTCTGGTGATTTTCCTTGCATAAATGTTGGAAAGGTTAAGTGGCCCACATATTTCCCAATTGAGGTATGCTGGTTAAAGTTTTTGTGAAGCATGCTAAAGTAGATATTATATTCTCATCTCTGGTATGACTAATGAATCATATTTGACTTTTTCTTTTGGCCCAAAGCTGTGCTCCCTTGTCTCGCTACAACGGTATACGAAGGCCTTGACCATACTCCAAAGATCTTCACTTGTTGAAAAGTCAAGAAAAAAGCCTCAAGAGAGAATGAAAGTTTTGAGCACTGTGAGTATATCCCATTATAATGTCTAATCAGGATATGCTGATTGCTGACTGCTTGTGTAAAACTTCCACTTATTCTAGGCATTGAAGTCTAACGACTATGATGCTGATCCTATGATTCGAGCATGCGGTGTTTCTATTAGTACACAGTTTACACATGTTGATGGCTGTGTGCTCCAACCACCAAAGGTTCTTTCCACCTGTTTGTTAAAGCAGTGTTTTTGGATATGCTCGTTCATTTTACAACAAGGCTATTGTTTCACATTACTACGTTTGGTCTTAATTTAGTGCTTAGTGTCTTTTGCTTCTTTTGCTACAGTTGAAAGTTGGCAACGGTGAAGATTTTATCCCAAGGAATGGGAGGTGGAACTTCAAAAATAAGGTCTGCCTCTATCATTTTCTATTTTTTAGATAGCTTTCTGTCTTCCCCATAACTTCATAGTTTTTTGATTTTACAGAAATTTCTTGAACCTACTACAGTTGATAAGTGGGCTATTGTGAATTTCTCTGCGCGCTGTGACACGAGATCTCTTGTGCGCGATCTTATCAGATGTGGGGATTTGACAGGGATTGTATGTATTCTTTTTTATTCTGTGTGAATGTTGCTTTAATTCTATGCTTTTTCTTGACCCTGCAACATTATATATTATGCTTTCTTTGTAGCAAGTGAATGATCCATTTTTCGTTCTTGAGGAGAAACCTTCGATGAGGTTGACCCCTCCTCTTGCAAGGGTGGAGGATATGTTTGAGCAACTGACGTCAAAGCTTCCTGGTCCTCCAAGATTTCTACTTTGTCTCTTACCTGTGCGCAATGACCCCAGTATTTATGGTTTGTTTCTTCCGTTTTTACATCGAGGTTACCTTTTTTCATGTCCATTTCTGCTTATTTGTGATGGGCTAAACATATGTCACATTATAGGGCCATGGAAGCGCAAGTGTCTCTGTGAATTTGGAATTGTCAACCAGTGCATGGCACCACTAAGAGTTAATGACCAATATCTGCTTAACATTCTACTGAAGATCAATGCAAAGGTAGGATGCAAGATATACCTTCTATGGAACTGTTTCCCTAGTGTTCTATTCTTTTGATGTTATTGTTTACTTTTTACTCACAGTTAGGTGGCATTAACTCATTGTTGCATCTTGAGCGCATGACAAACATTCCCCATGTTTCTGCGACTCCAACGATTATACTAGGCATGGACGTGTCCCATGGGTCGCCTGGACAATCTGATATACCATCGATTGCTGCGGTAATTCACTATACTTAGCTGACTAAATTAATTTGAAGGTAATAATGCTTTGTGATTTATTTGTCTTAAATACACTCGAAAGTTTTCAACTACATTCTATTTCGGAAGTGCTCTTCACTATTTTATTAAATGGTTTTCTTCTTGCCATATTGTTGTGGAGATTCTTTTTGTTCTCTAATTATTGATCAGCATAGTTTGTTTACTCTAGGTTGTAAGCTCACGTCAGTGGCCTTGTATTTCCCGATATAGAGCTTGTGTGAGAACCCAGAGCCCCAAGGTTGAAATGATAGATTCTTTGTTCAAGCCATCAGGCACTGATGACGATGGCATTGTTCGGTGAGGTTTATTTTTATTGAAGTATGGATTATGCAGTGATATTGATTTATTTGTAAAAACATTTTCCATGTGTTTGATTTGTTCTTTAACTAATACGCTTCCCTCAAATTTAGGGAGCTTCTGATAGATTTTTACACAAGCTCAGGCAAAAGGAAACCTGATCAAATTATTATTTTCAGGTAGGTTTTGATATTCGGTTCTAATGTCACGAATCTTTCTCCATTCCTTTCTTACTGTGACACAGCTCAGCCTTACTGAGCTTGAGATATGGCGAGCCTTTTATTTTAGTTTAAAATTTTAAATATGATTGATCTGATCTGTCATATAATTAATTATCCTCATTTGATGTGGTTTTGTCAGACATGACTGGGATATTACTTTCATCATTATATTGCATATTGCTTACTGATATTCAAGATGTACAAAACCTGCCATAAAACTGAGGCACAGGTCCCTGCTTCCAGTAATAGAAACAGAAATGCAGTAGCTTTTGCTCATAACATATTGCACTGCTTTTTTTTCATAGCATTGAAGTTACTTTTTTCTTTTTTATTTATTTTTGAATTTGCTCGCCGGGTCTATTTTTGTTATCTTTATCATTCTGTCATTGTTTTGCTCATTTATATATTTTACAGGGATGGGGTGAGTGAGTCTCAGTTTGATCAGGTGCTAAACATAGAGTTGGATCAAATCATGGAGGTCTGCTATTCTGTAAAATCGTTATAAGAAAATATTCACATTTTCAAGATATTTCTGATTACTTTAGGATATAAGATCACTTACATTCTCTTTTGAGCAGGCATGCAAGTTTCTTGATGGTCAATGGTCGCCAAAGTTTACCTTGATTATAGCTCAGAAAAATCATCATACTAAGTTTTTCCAACCGAGCTCTCCTGATAATGTTCCACCTGGTAATGTTCATGATTTGCTAAATTGGTTAAATGCAACTCCAATTAAAAGAACAATTACATCCAAGAGTTTCAACTATAAATAACTTCTGTGTTTTTCTGATGCTTCAATGTGCAGGCACAGTTGTTGACAATAAAATTTGTCATCCTAGAAACTATGATTTTTTTATGTGCTCGCATGCGGGAATGATTGTAAGTTTGTGAACCTGTACAATAAATTCTTATTTGGTATTTGTTTGCAATCAAATTGAAAACTATATAATCGTTAAGTTTGCTATAAATTCTTATTTGGTATTGGTTTACAATCAAATTGAAAATTGTATAATCGTCAAGTTTGCTATATTTGTATTTAGTTTGGAATTAACACCAATATTTATTCACTCAGCATGCACTTATGAGCATTTTCATTCTTTCTTTTCTCTATTGATTATGTTCAATTCTCAACTTTTGATCACATTAGATATATACAGTATGTTTTTCATCGCATCTTCTAATGCATCATGTAAATTTATCATAAAATAGGGCACCACGCGTCCAACTCATTATCATGTGCTGCTTGATGAGATTGGATTTGCACCTGATGATCTGCAAGAGCTTGTTCACTCCCTGTCTTATGTGTAAGCAGCACTATATGCTAGTTTCTCTTGTTAATATGTATGTACTGAAGTTGACTAATATTATTCAAATTTTGTGACATGCAGATACCAGAGGAGCACATCTGCTATCTCTGTAGTTAAGGCTTTGGGTTTGTTGATTTTGGGATGTCTTGTCAATTTTATAGACCAGTACCTGCTAGATATAATGTTCTGACAGTTGCCCTGAAATTTTCTCATGGTGGTTTGTTAACTTATGGTTCTCTTTGGCTTTTTGTCAGTCAATTGAATGTAGCAGGCTTAATTATTTGTTCCGCCCTAGGAAATTTTTTCTTGATAGGAAGTTTCTGACATGAAAATAGTATTAGAAGATAAAGTGTAATACTCACTCAGCCCAAACCAGGTATCAGTATTAGTATTTTCCTTCCACCTGATTTCTTAAGTCCCCAAGCTAAGTCTGGTCTTGCCTTTTGATGGTTGATCTTTACCCAACTAAACCCAACACAGGCTTATTCCTGCGCTTTTCGGGCTCAGCTTGGTTCTGATTGGCTGTGCCAGTTTAGGATTTCATGAGTCTTTTTTTCTTTTTTTATCATTTTTATCTAAAACAATGGTTAGTGTTGTAGAAAGCGGATATCATAGCAAAGCGAGAGACGGTGCTTAGGCTTAAGCAAGCTTTTAGCAGGGGGACTGGGAATATAAATAATTAAATTGATAAAAAAATTGATTAATAAAAATTTTTAGAAACAAGAGATTCTAGAAATGGATGTGTTTTGATAATTGTACAGAAGTTACTGTGATATGATAGAAACATATCGGAGCATTTTAAGACTTGACATATGTCAAAATTAGGTCTATAAAGATAATGTAATATATCAGCACCGATGAGATTTTCGCCAAAAAAAAAAAGCAACACTAATGAGAATCAATTTTTCATCATTTAATACCATTATTCATAATTTTAATAGAGCAACGGCTTTGATCCATTTGGATATATGCTAAAAAATGGGTTTAATCAGGGTTTCAATCACATAAACTGAATCAAAGTGGGGCTTCAAGCCTCAAAATAGCAGAGGGCTTAACACTACTGCTTTTTGCAGAAAGCAGAGTGCCCGTTGCTGCTTTCTGTGAAAACGACTTTGAAGGAGTTTTTTGGTGCTTTTTATTTTGGTGACAAATAGTGAACAGTTAAAATTGGGCATAATATGTTCAAAGGTTACTGTCGAATGGAATGATTTCTTAGATGTTGTCACTGGAGATGTCATCCTATTTTTTCGTTCATTAGGAAAGATATGTTTAGACAAATGTTATTTTTTTCGATGTATTTGAAACCAAGTTGAAAAGCTATGACCATATGCTAAAACTAAGTCCCTTGCTGATTGCAATTCATAACAGTCATATGAACAGTAAGAAATCCAAAGACAAATGAAATATGGTGAAACATAGTATATAAAACTATGACAACTTAATACAGACATACACTCTTCACCCACTCTCTCAATTGCTACGTTGCATGAATTCTTTGTATAGGGTATTTTTCCGTGTCAGCTTCATATCCATATATCTTTTATTTGTTGAGGACACTTGCGGGACACCTTTTGGTGCATCTTGAAATTTATATTGTAATGCACATGTATTATTAGCTATGACACCAACAATTAGGGCTGCTAAATGAGCCGAATAGTGAGCCGGGTTCGGCTCGAGTTCAGCTTGTTCAGTATTGGCTCGGCTCGAGTTTTATCCTAGCTGAAACACTAGGCTTATGTTCGTTTATTTAACGAGCCAACGAGTCATTGACGAGCCGACCTTTGGAACTCAATTTTTTTGATTTCGCGCTCAATGTCTTCGAATTAGAGCTCGGTGTTTTTGATTTGTAGAGATCTTTTTGTAGGACTTAAAAGAACCGTCGTTCGGGATGTAAATTTTTTTAAGGTTTTGAAGTTGGGACTGAGACTTTGAGTTTGGGGTTGATAAAAAGTGCTAAAGTTTTCTTCAAGTCGAAACCAGGAAATTCGGCCTTCGGGCTTGATATGAAAAGATGAGTAAAAATAATTTAAAAAATGTATAATATGGGATGTTGGATTGGGTATTCGGTACTATTAGGTTATTGGGTATGAGCATAATATTTAAAACATATATTATAAACGAACCGAACTCGAGCTGTTAAAGAACGAGCCAGGTTCAGCTCGAGTTCGACACGTTTACTTAACGAGCTGGGATTTCGGCTCAAGTTTGGCCCATTAAAAACGAATCGAACTTGAACGAGCCCTTGTCAAGTTGAAACTCGAGCCAACCCGGTTCGATAAGCACCCCTACCAACAATCTATGCGTGAAAACAAATGAGTTATTTGTACTAGTTTAATTTGCTTCAAGGGCAATATTTTGTTATCATGTGCCTGCATATTTAAACAAGAAACGATAGTGTATCAACGAATCGTATCCCAAAATTTTGGAAATTGTGAATCCATGAATTCAACTCAGAGCTTTTCCCGCATCTTTATTGGAATCCCTGCTACTTGGCTTATGTACCTTACGAGTGGGCTCTAGGGAGGGAGTGCATGTTGATCTGCAGAATAAAAACTTTGGAGTAATTCTTTCTTATGACGGCACATTCTCTTCTTCAGTTGCTCCAATTTGCTATGCACACTTGGCAGCCACTCAGATGAGCCGGTTCGTGAAATTTGATGAAATGTCCGAGACTTCATCGAGCCATGACGGAATTACTGCTGCAGGTGTGATTCCTGTGCCCGAGCTTCCAAGGTTGCATGACAAGGTCAGCAGTTCCATGTTCTTCTGCTGAGACAATTCACTCTCATGAATCATGTTTTCAAGGTGGTGATTCTAACTTGTGCTCCTAAGTAATTTAAGAACTTTTGGGGTGTATATTGGTTCAGTCGTCTGGTTTATTATCGGAAGATGCTGCTGCACTTGAAATTGTAGAACTAAAGCTGGTGGAAAAACACCGAAACACTTGTTGTAATTATTGGGTTCAAAACTCCAGCTTGTGGATGATTTGGGGAATCATGTGATGAATCATTTTGCACAGATGCTACTGTATGTTGTAGCCTGCCCTTTCTGGATCTTAAGTTTTTGGTATTTGCTTGGGCTTCTTTGTCGGAAGTAAAGGTTTATTTGTTACAATGTTTGTGAAATGTTTCTTTGGTTGCTTCCCTGTTTTGAGTTGTATTCCATCTTGGTATTCTCCAAAGATCCTGGCCTTTTGGAGTTTTGCTTTGTGTTTGAATGAATTGCTTCATCTGTGGTTAAATATCAAAATATAATTTTACTGTAGATCTAAATGGCAGTGCATGTCCGGAAGCAGATTACTGTAGGGTACTCAGCTGTTCTGGATAACTGAATTGGGGAATTGAGATCACGAGGCAAATACAAAGAGCCTACCATGCAAAAGTTGTCTCAACTTGGAATTTGCATTCTTGTCGCAAATGAAACAAATGCGGTACCCTTAAAACTACATGCTTCACAGTAAGCTTTTAAATCAAGTTCGGTATCAACTGCAGTTGAGGCTAGCGGCAGCATGGTGTTGCAAGAGATTTCACCATCATTTTTCATATTCGTACTCCCTTGCCTTGCCATACAATTTATTTAATTCTGATATTCAGTCCCGCAAGATAACTCCACAAGTCATGTCAAATTGTTTAACACTGCACAAAGTGAAATACTACAAGTTCCACTTGAGGCAAAGCAATGATAGCTGGGAACTGACTCAACAAATATTTGGTACAACCTGCTTGCTTCATATATAGTTTCAATGCAATAAGAATAACATATTGAGGTTTAATAATACAAATATCAACGCCATCTCACTTGGGTCAAATTGCAATCACCAAGTAAAACACTAGTCTGTCATCTATTTGCTCACTAAACTATCAAAACTTAGTAAAACCTGCGCCTAAAACACAAACTCTTCCTCTTCATTCTCAAGGGGCAATGCTGCTCCCCGCTCTGCTGTGTCCCGAAATATAGCTGCGGTCGTATCGTTGATGTTAAGCAAGTACTGAAGTCGATTGAGCTTTTCTGGCCTTGGAATGCTTTTCAGATAAATCAAGTACAGGTCATTGAGCTCTTCTTGTGAAGACCATGATAAGGGCTCAGCAGGGACAGCCGTGTCACAGGCGAGCAAGTCATTAAGGGAGGAAACCTGCAAAAAAAATGGAGATTTTCAAATACTTATATTGGATAAATATAACTTAAATGGGGCACAACATACAAATCTTTTTTCTCATTGGATTTGTTCTTTTTGCAGGTCTGAACTGAATAAAAGGGTAATACAAAATTTGGCTTGCATTAATAGAATTATCAGTCGATGGTTATGAATATCCAAGAATAAAAGTAGATTAAAGTTTGGGAAAGTCTGATACAATATTAATTCTTCTCCCCCCTTTTTCTCCTCTTTTACTCTTTTCTCGTTCCTTCTTACAATTCATAGGTTCCGTTCTAGTATTGTTCAGTAAACTGTATTTCTGTATTTACTCGTGTAAACTTTATCAAATTCTTTAATGCATGAGACAGGCTTTATATGCCCGGGTCTTCTATCGAAAATTGCAACAACAAAAAATGACCCATCTCTTGGGAATAGAAAATTCAGAGCATGCACTAAATGCAGATAGTATCCTAACTATCCAAACATGCAATATAGATGAAGTTCTATTGGATTTTCATTTTAAGGAATGTGGATGCGGGATATTCTCATCCTGAATGAAATTCAACAGATTCAAATCCTAATTATCCAAACAAAGCTTAAATCTTTAAAGTTTTCCATGGAAATGTCCTATCTGGCAAATCCATGAGGGGCAATGTTTTCAAGGCGAACAATCTGCTTGGAGATTTTTGATATCCAATATATGCTTCTTCGACTATTTGGAAAAGGATCTTCTGGAACTGTCAATTGGTTCCGAAACATTTAAAATGGTAGAGGTGGTATCAATTACAGACTTTTACCAGGTAAAAGTACTTGCAAATCCTTTTTAATATCATCCTCTAGATCCCACAATTCAAAAACTTGGTTGGCCTTACCAACTACCAATCACCTTTGGCCTTACTAACTACCAATCGTAAAGTTGAAAACATCACTGATATTCATAGAAAATGAACTAGCTCCTACTGTTTGGAATCTCTTTCTCAATTTATTTGGTGTTACAGTTGGTGCCAGATTTGTCTCATATAAGAATTTGTTAAATTTCTGGAAAAACTGTCATTGTAACACCCCACAACTGATATCATATTATCATCAAAGCTTGGATACCTCCACTGTTGGCATGCTTGAAAGATTTAGGTGTTCTTTTAGGTATCAAGGTACTAACCTTTCTGCTATCTCAGTCATTTATCAGGTAATTACTAATATAGAAACTTTACTATTCTTAGAACTATTCAGGATTGACCTGCTCTTGATTATCTTTAACCTTGGATCAGACTGAAAAATCAAATTATTTGGTTATAATGAGTTGTACTCTGAATCTCTGATTGTGAATGTGTCATGAGGCAAGGCTTATTTCCTCCCTCCTGTTTTATAATTTTTATTCTGAACATCAATAATATAAAAAAAATTAAATATTTTTCAGCCAAATAAAAGTCAATATAAATATCAAACAACATTTTTGAAAATATAGATTCTTAGAGAGAAATTATATTGCCACTCCTGTTTCAATGAACTTTTGGGCAACAAATTGAAAACAGATAATATAGAATTTTGTCAACAGAAATATGATAACTTTAATAAGCAAAGTTACTTACCACTCCATCCCGATTTCTCTGGCGAAGAAGTGCCACTGCTTGAACCAGAGAGTTACTTAGCCGACTCTTGGCCAGGTCTCGAACAACTCCTCCCGCTTTCTGCGCATCTATATTCAAATCTGCCGGTATTTTCTCATAAACCTCTACTGCATCAAATACGCCCGTGCCTGATGAGAAAATTTCCTCTACCGTTTTCTTAAACAAATTCTCCCTTAACCGCTCAGAAATCATGTTATCCAAATCAATATTAGCTTCTTTTAACTCTCTGACCTGCTGTATCCCAATCCTCCCTTGACTCACAGCTGTTTCAATGGCAGCTGACATTTTTGTGGTCGTTATATTCTTAATAACTTTCTGTGCATATTCTGGAGGCAAGCCTACTTGCTTTTGAACATCATTAAGCTGATCTATTCTTGCTTTGGTCAATTGACCATCCGCCAAAATCACCTCAGCCTGTTTCATAAAAGCTTGTTCAGCCAAACTCTTGTGGATATCTACAATCTCTTTGCTAGTCAAACCAAGTATTCCACCGAGTTGGCTCAACAGTAAATATTCCGAGTTATCCTTTTTGGTAGTGATTTGTGCCCCAAAAGGAACTACAGTGACCTCACCCTGAAGACAAAAGAGCAAATAAGTTCTGTAAAGATCGGCCCTGTCTCTCTCTGGAAGATCTTCTTTGAGAGTTATTTCGGTTTGGCCTTGCTTTCCTAATTTTGCTTCGAGTTCTTTGCTGGGCCTTGTCTTTCTTAATGTTTGCAGAGACCCCCACTCATCTTCTTCCTCGATTTTCTCAGGTTCGTCCTTAACAGTTTCAGCTGGTTCTTCTTTTGACTCTCCTTTAATGTCCGATATTAGTTCAGTGACGACGAGTGTGTTAAATGCTATCATTTTCTTCAGCACTCTTGCAGATTCCGTACGGCTGCCAGCAGATTTTGATTGTTGCACATAATTCAGAAGTACCTTGCGAGCCTGCACAGATATTATTGTGAAAAATAAGAAATCTATTTGTTAAGTGTTAAGTTAACTATATGAATTGTCATTTCACAACCCAAAATCTTAGAAAGCGGGTATTGACATATAGCTATAGCCAATATATTATGAAAACTGGTGATGGCTGATGTCATTGTAGGAAAACACATACAGCTTTGCTAGCAATGGCCATGGCGGCCTCCTTGGTAAGGCGTAAACCTTGAGAGGCCTTCCTTACAGAGGCTCTTACAGTAGCATCATACCCTTCAACACCAGATGCAATTGCATCCTTCACTACCTGCAGCATATTGTTTGGTATTAGTAAAAGCATAAACAGTGATACATAAACACCAGCTGGCTGCTGGCAGTATTTGTTATCCTGCGGTTGGTGTCTATACGTGTATAAACTTTTAAAAGGAATAAATGTGTATGTGATGGGCTTCACCAAACCTTCTCAAACAAGCGACCACAAATGTCAGTGTGTGCTGCGTCAACTGTTTCCTGAGGAATACATAAAAGAACACGTATGCGCAATAGAGCAGCAACATCCTCTTCACTCAACTCACCTTTAGCAACAGACTGTTGAAGTTTTTGTCTATAAATCTCTGCAAAAATTAAAAATTCAATGCATCGTCAGATCACCGAAACATTTTTATCGTTAAGATCATGAACACAAATGAGAAAAGTAATTCCTCTACAGTCATGATATTGTTGATGAAGATCTAAACATGAGGTTAACTTATTTATCATAGTTAGCATTGAGTTTCATATGCTTTGGCCTTCAGCCTTCCAGCAGAAGTAATAGAAGTTATTTATTTATTTTTCAATTTATGATGTTCTGTTCAGCATCCCGTCTGTGAATGTAATCCAAAAAACATAAAGAAAAGCTCATCAGGAGACGCCAGTTGACATGATACAAGTGAACTTCTAGAAAATAAATATGCTGGAATGCCAACAATATTAGAACATTAGACTCAAGCCTGTGAAAGACAGCAGCAAACAAAAGAAAGTAACTACCAATACCCAAAGGGTAAAAAAAAAGGAAACAGAAAATATAAGGAAAGCACAATAGGCCTAAAGATAAACTACTCTTGAATTTTGTTCATTCATAATTATATAAATGATCCAGCTATAATCAGAGGTACAACTGTGTTCCAAATGACAGGTCTCCAAAATTTATTCTAACGTTGATCCAAATCAGCCCCTTCTGTAAAAATAACAATAAAAAAAAAAGCCCAACAATATCAGCAGCCAAAGTTGATAATCATATTCACTCTTCAGTACTGCAGGTCGATAAACTTGTGATGTAATATCCTTATGTGGTGTGCTGTTTATGTAAGATACCTTTATCGGTAAGGCAAGCCTTTCAGTTCAAACAAGGGGTTCGGGTGATCATTAGTAATATTTTAACAGAACCCAAAAGCAAGTGATGGAGGAATTGCATGTTAAATAAGAACAGTCCTGATAATAAAAATGACTGGAAGATGGTTCACTCCACTAGATGACAGTTCTCAAAAACTAACTTATTCCAAGAAACTCCAATACCATTTCAGTTGCAAGTTGCAGGAGAACAAGGGAAAAGGACCTATTACTCCCTTTCCCAAATTCCACTACAACAACAATCATCGATTCATCAACACTCAAATTCTCGGTCGAGTCTTTTTCCATCAAATGAGCTTGGCCATAAAGAAAAGGCTCCATAACAGATTTGGAAAAATTTTGTGCTGTCAATTAATATGAACCATCTAAATTGGTCAATCTCCCTAGTCAAGGAAGAAAAGTACCAATAGACAACAGAGGGGTGCCATCAATCTTTCAATGCCTCATGACCAGCCAGTGGCTTCCTTTTTCATACTCAATAAGAAGATCAATTACAGTCTTCACAGATTCACAGGTCAATTGCCACTGGCTCAAGTGTTTTTCCATGGTCTAAGAATAAACATAAATAAAATGATCATTTTTTCATTTTTATTTATCCATATTCTTGAGCCTGTAGCATGCCTATCTTGCCTTGTAAACAACAATGGCCGTGTATAAGAAAAGAATAGAACAAAGAAATAACAATATAAAATTTTCATATTCATTCCATTGAACTTGAAAGGGCGAAAGAAGTTAATAGAAGCAGTACCTTCATGAATCTCACTAGCCTTTTGTGGATCAAAATGCAATTCATCACAAAGGTTTTGAAGGAAGGCGGCTTTGCTGGGAGCTGCTTCCAGATCACCACCAGAGAAAGCTTGTGATAGCCTTCTACGGTAGACCTTAGATGCAATATCTAGCATTATGGCTTCTGCCTCGCGTTTTCCTAAACCGAAGATGTTCTTTAAGTGGTTCAAAGCCACAAGCTACATAGGCATTACCAAAAAACAGCATTAGTGAATCTACCATGAACAAAATATGAAAAGAAGATCGAGAAGAGGAGTTAGCTGAACTTTCACGTAAAGGTTCTTCAGAAATAACAATAAAGAACTTAACAGCATAAGGTGGCAGTGTCCTATTCTTTGGAAGGCCATAAATAATTCGGTCATAAGCAAGAAAATTAAAATTATTTTGGAAATCTGTATAAACGTCGATTTCTATTTTGTAATTTTATTACCAGTATGACAAAACAATACCAAGGCAAACATTTTACCACACTAGAACAATATAACTATGCTTCAGGGCACAAACTTTTATTGTCATATTATAGTACATGTATGCTAGTTTTTATAGTTTATTATGCATGGTGCCATAGAACAACACAATATATCAATAGCTTATCACAGTTCCATCTCGACATACTACCGGCAAGCTAGAAATTTTTTCATGGCAGGGCCAAGTATATTAGTAAGGAAATAATATTTTCTATTATAAGAGAATATATTTAAATATTTATTTTTTTATAATGGTTTTCTTTAGAACATAATAATTTAATATTCATTTTCTGATATATTCACAATATTGGATGAAAGATTCAAATTTAATTATATTAATAGAACAGTTCATTTACAAAAACAATTTTTTATTCGAGCACTTTGATTGGGATTAGATTATCCAGTCAACAAAAAATATATACTTTGAACATGTATATATTGTTAGTTTTAAAACTTGTATTTCTTTGTTTTATTAAAATACTTTCTACTATATATTGAGAAAAAATAATGTATCTAAGTCAAAACATCCTTTACAAGACTTTCAATTATCATTACTAACCACTTAATTAGGAAGACACCTACTTCTCCAGTTTTTTAAAGAACTAAAATTAGTAGCTAACGAATAAAATTATAAATAATATTAATATTTTGACGATGAATATTTCCTTACAATTAATATCAAAGCTTAGTAAAACTGAACTTATCAGGTTTTTGCACCTGTGTATATATTAACATTATGAACAAAGATTTTAAAAAAAATTAAAATTTTTAGTTAAAATAATGTAGATTTTTACTTTTAATAGAGATATTTTAATTCATAAGAAAATTTAAAAAGTTTGTTATGGATTTTTTAAGAGATTTTAAAGATTTGAAGTTAGTCATGATTTTCTTAAATATTTATTTCAAAAAATTATGAAAAATTCTCGCTGTGTCATCAAGAAAAAATAATGTATCTAAGTCAAAACATCCCTTACAAGACTTTCAATTATCATTAATAACCACTTAATTAGGAAGACACCTACTTCTCCAGTTTTTTAAAGAACCAAAATTAGTAGCTAATGAATAAAATTATATATAATATTAATATTTTGACAATGAATATTTCCTTACAATTAATATCAAAGCTTAGTAAATCTGAACATATCAGGTGCAAACCTGTGTATATATTAACATTATGAACAAAGATTTTAAAAATTTTAAAATTTTTAGTTAAAATAATGTAGATTTTTAACTTTTAATAGCGATGTTTTAATTCGTGAGAAAATTTAAAAAGTTTCTTATGGATTTTTTAAAAGATTTTAAAGAGATTCAAAGAGAACTTAAAGATTTGAAGTTAGTCATGATTTTCTTAAATATTTATTTCAAAAAATTATGAGATTTTCTCGCTGTGTCATCAAGAAAATCAAATTACCAATTTTAAATTGAATATCCCCTCTTATTTTCCATTAAATAGCAGAGATATGGTAAAATTCTTGACATTATTATGATTAATATAGCAACACAATAGTTAATATAGTAACACACAATTTCGATATATTAACACAACAATTATTATAGTTAACACTAATATCGACAACAGTATATGCTATATAATTCAGGAGCTTTGGGTGTCCCTAAACCATACGGTATCAAATTCAATCAAAAGGATTTAGTTAACTTTTAGTAAAGATCGGAAACAGAAACAAATAAGAATGTTAGCTAAAATTTTGAATCCTTGTAGAATACTTTAAATAGAAGGAAACTATTAAGATTGTCTCGTTTATTTTAGCAATCTAGAATGTAATTAAAGAGAAGAGTTATATACTACCTAGATAGAGTCAATAGACATCCCTTAATGCATGGATAGTTCTGTCTCTAGTTAGGCAGGGTAATAGAGGCATGTTTGGATATGAAATTAGGAAAATCAGAGTTTGTTAAAAAGTGGACATATAAATTATGCAAACTCTAGTTTGCAAGGTCCTGCTCCGCTTAAGAATATAATTTAATTGGGTTGTTTGGCTATGGAGTTATCTAAACTCCAAATCGACGGTTTCTTTCAAAATTTAGAAAAGGGAGGTTGGATTGGAGTTTTCTAAACTCCATTTGTCTCAACTTTGGAATTTTCTAAACTAAAAAAAATCCAAATGGGTACAACTAGGATTTTGGAGTTGAGTTTAAATAATTTTTTGCAATTCCACTTATACGAACTTAACTCTAAAGCCAAACAAGCCTGAGTTTTTAAGCTTAGGAAATATGTATGACTTCTAAGTATTCCTACACTAATCAACTACAAACATAAATCCATAGTTTAAAATCTTGGTCGATCACGATCCAAAATGGCCAATTCCGATCCAAAAAATAATTATCCGAGTTACAATGCCGATACATCTGACACTAGATTATATTAGGTTCACCATTTGATTAGTAGAGTTCTAATATTAAATTTATTAAGAGGTTAATAGTTTTTTAATATGTTATTAGGTTACAGTTTATTTGACATCATTATCAATAAAAAGTATATAAAAACATTCCACCTATTTATAACTATTGAAACAACCATTTTAGACATAATTAATAGCTAAAGAATTTGCCATACTATTTATGATTATTTTAATATTCACTTCAAGAATTTCATAATTTTAAAAAAAATCGTCAAAACGGTATAAAATCTTATATTTCTAATTCGAGATGTCTGGTACAGCCAAGATGATCAATTCCGATCCCAAAGTGAACACCCGATACAAATTTTGAGATTTTCAACCTTGCTTAAATCCAAAGTGAGTGCATTACCAACAAGGATCCACCTCTTGTTCCACTTAACCAATGAACATTAGATATTGTTGTAACTTGCAACACTTTTATATGCACATGCTTACTTAATGACGCAACAAATCAACATACGCTTTTAGTAGAAGAAATATCATCATTGCATCTGAAATGCATAGTTGGAACTTGGAAGTGAAAATGGTTTAAGGTCTCGGTGGTAAAATGCTCACCCCGCTTAAATTGAATAATGTTTAGGACAACAAGAAGCTAAAATGTAAAGTCATAAATTAAAGGACGGGTGCTTTCAAAAGAGGCCAAGCCTGGTAACAGATGGAAAATTGTTGATAGCTTATAAGATTAATTTGAGAGGGCACTTCTCAAAGCAAAAGACAAATTTTTGGGGAAAATGGATCTACCTAGACTTGAAAAGCAATAAGAAAAACTCCCGGTCAAAAAAACTCTATATTCAAGAGGTGGCCCCCGCCCTTTGGTGTGGCACTTTGCTCCGTGTGACACTTTATTCTGTGAGCAAGGACCGGGACCCGACATCCTCCCTACCTTTGAACAATGGTTCGTTTTTGAACCACAGATCTACTATTGAGGGACCAGCTCTGATACCATTATGTCATGCCCCAACCCCCAACACAGACAATATTGTTCGCTCTGGCCGAAACCGCAAGGTTTTGTTCTTCGGAGCAAACCGGACCCGACCAGGGGCCACTTCCCAGAAGGCACCCATCCCAGAATTTCCCGGGCTCGAGCACGCATAACTACGGAGTTCTCAAGTTTCTGTAGTGCCGGTTCACTTAAAAAGGCGCATCTGCATTGAAGAGTGATATCATTCCACTTATAGTACAGATCTGCCCTCTTTCGAAATGTATTCCCAAGATTCCCCATTGTTCTATATTGGGTCCCACGAACTCAAGAGGTGGCCCCACGAATTCAAGAGGTGGCCCCCGCCCTTTGGCGTGCCATTTTGTTCCGTGTGACACTTTATTCCGTAAGCCAGGACCGGGACCCGACACAACCACTTATTACTTTTAATATTATCCTTGTTAATTTCTGACGGATAACTGATACATTTAGCAGGTAAAGTGCAACATTAACGGCTACACTTAGCAGATAAGAGCTACATTTATCAGATGTGGTAATTTACATTAACTGCTACACTTAACATATAACTGCTACATTTATCAGATGTGGCAGTTTACCTAATAAATATAGCAGTTATATGCCATAAGCTGACAAGGGTAATATATGAATATTAACATGTAAAAAGTGTTTGGTTGTACCATAGAGACCTAAACCTATAACTTTTTGGATCTTGAGAGTTTTTAACTAGATTTTTTTGCCTATGGAGTTTTTCCTATTGGTTGCTGGACCTAGGGGGTTAGACCCATTTTCCCCAATATTTTTTAAATCTTACATTGGATGTCATATTTAAACACCATCTGCAAGAACTTTTCCAAAGCCCTTAATCAGATACATGACCTAAATGAATGGTATCCTCGTATCTCTTTTCTAATGAGAACTTTTTTGTTACAGGCTAATTTTAATGGTTCAATATGCATAGAATCTTTAAATGTAATGTAAAAGAGATCTTTGTATTCTATACGCTACAAGAAGAGTTGCATAGATATTTATCATTAAAAAAATTCCCTGTTAGAACTTCAACTTATAATCAAGCTTTAATGTATCATTTACAAGTCTAATTTAGTCTTATACATGTTTTTCATGTTTTGATTGCATTCATTTGGATTGCATATGTTTTCCTTTGTTAACCTAAGGTCAAAGTCACATATATTTAAGGGCTTACGCTGCAGCGTCCCTGCAGGCCCCGCTACAGTGGCCTCACCCATTCATGGGTGGGGCCCAGGGGCTTTATTAAAAAATTTCCCTTGGGCCCCACCCATGAATGGGTGAGGCCACTGTAGCGGGGGCCAACTGAGACACTGCAGGCCGCTAATTGCCTATATTTAAATATAACAACATGAGCACTAGGTGTTCATTTGGAGCAGTTCATAAGTCCCTAATGGGTTGATAAAGTATCGCAGTATAGCAGTATTCCAAGTCAATACAAATATGACGCTGAACTGGAGGTTTATCTGCTTTAAAACATCCCATCTTCATCATTCATAAACCAAGCCTTCTCAGTCAGATGCATCCGTATATGGAGCACAACTATAAATTGAGAAGGATCAACTATTGTAAGAATGAAAGAATGACGGCAAAACCTGATGTCAACCCCCCCCCCTTCCCCACACACACGTGCGCGCACGCACGCGCGCACGCAAAAAAAAACGAGTTGGCATCATTTGCTTTGCTGATCATCCTTAGATGACTTGTCTAGCACATGTATTAACTACAAAGAGAGATTACAGAAAATGTAAATTTGCAGTCACCTTTGTTTGTTCAAGACGGCCATTTGGAAAACATTCGGCTACAAATGCCCGATAGAGAAGTTTCAAATCATCCATCTTTCTATCAGTATCGTATACTCCACCTAATTTATAAAATTTCATGAATATTATGCTATATAATGATACTGAATTAATCAAAGACAATAAATCTAGCAAAGAGGAACAGTTTGCACCAATGCATACCTATCAAAGAAACAGGTCCAACACCCGGGGGAAATCGTCCAGCTTCAGGATGTTTACTCAATTGTGTAAGTAAATCATTGAACTGCAAAACTTTCTCAAGTTCTTCAACTACTTGCACTGTTCCCTGGCTGGCAACCCTTTGATTTGTTAGAATCAAAATAAATAAAGCAAAAGGTAAAAACAAACCGGAGCTAATTGATAATCTATAAATCATTATTGTATATTTATTCAGTAACATTGTGCAACAAGGTTTCTATGACATGACTTATATTAACATCATATAGAAAGTTTTATACAAAATGTTGCGAGTTCTCTGTAATTTAATTCCATTATTATTGATTATCACTCAGAAATACATAACAAAGAGACCGCAAATGGATAAAGCTCAGCCCCCCCCCCCCATCTTGCTGAAATTACTGCTGTATCAAAAAAAAGTCATTTTCAAAATCCAATATCAACTAACTATGCCTGCATTGAAAGCATTTACCTCAAATCCCACCCTTAATTTTACTGGCAATTTTTTTGAGACGAACTACTAATAAGATATTGGAGTCTGCCTGTAGTTTATAGATCCTGAACTGTATACCTCATAGAACCCCAGTTTTTTGCTTGAAAGTCAAGAAACAAATCTCAAGTTACCAAGCACTTCACGTTACATGTTATGTCAGGGCAAAGTTATGTTTTAATACTGTGGTGTACAGAAGCACCTCAATTAATATGCAGGTAAACCATATAGAAAATTTACTAATAGGGCAAACCACTGCCGATGGAGGATAGAATTTGAACAGCGTCTGAACAAAATGAGGTTAAGGTAATGGATGATCAACTGGAGACTCAGTGCGCTTACAATAAAAAAAGTTGATGATGTAGCACCCCAATTTGTATAGAGTATTACTAAGATGGGAAACTCTAGACATGGAGGAACTCAAAAAATATGAATTGAGAAAGCTATCACCGCCTCCTTTTTGTTCCTTTCCACTTCCCAGTGTTGCTTAATAATCATGCAATCCTATTCGTAATATACCATTCCAATCACCGCCTCCTTCTATTCCTTCTTAGTTTTACTTAATACTCATTTGATCCTTTTCATTATACTGTTTCAATCACTAAAACTAATTACCTAGAACTTAATGGAATACTATAACTAATATGACTCCTGCTTAATCATCTTTTTCCATTATTGGAATTTTCAATTGCAAAATGTTATGGCTATTCGAACATTGGACTTGCTGAGCAAATAGTTAATTAGAAGTTTTAAGTGAATATTAATATATTGGGTTGGCCATGGCAACGATCTCCGACGCTATAAAATGCGGTAATGCGCCAATATGTTATGTACTGGCAGCATAAACCACACATGTGCCGTTATATGGGCGCATATGCATTTTGGGCAATTACGCAAGGAAAAACGAAAAAAAAGTAATAAACAATCTTAAGAACAATTCATAAAACTATGGGAAAATTATGTAATAAAGAAAAATCGAATGTACAATCTATACATAGTAATAGATCAGATAGCTACCAGAGTGAATTTTAGTATGAATGTAATAATGACTGGGGAAACTATGTTAAGAATACCATTTAACAACTAACATAATCAAATAATGAGGACCATTACAAGCATATTATGAAGATTAACCAATAAAAAACTAAAACTAGTTAAACAATTAATTTACCGATCATAAAATGTAAATGTGAGTTTCAGTTTTGATGTTGGATGCTGATTTACCTGAGTCGAGGAAAAGATGGACTGAAATCCAAAGAAAGACAAAAGAGAATGCATGAAAAGAGTAATGAAGATGCGAGGAAAGATTATATAATGGGAGGGTAACCCACGTTAAATTGGCTTGTTATTGTGCCCAAAATTGGACCCAATACACACCACATTAGATTATGCCTTGCATATGCAGGAGGGAAATTAAATATGATGTTGCCTATGTGAGTGCATTTCCACTATGCTTCCACATTGTTTTTCCCTACTGCATAATGATCTGCATAGACGATATTTTTTTGTGCGCTATATCATCACAGCAGATTTGCGCCTACATCTGCTACTGCATTTTATGTGATTTACAATCATGATGATCTCTACTTTGGAGGGGAACAAGAAGGCCCCAACATAGAGGAAGCAACCTGCACCAGAACCGTCGGTTATGTATTCACTGATTAGTGAAGGTTACCTATAAACCTGTTTTTAATTAATTGAGTCCTTTTTAGTATGTCAAAAGAGGATGATGGATATAAGTGTAAAGAAGATGTATAACGGGAGGGTAACTCAAGTTAAATTGGCATGTTATTGTGACCAGATCTGGACCTAACACACCACATTAGACTATGCATCCGCATTGTTTTTCCCTACTGCATAGACGTTTTTTTTTGTGTGCTTTATCATCACAGAAGATTTGCGCCAACATGTGCTACTGCATAATATGTGATTTACAATCATGATGATCTCTGCTTGGGAGGGGAACAAGAAGGCCCCAACGTAGAGGAAGCAACCTGCACCAGAACCGTCGGTTATGTATTCATTAATTAGTGAAGGTTATCTATAAACCTGTTCTTAATTAATTGAGTCCTTTTTAGTATGTCAAAAGAGGATGATGGATATACGTGTAAAGAAGATATATAAGGGGAGGGTAACTCAAGTTAAATTGGCTTGTTATTGTGGCCAGATCTGGACCGAACACACACCACATTAGATTATGCATTGTATACGCATAATTGAATATGATGCTGCCTATATGAGCAGATATCCACTATGCTTCCACATCGTTTTCCCTACCGCATAATAACCTGCATAGGGTCATATTTTTATGTGCTTTACCAACACAAAACATTCGCGCCAACATGTGCCACCACATATCACGCGGTTTATAACCATGATTGTCCCTACTTTTGAGGGGAACGAAGCAGGCCCCAACATAGAGGAAGCAACCTGCACCAGGGCTGTTAGTCTAACGACCCCGATGCTGGTGCATTAGTTGACTACTCACTGATTGGTGGAGGTTTCCTAAAACCTGTTTTCAATTAATTTAGTCCTTTTTGGTATGCCAAACACCATTCTTCACCTCACATGCTCGTTTGAGGGATGGCAGGTGTACATATATCCTTAAATTGTTTAGCTATTTTTGAGTGGTGATCAGTTTTAAGTGATCGTTAGCAATGGCTCACTGCATCATGTGCATGAGAAGTAACTTCTTGTCTACAGGTCTATAAAACCGTGGAAGTTACATAATACTCCAGGTATTTTCTTATACAACTATGATAACCTCCCTTTTGTGCTGACTCATGTATGTCTTTTTAGTTAAAGAGTCCCCATGAGGGGCTACCTTATCCCATTATTGGCCTCAAATGCATGAACATATGCAAATCAAAAGCATGGAAAACCAAATTGTGCTAGAGTTCTTGTCAGGTCAAATACAAAAGATTTGGCTTGAATTGATTTCAGACCCCTTTATGCTGGATCAAACTAAAATGCAGAAGAAATAACATCAACAAAAGAGCATAGCAGAAATGGGCAGCAGATAAATGTAAAAATTGGGCTAGCATGCTTCTTCTTTTTTTGGCTAAGATTAGCAATTTTAGCCGGCTGTGATTTATAAAAATTTTAAAATATAAATATTCTTGAGCGCTTCTTTCCACTGATGTTTCCGGTATATCCCATATACTTTTAAATTTCTTATTCATTTCTTAATATTATAAAGTTTCTCAAGTGAATGGACAGAACTGCTACTTTTAGGATAAATCCATGAAGTTTAGGCCACGAATATGTAACAAGATCACAAGTTCAAGACATGCACCCAACACAAGAGGAGAGGAGACCGAACTTATTATAAGCGGAGGCCAGCCTTTCAAAATAAAATAGAACCATGTAGCTTCTGCTTTATCCTATGTCATATATGGTTCGGTATTAGACCCGCCTAGAGGTCGAGCATTTCCCTTTATGCTTGCATTATACTCGCTTTATTCGTATCATCGGAAGAAACCATTACAGGCCATTGGTGTCTCATTCTAATTTTTCTGACTGAATATTCAGGTGTTTCTTTATTATATCACTTAGCTCTTCTGATAGTTACGCAGCAAACCAACAACATACATTTTGTGTACAATTGTTGGCATCAAAGAAACAGTTGGACTTGCAAAATGCTAGCATAGAAATCGATATTATTTGGCAATAAATAAGGTTTGTAATAACACACATCAAATTATGATATCATATTAGCTGTTATTAGCAGTAGCCAGTAGCAAGAAAAGTTCGGCCATGCATATTAGAATCAGAACTGTTGATTCATAAATCTACTGACCACGGAACCCAGTAAATGGCATGACGATTTTACGCAAAGGAGATCACATAATTCTCTAAAAACTAAAAAGGGGGTTATTTAGCATTTCCAATTTATACTTATGAGAGGGTTATTGGTCAGCAAACCCATCCAGTGGAAAGGATTTGATATGAAAGTAGGTAGAAATTAAAATAAAAATAACGAAGCATACGCTGCTTTTGCCCGGGACTTCAAGATGTCAAGTGCTTTTGCGATATTATCTTCAACTAGTTTCCTTGTGTGCTCCCTAAACATCTCAGCGGCAATCTGTAACTAATGATAATCAGAAAAGTTTCTCATATCCCAAAACCAAACACAGAAATGTTTCTACAAATATTGATCACAATTACGTCCTGCATTTAGATTTAAAGAATGAAATGAATTACATGTAAACAGAAACTTTGTTGGAAAAAGATACTTACAAGATCCGGCAAGTAAGAAACTGAATTATGAATTTTTTAAAAGAAAACATAAGTCCTCTAAGGCATTCATGTTTAGAATTTCCCTAACATTTACATTTTCACATGCAAGGCTGGGTTCTCTATAACTCTCCAAAGCCTAACAAAAAACCAATAAATTAAAGATATATATCAGTGTTTTCCAACATACTGATAATTCTTATGTAAATCCTGTTGGCTATAGTGCCCTCAAGTCAATTATTGGATCGCAAACACGTGATTGCAATGATTGAGGGATGACACAGTCTTACTCGAGATGATAGTATGCTATCTGGTTTGTCTTTATCATCGTGTACATGCTTTAGGTGACATTACAGATCACTATTACATGTTGATAGAGCCCATAGGATTCTTGCTTGACTGCCAGCAGTATGATGGCGATCATATACGTGAGAGCTGGGTTGTCTATGAGCACATCCTTAAAATGTCCCTAGTCGTGGGAGTTTCGAAACTGGGCATCGATACTCCAAGACTATAGTGTATACTGATCGAGACCCCGACGAGGGGCGGTGGCCGGTCTCACAAGCCATTGGTGTTAGTTGGTTCACCTAAGATGTATACAGGTGCTCATTAGGTTATGAGTACACCGGACGGACTCGCCGGGAACATGCTAATTGGTATTATATCTATTGTCAGGTAGCAGTTCCCTGGTAACATATATACATGTTAGTCTATCGACCTGAGATCGTCATTTGTCTCGTGTGAGTTCCCACTGTGCTTTGATTACTATCCTACCACGGCTCAAAGGAGTCGTGCAAACAGGTTTTAGTTGGGTACAATCCCGAGCCACATGAAGGCGGTGAGCGGATCATCAGGGGATTCGTCTGTCCCGGTATTGAGGGTTGATGTAGCGGTGTGCACGGGTGGTGATGGCCATCACCAGAAATACTTGGCCAAGATAGTCGAGAATTACTGATCTAGGATCGGTAGTTTCTCAGGTGGTGATAGGTTTCATACCGACATTAAATGTCGTGTTATTAGGAGTCTGGCTTTATCCACCCCTAGACTCGATATGCGATACTCATAGACGAACGGATCGGACTGTACGGATATTGTCACTGTTAGGCTCAGTAGGGTTTCAGGATGAGTTTGCTCGTCGGCCTCCCTTTCGCTCAATACCTGGATAGCCGTTACGTACAGCTAGTGCCGCTGACGTGCTTGTGGTTAAACCCACTGCCAGCGTATTGACAAGTCTTTAGAGTCCCACACAGAGGGTATTCATGTTTCGGGCGAAACGATGTAGAGGCCGTATGGTTTTACGGCAGGGTTCGATCACATACGTGTACTTGTGCACGGATGATGTTCGGACGTATAATACCAGTGGGCTTTGGTTTAAGCCGGATTCTATTATTATTTTGTTGGATTATTTTCGTCTCTTTGTATTTGTATTCTTCGAAATACGGATGTGGGTATGTATATACGGTTGAGGGGTATTTTTGTAATTTATTATAAGATTACTTTTAGAAGATTACACATCATCATGGTTTAGACCTTTTTGGATCAAAAGGTTATTGAGGTATAGGATGAGGTGTTTATTGCATTTTTGTGGCATGGTTAATTAGTGACCCATGATTACTATTCTTGCATGCGTAGGATTTTTGTTTTTTGTGTGAGTGTGATAAGAAATAATGGAGACATCACATAAATGTCCATGTCTCCAAAATATCTTAGTCAACAAAAAATATCTCAAGTTAACATAATGGACAGTTTCGGGTCTGCATTTTTCATGGTTTCGGGTCTGCCTCACCCTCTAGGCCCCCGACTCAAAGTTAATTTCGTGCTCTAACTGCCCGCGAAGGTTCGAGCGCGTTTCGTTTTGATTCGGTCTTCCGAATTGGCTTTAAACGGTAAGTTTTTGGAACTTTAGCTCACTGTTTTTTTCATGGTTTTGGAAATTGGTTTAGTTTGCTAATTGCATACAGAATTCTAATGTCATAGTTTTCAGTACATACGTTACTATATGTGACCGTGAATGTCATTAGAGCGGTACAACTTGTCTAATTGCTATAGTTCTTTTAGACGGGTTTGCGAACGTGACATTCACATTGATGTTCTGTGTTGTGCTGTGTTGTGGCGGAATTGTCGTGGTGGATAGCTTGGATGCAATATTAGTACAGTTTAATTTCATTTGTACATTTGATATCACGGGACGAGCGTCTGACATGTGGACCGCCGTCACTGCCTGTTTGTATATTATTTATTTGGGGCACAACCGGGTTGTGGTCGATATCACCATTGTATATATTTTCTTTTCTGTACTAGGATTACCCTGCGATGGAGTGCACGGATATCCGGGTTCTCGAGGTCAAAGGGTCCGCATCTCATGGCGTTGAGACGGAGGAGGCCTCACTCTAGAATTGGCGGGCTATTGTCGCACTCGTAAGGAGTACAGGTTGACCCAAGAAGGGGTGCTCAAGTTACCGGATTCCGTGAAGTGCCGGGTGGCCCATTCACTTTGATGAAGGGGGTTGCCTCACTTCTGATTTTGGCGGGTAACTTGTCGCGCTCGTAGGGGTCTAGGTTTTCATTGCACAGGCTATCCACACGACTAGGGAAACGTCGGGTTTCACTTGTTGCTCAAAGGAAACCCGGGGTTCCCAGATTATCTGTATTGTTCTGTGATGCTTATCGCTTATCTGTGATGTTGCATTTATCATGCCTGGAGCGATTATTATATATTGTTATATATACTAGTAGATATTGTATATGTTTTGCACCCGTGCTAGTCCAGCCCCCGCTCTGTCGTTAGTTAAATAACCTAACGGGTGATAACGGGGCTCAGTGGCGAATGTGGATGGCATATGCGTACATCATATTCTCGTTCTTTTCTGGTATGATTAATTGATGCGACTGCGTTGATTTTGATCAATGCAAGGAAAACAGACCTATTCGATGTTGTTGGAACAATTTTCAAAAGCTGTTATTACAAGGACGTTTTCTTTTGTTTTATACAGCGGTATTTGGTTATGAATATCCAGCATCTCATTCGACGAGGCAAGAGCCGAGATCCTTTCACCGGGAGTGACCTCTTGGGCAGAAGTTTGCGTCAGGGTAATAATTTCACTATAATCGATTACTTTTTGCTTTGCATCGTGGTATTCAGTTGGAATATCATGCACCTCATTCGACGAGGAAAGAGCCGAGATCCCTTCACCGGGAGTGACCTCTTTAGCAAAGGTTTTCGCCACTATATATTTGTAAAAAGGTATCCGGTTTCTTCAACGATATCAAGTTCATTACGTTAAAGGTTTTTCGTCAAAAACCATTCGTAGCCATCCGTCATTTCAGACGGGTAGCACTTAGTATTCATGCTATATTTGTTGGCCTTAGTCAAGACATAGTGTATGATAGCTATTTGTTACTTTTCTGTTGCATAAATAGATGCGTTGGCTTGGGACAGTCATACAGCCTTGTCGGCCTTAGTCAAGGGCGAGTACGGGCGGGTTCAAATTAACCTGGACAATGACGGGTAGAACTTGATATGTGACTTATGATTTGTTGACTTTAGTCAAGGTCATAAGAGCATGGGGTAAAAATCACATCGGGAGATTATAAAGAAACTGAAACTTGTCAGGCATGCGCATACCTTCTGGAGTGTGATAACTTGAGTGGATTCCATCAAGTTATCATGCGATGATGGTTGGATCCCGATTCCCACTGATGAGTTGGTTTACTCCTCGGGTGATTTTAGATGATCCTGACTAATTTTTCTTTCAGGTTTAAAGGAGAATTTGAGGATCAGTGGGAGACATCCTAATTAGATAAAGTGGTTAACCATTTTGATCTAGATTAGAGTGCACGCTGAGTGTTTCTTTTCTCTCTCTTTGGAAGCGACCATGGTCCGACCCTAGACTAGAACTCATGAATCAAGTTAACCGAACCTTCTTAAAATACACAGGCTTTTGGATTGTTAGAGTTGCATACTTCATTATCACTCCTACTTTTACCCTTTGCTTTTCTCCGGAACATTCCGTATCACTACGAAGATCCACAGTTATTGGATATGACCATCGTATATTTACATACGAACTCGAAAAAACATATTTCAGATTCGAGAATGGTTTCCGGTTTTGGAGAAATTGAATAGGACTATTCAGTTGTCTTTTCCTCTTACCTTCTCTCAGGTTGTGAGGGCTACTAGGATTAGGAAATGCCTATTGCGCTTATTGGATAGTCTTCTTCCAAACCTTAGGCTGGTGCCGAAGGATGGGGAAGGAAAAAAACCAATTAGCATAAGTGTGGTGTACAGAAGGTAATAAGTAAAGACAAATTAAGGGATTAGAAAGAGGGCAAAGTAAAATACGACTGCTATTATTCACGACGAAACCGCGTATATCATCGCCACTCCTACTTCATCTTTGCATTTCTCCGGAACATTTCGTATCACTACGAAGATCCACATTTATTGGATACGCTATCGTATAGTTACATACGAATTCGAAGGAACTTGTTCCAATTCGAGGATGGTTTCTGGTTCAGGAGAAATAGAAAAAGGATTATTCAGTTGCCTTTTTCCTTTTTCCTTTTACCTTCTCTCAGGTTACGAGGGCTCCTAGGATTAGGAGGGTACACCTATTACGCTTATTGGATAGTCTTCTTCCAAACCTTAGGCTGGTGCCAAAAGGTAGGGAAGGAAGAAAACCATTTAGTCTAAGTACGGTGTACAAAAGGTAATAAGTAAAGACAAATAAAGGGATTAGAGAGATGGCAATGAAATATACGGTTACAGTCATAAATCTGGATAGTGAAAGAGGCATTACTAGGAATACCCGGATACCCCTTCGAAACATTTTCATGTTTCAGTTTCACTATGAGTGGTTGATTGAAAACTGATTTCCCAATTAGATTCTTACTCTAGAGTATGTATTTACCAGGTTTGATTCTCACATCTGTATGGTATTACAGATAATGAGTGGGAGTAAGATATTGGGAATTAGGTGATTATACCCTCATTGTATCGGAATTCGTTGTAATTGGTGATATTTGAGGAAATCACCTGGATTTTTTGTCGGACGGCAAATATTTGGTTTTGAATATCCGTAGTTATGCACCAGTTTCAAACTGATATATCTGTACATTTATTTTATAAAGTGAGATATAACTTTTTGAAATTATATCCGTGACATTTACCTATATCAGTTGATGGTTAGGTAAGGAGAATTCAACAACGGTGTAATTCTTCTTAACCATAGTACAGTTTTCAACCTACGACGCACGGGGTTTGAGTTATTGAACTCAGAGGACTTATATAAAGTATTGTATGTTACTCAGTGTCCATTAGGACAAAAGAGTTGGTACTCGTACTATATTCTGTTTACTTGTGACTTCTTTAGTTTTTAGACAAGTATTTCGTAGAAATACAAGGTCCAAGTTTTGAGAAGTTATAAGTACAAGAATAAAGTAAAGAACCATGTGTTGCAAGTATCGGGATTCTTCAAGATGATCGAAAATGTAGATACTTGTGTTTGGTATTCCGTTGATAGTAATGGTTTTGAAAACTTGCTTCTCTTTCAGGTTACTCATATCTAGATGCACTCCTAGTTGAGTAATGCTGATCGGCCTCTCTCCATTTAGTTGACATGCACTGGAGACAGCTGCATGATTTGAATCTGGTTCCAATTAAATTAGTGACTCTGTTTCTATATTGTATATAGAATGATTCATATCTTAACGATATTAAGGTATATGGAGTTGTCCGGCTTATGCTTAAAACCAGACACTGGACATACTCAGGCACGTTTCAGTAATGGCAGTTTGTGGGTTATCCCGGGCTATGACGAGGGGTACCTTTCTACCATCTGGAAGATCAATAGTGATATTGTTCTTGACTTGCCACAGTTTTAGCAAAATGGACTTTTTCAGAAAACAGTAGTGGGAGTATGGTAGAACTGAAAGTGATTCCAGAACCACAAACGATTACTGAAAATTTAATAGAACCTAAAGATTCAATCGGGTTTGACATTCCATTAGCCACTCCGCAGATATGGTGGGTAACCTCAGGCACCCGAGAGGTACTTCGGTATCCTCAAAGACGGTGACAGGAAGGTTCTTGTTTACCCAGACTTGCCATTACTGTTGTTCTAGACTATGAGACCCGGCAGAAGGATGTGTATAGCGTCGTTCTAAACTAATTTTAGAAGTGCACGTGTATGTGACTCTGCCAGAGGGTTGTTATAGTCAGTGGGAGCAGCGGAAGCATAGTGGACAATAGCTTGTGTCTATTTATAAACTAAAGCAAGTATAGCGGAGATAGATCATCTATTTTTGATGTGACAGTCGTATGCTTTGATTTCATCAGAATAGAAAATGGATCTGTTAAGGAGGTAGTAGGGTGTGATGTCCAGGTATTTGGATAACATGCACTTTGTAGGAAGTGAAATTCCTATACTGCGATCGGTTATATTGTGGTTGTCACACAGTAATTTCTCCACATAGGATATGAATATTATATCAGGCATTCTGGTTACTAGATCTATGGTTTTAGATCTAGATTTGGGTAGTTTCCCAATCTGGTTACTTTGACACTATTCTAAAGGTGTTTTAGAATGGACGACTCCTGGCATGGTAGAGTACCTGCAGGTGATGGAGTCACCCTCTCTAAAGGTGTCTTACAGATTAAAGGGGAGAGGGGTGTGCATGATTGGCATATCACTTGCTTAGGCAATTGAGTCAATCATGAGATGTCAAGTACCACACCAGATGTTTTTGCACTATCTGCAATAAGTTTATATATTAATCCAATCCTGGAGAAACGTTCGGAAGCAGTTTATGAACATAAGAGCATGTTCTAGGGATTTGATAACAGGCAGCCTCCTTCGGAAGACGGTTATCATTCCAGGCTTCCAAGATGACCTGGATGACAGAGTGACTGTCAGAATTATAGTTTTCCCTCTTTTTGAGGGGCAGTAGTTTGGACAGGTGGTCCAAGCGGATACTGAGGGAGGCATGACGCAAAATACTGATTAAATTCGGTGGACGATACAATCTAAGAAGTTTGCTGGATTTGGAGTTCATTTGTGAATTGGGGCCCATCAGATATCCAGACAAATTCTGAGACAGGTATTGCTCATTTCGGGAGATGGCTTTCTCCGCGAACTTGAGATAAAAAGCGACATAAAAGGAAACATTGGAGCGGATCCACTCACCGAGGCTATTTCTCGAACGCAATAGTTTTACAAACGAGTTTTGTGAAACTGATTAGTAGAGAAGTTGGGTGTTCGGTATCACACGGGCTGTGAGTATGCGACACCGCAATAATTAGCCTTAAATGCAAGTAGGGGATTGTTGGTTATAGTGCCCTCAAGTCAATTATTGGATCGCAAGCACGTGATTGCAATGATTGAAGGATGACCTATACCGGTAGAACAGTCTTACTCGAGATAATAGTATGCTATCTGGTTTGTCTTTATCATCGTATACATGCTTTAGGTGACATTACAGATCACTATTACAGGTTGATAGAGCTCATAGGATTCTTCCTTGACTGCCAGCAGTATGATGGCGATCATATACGTGGGAGCTGGGTGGTCTATGAGCACATCCTTAAAATGTCCCTAGTCGTGAGAGTTTCGAGACTGGGCATCGATACTCCAAGAGTAGACTGGTGTATACTGATCGAGACCCCGACGAGGGATGGTGGCCGGTCTCACAAGCCATTGGTGTTAGTTGGTTCACCTAAGATATATACAGGTGATCATTGGGTTATGAGTACACCGGACGGACTTGCCGGGAACATACTAGTTGGTATTATACATATTGTTTGATAGCAGTTCCTTAGTGACATGTGTACAGGTTAGTCTATCGACCTGAGATCGTCATTTGTCTCGTGTGAGTTCCCACTGTGCTTTGATTACTACCTTGCCACGGCTCAAAGGAGTCGTGCAAACAGGTTTTAGTTAGGTACAGTCCCGAGCCACATGGAGGCAGTAAGAGGATCGTCAGGGGATTCGTATCTCCCGGTATTGGGGGTTGATGCCGCGGTGTGCACGGGTGGCCATCACCAGAAATCCTTGGCCAAGGTAGTCGAGAATTACTGATTTAAGATCGGTAGTTTCTCAGGTGGTGATAGGTTTCATAACGACACTAAATGTCGCGTTATTATGGGTCTGACTTTATCCACCCCCTAAACTCGATATGCGATACTCATAAACGAACGGACCGGACTGTACGGATATTATCACTGTCAGGCTCAGTAGGGTTTCAGGATGAGTTTGCTCGTCGGCTTTCCTTTCGCTCAATACCTGGATAGCCGTTACGTACAGCTAGTGTCGCTGGCGTGCAGGTGGTTGTATTGACAGGTCTTTAGAGTCCCAAACAGAGGGATTCCATGTTTCGGGCGAAATGATGTAGAGACCGTATGGTTTTACGGCAGGGTTCGATCACATATGTGTACTTGTGCACGGATGATGTTCAGACGGATAATATTAGTGGACTTTGGTTTAAATCGGATTCTAGTATTATTTTGTTGGATTATTTTCGTCTCTTTGTATTCGTATTCTTCGAAATACGGATGCGGGTATATATATACGGTTGAAGGGTATTCTTGTAATTTATTACAAGATTACTTTTAAAAGATTACACCTCATCATGGTTTAGACCTTTTTGGATCAAAAGGTTATTGAGGTGCAGGATGAGGTGTTAATTGCATTTTTGTGGCATGGCTAATTAGTGACCCGTGGTTACTATTCTAGTATGCTTAGGGGTTTTGTTTGTTGTGAGATTATATTGACTTGAGATATTTTTTGTTGACTAAGATATTTTGGAGACATGGACATTTATGTGATGGTTCCATTATTTCTTATCACTCACACAACAAACAAAAAAAACAAGCCATTATTCATTTCTTTTTCTCTCTTGAGTTGCTCTCAACACCTCATTCTCATGGCATCTTCTTCTTCCTCTAGCTCTACTCAAACCCTCTCATGAGTTGAGAATCCTTGGATGTTTTGAGACATTAATTTTTCATCACTCTCTACTTCATCTTGGCTATCTAAGCTAGCAAACTAGATACCCGAGTTGCTTCGATTTTGAGGTCGGAGCCCGTATTACTAACCCTCGACGTGGATCTTCTTCGATGGAGGGAGACCGGAGATCAAGCTTGATCAAGGAGGCCCCTACGAGCTTGAGATGATGGTTGAAGACCGAAGGACACGGATCTATTCGATATAACCATTCTAACTCCTTTGCATGTTTTGTTATCTAGGGCTTATGGGTAGATCCGAATAATTGGTTGTGGTAGCGCCAAGTTTTATAAATTTTTGTTTCGCATTTGGTCACGGATTGATGGCCGGGACGCTGCCGTAACCCAACAAATCCTACACTTAGATAATAAATAACAAAGTCCTATAGGTTTCGATGTTTGGGTTTTTCCCTGAGATTCACTACGAGGTTAAGGGAATCTTTCCAAAGCCTAGCGAAAGAATCAGGATGTAGCATGTACTACAAAAATTCTGTACGATTGTAATAGTTGATGTTGAAATGCTAGAAGGAAAGGATTAGTTTAGAAATGGGATATACCTCATCAGAAAGTTTGTACAGAAGCTGTGCTTCTCTAAGCTCGATAAGTTGCTTTTCATCGATACCTAAAAGAAATATAATACCCAAGTCAGGTATGTCATACATGTTAAATGCGTTACTCCTAGGATTGAGTTAGATGTTTGTACCATATAACAACAAACGTCGCATATATTTAAAATTGTGTATTAATGAGTCAAGCACACCTGTTATAAAAACAGATAGTAACTATGCATAAACATTATGTTTTACCTCTGTCAACAGAGTTCAACTTCAAAGCATACAATCTCTGGGCATTGTCTCGTACAGCAATATCAACCTGGTAAGGAATCATTATTAACAATGCAACAGATAGTGATAGAAGAATTATTAGAATGGCATTTGACTTCACAGTTACAATCCGTTTTACACCCAGTGCTCAACATAGATTCAGAACAGCTACTGAGCAATATAGAGCAAAAGAGTATTCATGAGACTGCAATAGCATGTAAAATGTAGCATAAGTTCCAAATATTTAACTTCTACTTTATATGCTCATTGCATCATGCCATCATGCACATCTATTCATCTAGAGGAAGGGATGAAAAACATAACTAAGCAGGTAGAGAAAATGCATCATTTTTTTCATTATTAGAAAGGCTTAATTCCAAAAAAACTACCAAATACTTTGGCCTCATTACAAGAAACTACCAAATTCTTGTTAAATACACAAGAAACTACCACAAAACTTTCAAAAACTACATGAAACTACCACAAAACTATCAAAAACTACGAAACACTACCATAAATAAGGTGCCGCACCATCAATAAATTGCAAGAAACTACCAAAAAACTTATAAAATTTTTAACCATGGTAGTTTCTCGTAATTGAGGCAAAGTATTTGGTAGTTTTTTGGAATTAAGCCTATTAGAAATAACAGCAACGCTATTTTTTTCTTTATGAGTTTGATTTCCCATATGGCACCTTTTCTCAACCATTCCACCACTGTTGTGTTACATCTCCTGTGGAAACTCTGCATATTATTTTTTGGGGGTGCAATAGGTGTAATCAGGTCTTCTATTTCCACTGTTACTTGTATAATTATATTGCTCCATTAATTGGGTAAACAAAACTGGCTGCAGATAAATGTTAGAAAAATCTTTCTTCTAATGTCTTTATCTTAGATCTTTGGGATATGCTAGATGAATTATTTTTCTCCATTAAGCTTTCTATGGCAGAAATAAATAATCTATAAATGGCCATCTCCTCAATTAAATTAACAATTAACATATCTTTTTACCTAACTTTATCTATGTTCATTTAGGTCTACCCCTACAGCTTGTATCGCCATTAACTAAATTTTATCACTTTTCCTTGCAGGAGCATTTTGTTACTCCTATTAAGTAGTCTGCTTTTTATGATAACAAAACAAGCAACAAAGGCAATACCTGAGCATCAGTGACCTTGAAAATACGCTTCCAAGGCAAAAGAAACTTTGATGCTTCTCCAAACACAAGTGTTGAAACATACACGAGCTTTTGAAATGCCTAAACAAAAAAAATCACTTTAGCTGTTAAACTTTACTCTGCAAGCCATAAGTGATACAAATAATAATTATTTAGAAATAGAAACTAACACGACGCTGCTCTACATCACCCTCCCGATCTTCAGTTTCCATCCTTTGCCTGAAAATACGCCTCCCAATCTTTGGGAAACAAAAATGAAAAGAGAAGATTTAAGAAAACTAAAAAATGCAGGAGTGTCAAGCTTCATGAGACATTGGAGAATAATGAAGGGAATGGTACTCTGTGAAATTATACCTCCATATGAACTGAAGCAGCATCTGGGTCATCAATTCCAAGAGCTGCTTTGAATTTAATGATCATCTCAACCTCATTGCCTCTGAGATTTTCACCTACAGGTGGAATCACTGAATCTACAAACCTAAAGGAGCAAAAACAAAGTTATTGGTTAAATGAACAAATTATAACACAAAGGCTGTCTGGGGATGCTAAAAAAAGTTAAATAATAAAAGAATCAGTGCTTGAAGTTACATAGGTACAAAATGGACAAATTTATATTCTTTCCCCTAGCTTTTGAAGTATCCAGACAAAGAAATAGCTTTTGAGGCTGCATTAAGCATTCACAGCATGTAGAAGAAGAAAGACAGATATTGGTTGCTGAAAAGATGCATTATGAAACCTTTTTCCTCCTGGTTTAGTTCTACTAAAAGGGATATTGGAGATTACATAGCATTTTCCTGGATTGAGTATGAATAAGAATAATTTGTATAGTCCAAAACAACTTTATAAATGTTATATTACTGGAAATTGTTCTGCCCAATTTTAAGAGACACGAAGAACAAATGCCAAATATCTAAGGTATACAAACAAAGATGTAGTTATTGCATGCAAGATACACATTCGAAATTATTAATTACACTCACCGACTATAAAGCTCACAAAGCTCTGCTCTGAAAGCCTCATCTTGTTTGCTCACACCATATCTGAAACAATGAAATAAATAAATAGCTAAAATCAAACTAAACTAAAATTGAACACAGCATATACATCTCTTACACACGTAAAGTAACCTGGTGCTAAATAGCACTAATGTAGTAGGGAGCCATAAATATAATCATAGAAGCACAAAAGAAAGGTCAAATATTGCCTGAAACTATTGATTGTTATTATTTTCCTGAACAGATTATAAGCAAACTACCTCAGCAGATGTATGTATATGATTTTTCGACAGCTTAAATAAAGGTTTAATTAATCTATACAGACTAAGATTAACAGCTCTACGCCTTTGCTTATTGAATCGCTGCAAGTCCCATGTGAATAAAAAATATTAAGGAAGTCAGACTCTCCACGTCCAATTTCTTCCAGTGCTGCCTAAAATCATTAATTAGTACAGCTGCAAAATTCTTGAATCAATACCTTGCCATACTTTATCATAAAGCTCATCAAATTGGAACTAAATAAATCAATAGACTATAAATTATAATTCAAAAATAAGTTTAGCCTGCTCTAAAAAAACTTTTGTACAATAAATCACTGGATCACAGCTTACAAAGCAATCAGATGATACTTATAATCCATTCTTAAGGGTCATTTGAACCACAGATATAAATCTTAAGCTTCACAGTTTTCCCACAACTTCTATTCCTTAGACCCCACCCACCCACCACCACCCCACCCCCACCACCCCCCGCCCAAATGCCAATACTGCCATGGACATAACAAGATAAATAAAGTAACAAATAAAATGATACTGGACAGGAATTTCCCGATTGCAAACTCACTAACAATTTGGGACTAAATTCAAACTAGCAAGTATCCAATATACCAAATGTAAGATAACCTGCTCAAAACCAAGTCTAGTCTACTTCCGTAAGAAGTTACTTTAATGCCTCAATTCCTACCCATTAAAAGTATAATCCCCTAATACTAATAAATCATCATAATCCCAAGAAAAGAATAGAAATAAAAAATCGAACCAAACAAACTAAATAGAGAAAAAGATAGCAGCAAACTGAAAAAATTAAAATGAAAACTCACTAACTTTTCCACAATCCCATCAACATCCTCCTTCTTCAGCTCCACCGGATCATCTAACTCCGCCACCAAATTATGCAATCTCGCCGCCGCCACCTCCGGCACGCTCGAATTCAGGGCGAAAACCGACGCGCCACCGACCGCCCCGACCGCCGCCGCCGCTCCAATTCCGGCCACTCGGGTCCCACCGAACCTAAACCCTAGCCCAAACCCCGCCGCGGCCGCGGCCGCCACAACGATAGCGGAGCTCGCAAGCCTCGCCGGCGGCGGCAAGGCCCCAAATACCGATTTTGGCCCTGAAATCTCCTTTTTTGGGAGGAAAATCGACGGGTCGACCTTCACCTTTTCCGACGTGGCTGTGATGGGGGTCGAAGAGGAAGATACTCGAGGGAAAGAGATGCGGGCGCGAGTGTGGGCGCGAGAGATCGAAGGGGGTTTGAAGCGAAGGGGATTGTGAAGGAAAGGAGAGAAGAGTTGAGATGATGATGAGGAAGAAGAAGAAGGGAGAGGTCTGAGAATTTTGAGATCCATTTTCTAGGATTTTAGTTTTTGTTCATAAAAATGATGATTTTTTTTTTTTGGCCGGCTGCTTTGGGATTTAGGGATTGCTTGAGAGAAGAGGAAGTAGAAGAAAGAGAGCAGAGGGATAAGAAAAGATGAAAGAGATTAACAAAATGTTGGCTGTTCTTTTTAGAGATAGGTCCTCTTAAAATTGTTTTATTACGGTTGAGGATACTGTGGAAAAATTTAGGATTTAGCACTAATTATAAACTAATTAGGGATTTAAGGTGGTTTTAAAACTATTGAGAGATTTAGCACATTTGGGGCAAATCAATGACAGGTAAGTGCCACGTAGGATTGCCGGTTGGGAGATGAGATGAGTTCTAAGTCGTACTTGCAAAATGCGGGTTATACCTGAGCCTCTCTAAATGTTCCAAGATTATTCCGTACTTTGAAAGTCCGGAATAGACTGGCCACAACATCTAGAGAGCCAAGGCATCAGACTTGGCCCTCTGGTTTGGAAGCCAAGTATTATTCCGCACTTGCAAAGTGCGGAATAGACTGGAACCACCTCCAGCAGACAATCCTGAAACTCTGCGCCTTCTCGTTGGTTCCAATGCTCAATTTGTTAATATTTGCAACCAGACAAGCTGAATCGGACTTCAATTTTTGCACATTAAACCGAAATCCCACGGTCTAAAAGTCCAAACAAAAAACGGGCAACACCCCCTTTGTAAATTTTGAATAAATTCATGTACAATATCAATAAAATAAACGCTGCCCAATACGGGTGCTAACTCGACGCCAAACATAGGAGACGCAATCTACGCAAAATATACGAAACCTAAAGGCGAAGAACAACAAAAAGAACACAATAACCAGTATATATAAATAAATACATACATCTCATGAAATTCGATAAAAAAACAAATACAAAAAAGGGCGTCACATCAAGCAAGACAAAACTCGTGGAATCCTAGATCGGCCGGGGCGGCGCTGAGATGGACCGGGTATATCCTCCGATTGTGTGGCTGGCTGTGTGGTCCAGCTTGGTATGTAGCTCTAGAAGGACCAGCTTCCCTCTTGTGTCGGCGACGTTGACATTGATAAGTTATGGTCACTGGTGCTCTAGAGGGGGAAGAGGAGGATCCAAACATCGTATCGAACGCCGCTCGAAAAAAGGACCGACCTATCTCCAAATGGCCTCGATCCCACTAGCTGATGTCGTATGTGTTGGATATAGCGTTGTCACGCCCCGCTTCCCAGAGTGCGCTAAGATCGGCACGTGACAGAGCCAACCATGCTACCTGTGGCTAGGAAATATCCCTCCACAGTCACATTACGGCTGTTTATAAATATCAAGAACAGTAGAAATAAAATGCACTATCTAGTACATGTCCATATGCTACAATAAACGAGTCAAGAAATAATATGCGGAAGTAATAAATCCAAATAACAATAACATCTGGAAAGTACGTCCCAAAATACGGGCTCACATCAGGAAATGAAAAATGCTGAAAGAAAACTAAACTAAAATACTAACAGGACCCTCACTGCTCGGCCTGTTGGCTGAAATATTCCTGAACGGCCTGCGACAGAGATAGAGGATCTGGGCCATGCAAAACCCAGACGTCAGTGCATCATAATATTAACAATAATATAATCACGAGGTAACAAGACATGCAAGCACGAGTATGAACAGTAATAAAAGTATAACGGTAATACGAATAAAGAACAATGAAGAGTATAAGCACATGTGACATGCGGTGAGTAACTTGAACCAAACTGTAACACCCGAGCCCAATAATACTATTTCTATTACTAGTTGAGTGTTATATATTGCTCATTCCAACTATCCTGATTGTTTGGTGCTTATTGCTAAATTTTAACCGGTTAAGTCATTTTGGCACATAACAAATTTTAACACCTAAAATGAAATTAAAAATATCCATGTTGGCCTACTCGTCGCCACTAGTCGCGTGGTAGCGTCCGCGTGTCGAGATTTCTTCCCGTTCGGCTAAACGGGCAAGTTGGGACGTCTACGCGCGCGTGCAAGTGTCCGACTTGGGGGCATGCATTTTAATCACAAAACACCTCTTTTCAAAATTTGGAACTCGCTTAAAATCCTATAATTTGAATTTGGAGCATTTGGGCGCAACCCGGGCGCGATTTGGAAATGTTCATTTAGCGTCAAAGATGCCCGTTTGATTAATATATTTAAAACTATAATATATATTTTCCGTTACTAGTTTTAACGTTAAAATCTCTTTTTAAAATCTTTTAAAATTTTATTTTACCTAACCCCCCTTTCCCAGCCAATCACGAGCTCAGAAATCACCTCGTGGGCCCCCGATCCCATCTCTCTCTCTCTCTATCTCTCTCTAATCTCCTTCTCTCTCTATCTCTAAAAATCTTTCTCCCTCTCTCTAACCAACTCTTTCTCTCTCTCTATTATATTCTCCCAGCAGTCCCTCGCCCTCAACCAAAACCCACGAGAACCCTCCGAGCCCTAACCCTAGCCTCCTCGTGCTTGCGCCGCCGACCTCCCCGCGACCTCGCCGTCGCCGTCCTCGCCTCCTCAGCCTAGCCGCACCCTCCCTACCTCCTCTCCTCCCTCCTTCAGAGCCCGCGACCCAACCCCGACGCCACCACCCGCACACGGGTCTCGCCGTCGCCGCCGCCTCCCATCGCCAACGACGCCAGGGACTCCCTCTCTTCACCCTCGTCCCGACCTCGTCGTCGTCTTCCTCCTCCCCTCGCCGGACCACCAGAACCCGAGCCCGACCCTAGCACCAACCCCCGGGTCGCCGGAAAACGTGCCGACGATCCTCGCCGTCGTCACCAGAGCCACCTCCGTCTCCCCTCGATCACCAGAGCGGGCCAGCACCCCTCGACTCACCGCACCACCCTCTTTCCAGCGAACCAGAGAAATTCCAGCCCTCGCCGCATCTCCTGTTCACCGCCGGCGCGCCCATCGCCGTCGGGCCCGTCGTAGTTGCCCCTGGTTCTTCCCTGTAAGCATCCCTTTAGCTTTCCATTCATGTTTAATCCCTCGCTGGTCTTTGTTACGTGTATCGTGTTTGCTAACTTCGTCGCCTTTGACTTTTGCCGGATTCCGACCGTGCCGTCGTTTGGACCCGACGCTCCAGCGAAGTACTCTGGTCCGTGTGGTCCCGCTGATCACTGTTTGGACTCGATCCGTGGCCCGTGCATCCGTCTCGTGTTTTCCGCCGACGTGGCATTCGTGTTTTCCGGTTTGCGAAACCGTCGAGGCAAGATTTCTTGCTACATGCTACATTAAACTAATTAAATGTTTGACTCACGAACTTGTTATATTAACTAAGTATTGCTACTTGTCTCATTGGACGAAATATGATGTACATTATAATACCGCCACCTAAATCGTATTTTGCCACCGTAACCTTAATAACAACTACCTGCTAATCATTTTACTATTTAGAGGATAATAGTCGCACACTTATATCTCTATTGCCTGCTGTTATTAATATTGCGTTATGTTTGTGATTATTGCACCCCAAGGGTGCTCGAACCTGTTAATATCATACAACTGCACCATATTCATGTGCCGTTGTGATTAAGTGAACCGTTATTGTTAATTACTTTTTCTTGCGGCTGTTACTTATTTGATTGTATACCTGTTGAGAGCACATACTCGGTTACATTGCATATTGACTCGACCCTGCTACACCTGATATATATTTACATACTGATACACCAGACATGACACCCTGTACATACTGACTCAACCTACTGTACTACGACCTGACTTGTTACCTGATCTCATGCCTAATGCCGACAAACTTGACTTGGGCCACTCCTGTTGTCTATCCAGACAAACCTGACCTATTACCTGATCCTGTGTCGGCATTCATCCTTGATTATTGAATACCTGACCTGACATACATAGCTTGGGGGTATGGGGAAATCAAAGGTGAAACCGACTTGTAACTCAACAGTTCGATACCGGTTCTGATCAATCTTACGGGCTTGGCCTGCCCCGGAGTGATGATGCTGACATCACTCATCCATCCTGCTACCTATTACTGCTTAGCGGCACGTCTCGGATTCAGCCCCGAGAACCTTGACCGTGGTCCCGGGCACGCACGGGATACTATTGAGTTACATCGACGATTCATCAATTGATTTCAAAGACTTTAGAGTAGAAACCTGATAGGACAGTTTAGTTACCACTGCACATTACCCTGCACTGTTATTTCATAGTACTGCTTTATTCATGATCGTCCCTGCACTGCTTATTACCATGTTCATTTATATTATTTGGTTGACATGACGCGCTGACGTCTGGGTTTTGCATGGCCCAGATTCCTTACCACTGTCGACGACCGAGCAGGAGTACTTCAGCCAGCAGGCTGAACTGTGAGTCCTTAGTGATTAGTTTATTTATTTCATTTCATTTCCAGATGTGAGCCCGCATTATGGGACATACTGTTTATTTATTGTATTGGATCATTTGCTTCCGCACTTATTGTTTATTGATTCTTGTTATTATGGATTTGGACATGTATTAGATTAGTTTATTATTTTGTTCTTGATATCTCTACAACCGTAATGTGACTGTGGATGGATACTTCCTACCCACAGGTAGCATGGTTGGCTATGTCACGTGCCCAATCTTGCGTACTCTGGGAAGCGGGGCGTGACACAAACTGCTGGGTTAACTACTCTCAAGTCTTTGAAATCAATTTAATGAATCGTCGATGTAACTCAATAGTATCCCGTGCGTGCCCGGGACCACGGTTCAGATTCTCGGGCTGAAACCGAGACATGCCGCTAGGCATTAAACAGGAAACATGTACAGATGAATGATGTCAGCATCATCATCCCGGGACTGGCCTAGCCCGTAAAACTGATCAGTATAAGTATCGAACTGTCGAGTTACAAGTCAGATTTCATCATTGATTTCCCCATACCCCCAAGTTATGTGTTCAAGTCAGGTATTGATAAATCTGGAGCTAATGCCAACACAGAATCAAGCAGGTACAGGTTTGTCTATACAGACAACAGGATATGTCCATCGGGACAACATGTCAGGATTGTCGGCATTAGGAACAGGATTATGTATCAAATCAAGCAGTGGTGTAACAGGTCATGTCGGGGTGTGCACAGTGTATCAAAAGGGTGCTTACAACAAACTGTAGGAAGTACGGGTGCACTATAAAAGCATGGATGCACAAATATTTATCAGGGGTTTTATCATGACTATGTAGGATACACATTATCCAGTGTGAGGGACTAATGTAATAATAATATGAGTTAATGTAATATGACATGCAACCAGGTATGCAGAATTAATGGTATGGATACACAATAAAACATGGATGCATAAATAACTATCAGAGGTTGCAACTATAGTTCCATTACTATGTAGGAAGCACATTATCTAGCATGGGGTGTTAATGTAGCGGTAATATGAAATAACGTGACATGGCATGCAACTAGATATATAATTAATGGTATGGATGCACAAATATCGATCAGGGGTTACATTTACAGCTTCGAGACTAAGTGGGATGCACATTATTAAGCACGGGGTGTTACTACAATAATAACATGAATTAATATGATCTGTAAATGCAGCTACATGTATATTAAATGATATGGATGCATACGGGTATTCGAAAACAGCAAAACTTTAATATGGATGTATAATGCAATCGACATGTAATATTTTATTCATATGGATGCAGATATAATAGTATAGTATGTGGCAAGATAAACTTGCCTGAACGGAACACACGACGGGTGCGTACGGCACGTCCGACGTCGGGTAAATGTCGCAAAAACCACACGCGCGCATGGGACGGGTCCAGGCAAGGCAAGAAAGTAACCACGCAAGTAGGGGACGTTCACTGGATTACTCGGATCGTCAGCAACGAGCGCGGTTCCGACGGGTGATCACCGGAAAAGAAACAAGAAATCAAGAAAAGAGAAGGAAAGAGAAGAAGAAGAAGAAGAAGAAGAAGAAAAGAAATGGGCCGGGGTGGCTCTGGTGTGGTGCTGGGGTTTGGGAGGAGGCGAGGAGGTGGTTGCGAAGGTGTTGAGATGACGGCAAGGGATCGCCGGCGAGGTGTGCAGGTGAGATGAGGGTTCGGGGTTAGGGTTCTGTGCAGGGTTCTTGGTAGTTGGAGAGAAGGAGAAGATGGAGATGGAGGAGATGAGGAAGTGGAGGTGATGATGTTGGCGAGGAGGTGGTGGTGACGAGGTTGGGAGGTTGGCGGCGAGGGCGAGATGAGGAGCTAGGGTTCTTGGAAGATGGGTTCGGGGTTTGCTGAAGAGAAGGGAAGAAGAGAAGGAGATGAGAGGGAAGGCGAAGAGGAGATGAGGACGGTGAGGGGATGCATGAGAAGTCGATGGGTCGGATGAGGCGGTGGTGGGAGGCGTGGGCAGTGGGTTTCGTTCGTAGGCGGGAAAAAGAAATTAGAGAAGAAGAAGCAGAGAAAAGAAAGAGAGAGAGAGAGAAAACGTGTGGGCTGTTTAAATAGAATTTGGTTTAAAAAATAAAATAAATGAATATATATAAATAGTAATATATATATATATATATAGAGAGAGAGAGAGGAGATCTGAGAGTTGAGGTTATGATTTATTGAAAATCTTTTGAAATATAATTGGTTAAATTTTTTTAAAACTTTTAATATATATATAATATTTAAAGAATATGATATCAGGGAAGTTTGAGTTTTTTGGCTAATACAAACATAGTCCAAAATACGCCCGGCTTGGGTCTAAAACTACGGTTTGAAAATACGGATAATATACGTATCGACCAAAACCAAAATAGAATATCCGGGTAACGAAAAAGCATACCCCAAAGAACGGATACATGTAACGTGCACGTAGCCATCCAAACGAGTCCGTTACACTGCACGGGACGAGAACAAGGTGCGCGGATGCTACGACAGGGTTAGGGGTATCAGGCAGACCATGCTAGATATTTTAAAAATATTTTATGTGACTTTAAATATTATATAAAAAATGCAGACGCTAGATATAATACCAGTATGCAGTATAAAAATGAAAAATGCACGGAACCACATAACAAGCCAGGATAAATCATAAATAGGAATCAAGACGGGTTTCCAGCAAGCGGGTCGGGTCGGATGCAAATACAAATGTTAAAACACTATTCGCACCCAATACACAGTAAATCAGGAAAATACCATAAATAAAGAAATACTTGAACTAGAACTGGTATAAATGAACTAGGTTGTTACATTATACCCAACTACAAAAAGAATTTTGTCCTCGAAATTCCCAAAACAAGAAAAGATAAACAAACATGAAACTACAGGAAGAGATCTGGAAATTTCTGTCAAATCTCGTCTTCACGTTCCCAATTCGATTCTCCGTGCGAGCGATTTCCCCATGAAACAGGTACGAGAGTGATAACCTTGTTCTTAAGGACCTTTTTGTTAGTTGTATGTATGCCCTAGAGGCCAGTATTGAACAGATGATGTATATAATATTGGATGCTTGGACATATATAGAGATGACTTTATTGCTCGATATGATAGTATGCTATCTGGTTACTCTTTATCTTAACATGTACACTTGTCTCTTTAAACTGTCTTATAGTTACATGTTGATAAAGCCCTCAGGATGTGTACTTGACTACCTGGACTGTGATGCAGATCATACTAGTGGGGACATGGTAGTCCATAAGTACATCCTTCAAGATCCCTAGTCGTGGGTGTATCGAGACGGGGCATCGATATACCAGTGTAGACTAGTGTATACGCTTCTCGACCCATGAGATGGGCGATGGATGATCCTATATCCATTGGTGTTTGACATCAGAGATGGTATACGGGTGCTCAGTGGAGACTGGGTACACTGGACGGACTCGCCGAGAACTCCCAGATGGTATTATACCTCACGTCAGATGGCAGTTCTCAGGTGACACTTGTACAGGTTAGTCTGTAGACCCGAGATCGTCATAGAGTCTTGTGTGATTCCCACCGTGCTTTGATCTCCACCTTACCACGTCCATGAGGGCGTGCAAAACGGTGGTCTTTGGGTACAGTCCCGAGTCACATGGAGGCAATGAGCGATAGGAGGGGTTTCGTCTCTCCCGGTATTGGGGGTTGATGTTGCGCAGTGCTCGATTGGCCGTAACAGGGAAGTCCCTGGCCAGGGCTGATCAGAGATTTGCTGGTAAGTGTTACCAGTAGTTTCTCGACCCGTTATGAGCCTCACATCGGCACGACTTATCGGTTATTGTGGTCTGACGTATACCACCCCTAGACTTGATATGCAACATATCAGACGAACAGACCGGACTGTACGGTAAGTGTTACTGGTTGGATTCACAGGAGTATGAGCGGGCTTGCTCGTCGATCTTCTGATCGCTCAATACCCGGGTGGCCGTTACGTTTAGCAGACCGCTTGCGGCTTGTGGGTGCTTGATATGATCATCATCTGCTACCGGCGTATTGACGAGTCTTTAGAGTCCTACACAGAGGTTTCCTGGCTCAAGCGAAACGAAATAGGAGCGCATATGAGATATGTGCGGGAGCGAGAATAATGCGTGTATGTGATACCGTATTTCATTCTCGCGATGAATGTATCGATTGGTTATATGCGATATAACCTAGATATCGAATCAATGATTGATTCGATAAGCCGATACATTGGATACTAGTCGGTTATATGCGATATGACCGGATCGTTAAATCAAGTGTTGATTTAATGATTTAATGTATAATTATATATTTGATATATTGCTTTGCATTAACTAGTATTGGTTCATTTTAAAAGGATTTTCTCACTTGATGCACATTGTATATGTGATATATTTTTTTGTGCACTTGTTTGTATCATGTTTGATGATACTTGCTCACTTGGGTTTGTGTAAAGATTAAACCATGGTTATATGAATGGTTAGGGTTTTGATTATTTACTTAGTTATTTATTTATTTATTCATTTTGGATATTATTAAGAATGGTGGCTTATTTTGTTTCTATGTTGAAGCTTCTTGAAGCTTTGACAAAGTCCACTATCCTTATCTCATCCTTAACCCTAACCATTCCAACTAACCTTAGTTTAATCTCTACACTTGACCATGGTTAGTATATGATAAGTATTCATATTAGTTTCATTTTTAAATAAGAAACTTATCATATTCTTTCTTCTTCTTCATCTTCTTCTTCAAGAAAAACCTTGCCTTCATCAATGGCAACTTGAGCAAAAGTGTGAGAAATCCAATTCTAAAGTGAACCCACCTCCTATTTCTTCACCCTCTACCTCTTGCCAAGTAGTATAGGGTATTTTCTTCACAAGTTTCACAACTTGGTGAAGTTGGAGCTTGAACTTGTGATGCCTCGACGTAGATCATCTTCGGCACGAAGCCGACGACCTAGTCCGCCCAATTCTCTGATGAAACCGACGTTTGAGTTCGGGATTCGAGATGGACAGCGAGAGGACGCCTACGTGGAGCTAAGGAAGTGGAGAACCGGATCTACAAAGGTTGTAGCCTCTCTCCTTTAGTTAAGATGTTAACTAGTTTCGTTTTTCGCCTAAATTTCTAGTCGACGATCCGTATTAGGGTTTCTCGGCACCCATATATTTTGAAATTGGCATGATTGATACCTTGTGAGACCTCTATAGTGTGTCTAGGAACCCTACAGTGGTATCAGAGCCTAGCTAGAGCCTTAGGCGAAGTCTAGACGACGTTTGAAACCCGAACGAACCCGAAACCCTAAAACCCAAGTGCTCTCTGGACTTTTTCTAAAATCTGGGATTTTTCCATATTAAAAATGCTTAAAAAATTCAGCAGGGAAATCTAAGAATTACGATGCAAAATTTACCCCATGAACAGTAAAGAGTGCGGCGGAACCGCGGCAGAAGCCTGGCTTCTGCGGCGGTTCCGCGGCAATATGATGACATCATCACTCCCATTTTGCACAGTAATTACTATTTTATTATGCTGAATTTTCTGGGAATTTTTAATTTGACTCAAGAGTTGAGTGTTCTGGGGTTGTATTGGGAATCGACGATTCGATCGGATTATCAAATCTTGTCTATGTGGCTTTCCGGATAACTTTAGAATATGTTAAAAAGTTCGACCGGATATAAATACCCAACTTTTCCCCTGCCGGAAAATTTCCAAGTGTTGGATTTTTCTGTGGTTTAAGGACGTTCTGAGTAGTGCAAGTAACGCGATGGTCCCTCTAGAAGACAACAAACCTTAACTCGATTATGTGACCGTCTTGAACTGCCCTTTGAACCTTCGGGTTTGGGGCAGTACGGCATGCCACATGTGAGGCGTTGGCTTGACCCTTCTACGGCTGGACCGTTGGTACTGAGGCATGAAGTGAATGTCTTTGAACCTATTTCATGTGTTGGACGGTTTCAGGAAAACTTGGGTGTTCGAATGTTCGATCGGAAAGTTTAATATATTCTATTTATCCGGAATGGGATACAATAATTGGAATTCACAAACAGTTATGAGATAACTGAATGAATGTTATAAATCTAGCGGTTTAGTTTCACTTGATATTGAAAAGAGTTTTCGATAATGAGACTAAAATGCGGGGTTTATAACTGTTAGGCATGTGATGTCTAAGTATTTCATTTTGATTAGGCATGTGATGTCTAAAGAGGTTGCGGATTCCAACTGTTGTAGTTTTACACTTTCTTTTCTGTGACCGTAAGTGTAATATGTGATATCGCCGGTTTCGTTGCTATATGTCAACGACAATTGGGATGCGCATATTTACTTACGTTGATGACATGTGATGTTGTGTGTTGCTGGATATGTTATATTGGATTGTCGTGTTCGAATAGCCGGGGTTTTTTATGTGAGATGAGTGTTTTTCATTTTCATTCATGTAAAAACTTGTATGTAATATTCTTTTATTTGGGGCACTTCCAGGTTGCGGAAGTTGTCACCTTTTGTATATTATTTACTTTTCCGCATTAGGATAGACCCAAGGAGGGGAGCACAAGTAACCGGGTTCTAGGGTCCAGTGGGAGACCATCTTGAGGAGTCGAGTCCGGGTCTCCTAACCCTAGAATTGGTAGGGTTGCTTGCCGCTCTCGTAGGGGTCTAGGGGTGTGGGATTGGCTATTTATCACGACCGTGGAATCCGTGTTTTATACTGGCTCGTATTGAAAACACGGACGTCCTAGTATATCCAATGTTTCATATGTTTCTTCTGCTGCGATATCTGTGATGTGATCATGTGATGTTCTGTGATAGATACAGTATATAGTATATATGATATATTATATAGACGTTACTTATGTTTTGCACCCGCACTAGCCCTGCCCTGCTCTGTCGTTAGTTACCTAACCTAACGGTGCACGAGGGGACATCGAGGCGAATGCGGATGGCATAAGTGTACGTCGTATTTATCTGTGATGTTTAGGTATTTAAATGATGGGACTTCATTAATGTGATTAATGAAATAAAAGAAACCAAAAGATGTTGTAGAATCAAATTTTAAATAAAACAGGTAGCTACAGTTCTTGCTTTGCAAGCGGTATATATGATATACCCTGCACCTTATTCGATGAGGAAAGGACCGAGATCCCTTCACCGGGAGTGACTCCTTTAGCAATAACTGGCAGATGCTACACACTCGGTTTGTTTTTGATTGCTTCTATAGTTTCTGCTTTGCACAGCGATATATATGATATATCCCGCATCTCATTCGACGAGGAAAGGGCCGACGATCCCTTCACCGGGAGTGACCCCTTTAGCAAAACTAGAAAAGCCTCAAAATCACTCCATTTCAAAACTTCATTTGATTCTACAACGATATCAAGTTCATTACGCAATAGGTTTTCAGAAAAACCTGTCGTAGCCCTCCGTCATTTCAGATAAGTCCTGTTTAGTATTCGTGCTGCGTTTGTTGACCTTGTCAAGGCGCAGTGTGCGGTAGCTAACCAGTATTTATCTGCTTATGCATATGATGCAGATTGAGTTAGGGTAGTCATACGGCCTTGTTGACCTTGTCAAGGGTCGTGCGGGTGGGTTTAATTCAATCAAGAAATGACGGGTTGAACTTGACTTACGGTCTATGGTTTGTTGACCTTGTCAAGGTCATAGATCGTTTGGGGCAAAAGCATTATCGGGAATTTCAAGTGTTGAAATTTGCAATGAGATTGCATACCTTCTATGAGATAGTTGGATCCCGATACCCATTGCGAGTAAGAGTTACTCCTGGGAGAGTTTTACACATTACAATTAGCCGATCAAGTAGGTGTCTAGAAAGGTGTCAACGGGGTTACGCCTCTGGGAAAATGAGGTTTACAGTAATTAGGTTCGTGCGAAAGCACGGGGGACCTCCCTCAAAGTACCGACACTGGCCTGGCTGAAAGATTGGCGAACTTGTAGTGTGTAATTAATCCCGGCTAGTCTTTCCTTTTAGGGTTTGAAGGAAGATTTGATAAAAACAGTGGGAGCCATCCTGATTAGATAAGATAATAACCAATCTGATCTTGCACGAGCTTACGCTAAAGTGTTTTCTTCTCTCTCTCTCCAGGTAGCGACCATTTCATGCCTTAATAAAGATAATAATATGGATGTATTGACCGAACCCGCATGTTATACTGTGCTGGGGAACGTTGGTTCCGTTCTTTCCTATAAGAGTTATAGGACTGAACAGGATATAGGGGAATACCAGGATTCCCATGCCACCCGATTGAAGAAAGTACATGATGATGCATTTTCTTCGGGTGTGTTCGTTACAGAGAACTGTTTCTCCATTTGCCCTACGTCCTGGGTATTAGATACCGGGTCAGGATCCCATATATGTAATCAGTTACATGGGCTTAGAAAAGGTAGAGAACTTGGAGAAGGTGATAAAGACATAAGAGTTGGAAATGGTGCAATTGTTGCAGCTAAGACTGTCGGGGAATATCACCTTGTATTACCAACTGGTAATACATTGGTTCTGAACGAATGCTATTACATGCCGAACCTGATATGCAACATTATATCGGTTTCTTTATTAAGTAAAGAGGGATATAATTTTGTATTACAGGATAATGTTATGAACATTTTCCGTAACCAAAAGTTGGTTGGATCAGGCACGTTGTGCAATGGCATTTATGTTCTAAATCAATCAACAGTTCTGAGCATAACAAACACACACAAGAGGAAGAGTTCAGAACTGAACGAATCCTACTTGTGGCATTGTAGACTGGGTCACATCAATGCGACACGACTGGCTAAGTTGCATAAGGATGGATATTTGAAACCATTCGAATTTTCATCTTATGACACTTGCCAGTCATGTCTCAAAGGCAAGATGACCAAAACTCCGTTTACGGGACACGGAGAAAGAGTTACCGAACTCTTGGGACTGATACATAGTGATGTATGCGGTCCCATGTCTACACATGCCAGGGATGGTTCTTCGTACTTCATTACATTCACTGACGATCTCTCTAGATTCGGATATGTGTTCCTAATGAAACACAAATCAGAAGCTTTTGAGAAATTTAGAGAATATAAACAAGAAGTCGAAAACCAAACCGGAAAAAGTATTAAAATCCTTCGATCTGATCGAGGAGGTGAATACTTGAGCAATGAATTCCTGGACTTCCTAAAAGAGAATGGGATTCTCTCTCAGCTGACTCCTCCATATACACCACAGCACAACGGTGTATCAGAACGGAGGAACCGCACCCTATTGGATATGGTGCGCTCTATGATGAGCACATCTGAGTTACCTATTTCCTTCTGGGGATATGCGCTGGAGACAGCAGCATACCTATTGAATCAAGTTCTATCTAAATCTGTACCTACCACACCATATGAGATATGGAGTGGGAAGAGGCCATATCTTAAACGAGTTAAGATATGGGGTTGTCCAGCCTATGTCAAAAGACAAAATACGGACAAGCTCGAGGCACGGTCAGTTCTTTGCAAGTTTGTGGGATATCCAAAGAACTCATATGGGTATTTTTTCTACCACAGTGAGGAACAAAAAGTGTTTGTTGCTCAACATGCCACCTTTTTAGAAAAGGAATTCCTTAAAAAAGAAATTAGTGGCAAAGTGGTAGAGCTGGAAGAGGTTCCAGATACACAAACCGTAACTGAAGATTTAGTGGAACCAGAAGATTCAGTAGCTCCCAATGAACCTCAGCCTCTCCGCCGATCTAGTAGGGTTCCTCGCCAACCTGAGAGATACTACGGTTTTCTCATGGACGGTGGAAGCGAGGATTGCATCATGGAGGATGATGACCCAACTAGCTTCGAGCAGGCCATCACGAGTAGGGACTCAGTGAAATGGCTGGATGCTATGCGGTCCGAGATGGAATCCATGTACACCAACAAAGTATGGACTTTGGAAGTTGCTCCTGAAGGGGTAAAACTCATCGGGAGCAAGTGGATCTTCAAGAAAAAACTTGGTGTAGATGGGAAAGTGGAGACTTTCAAAGCTAGACTTGTAGCAAAGGGTTTTCGTCAAAGACCAGGTGTGGACTATGACGAAACCTTTTCTCCAGTGGCTATGCTTAAATCCATCCGGATCATGCTTGCCATCGCTGTATATCATGACTACGAAATCTGGCAAATGGATGTTAAGACCGCCTTTCTAAACGGTGATTTAGAAGAGTGCGTGTACATGACTCAGCCAGAGGGCTTCGTAGACAGTGGGAGCAGCGGCAAGGTGTGCAAGCTGCTTAAATCCATTTATGGATTAAAGCAAGCATCGCGGAGTTGGAACATCTGCTTTGATGTCGTTATCAAAGAGTTTGATTTCGTCAAAAACCCAGATGAACCTTGTATTTATAAGAAGGTGGCAGGGAGTAAGGTTGTCTTCCTCGTATTGTACGTAGACGACATACTCTTGATAGGAAATGATATTCCTATGCTGCAATCGGTCAAGCTCTTCTTATCACAAAGATTCTCGATGAAAGATCTTGGTGATGCCTCCTGCATATTGGGAATTAGGATCTATAGAGATAGATCCAAACGGATATTGGGATTGTCCCAATCCAGGTACATTGACACCGTACTAAAGAGGTTTAGTATGGAAGAATCCAAGCGTGGGAACTTGTCCACGATCTCTGGAGTCACTCTCTCCAAAGAGATGTCTCCCAAGACTGATTTGGAGAGAGCTCGCATGCAAGGGATACCCTATGCTTCGGCTGTAGGCTCTATCATGTATGCGATGCTATGTACCAGACCCGATATAGCATACTCACTAAGTATAGTGAGCAGGTATCAAGCTGATCCTGGAGAGAGTCACTGGACAGCTGTGAAGAGCATTCTCAAGTACTTACGAAGGACTAAAGAGATGCTCTTGGTGTATGGTAATGGAGAACTCCAAGTGGAGTCCTTTACCGATTCGAGCTTCCAGAGTGATAAGGACGACTTTAAGTCGCAGTCGGGATTTGTCTTTACCCTTTACGGAGGGGCGGTTAGCTGGAAGAGTTCCAAGCAGGAAACCGTGGCAGACTCGACGATGGAGGCTGAATACATCGCTGCCAACGATGCTGCCAAAGAGGCTGTCTGGATCAAGAAGTTCATTACTGAACTTGGAGTGGTTCCATCCATTGAGCATCCAATACCTTTGTATTGCGATAACAATGGAGCGGTGGCTTTGGCCAAGGAACCCAGGTCCCATCAGCGATCCAGGCATATTCTGAGGCGGTATCACCTGATCCGGAAGATAGTTGATCGCCGGAAGATCGAGGTCAGGAGGGTTGACACGAAGAACAACACGGCGGATCCACTCACGAAGGCCATTCCCCAGATACAGTTTGAGAGACTCTTCGGGATGCTCGGTATGCGATACTACAGCAGCTGGCCCTAGTGCAAGTGGGAGATTGTTAGTTGTATGTATGCCCTAGAGGCCAGTATTGTACAGATGATGTATATAATATTGGATACTTGGACATATATAGAGATGACTTTCTTACTCGATATGATAGTATGCTATCTGGTTACTCTTTATCTTAACATGTACACTTGTCTCTTTAAACTGTCTTATAGTTACATGTTGATAAAGCCCTTAGGATGTGTACTTGACTACCTGGACTGTGATGCAGATCATACTAGTGGGGACATGGTAGTCCATAAGTACATCCTTCAAGGTCCCTAGTCGTGGGTGTATCGAGACGGGGCATCGATATACCAGTGTAGACTAGCGTATACGCTTCTCGACCCATGAGATGGGCGATGGATGATCCTATATCCATTGGTGTTTGACATCAGAGATGGTATACGGGTGCTCAGTGGAGACTGGGTACACTGGACGGACTCGCCGAGAACTCCCAGATGGTATTATACCTCACGTCAGATGGCAGTTCTCAGGTGACACTTGTACAGGTTAGTCTGTAGACCCGAGATCGTCATAGAGTCTTGTGTGATTCCTACCGTGATTTGATCTCCACCTTACCACGTCCATGAGGGCGTGCAAAACGGTGGTCTTTGGGTACAGTCCCGAGTCACATGGAGGCAATGAGCGATAGGAGGGGTTTCGTCTCTCCCGGTATTGGGGGTTGATGTTGCGCAGTGCTCGATTGGCCGTAACAGGGAAGTCCCTGGCCAGGGCTGATCAGAGATTTGCTGGTAAGTGTTACCAGTAGTTTCTCGACCCGTTATGAGCCTCACATCGGCACGACTTATCGGTTATTGGGGTCTGACGTATACCACCCCTAGACTTGATATGCAACATATCAGACGAACAGACCGGACTGTACGGTAAGTGTTACTGGTTGGATTCACAGGAGTGTGAGCGGGCTTGCTCGTCGATCTTCTGATCGCTCAATACCCGGGTGGCCGTTACGTTTAGCAGACCGCTTGCGGCTTGTGGGTGCTTGATATGATCATCATCTGCTACCGGCGTATTGACGAGTCTTTAGAGTCCTACACAGAGGTTTCCTGGCTCAAGCGAAACGAAATAGGAGCGCATATGAGATATGTGCGGGAGCGAGAATAATGCGTGTATGTGATACCGTATTTCATTCTCGCGATGAATGTATCGATTGGTTATATACGATATAACCTAGATATCGAATCAAGGATTGATTCGATAAGCCGATACATTGGATACTAGTCGGTTATATGCGATATGACCGGATCGTTAAATCAAGTGTTGATTTAATGATTTAATGTATAATTATATATTTGATATATTGCTTTGCATTAACTAGTATTGGTTCATTTTAAAAGGATTTTCTCACTTGATGCACATTGTATATGTGATATATTTTTTTGTGCACTTGTTTGTATCATATTTGATGATACTTGCTCACTTGGGTTTGTGTAAAGATTAAACCATGGTTATATGAATGGTTAGGGTTTTGATTATTTACTTAGTTATTTATTTATTTATTCATTTTGGATATTATTAAGAATGGTGGCTTATTTTGTTTCTATGTTGAAGCTTCTTGAAGCTTTGACAAAGTCCACTATCCTTATCTCATCCTTAACCCTAACCATTCCAACTAACCTTAGTTTAATCTCTATACTTGACCATGGTTAGTATATGATAAGTATTCATATTAGTTTCATTTTTAAATAAGAAACTTATCATATTCTTTCTTCTTCTTCAAGAAAAACCTTGCCTTCATCAATGGCAACTTGAGCAAAAGTGTGAGAAATCCAATTCTAAAGTGAACCCACCTCCTATTTCTTCACCCTCTACCTCTTGCCAAGTAGTATAGGGTGTTTTATTCACAAGTTTCACAACTTGGTGAAGTTGGAGCTTGAACTTATGATGCCTCGACGTAGATCATCTTCGGCACGAAGCCGACGACCTAGTCTGCCCAATTCTCCGATGAAGCCGACGTTTGAGTTCGGGATTCGAGATGGACAGCGAGAGGACGCCTACGTGGAGCTAAAGAAGTGGAGAACCGGATCTACAAAGGTTGTAGCCTCTCTCCTTTAGTTAAGATGTTAACTAGTTTCGTTTTTCGCCTAAATTTCTAGTCGACGATCCGTATTAGGGTTTCTCGGCACCCATATATTTTGAAATTGGCATGGTTGATGCCTTGTGAGACCTCTATAGTGTGCCTAGGAACCCTACACTTTTCTCTTCGATCAACGATCGATATCGGTCGTTCCTCAAAGGTTAAATACTCCCTTACAGTCAGCTCCGAATGATCTAGTACGTGTGTTTCATCTCGAACATACTTACGGAGTTGAGATACATGAAACACGTCATGAACATTCACCAAAAATTGTGGTAAAGCCAATCGATAAGCCACTTCTCCAACATGTTCCATAATCTCGAAAGGCCCCACGAATCGAGGACTAAACTTGCCTCGACTCCCAAAACGAATCACTCCTCTAGTCGGTGATATCTTCAAGAACACAAGATCACCAACAGCGAATTCTAGAGGTCTTCAAGATGTATCGGCCCAACTCTTTTGTCGATCCTGCGCTGCCTTCATGTGATTCCAGATAGTAGTAACCTTCTCTACTGTTTGCACGATCAAATCCGGTCCCAACAATCTTCGTTCTCCAACATCGTCCCAACAAACGGATGAGCGACACTTGCGACCATACAATGCTTCGAATGGAGCCATCTGAATAGTCGCCTGAAAGCTGTTATTGTATGAAAACTCCACCAAATGTAGATGACCCTCCCACGAACCCTTGAAGTCCAACATGCAAGCTCTCAACATATCTTCAAGAGTTTGGATCGTTCTCTCCGACTGGCCATCTGTCTGAGAATGATAAACTGTGCTAAACTTCAATCGCATCCCCAAACTTTCCTGTAAACTCCTCCAGAAGTGCGATAAGAATCGGGTATCACGATCAGAAACGATGCTTACCGGTACTCCATGCAATCTCACAATCTACTGCATGTACCGCTCTGCTAACGCTTCAGTTGACTGACCAACTCGAAACGGTATGAAATGAGCTGCCTTGGTCAATCGATCAACAATTACCCAAACTGCATTGTTGCCCTTTGGACTTCGCGGTAAAGCTGTCACGAAATCCATGGTTATATGTTCCCACTTCCATTGAGGAATCGGAAGCGGTTGCAATAAACCAGCTACTCTTTGATGTTCAGCCTTGACTTGCTGACACACCAAATACTTTGTTACAAAGCAAGCAATCTCTCTTTTCATGCCTTCCCACCAAAAATGTTATCTTAGATCACGGTACATCTTTGTGCCTCCTGGATGTACGGAATAAGCAGAACTGTGCGCCTTCTTCATAACTTCTTCGCGAATGTCTCCTTTTGGCACACACAAACGACTACCATATCGCAACGAACCATTATCATGAATCAACAAGTCTTTTCGAAGTCCCGCTTCAACCTGTTCTCGAAACTTCTGCAATCTTGGATCGTGCGACTGCGCTGCTTTAATATTATCGGTCAATGACGACTGTACTTACAGCTGCATCAACTGTCCCGAAGAACGCGATAGCACGATCTCCAACTCGAATCTCCGAAAATCTTTGATAAGCTCCTTCTGTGCGGTCAACATCCGAATTCCTGGCAACCGACTAAGCGCATCCGGCACTACATTAACTTTCCCCGGATGATACTTGAGATCAAGATCATAGTCAGCCATCAGCTCCAACCATCTACGCTGCCTCATGTTAAGCTCTTTCTGTATGAACACGTACTTTAGGCTTTTATGATCAGTGAATATTTCGACCTTTTCGCCCAGTAAGTAGTGTCTCCAAATTTTCAAAGCGAAAATCGCTGCTGCAAGCTCCAGGTTATGAGTTGGGTAATTCTTCTTATGGGTCTTCAACTGTCTCGATGCATAAGCTATGACCTTCGCATGCTGCATCAGAACATAACCCAAACCTTTCCCAGATGCGTCGCTGTGAATCACCAATCCTCCGGGACCGTCTGGTACGGTCAAAATAGGAGCGGTTATCAATTTTTGCTTCAACGCCTCAAAAGCCGACGCACAACCATCCGTCCAAATGAACGGTATCTCCTTACGCGTAAGCTTGGTCAAAGGCTCAGCCAATCGAGCAAAATTCTCCACGAACTTTTGTAATATCCGGCAAGTCCAAGAAAACTTCTGATCTCTGCTACGTTCTTTGGAATCGGTCAATCTTGAACGGCTGCAATCTTCTCGGGATCAACGGCGATTCCATCTCCGGATACGACGTGCCCCAAAAACTTCACTTCTTCAAGCCAAACTCGCACTTGCTCATCTTTGCATATAATCTTTCTTTCCTCAATATCTGCAGTGCGATCTTCAAGTGTTCTGCATGCTCTTCAAGGCTCCTCGAGTAGACCAGAATATCATCAATGAACACCACTATAAACTGGTCCAAGAACGATGAAAAGATTCGGTTCATCAAGCCCATAAATATCGCCGGTGCATTCGTGACTCCGAATGGCATCACTAAATACTCGTAATGTCCATATCGAGTTCAGAACGCGGTCTTGCAAATATCTTCTGATTTAACTCGGACCTGATGATATCCGAATCATAAATCCAGCTTCGAGAATACCCTCGCGCCACTAAGTTGCTCGAACAATTCACCAATACGAGGGATCGGGTACTTGTTCTTAATAGTCATCCGGTTTAATTCTCGATAATCGATGCACATCCTCCTTGTGCCATCTTTTTTTTAAAAGAACTGGAGCTCCCCAAGGTGAATTGCTGCTGCGAATCCAACCCTTCTCTATCAATTCAGTAACATACTTCTTGACTTCTTCCAATTCCACTGGTGCCATTGGATAGTATGCCTTTGAGATTGGCGCTGCACCAGGAATAAGATCGATCGCGAACTCCATATCTCGTTTTGGCAGTAAACCCGAGATATCCTCGAACACGTCCATGTATTCTCGAACTACAGCTGGCGCTTCCTCCTTATCAACTTCCATCGACGAAAGAACATTGTTTGTCGGCTTAGCCCTAAACTCGACTGGCCCGACAGAATTGCTTCCTCCAGCAAAAACAAACTCCGGATGTCCGGGAATCTAGAAAATCACTCTCTTTGCCCTACAATCGATGTGAGCGTGGAAAGTGCCGAGAAATTCCATTCCCAAGACAACATCATAACTGCCGGTATCGATTACCAAGAAATATGCAAATAACTCTCGTCCGCAAATAACAACTGAACAATCCTTACAGTTACTACTAGATATGATCTTCCCATTCCCAGTGTGTATGTCCCAACAACTAGACAGGGTCATGCAAGAAATCGAATGTGTAGCAATAAACTTGGACGACATAAAACAATGGGATGCACCAGAATCGAATAATACTAATGCGGGAAAATCATGAACAAGTGGGATACCTGAAACAACTTCATCTGGAGCCTTGGCCTCTTCAGTAGTCAGAGTAAAGGCTCGAGCTTGATTGGGTCCCTGAGTTAACTGCTTCTCCCCCAGAATCTGCCTCTGTGGTGGCCTCTGAACATCATCCTTCAAACGTAGCTTCGACAGGCAAATACTGACAGTATGATCAGCTGATCTGCAAGCCAAACAAAGTCCCAGCATCCTTCGGCAATCTCTTTTTAGGTGTCCGGGTAGATGGAAAAAGTCACAAATCACGCTCTTTCTCGGATCTGCTACGACGGGCTTCTTCATTGGCACCACGCTACGTCGGTTCACCGGAATACCTCTGCGTATAGGCGTTCGGTTCGGTGTAAACGCCGGCTTCCGTACTACTATCGCCTGCTGCTGCGTACCCCCTGTCTTCAATGATAAGCTCTGCTGCTCTCGGGCTGCTTTAAGAACTTGTGAGAAAGTGGTCAATCCCAGAGATATAACGTGCCTCTGGATTTCCACGTCCAAACTGCGCATAAACCTTTGCGCCCTTTCAGCCTCTTTGGCCACCAAAGGTCCAGCGAATCGACTGAGCTGTGTCCACTCAGTTGCATGTGCATCCACGGATCCGCCATTCTGCTTCAAGCTGATAAACCTTTCTTCCATTTCTTCCCGTGCAGTCTGCGGAAAGAACTTCTCCAAGAAACTCTGCGAGAAAGTTGCCCAACTGATCGGCTTGGGCAAACGGGTCTCTTCCATAAGCCACCAATCGCCGGCATAGTCCACCAATTGGATGCGTACGACATCCACTCTTTTGTCCTCTGGAATTTGTGACGCAACGAGCAGATTCTCCGTATCGACTAGCCACTGCTCCGCTGGTAACGGCTCCTCCAAACCAGTGAAAATGGACGGACCGAGTCTCTTGAAATCCGCCACGGTACCCATACGCTCTACTGGTTTGGCCGCAACATTGTTTACGGACTGCTGGACGGTCCGCAAACCTTCCTGAAAAGCTACGGCTTGCCGCTGGTTCAGCTCGGTTTGTCGCTTCTGGTTCTCCAGCATCCCACGAATTACTCCAAGCTAAGCGGCGGCGTCCACACGCCTCTAGTACGATCACAGATTCCTGTCTACCATGATCCTACAACCAAGACACCGAAGAGGATTAGTATGATAAACAAGATTCAAAACTTGCGATGAAACATAAACTGGTAGGCAATGACCATAAAACGAGGGAGTGAATCAAGACTAGGACTCCAAATTACTTAAATAGAGTACCGCATTATAACCATGCCGTGGTACATAGTTACAATCACATAACTCCACTCAAGTCGCCCAAATCCTAGTATCAGAATCAAAGGAACAGGGAGGGAGAAACGATAAGGAACCAAAAAGGATTTCAAGCAGAGATGCAAAGTTGTTTGCATAACGTCACGACACAAGAGTCAAAAGAAGGATATGATTCAAGAATTACGATAACAATATGGCAGGACATGTTCCCAATTACGGGTTTTTTGATTCGTGTATTGGATCCAATACCTAATTACAAAAGAATCAAACCCGATTAACCTAAATCTTATGTCTCTGATACCAAACAAACCCTGTCACGCCCCGTTTCCTGTTCATACCATAATATTGCATTATTATATTCCCCATTCTTATTCGTTTTATAAATAAACAAGTGCTTTTGACGCATGTCTGCTACATATTACAGGTTACAGGTTCTTAGATCTAAAACAGTGAAAGTAATGAGAAGACAATGCAAAAAGTGAGACCACAAATGATAAATGGTGAAATCTCGATCGCGCCTACATTGTGAGAAACAATGAACAACAGTTCACCGAGTATAAAGGTAGCGACACGAAGAAACAGTTAAAGTTCACTACAAGTATTCACTGGAGATCTAGAGAAGAAATAGAAGCCAATCTGATAAAGGACCTGAAGAAACAGAAAGTACAAGAACAGAAGAGCCAACACAGGAAAATTCAGAGCCTAATCCTTCCTTTTGGCCGTGGAACCGCGGCCAAACCAGGCCTCGGGCCGCGGTTCCGCGGTGGAGTAGAGCATTTGGAAAATACAAATTTTACCATATTTTTTATACTGCGCTGACTAGTCAACCTAGGAGTATTCTTGTAAATGCAGACGTGCGAATCAATTGTAACCTAGGGTTAAATAGGAACTCTAAAGCTTGTATTAGGTTATGCCTCCCTCTGCCTCTATTCATCAATAAAATTTCAGTTTTCTTTGAAGTTTGGAGAGCATCAATCGTAAGTAGGTTTATTTTTCTGCCCTAGTTTTAGTTTTAATTTCTGTCCTAGGTAATCTCTTTTCTTGCTCTGGTTTAATATAGTTTAGAATTTTTATTACTCGCAGTAGATATTTCATCTCTTAAATCAAAACAAAACAATAAAAATTATGTCTTTCGTAGATCCCTCAATGAGCGAGTAGTTTCCTTGCTTGTTAGGGTTAGGAATAGGGAAGGGTTTGAGAGATGAAGATCTCTCATCTCTTTCTTTGCCAATCTCTTATGAACAATTAGGACTCCATGGATACTTTCTTATTCCGCTCCCTACGGCACTCTACCCACGAGGTAACGGTGATACCGTAGTATAAAAGACCGGATCTGTAAGTTTTTCATGGAGGTTAAGGTAAGGATCGATAAAGGAAGGACAAGGATCTAGAGGAAGAAACAACTTCCCAATCATCCTAATCACCTTTATTAATAATTACCATGACCCCTAATATGATATCTAATTTAAGGCATTGAAAGAGGTGTAGATCTTTATTTACCAAACTTTACCTAAACCTAATCCTAGCAAGTCTCCTAATCCTAGTATAACTTAACTTAGCTTTTAGATTTAATTAAAAGATCCAACACCCTTTGGAATTAGCTTGTAAGAACATTTAGGAAATTTACAACATCCCTGTGGACTGACCCGTATTCACCGGCTAGCTGCAAAGCGACGCCGTTCTTGATTGCGGTAATATATTTTTGATCGATAAAACCCATATAAATCAAATGGCGCCGTTGCCGGGGATGGCGTGTTATTTCCTTTTTGCAATTTCGGGTTAATATAAATTAAAAAATCACAAAAACTGAAAAATCAAAAAAATATAAAAATATATCATCTGTTATTTTTGGAAAGGGTATTTTTTTTTGAATTTTGCAGGATCTACGAACATATTCGGATCTGGAAATCTACAGAGGTCAAAACAGAAAACAGACGATCCTAACAACAGAAGCTTGCAACAACAGAGGAACTGTCAAATTCTCGAGTTACGAACCCCCCATCAGACCGCGGATACGCGGCGTTAATCAAGCTAAGACCGCGGAAACGCGGCTAAGTTGTGACGCTATCATCCCCAAATTTTTCTGGGGATCCGAGCAGTTCAGAGGACCGCCTAAACACGGTGGGAGAGTGCTTAGACCGCGGAAACGCGGCCTCTCCGTGACAACATCTGGTGCAAAAATTCTCTGTGAGCTTCCCTCTTTCTCCTCGGTAATTCTAGATATATCTTCTGTAAAAATATCCTGCAGAATTTTTTGCGCTCAAAAATCTTTTCCCTTCCAAATAACAAATCTTGTGCAGAATTCTTTGCGCTATGCTTAAAATAATAATTGATTGCAACTGATTTTCTGTTTGCATACCTTTCTCGAAAATCTTTTTGCAAAATTTCCAAATAAAGAGCAAACGAAAAAAGGAAATTTTTTTTAACAACTTGCAAATTTTTGCCGCTAAGAAATCTTTGCACCAGCTACCTTCTTTCTATTCCCTTTCTTCTATCATGGATACCCCACATCATAAATCACTTTCCGAACTTTGGTATCCCGAATCTAATTTTGCCTCGTACGTCAATTGTTTCGGTTGATTTAAGGAAGATCCCTCCGTGCCCAAAATTTCTTTGAAAGATCAAATAGAAGCGTCTAGGAGAAACAGTTCGACTTTACAACCCACTTTGTGTCAACCATGTCAACCTTCACCACCTTCGTACGTTGATACCACTTTTTCAAATCCTGCTGTAACTCCTAAGCCGATGTCCATTCCAGAGCATATCGCTCAATCTTGTAGCCGATCTTTCACTCCTCTCCATACATCTAGTTTTAGGGATCAACAAGTCCATTCACCTTTTTATCCACATGTTGACCCTACTCCTGTCCAACTATCCAATTCCTACCAGTTCTACCCGACTTTCCCATCTTCACTAGACATTGCTTCTACACAGGCATTTGGGAGTTTCACGCATCCAAATAATTTTGAATCTTTTACCGAAACCCCTTCACAACCCATGTCTAGTTTGGAACAGTCGTTGGCAGCTTATATCTTAGCAACAAACAAAATGGTTAGGAATGTGGATGCGTCCATTGCCGCCCTTATGCAACCTACTGAACCGGTAGCTAGTTTCCAACTAGTTTCAAATTTTTCAATGTATGAGGAGGCGGTTGGACAGAGGGAGAATTTGAGAGGAGCGAGTGAGTTCTACACATTCCCAAATCAGACCTACCCCTACCCAATTGAATCCCACAACTCCGGTTTTCCATCGATTGTCCCAAATAGTTCACCAGTTGAAAATAAAAACGAGTTGTGTGACTTTGTAGTACTTGATTTGCCAGACCGTGAAGAACCCCTTTCGAGTGAAACCACACTTAACCCTTTCGATTTTTACACCTCTAATCTAGAACCTAAATTGATAAACATCCATGCTTTTGATGAGGTGTCAGAAAAAATTGATTTTCACTTGATTGAGGATATAGACGCCGGGAACATTTCGGATGATGAACCTGTCGATTTGATTGAAATTTTATGTCCAATTCATCATCCCAAGTCATTAATTGTTTCTCCCGAACTTCATACGCGTCTTGATTTTGATGATAATGGCATGGATGAGCTAAATATTGAGGATACTTATGAGGATGGTATTGAGGAGAGTATTGAGGATAATATTGAGGTTGAACCATTTTTGTTTGATATGTCGGATTTTCCAATTCATCCTCCTGAACCTTTAACAGTTATATCACCCTCCCTCCTTTCCATCGTTCCGACCACGCAAAAGATCACGCTTGAAGACTGTAAGCTTGAAAATTTTTCCTTTGAATCTGACACAGTCCTCACAGCCGATAACATTTACGAGTGTTTCACTTTTTCGGATGATGTTGATATCTCACCGCCCGAGTTTGAGTCCTTTGAATTTTCAGATGAGTTAGTTGAACCATCAGACTCGGTTGCTTACAGTCGTTTCGAACCGTTGATGGAATCTTTCAAGTTCGAGACAGTTTACTACGGTGAGAATGAGACTATCCCTAATTCACTCCCTTTCGTCATTCCTATCATTCCGACCTTGCAAGAGACTGTTACGTTTTCATCTCCTTTACCAAGTTCGACGTACCCATATTTTCTTGCGAATCTTGAGGGATTTGACCCTATTTCTCGACGGGTTAATAGATTAACACAATCGTTTTTAACACATCGGTCATCACAAATTGCGCTAATTTATTTACTCGATTTACACCCTCAAGATCGTACTACACTTCTTTCTCTTTTCCGCCATTCTTCTCCCCCACCGAGACCGTATCCCGTTTCTACCTCCACACGGTCTCGTGTGCTTCTCATCTCTTTTCTTTCCACTCCATTCTTTCACTAACCCGACCATTACCACGATAAGATTTTTGAATGGTTGGTGCTAACCTTTGGCTTGTGTAAGGCCAAGCTTAAGTTTGGGGGAACCTTGTTGTATATATATTTTTATTTTTCTTTTAACAATAAAAATAAAAAAAATTTAAAAAAATAAAAAATAAAAAAAAATAATAAATAAACAGGGGAGTGCCGACAATTTTGACCCTCTTGGTGTAGCATGACAGTGAGGACACTGTCAAGTTTAAGTTTGGGGGTATGCTCGGTAAGCCTTCTTCCTTCGCATTCATATATACATTTTGCATTTGCATACTTATTTTAAAACCCATAAAAATTGAAAAATTTCAAAAATTATAAAAATTAATGTATTGAATTTTGGCCTAATTGACTTGAGTTTGACAAAAAGGTTAACTAGCTAGGAACAACTAGATCTTAGACTTAGTAAATTAAAAACCCTAAAAATAACCTTTCTTAAAGTTTAACGGTAGAAAGTATATGCCTTTATAGTTTATTTAGAAATAGGCGAATTTTAAGTTCACTTCTTGGGCTAAGTCAAAGCAAAGGAAAAGTATTGATATTTTTATTAGAGTATGAGTTTGAAAAATAATTCCTAGTTTAAGTCTAGATTCTGAAAATGTATACCCTACAAATTGCACAATCACGCACCTTGAAGCTTGGAATAGTAGAAGAGACCTTGAAATGCTCTTGTCTAAAATCCTTAGTACGAAGAAAATAAAAAAAAATACAAGTGTGAATAAAAGAAAAAAAAAATGAACACTGGTTTTTGTGATTACTTAAGGCTGCAAAAATAGAAAAATATTTAGCGAGGGTGCTTCATCACCTAGTGTCTTAGACCAACTGGTTTGGGAATCACTGCTAAAAGCCTTGGGTGTTGCAAGACTAGGAATTACGCTTTAAAGTGCAAACGCATTTTGTAATCGGTCGTTGGTACCTCAAAAAGTATTAACGGTCGCATGAAGGATGTGTATGCAAAATTCATTTAAAATTCACCAATTAATAAGTACTTTGGACAAAGGACGAGAGTATGATTGCTTGATTTGAATTTCCAAGTGTAGGGATGATATACACACACACGTAGGGGTATGTGATTGGGATTTAGATAAGAGAGAGGAATGAAGAATAGAACTTGTATCTTTAATAGAGTTGATAAAAATTCCTAAGTGGAGATGGAACCCTAGAAGGAAAACTTAAGAGATGCCGAAAGCTAAGTAGGTCTGCAGAACGTATATAATCTTAAGTTAAATGATGAGGAAGTGTGAAGAATATGGGTGGATAATTTACTAGTCGACGATAATAGAATTCCTTGTTAGAAAACCTAATTGGAGAATAAAAGTTAATGAGCCTAATTGATAGGATTTTGTGGGTAGTATCCGCTGAAAACCCTCAGGAGACAACACTCCTCCTATTAAGGACACCTAGAGGTTTAACGGCTTGTTGCACGAGCTTAGTGCAATCGCGATTCTTTGCGAAAGTGAGGTTAGGTTTTTGTCGAGAATAAAACTAAGTTTGCTCGAGGACGAGCAAAAGATAAGTTTGGGGGTATTTGTTCATACCATAATATTGCATTATTATATTTCCCATTCTTATTCGTTTTATAAATAAACAGGTGTTTTTGACGCATGCCTGCTATATTACAGGTTACAGGTTCTTGGATCTAAAACAGTGAAAGTAATGAGAAGACAATGCAAAAAGTGAGACTACAAATGATAAATGGTGAAATCTCGATAGCGCCTACATTGTGAGAAACAATGAACAACAGTTCACCGAGTATAAAGGCAGCGACACGAAGAAATAGTTAAAGTTCACTACAAGTATTCACTGGAGATCTGGAGAAGAAATAGAAGCCAATCTGATAAAGGACCTGAAGAAACAGAAAGTACAAGAACAGAAGAGCCAACACAGGAAAATTCAGAGCCTAATCCTTCCTTTTGGCCGCGGAACCGCGGCCAAACCAGGCCTCGGACCGCGGTTCCGCGGTGGAGTAGAGCATTTGGAAAATACAAATTTTACCATATTTTTTGTACTGCGCTGACTAGTCAACCTAGGGGTATTCTTGTAAATGCAGACGTGCGAATCAATTGTAACCTAGGGTTAAATAGGAACTCTAAAGCTTGTATTAGGTTATGCCTCCCTATGCCTCTATTCCTCAATAAAATTTCAGTTTTCTTTGAAGTTTGGAGAGCATCAATCGTAAGTAGGTTTATTTTTCTGCCCTAGTTTTAGTTTTAATTTCTGCCCTAGGTAATCTCTTTTCTTGCTCTAGTTTAATATAGTTTAGAATTTTTATTAACTCGCAGTAGATCTTTCATCTCTTAAATCAAAACAAAACAATAAAAATTATGTCTTTCGTAGATCCCTCAATGAGCGAGTAGTTTCCTTGCTTGTTAGGGTTAGGAATATGGAAGGGTTTGAGAGATGAAGATCTTTCATCTCTTTCTTTGCCAATTTCTTATGAACAATTAGGACTCCATGCATACTTTCTTATTCCGCTCCCTACGGCACTCTACCCACGAGGTAACGGTGATACCGTAGTATAAAAGACCGGATCTGTAAGTTTTCCATAGAGGTTAGGGTAAGGATCGATAAAGGAAGGACAAGGATCTAGAGGAAGAAACATCTTCCCAATCATCCTAATCTCCTTTATTAATAATTACCATAACCCCTAATATGATATCTAATTTAAGGCATTGAAAGAGGTGTAGATATTTATTTACCAAACTTTACCTAAACCTAATCCTAGCAAGTCTCCCAATCCAAGTATAACTCAACTTAGCTTTTAGATTTAATTAAAAGATCCAACACCCTTTGGAATTAGCTCGTAAGAACATTTAGGAAATTTACAACATCCCTGTGGACCGACCCGTATTCACCGACTAGCTGCAAAACGACGCCGTTCTTGATTGCGGTAATAATATTTTTGATCGTAAAATCCTAGACTAAATCACTTCCCAGAGTGCGCTAAGATCGGCACGTGACAGAGCCAACCATGCTACCTGTGGCTAGCAAACATCCCTCCACAGTCACATTACGGCTGTCTATAGATATCAATAACAGTAGAAATAAAATAAACTATATAGTACATGTCCATATGCCAGAATAAACGAGTCAAGAAATAATATGCGGAAGTAATAAATCCAAATAACAATAACATCTGGAAAACACGTCCTAAAATACGGGCTCACATCAGGAAATGAAAAATGCTAAAAGAAAACTAAACTAAAATACTAACAGGATTCTCACTGCTCGGCCTGTTGGCTGAAATACTCCTGAACGGCCTGCGACAGAGATAGAGGATCTGGTCCATGCAAAACCCAGACGTCAGTGCATCATAATATCAACAATAATATAATCAGGAGGTAACAAGACATGCAGGCACGAGTATGAACAGTAATAAAAGTATAACAGTAACACGAATAAGGAACAGTGAAGAGTATAAGCACATGTGACGTGTGGTGAGTAACCTGAACCAAACTACTGGGTTAACTACTCTCAAGTCTTTGAAATCAATTTAATGAATTGTCGATGCAACTCAATAGTATCCCGTGTGTGCCGGGGACCACTGTCCAGATTCTCGGGCTGAAACCGAGACATACCGGTAGGCATTAAACAGGAAACATGTACAGATGAATGATGTCAGCAGCATCATCCTGGGGCTGGCCTAGCCCGTAAAACTGATCAGTATAAGTATCGAACTGTCGAGTTACAAGTCAGGTTTCATCATTGATTTCCCCATACCCCCAAGTTATGTGTTCAAGTGAGGTATTGATAAATCTGGAGCTAATGCCAATACAGCATCAAGCAGGTACATGTTTGTCTATACAGATAACAGGATATGTCCATCGGGACAACATGTCAGGATTGTCGGCATTAGAAACAGGGTCAGGTATCAAGTCAAGCAGTGGTGTAACATGTCATGTCAGGGGGTGCACAGTGTATCAAAAGGGTGCTTATAACAAACTATAGCAAGTACGGGTGCACGATAAAAGCATGGATGCACAAATATTTATCAGGGGTTACATCATGACTATGTAGGATACACATTATCCAGTATGGGGGACTAATGTAATAATAATATGAGTTAATGTAATATGGCATGGAACCAGGTATGCAGAATTAATGGTATGGATACACAATAAAACATGGATGCATAAATAACTATCAGAGGTTGCAACTATAGTTCCATTACTATATAGGATGCATATTATCTAGCATGGGGTGTTAATGTAGCAGTAATATGAAATAACGTGACATGGCATGCAATTAGATATATAATTAATGGTATGGATGCACAAATATCGATCAGGGGTTACATTTACAGCTTCGAGACTAAGTGGGATGCACATTATTAAGCATGGGGTGTTACTACAATAATAACATGAATTAATATGATCTGTAAATGCAGCTACATGTATATTAAATGATATGGATGCATACGGGTATCCGAAAACAGTAAAACTTTAATATGGATGTATAATGCAATCGACATGTAATATTTTATTTATATGGATGCAGATATAATAGTATAGTATGTGGCAAGATAAACTTGCCTGAACGAAACACACGATGGGTGCGTACGGCACGTCCGACGTCGGGTAAACGTCGCAAAAACCACACGCGCGCACGGGACAGGTCCAGGCAAGGCAAGAAAGTAACCACGCAAGTAGGGGACGTTCACTGGATTATTCGGATCGTCAGCGACGAGCATGGCTCCGGCGGGTGATCACCGGAAAAGAAACAAGAAATCAAGAAAAGAAGAAGAAGAAGAAGAAAAGAAATGGGCTGGGGTGGCTCTGGTGTGGTGCTGGGGTTTGGGAGGAGGCGAGGAGGTGGTTGCGAAGGTGTTGAGGCGACGGCAAGGGATCGCCGGCGAGGTGTGCAGGTGAGATGAGAGTTCGGGGTTAGTGTTCTGTGCAGGGTTCTTGGTAGTTGGAGAGAAGGAGAAGATGGAGATGGAGGAGAGGAGGAAGTGGAGGTGATGATGTTGGCGAGGAGGTGGTGGTGACGAAGTTGGGAGGTTGGCGGCGAAGGCGAGGTGAGGAGCTAGAGTTCTTGGGAGATTGGTTTGGGGTTTGCAGAAGAGAAGGAGATGAGAGGGAAGGCGAGGAGGAGATGAGGATGGTGAGTGGATGCAGGCGAAGTCGATAGGTCGGATGAGGCGGTGGTGGGAGGCGTGGGCAGTGGGTTTCGTTCGTAGGCGGGAAAAAGAAATTAGAGAAGAAGCAGAGAAAAGAAAGAGAGAGAGAGAGAAAAAACGTATGGGCTGTTTAAATAGAATTTAGTCTAAAAAATAAAATAAATGAATATATATAAATAGTAATATATATATAAAGAGAGAGAGGAGATCTGAGAGTCGAGGTTATGATTTATTGAAAATCTTTTGAAATATAATTGGTTAAATTTTTTTAAAATGTTTAATATATATATAATATTTAAAGAATATAATATCAGGGAAGTTTGAGTTTTTTGGCTAATACAAATATTGTCCAAAATACGCCCGGGTTGGGTCTAAAACTACGGTTTGAAAATACGGATAATATACGTATCGATCAAAACTAAAATAGAATATCCGAATAACGAAAAAACATACTCACAAGAATGGATACATGTAACGTGCACGTAGCCATCCAAACGAGTCCGTTACACTGAGAGGGACGAGAATAAGGTGCGCGGATGCTACGACAGGGTTATGGGTATCTGGCAGGCCATGCTAGATATTTTAAAAATATTTTATGTGACTTTAAATGTTATATAAAAAATGTAGATGCTAGATATAATGCCAGTATGCAGTATAAAAATAAAAAATGCATGGATCCACATAACAAGCCTGGATAAATCATAAACGGGAATCAAGACGGGTTTCCAGCAAGCGGGTCGGGTCGGATGTAAATACAAACGTCAAAACATTATTCGCACCCAAAACACAGTAAATCAGGAAAATACCATAAATAAAGAAATACTTGAAATAGAACTGGTATAAATGAACTAGGGTGTTAAAAGTGCCCTCAAAGCAATTATTGTAATTGCAGGCACGCGATTATGATAATTGAAGGAGGACTTATACAGGTAGAACAACTTTACTCGAAATGATAGTATGCTATCTGGTTTATCTTTATCATTGATGTGTACGCGTTTTACTTGTTATTACGTATTGCTAATACATAATGATGAAACCCGTAGGATTCTTGCTTGACTACCAATATTATGATGGTGATCATATACGTGAGAGCTGGGTAGTCCATAAGCACATCCTTAAATGTCCTTAATCGTGGGAGTATCGAGACCAGGCATCGATATTCCGGAGCAGACTAGTGTATACGTTTGGAGACCCCGACGAGGGGTGGTGGCCGGTCTTACAAGCCATTACTGTTATGTCATCTAAGATAGTATACAGGTGCTCACTAGAGGTGAGTACATTGGACGGACTCGCTGAGAACTTCTAGATGGTATTATATCCATCGTCAGACTGAAATTCTCAAGTGGCATTAGTACAGATTGGTCTTTTAATCTGAGATCGTCATTTGTCTCGTATGAGTTCCCACTGTACTTTAATTACTACCCTAGCAAGGTTCAAAGGAGTCATACAAACAGGTTTTAGTTGGGTACAGTCCCGAGCTATATGGATGCAGTGAGCGATTGTCGGGGATTCGTCTCTCCTGGTATTAGGAGTCAATGCCGCGCTGTGTTCGGTAAGCTATCACCCTAAATTCGTGGCCACGGTAGATAAGATTTGTTGGGTTACACTAACGCCCTGGCCATCAACCGAGGCCGAATGCGGAACAAATTTTTTTCTATGAGTCAAAACTGGCGTTAGAATAACCCTAAACCGGATATACCATAAACTTAACTACCTTAACTAGAGAAGCTATCTACTATGAAAAGAGTTTATACCAAGAGGCTCAAGTCCTTTGGGTCTTCACTCCTCTCCTTTAGCATACTCCCAGTGTCCTCCATGATCGAGCTTGATCGACGGCTTCCTCACGTCAAAGATGATCTATCCGAGAGTGTCTACTTTGAGCTCCAACCTTTAAACCAAGGTAACTAGGTTACTTAGTATGCTAATCTAAGTAGCCTAAAGAATGTAGAGAGTGATGATGGATTAATTAGTCTCAAGATACCCTAGCTTTCTCAACACATAAGACATTTAGGGTTTGAGGTAGAAGAAGAGAGCTTGGAAGAGATGAGAGTGTTGTAGATGATAATAGAATAAAGAATGGCTAAATGTTGTGACTAATAATGCCAACTCCCAAAATATCTACAAAATATCTAGCAACCTCAAAAAAATCCAGCACACTCAAATAGTAAACCATGAGTCGCCACATGAGTCACTACATGAGTCACCAAGTAACCATGCTTCATTCAATGAATGATAACACCTCACCCACCACCTCATTAACCATTTAACTAAATGGTTAAAACAAATAATGAGGTGTCTTCTTCTAGAAGCACTCTTGTAACAAATTACAAGAATACCCCTCACCGTATATACATACCCGTATTCGTATTCCGAAAAATATGAATACAAAAGAGGTGAAAATAATCCAACAATATAATACTAGGAACCGGCTTAAACCAAATCCCGCTAGTATTATCCGCCCGAACATTAAGCGTGCACAAGTACATATATGTGATCGAATCTTGCCGTAAAACCACACGGCCTCTACATCGTTTCACCCGAAGCAGAGAAACCCTCTGTGTGGGACTCTAAAGACTCGACAGTACGCTGACAGTGCGTTACTGGATAAATCCATAATTACAAGCGCGTCAGCGGCACTAGTTGTACGTAACGGCTACCCGGATACCTGTCGAAAAGGAAAGTCGACGAGCAAATTCATCCAGATCCCAACTGAGCCTATCCGTGACAATCTCCATACAGTCCGGTCTTTTCGTCTAAGAGTATCGCATATCGGATCTAGGGGTGGTAATCGTCAGACCTTAATAACCCAATAATTCGTGTTGATGCGGCTCATGACTAAACCGGGAAACTACTGATCAACCTATCAGTAAATCCCAACTGTCTTGGCCAAGGTCTTATAGTCCTGACCAATCGAACACAATGTGATATCAACTCCCAATATCTGGAGAGACGAATCCCTGACAATCACTCACTGCCTTCATGTGGTTCGGGACTGCACCGAACCAAAACCTGTTTGCACGACTCAGTAGAGCCGTGGTAGGGTAGTGATCAAAGCACAGTGGGAACTCATACGAGACAAATGACGATCTCAGGTCCAAAGACTAATTTGTACACATGTTTCAAGAGAACCGCTATCCGACGATAGGTATAATAACATCTAGAGGTTCTCGGTGAGTCTGTCTAGTGTACTCACCCCCAGTGAGCACCTGTATACAATCTTAGGTGATCGCATCAATGGTTGTAGGACCAACCACCACCCCTCGTCGGGGTCTAGAAACGTATACGCAAGTCTACTCTGGAGTATCGATGCCCGATCTCGATACTCCTACGACTTGGGACTTTTAAGGATGTGCTTATAGACTACCCAGTTCCCACAAGTATGATCGCCATCATAACGCTGGTAGTCAAGAAAGATCTTACGGGCTTTATCAATATGTGGTCACATATATAACATATGCACATGTTAAGATAGAGTCAAACCATAATAGTATACTGCTGTATCGAGTCTTTATCAATATGTGCAAGCAGCATAAAGCATCATAAGAAAGAAATACACATATCCCGATAAAGACAACTCAAATAATATACTATATAACCGAGCAAGATTATCCTGTACATACATATTCCTAGCATCCATATGTATACACATACAATAATGGCCTTTAGGGCATACATATCCAGCAAGATTTACTGATATGAGTTCAGCAGTTTCTTGGTTGGTGATGAGCTTAATTCAGACACGACTTAACAGGTTATTAGGGGTCTGACGTTTCCACCCCTAGACCCGGTATGCGATACTTTTAGACGAAAAGACCGGACTGTACGGAGATTGTCACATTCAGGCTCAGTAGGGTACAGACGGGTTTGATTGTCGACCTTCCTTTCGATAGACCCGGTATGCAAACTATGCCGCTGGCATGCTTGAGGTTTTTTTGGATTTATTCAGTAAATCACTGTCAGCGTATTGTCAAGTCTTTAGAGTCCTATACAGAGGGTTTTTCCGGTTCAGGCGATATGATGTATATGACGTATGCTGGTGCATAAAAGGTGTCTGATTAAATACGTGTACAGGCTACACTGACTTTGTTCACCGCCGAAAGACAGAGACCGGGACGTGGGGAAGTCTCGCCTGAATTTTGGGGGCAGATGCTATTTGGAATTTTCCATCCACCTCTCCGAAGATACCAAATTGATTTATGGCACCATATATCGGAGGTTTAGACAAATACGACCGTTATAGCAGACTATATCGGATTCCCCCTCATTTTATAAGAGGTATTTTGATTGTGGGGACGCTCTTCTCTACAGGCGCAAACCCCTGCAGTTAATTACGTTACGGTATTACAATAACCATTTTCTCCTGCTCCAGCAGTTCATTTCGTGTCGTGTTATTTTTGTTTTATTTTGGGTTGCCCGTGGATTGTACACGGAGACTATTTTTATGTCGTCGCCCGTAGGGCGCGGATTAGTCCAAATCCGTATATTTTAGATATGGGGTTTAGGTCAAGGATTTTCCTGACGGGATTTTGAGCTTAGGTTATATATTCCTTTGGGTCAAATTTTTTTATTTTTTATTTAAGGATCGTTAATCTAATTTAAGATTAAGATCAACTTAAATGTATGAGCATTTGGGCTCAATCTATTTCAAACTAAGGATCCATTAGTCCTGTTTGAGACTAAGATCAACTTAGCAATATTTTTAAGGATCATTAGATTATTAAGATCCAGAGCATTTAGGCTCAGTTGCAAGAGAGACTTAGCCAATTTGGGCTTAGTCAGTCTTCTTTTGTTCTGTTCAGAAGTGCTACGCACTTGTTTGGGCTCTGTTTGTTCAGCCCCCTTTTTATGCAAAAGCGTTAAGCACTTATTTAACGTTCTGACATTCACATGAATATCATGTAAAGCATTCAATTATGGGCGCTGTCTAATCAGTGCTAAGCACTCAGCTTATTTGGCTGTATATGAAGTGTTAAACACATTTTATATGGTACCCACGTGAGAAGCACATGCGGCGCTGGGCGTTGCCTAATCAGTGCTAAGCACTCAGCCGTTTTGGCTGTATATGAAGTGCTATGCACTTTTTATTCAGCACCCACATGTGTTTCACGTGAGGCGCCGGCCTTCTGCTTTGGACGCCCACGTGTTTTTCATGTGAGGTGCTAGGCGTTGTTAAAAGGGCGCCCACGTGGGAAACACGTGAGGCACTAGTCTTTTTCTTCTTCTTCTTTTTAGAAATTAAATCTTTGTTAATGGCATTTTGACCATTAATGATCACCAAGATCTTTGTTTTTGAAGATCTGGGATCAGATTTTTTCTTTAAGGACTAAGTTCTTTTATAGGTTCTTTTTCCTTTTGTTTTTTCTTTTGGACCTAATTCTTTTCTAAATCTTTGATTATTAAGAACAAGATCTTCCCGATAAGAATTAAATTCTCAACTTATGGGAGACTTATCTTGTGGATTTCTGATCCAGAGAAAGAACTAAGTTTTTTGAGAAGGGTTAAACCCTTAGAACAAGTAAAAGAGATATTTTGATCTCTGTATTTTCTTTACCTAGATTTTTTTTTTGAAAGCGAAGTTTTCCTCTTTGAGCATTAAATTCTGTGTTGTTTTGGAAGCTCTCTGTATTTTTTAGAAGCTTATGGGGGGTTCCTCCTCTGTCTCTGTGGTCTCTCTATGTGTGTATTTTTCTCTGGTGTTTTTTTTGTGAGACTTGAAGTTTTGGGTCTTTTATATAGCGGAGGCAAATTGTTAATTGGTTTTGAGAAAATCTCTCATTGAGAGATTCCAATTTATTTAATTGGACTCAAAATTGATTTGGGAAATTTTACCCACCGTTGGATTTTTGATCCAAGAACTTCTGTTTTACAGAATATATTTTCTTGTTTTTAACGAAATTAAGGAAATATTTTCCCATATACATAATTTAATTTTTAATCACCGTTGGATTTTTAATCCAAGGGTTCTCTGTTTTACAGAGGGCAATCTTTTTTTGTTTAGAAAAATTGAGGGAATATATTCCCAAAATAGAATTTTATTCTATTATTGGATCATTGATCCAACCGAGAGTATCTTTCTTATTTAGAAAGATTTGGGAGATATTTTCTCCTAATAGAATTTAATTCTTGATGATTTATTATCTCCATTGGATTTTTGATCCAACGGCTCTGTTTAACAGAGAGTATCCCAAATTCTCATGTAGAATTTAATTCTTTTGATCTTAACTTGGGCGCTGCCACTCACGTGTTGTGCACGTAGGCGCCACTTAAGAATTTAATTCTTATGATCGGTACTCCTGTGCTTTGCACATTAGCGCCCGCGTGATGAGCACGTGCGGCGCTATATAAGAATTTAATTCTGATTCAGAAAGCGTTTCTGTGCTTTGCATATTGGCGCCGGCGTGAGAAGCACGTGCGACGCTACCACAAAATTAGTGCTGGCGCTGGCGCCCTTGTGAGAAACATGTGAGACGCTGCCCCCTTAGCTTTTAACAGAGTTTTGCTCTTTATATATATATATATATTTTTATTTTTGGGGGAATAAATGCCCCTACCGTTGTTCCAACGTGGCTCACACTTGGGTGCAACGGTGTCACTTTTTCCACCGTTTGATTTTCTAGGAAGTTGAACCGTCCTTACATATCTTATAAATAGGGCCTTTGGCCCTTGAGATGACTGCCGTTTTGTCATTTTTCTTCTTCTTCCTTGAGAATTTAGTTCTCTTTTCAGAGTTTAGATCTCTGCCCAAAGAAAACTCTTAGAGTTGAATTCTGTTTAAGAAATTTGGTAAGAATTATGACCAGTTTTTTAACTCTTAAAAAAAACTCTTTTTTGTTTTGGATTTTTAACCCATTAACAGAGTTTGGCTCTTTTTTTTTGAAATGATCTCTTAGAGATCTTAAAAAAACTTTATCTGGGTAGACCGTAGATCTTAGGGTTTTACCTTATTATTAACTCTGATCTTTGAGGGTTTTCTGGAATTTAATTCCAGTATATTTCCTATGGGAATTTCTGGGATTTGATCCCACTGTTTAGGGGAATTTAATTCCATTTTTTCTGCAGAGCTTTGTTCTGATTTGGATCTTAAGAATTTTAGGAATTTTATTCCCTTTACCATTCTTGTATGTTTTATTATTATTATTATTATTATTTTTGGGGTTTTAATCCTTTTTTTCTTCATAGATTTTAATTTGTTGTTTGTTTTAAAGAGCAAGCATTTTGGGGAATATTGTGAGTTTTTAACTCCACTGTTTAATGGGCACTATTTATTTAATGAGAATCCTTTCGGATTCTCACAATGGGCACATGTCTCATCCCTGATGAGCCATCACCTTGACTTTGTGGGGCCCACTGTAGTGACTTTAATATGTTAATCGCTAACTTTCTACCCTTTTTAAGGTATCATAGCTGGTCGTCTGTACGATCTTGAAGAGATTATTTCTTATGAGGAGATTCGCATATAAGGCCGCTGCCAAGGCCAAGAGTTCACTGATGCCTAATGCGATGCGGTGATGCGTCGCTTTGATGATTATAACGGTCAATTGCTCCCCCGCTATTCTGCCCTTTTGAAGCTCGTCGTTGGGTCAATCTGGGAAGCTATACCGAGCGTCTTGAGCTTATGCTGCTTCAAGCGCTCGATGATGCTGAGGATAAGGTACATTCAGTGTACTTGATGGGGTTGATCTCAAAGAAACGGAGAGATAATCTCGTCACCATCTTGCACCGCGTTTTTCAGCAGAAAGCAATAATATCAGCATATCAGAGGGTGGAGGACATCAGTAGTGACCCCGATGCCTGCATCCGAGAGAAGATGCACAAAAAGATGGTCGATGAAGCTGAAGGCGCACTACTCAAACTTGCTTTTGAGTTTGAGAATCCGTATCCGGAGTTTAGTGTCTTTCCGTTGTAGACCTCAGATGATGTAGTAGCCCCTCTTTTTTTAGTCGTTCTTCTCATCACCGTGTAGTCTTTTCTGAAGTATGAATGATAAGCCCTTTTTTCCTTTCATATCTGCACTTTTCTTTTCTTGATTGTCTTGATTTCTTTTCTTTTCTTCTCATTTCGGAATATCTAGTTTACGTACTCATTTCAGAGTATCTAATTTACGTACTCATTTCGGAGCTTGTAGTTTATTCACTCGTTTCGGAGTCTCTAGTTTACGTACTCATTTCGGAGTTTGTAGTTTATTCACTCGTTTCGGAGTCTCTAGTTTACGTACTCATTTCGGAGTTTGTAGTTTATTCACTCGTTTCGGAGTCTCTAGTTTATTCACTCGTTTCGGAGTCTCTAGTTTATATACTCATTTCGGAGCGTTTTTAGTTTACCTCTCTTGGGTTTACAGGTAAACTTGTCCTAACGTTGTATGTAGATAACCCCCATTCCTTTTACGACAGAGGTCCGTTAGGTTTGTGGTACTAGGGTTTTAGTCCGTGGTACCATCATGTTGGCTGATATATTCCTCGATACACGGTCTTTAACCCGCTGTTCGAGTAGCCCCACGACTGTCGTGTCTCTGATCCATTCGGGGGCTGGACAAGACGTCTTCAAGTAATCCCCTTAGGTTATATTATCGTCGGAAGAGCAAGTGTTAGGAATTTGCCATGACGCTTTTTACTTAAGGTTAGGCTCAATTTGGAGCCCCGATGAGTTATAACTGCACCCTTCTGGGGTGGAATAATCTCCAATGGCCTTTTGGGCTTTATATGAGTTATCGTCAAGACCCGTAGTTAGGAATATGCCGTCACTTCGGTTTTTTTTGACGATGTCATGCCGATTCTTTTGCTGAGATAGGGTAGACATCTGTAGGGCCTCTATGCTGCATGTATTGCAATTGAAGTCCGAAGTTAGGAATATGCCATTGCTCCAATTTCATTTGATAGTTGTATCCGCACCCTGCTGAAATGAGGGGGAACGCCGGGATAGTCTTTAGGTTGTATATGTACCATCAAGATTTGGAGTTAGGATTTTGCCATGGCTCCATTTTTTACTTTTGACCATTGGGTCTTTCTTGTTTGATGGTGATATTGCGTCTGCATCCTGCTGAAATGAGAAGGAACACCGGGATAGTCTCTAGGTTGTATATGTACCGTCAAGACTTGGAGCTAGAATTTTGCCATGGCTCTATTTTTTGCTTTTGACCCTTGGGTCTTTGTTGACGTCGTGTCAACATCCTGCTGGCATGAGGAACACGTCGAGTCGATTTTCACGCTGTAGATGTTGCTATCAAGATCTGGTTCTCCCTTTGATGGAGCCTAGTGGGAAAATACGGTTCCTTTTCTTTCATTTGTGCTCATGGATTGTATACATGAGTCGTTTTAGACCTACCTGCAGGGTAGAAAAGTTTCATTTTCATTTTTTTCTTTCCGCGATACTCTATCTTTTCAGCTTTTATGTCACGAAAGTCGCGATTGCCCAATCATTTCGGCTATTTATCGCGGTGCCCAATCATTTTGGCTGTTTTTTTTCTTACTCGCTGTTTTTTATTGCAAGTTATCCTATCATTTCGTCTATTTTTTTAAGGGGTTTGAAATATGATACCAATCCCGGCATCAGCATCGTTACCACTGGAATATTGCTAGAAGCGAATCATCATTTGCCTTGAGAGGACTTGGGGTTTGACACCTATTTAGGCATCAGTGTTGCTACAACTGGAATATTGCTAGGAGCGAATCATTATTTGCCTTTGTTAGTTTGAACAAAGATGGCTTAGCAAACAGGGTTAGGATCCTGTTGACTAAGGCTTTTTGACTCTATGGGCCATAAGGGTCTCATAAAGGTATTTCTCTCTACAAGTCGTGAGGATCTCATAGGTGTATTTTCTCCTTAGGAATCGTGAGGATTCCAAAATGATATTTTCTCTTGTAAGACATAAGGATCTTCTAAGTGTGTTTTCTCCTTCTAAGTCGAAAGGACTTACAAGTGCCGTTCACTATATATGGACATTTCTCGTCGTTTGTAGAACTTTGTAGGGGATATATTTATTATGCCCGTCGGTTGTATACAAGGGTCAATATAGGACCGCCTGTAGGGCAACATTAGGGGAATATGAGGGCTTAAGAACAGGTTCAGATCCCTGTAACTTAAGGCTTTTGAATCTTATGAGCCGTGAGGGTCTCATAAGGGGAATTCTCCTCACGAGTTGTGAGGATCTCGCAAGTGTAAATTCTTCTTAGGAATCATAGGGATTCTAAGTGTGTTGCTCCTTTGTGAGTCGTAAGGGTCTCATGCAGGTTTTTTATGAGATTGCGACCTTTCGGGTTTTCATGAAGCTCGCCGGCAGTCCTGCTGTTTTTACTCACGACTTCCTTTCGGGTTTTCATCCGCGCCCATTTCGCTTATGGACATACTGTTTTTTTAACGATGGAATACCCGAGAGTAGTTTTACTGCAGGTGCCCATCTGTTTGCCGGTGGAACTTGAGTTGCAACCCTCGCCGTTGAGATTTCGATTGCAATATAGATCTCAAGGGAGGACATCGTCGTATTTAGGGCGGTTCGCCTTGTTTGACACACTAGTTTTGAGATGTTTCAGACCATTATCACCATATTTGAGGCAATGTTTTAGTTTAAGAACATCTCGGTCCGTTGTTAGTTTAGGTACATCTCGGTCCGTTTTCGCCATGTTTGAGGCGAAATTTTAGTTTAGGGACATCTCGGTCCGTTGTCGCTATGTTTGAGGCGACAGAGATTTTTAGATATTACTCTCGGAGTTCTGACTCAGGTCGTCGTCATCTATCATTGACCTACGTCATGACACGTCAAGGGTAGTATTTTTTGAGGAATCAACCGTTTATTGGCCGGAAGGGTGTTTAGCCATGCATATCCATGAGCAGGTAGGCTCCATCTTGGTAGACTTTGCTATAATGTACGGGCCTTCATTGTTCGGCTCGAACTTCCCCCGTTTTGCACTATTGGGGATCATTGGTCTTTTGACGACTAGCAAGAGTTTGCCTTGGCAGAATGTTCTCGGCCTGGTCAGTCTTTCGTATGACCGTGCCATTCTAGCCTTATAAGCTTTCAGGTTTTGCTGTGTTATAAGGTGAGTTTCGTCGAGGGCATCAAGCTCTTCAAGCCGAAGATGAGCATTTTCTTCATCTGTCAGCTCGTATCGAACTGCTATTCGTAGAGAAGGGAGTTCTATTTCCAGTGGGAGCACTGCTTTCGTGCCGAACACCAATGCGTACGGTGTCGTATTCGTGGTTGTCTTGAACATTGTTCTGTATGCCCAGAGAGCTTTGTGCAGCCTTTTGTGCCAATCTTTTTTGTTTCTAGACACCGTTTTCTTTATAATTTTTATCAAGGTCTTGTTGAAAGCTTCAGCTAGACCGCTGGCCCGAGAGTTATAGACTGAAGAGTATCTCCAATCTATTTTATGCTGTTGTGCGAAGTGGCCGATTTTATGACTTCTATAAGCTGGCCTATTATCCGGGATAATTCGTCGTAGAGTGCCGAACCGATAGATGACATGGGTTCTGAAGAAATGGAGGATATTCTCCGTCTTCACCTCCCTTAGTGGTATGCTTCTGCCCACTTAGAGAAGTAGTCGGTCGTCGCCAGTATAAATTGATGTCCTTTGGACGATGCCGGTTCAATGGGGCCAATTATATTGGTTCCCCACATTTCGAACGGCCAGCTAGCTACTGTTGGGTTTAGCGGATTTGGATGTTGGTGGATGAAGTCCCCGTGGATTTAGCACGAGTGACACTCTTTCGCATATTCGAGACAGTCTTGAATCATTGTAGGCCAATAGTAACCCATTCTTTTTATCTTCGGTTTCATCTTTGGCCCGGCTTGATGAGAACCACAGAGTCTGTCATGGGTTTCTTGAACGACTCTCTTCTCTTCTTCTGGTTCCAGGTATCTTAGCCACAGACAGTCGAACGATCTCTTATACAGAGTCTCATTGACGAAGGCGAAAGACAAAGATCGTTTCATGAGCTGATGTCTAAACGATGCATTTTTGTGCGTTTGTTGGGATTTGAAGTGTTGGGTTTCGCCGGCGCCCCGGCCATCAAACCGCGGCCAAATGCGGAACAAAAATTTTCAAAACTTTGGCGCAAACAAAACCCGCACAAGATCAAACCAAAAACCTATACTAACAAACTAACATAGAGCTAAACTAAAGGGTTGGAAAGTTATACCGAATGAACCAAGTCCTTCGGTCTTCAACCTTCATCCCAAGCTCCTAGTGGTTACGGATCGAGTTTGGTTGCCGGTCTTCCTCCATCTACGATGATCCATCCGAGAGAAACGGTGCAAGCTTCAGCCTCGCCAAATGAGGCAACCGACGGTCCAAGGTTGCTAGCAATGGAGAGTGGAAGTGTAGGATTATCTCACTATTATTTTTCTCTTATCACAAATGCTCAAAGAGCAACTCAAGAAGATGAAGATGAGGTGAGGAAACAAGTAGCATGAGCAACCATGGAAAAATAGCCAAGTCTCAAGAAGGAGAGTGAATGAATCAAGTGAAGAAAGAATAGGAAGCATGGCATGTAAAGAATTGTGGCTACAATAATTTTCATCCATGAAAATATCTCCTCAATTTTCCAATAAACAAATGTGTGCCATGCCTCTCTACATGCCAAGCCCATGCTCATGCCAACTCACCCTCATTTCCAAAATGATTTTCTAAAATGAAAATCAATTAATGAGGTGGCCATCTTCTAGAAACTATTCCGTATAAATACGGAATACAACCGGGTACACGTATCAAAATACATATACGCGTATTCGTATAAAAATACGAATAGCCAAGAGAGAAAATGAATAGTGAACAATAATACTAGAATACATATATATAAATACATATATAAATTATTAAATCAAAGCTTGATCTAATAATCCAGCTTAGTCCTAAGCCGCCAGTATTATCAACCGTCCGATTAAAGTCTGCGCAGCCTGTACACATATTTAATCGGACACCTGTATATACCAATATACGTCATCTACACCATATCGTCTGAACCGTGAAAACCCTCTGTGTGGGACTTTAAAGACTCGTCAATGCGCTGGCAGTGGGTTTAACCACAAGCGCGTCAGCGGCACTAGCTGTACGTAACGGCTACTCAGGTATTGAGCGAAAGGAAGGCCGACGAGCAAACTCATCCGTACCCCTACTGAGCCTGATAGTGACAATATCCGTACAGTCCGGTCTGTTCGTCTAAGAGTATCGCATATCGAGTCTAGGGGGTGGATAAAGTCAGACCTCTAATAACGCGATAATTAGTGTCGGTATGTAACCCATCACCACCTGAGAAACTATCGATCCTGGATCGGTAATTCTCGTCTACCCCGGTCGAGGATTTCTGGTGATGGCTACCCGTGCACAACGCAACATCAACTCCCAATACCGGGAAAGGCGAATCCCCGACGATCCGCTCACTGCCTCCATGTGGCTCGGGACTGTACCCAACTAAAATCTGTTTGCACGACTCCTTTGAGCGGTGGTAGGGTAGTAATCAAAGTACAATGGGAACTCATACGAGACAAATGACGATCTCAGGTCGACAGACTAACCTGTACACATGTTATCTGGGAACTGCTATATGACAATAGGTATAATACCAACTAGCAGGTTCCCGGCGAGTCCGTCCAGTGTACTCATAATGCAATCAGCACATGTATACTATCTTAGGTGAACAAACTAACACTAATGGCTTGTGAGACCGGGCCACCGTCCCTCGTCGGGGTCTCGATCAGTATACACTAGTCTACTCTGGAGTATCGATGCCCAGTCTCGAAACTCCCACGACCAGGGACATTCAAGGATTTGCTTATAGACCATCCATCTCCCACATATATAATCGCCATCATAATGCTGATAGTCAAGCATAAATCCTATGGGCTCTATCAACATGTAATAGTGATCTGTAATACCACATAAAACATGTACATGATGATAAAGAAAACCAGATAGCATACTATTATCTCGAGTAAGACTGTTCTACCGGTATTGGTCCTCCATCAATCATCATAATCACTTGCCTGTGACTATGATAATTGCCTTAAGGGCACTACAGCCAACAATCTCCCACTTGCACTTAAAGCCAATTATCGCGGTGTCGCATACTCATATCCCGTGTGATACCGAACACCCAACTTCTCTACTAATCAGTTTCGCAAAGCTCGTTTGTGAAACTATTGTGTTCGAGAAATAACCTCAGTTAGTAGATCCGCTCCAATGTTTCTTTCTGTATCTCTCTATATCTCAACTTCGCGGAGAATGGCCATCTCCCAAAATGTGCAATACATGTCTTAGAATTTGTCTGGATATCTGATGGGACCCAGTTCATAAATGAACTCCAAATCCAATAAACTTCATAGACTGTATCAGCCACTGAATTTAATCAGTATCATGCACCATGCCATCCACAGTATTTGCTTGGACCACCTATCGAACATACTGTCCCTCAAAAGAGGGAAAACTATAACTCTGACAGTCACTCTATCATCTAGGTCACCTTGGAAGCCTAAAATGATAACCGCCTCCTGAAGGAGGCTACCGTTACCATATAACAAGAACATCTACTTATGTTTATAACTGCTTTCCAACGTTTCTCTAGCATTGGATTAATATATATGTTTATTGTAGGTAGTGCAAAAGCAATATCTGGTGTTGTACTTGACATCACATGATTGACTCAACTGTCTAAGCAAGTGATATGCCAATCATGCAAATACCTCTCCCTTTAGTCTGAAAGACATCCTTTAGAGAGAGTGACTCCATCACCTGCAGGTACACCACCATGCCAGGAGCCATCCATTCTAAAATACCTTTAGAATGTTGTCAAGTACCCTAATTGGGACACTTCCCAAATCTAGATCTAAAACCATAGATCTAGTCACTAGAATCCCTGATATTTTATCCATATCCTATATGGAGAAACCACCTTGTGACAACCACAGTATAACCGATCGTAGTATAGGAACATCTCTCCCTATCAAGTGCATGTCATCCAAATATCAGAACATCACTCCCTACTACCTTCTTATCAGGTCCATTTGTTATTCTGATGAAGTCAAACTCTATGACTGTCACATAAAAAATAAACGACCTATCTCCGCTATATCTGCTTTAGTCTATAAATAGACATAAATCACTTGCCCACTTTGCTTCCGTTGCTCCCACTGACTACAATAACTCTCTGGCAGAGTCATATACACATACACTTCTAAAGCTAGTTTAGAACGACGCTATACTTATCCTCCTGCCGGATCTTATAGTCTAGAACAGCAGCAATGGTAAGTCTGGGTAAACAAGAACCTTCCTGTCACCGTCTTTGAGAAGACCGAATTCCCTCTCGGGTGCCTGAGGTTACCCACCAAATCTGCGGAGTGGCTAATGAAATGTCGAATCCAATTGAATCTTTAGGTTCTATTAAATTTTCAGTAATCGTTTGTGGTTCTGAAATCACTTCCAGTTCTACCATACTCCCACTAATGTTTTCTGAAAAAAATCCATTTTTCTAAAACCGGTGGCGAGTCAAGAACAATATAACTATTGATCTTCCTAATGGTAGAAAGTTAACCCTTATCAAAGCCCGGGATAACCCACAAACTGCCATTACTGAAACATGCATCGAGTTTATCCGGATTCTGGTTTTAAGCATCAACCGGACAACTCCCTATACCTTAACATCGTTAAGATATAAATTGATTCTATATATATCCAATATAGAAACAAAAGCACTAATTTAATTGGAACCATATTCAAAATCATGCAGCTGTCTCCAGTGCATTGCAACCAAATGGAAGGAGGCCAATCAATATTACTCAACTAGGAGTGCATCCATATATGAGTAACCTGAAAGAGAAGTAAGTTCTCAAAAACCATTACTATCAACGGAATACCAAACATAAGTATCTATATCTTCGATCACCTTTAAGAATCTTGATACTTGCAACAAACGGTTCTCTACTTTATTCTTATACCTATAACTTCTCAATATCTGGACCTTGTATTTCAGCGAAATACTTGTCTAGAACTGGAGAAGCCATGAGTAAACAGAATATAGTGGGAGTACCAACACCCTTGTACTAACGGACATTGGACAACATACAATACTCTGTATAAGTCCGCAGAATTTAATAACTCAAACTCTGTGCATCGTAGGTTGAAAACTGTATTATGGTTAAGAATTACACCGCTGTTGAATGCACCTTACCTAACCTCCAACTGATATAGGTAAATGTCATAGACATAATTTCAAAAAGTTATATCTCACTTTATAAAATAAACGTACAGATATATCAATTTTAAATTGGTGCATGACAACGGATATTCAAAACCAAATATTTGCCGCCCGGCAAAAACCCAGGCGATTTCCTCAAATATCACCAATTACAACGAATTCTGATATATAGAGGATCTAATCACCCAATTCCCAATATCTTACTCCCACTCACCATCTGTAATAACATACAGATGTGAGAAACTGATCTGGTAAATACATACCCTGGAGTTAGATTCCAATTGGGAAAACAGTTTTCAATTAATATCGCACATGAAACCGAAACATGAAAATGTTTCAAAGGGGTTAACTGGTATTCCTAGTAATGCCTCTTCCACTATCCTGATTCATGACAGTAACCATATACTTGCCCGCCCTCACTGCAATCCCTTTATTATGTCTTAACTTATTACCTTCTGTACACCTTTTTTAGGCTAATTGGTTTTCTTCCTTCCCTACCCTTCGGTACCAGCATAAGGTTTGGAAGAAGACTATCCAATAAGCGTAATAGGTATACACTCCTTATGCCAGGAGCTCTCGCAACCTGAGAGAAGGTAATGGGAAAAGACATCTGAATAATCCTATTCTATTTCTCCTGAACCGGAAACCATCCTCGAATCTGGAACGAATTCCTTCGAGTTCGTATGTAACTATACGATGGCATGTCCAAGCATTATGGACGTTCATAGTGATAAGAAGTGTTCTGGAGAAATCCAAAGTGGATGTGGGAGTGGCGGGGGTATACACGGTTTTGTCGTGAATGATAGCAGTCACAATTTTCTTTGTCGTAATTCTAATCCCTTTATATGTCTTTACTTATTACCTTCTGTACACCATCTTTAGGCTAATTGGTTTTCTTCTTTCCCCACCTTTCAGCACCTGCCTATGGTCTGGAGGAAGACTATCTAATAAGCTCAATAGGTGTACCCTTTCCTAATCCTAGGAGCCCTCACAACCTGAGAGAAGGTAAAAGGAAAAGACAACCGAATAATCCTATTCAATCTCTCCAGAACCAGAATCCATCCTCGAATCTGGAACAAGTTCCTTCGAGTTCGTATGTAACTATACGATGGATTATCCAATAGACGTGGATGTTCGTAGTGATACGGGGTGTTCTGGAGAAACGCAAAGGTGATATAGAAGTGGCAATGATATATGCGACATCGTGACATTCCAAAAGCCAAAGTGTTTTAAGAAGGTTCAGTTAACTTGGTTCATGAATTTTAGTTTAGGGTTGGACCATGGTTGATGCCAGAGAGAGAGAGAGAGAGAGAGAGAAAAGAAACACTCGGCGTGCACTCTAACCTAAATCAGAATGGTTAATCACTTTATCTAATCAGGATGGCTCCTACTGTTTCCTCGAATTCTTCTCCAAACCAAAAGGAGAATTAGTCGGGATCATCTAAAATCACCCGAGGAGTAATCCTACTCATCAGTGAGAATCGGGATCCAACTATCATCGCATTATAACTTGATGGAATCTACTCAAGTTACCACACTCCAGAAGGTATGCGCAAGCTTGGCAAGTTTCAGTTTCTTTAGAAACTCCCGATGTAGATTTTTGCCCCATGCTTTTATGACCTTGACGAAGGTCAACAAATCATAAGTGACATGTCAAGTTCTACCCGTCATTGTCCAGATTAATCTAAACCCACCCGTACTCGCCCTTGATGAAGGCCAACAAAACTGTATGACTATCCTAGATTAATGCAAATCCATGCAACAGAAAAGTAACACATAGCTACCATACACTATGCCTTGACGAAGGCCAACAAACATAGCATGAATACTAAGCGCTACCCGTCTGAAATGACGGAGGGCTACGACTGGTTTTTGGCGAAAAACCTTTAACGTAATGAACTCGATATCGCTGAAGAAATCCAAGTGGTTTTATAAATATATAATTGCAAAAACCTTTGCTAAAGAGGTCACTCCCGGTGAAGGGATCTCGGCTCTTTCCTAGTCGAATGAGGTGTAGAATATTCCAAACTGAATACCACGATGCAAAGCAAAATAATCGACTATAGTGAAGTTATTACGCTGACGCAAACTTCTGCCTAAGGGGTCACTCCCGATGAAGGGATCTCGGCCCTTGCCTCGTGGAATGAGGTGCTGGATATTCATAACCGAATACCACTGTGCAAAGCAAAAGAAAGCGTCTGTAATGTCAGTTTTAAAAACTTGGTTCCAACAACATCATATATAGGTTTGTTTTATCCTTGCATTGATCAGAATCGTCGCAGTCCCATCAATTAATCACACCAGAAAAGAACGAAAATATATGATGTACGTATATGCCATCCACATTCGCTACTGGGTCCTGTCATCACCCGCTAGGTTACTTAACTAACGACAGAGCAGGTACTGGACTAGCGTGGGTACAAAACATATACAACATCTACTAGTATATATAAATATATATATAACATTCGTCCCAGGCATGATATACGTAACATCACAGAAACATCACAGAATAACGGATAATCTAGGAGCCCCGGGTTTCCTTTGAGCCGCAAATGAAACTTGACGTTCCACGGTCATATGGATAGCCTATGCAATGAAAACTTAGACCCCTAAGAGTGCGGCAAGTTACCCGCCAAAACCAGAAGTGAGGCAACCCCCTTCATCAAAGTGAATGGGCCACCCGACGCTTCAAGAAATCCGGTAACTTGAGCACCCCTTCGCGGGTCAACCTGTACCCCCTACGAGTGCGGCGAATAGCCCGCCAATTCTAGAGTGAGACCCCCTCCATCTCAACGCCATGAGATACGGGCCCGTTGCCATCTAGAACCCGGCTATTCGTGCACTCCACCGCGGGATAATCCTAGTACAGAAAAGAAAATAATATGTACAACAGTGACATCGACCTCAACACGTCGTGCCTCAAACAAATAATAAACAAACTTGCAGTGACGACAGTCCACATGTCGGATGCTCGCCCCGCAATATCAAATGTACAAATGAATCTATACTGCACTTCCATTGCACCCAAGGCTATCCATCACGACAATCCGCACAAACCATAACCAGATATATATCCACAGAAACAAGTAACCGAATCAAGTGTGTAACCCCGTCTAATTGAGCATATAGCAATTAGACAACGTTACCAACACATCCATGCATGCAAATGAAGTCACGACATTAGAATTCCAAAACACAATTAGCGCACATCCCAAATATACTAAGGATCAAAAACCAAGTGCACTAAACATCCAAAAAAGTCGAGTTTTGAGCCAATTCGGAGGTCCGAATCAAAACGAAACGTGTCCGAACCTTCGCGGGGAGTTAGAGAACGAAATTAACTTCAAGTTGGAGGGCCTAAAGGGGGTACCCCACCCCTGAGGCCACCACGAGGTAGCCAGAGGGTGAGGCAGACCCGAAACTGCCCATGCAGGGGCAGTTTTGGGTCCCCACCCCCAAGACCACCTTGTGGTGGTCTTGGGGAGTGGTCCCAGCCATTCGGTCCCCCTCAGGGTCTCCCTGGGGTGCCCACGCAGCACCCCACGGCTTCTCGGTTCAAACCGAGAGCCCGCGGGGTGTGCAAATATCTCAAAACTCAAAAATCCGGGACTATTTTTCGACAGTTTTCGATGCCCGAAAAAACATGAATTTTAATGTCGTAACTAGCTAGTTTAAGGTGTTTGGTTGACTCTGATACCATGTTGGGTTTCGCCGACACCCCAGCCATCAAACCGCGGCCAAATGCGGAACAAAAATTTTCAAAACTTTGGCGCAAACAAAACCCGCACAAGATCGAACCAAAAACCTATACTAGCAAACTAACATAAAGCTAAATTAAAGGGTTGGAAAGTTATACCGAATGAACCAAGTCCTTCGGTCTTCAACCTTCATCCCAAGCTCCTAGTGGTTGCGGATCGAGTTTGGTTTCCGGTCTTCCTCCATCTACGATGATCCACCTGAGGGAAACGGCGCAAGCTTCAGCCCCGCCAAGCGAGGCAACCGACGGTCCAAGGTTGCTAGCAATAGAGAGTGGAGGTGTAGGATTATCTCACTATTATTTTTCTCTCATCACAAATGCTCAAAGAGCAACTCAAGAAGATGAAGAGGAGGTGATGAAACATGTGGCATGAGCAACCATGGAAAAATGACTAAGTCTCAAGAAGGAGAGTGAATGAATCAATTGAAGAAAGAATAGGCAGCATGTCATGTAAAGAATTGTGGCTACAATAATTTTCATCCATGAAAATATCTCCTCAATTTTCCAATAAACAAATGTATGCCATGCCTTTCTACATGCCAAGCCTATGCTCATGCCAACTCACCCTCCACCTCATTAGCAAAATGATTTTCTAAAATGAAAATCAATTAATGAGGTGGCCATCTTCTAGAAACTATTCCGTATAAATACGGAATACAACCTGGTACACGTATCGAAATACATATACGCGTATTCGTATAAAAATACGAATAGCCAAGAGAAAATAAATAGTGAACAATAATACTAGAATACACACACACACACACATATATACACATATAAATTATTAAATCAAAACTTGATTTAATAATCTGGCTTAATCCTAAGCCGCTAGTATTATCAATCGTCCGATTAAAGTCTGTGCAGCCTGTACACATATTTAATCGGACACCTGTATGTACCAACATACGTCATCTACACCATATCGCCTGAACTGTGAAAACCCTCTGTGTGGGACTCTAAAGACTCGTCAATGCACTGGCAGTGGGTTTAACTACAAGCACGTCAGCGGCACTAGCTGTACGTAACGGCTGTCCAGGTATTGAGCGAAAGGAAGGCCGACGAGAAAACTCATCCGTACCTCTACTGAGCCTGATAGTGACAATATCCGTACAGTTCGATCTGTTCGTCTAAGAGTATCGCATATCGAATTTAGGGGGGTGGATAAAGTCAGACCCCTAATAACGCGATAATTAGTGTCGGTATGTAACTCATCACCACCTGAGAAACTAACGATCCTGGATTGGTAATTCTCGTCTACCCCGGCTGAGGATTTCTGGTGATGGCCACCTGTGCACAACACGACATCAACCCCCAATACCGGGAGAGGCGAATCCCAGACGATCCGCTCACTGCCTCCATGTGGCTCGGGACTGTACCCAACTAAAACCTGTTTGCACGACTCCTTTGAGCCGTAGTAGGGCAGTAATCAAAGCACAGTGGGAACTCACACGAGACAAATGACGATCTCAGGTCGACAGACTAACCTGTATACATGTCACCTGGGAACTGCTATATGAAAACAGCTATAATACCAACTAGCAGGTTCCCGGCGAGTCCGTCTAGTGTACTCATAATACAATGAGCATCTGTATACTATCTTAGGTGAACAAACTAACACCCATGGCTTGTGAGACCGGGCCACCGCCCCTCGTCGGGGTCTCGATCAGTATACACTAGTCTACTCTAGAGTATTGATGCCCAGTCTCGAAACTCCTACGACTAGGGACATTTAAGGATTTGCTTATAGACCACCCAGCTCCCATGTATATAATCGCCATCATAATGATGGTAGTCAAGCATAAATCATATGGGCTCTATCGACATGTAATAGTGATCTGTAATACCACATAAAGCATGTACATGATGATAAAGACAAACCAGATAGCATACTATCATCTCGAGTAAGACTGTTCTACCGGTATAGGTCCTCCCTCAATCATCATAATCACTTGCCTGCCACTATGATAATTGCCTTGAGGGCACTATAGCCAACATGAAGTAGTCTATGAATACTTCCCTCTAATCCTTGATCTTTTCTTCGTCCTCTATTTGAAGGGCTACTTGTTCGGTTGCTTCTTTTCTTTCGGATCGCTCTATTAAGTCTTCCGGAGATATATCTATTGGTGCGAGAACCCTGCGACTTTGCATAATGATCTTTACGTTATCGAGATCTTCATCTGCCAGTTCCTTAGCCAATTTGGCCAATGCGTCCGCCTTGTTGTTTTTTGCACGCGGTATACTCTCTAGGATGTAGGAGGGGTTTAGTGTCAGCAATTGTTGCACTTTTTCGCTATACTTTATCAGCTCTGGTTTGCATGTCTGATAGTCGCCATTTACTTGGCTAACGATTAGCTGGGAGTCTCCATATATGAGGAGGTATTTGATTCCCATGTCGATAGCGATCTCGAGGCCTGCTATCAAAGCATCATATTCAGCTTCGTTGTTAGTCCTTGGCTCCGTTAAGGAAAGTGCTAACACAATATCCCTCCTTGCGGGGTCACAAAGATAAGACCCACCCCAGCTTTGATTATGAAGGTGTTTCGCTTTCGTTTCTTCACGGAGGATGCTCCATCGAAGTAGAGTTCCCATTGGGAATTGTCACGCCCCGCTTCCCAGTAAACGGAAACGGCGACGTGGCAGACTGCAACATATTATTAAGAAATAAATATGTTAAGCGTAATTAAGCAGTATATAAAATGAACAAGAATGACAAGAGTATTAAAATAAAACAACAACTTTATTTACATTCATCTTTATATACAATTGTTTGAAAAGAAAAGATATAATGAGTAAAGCAGTGCCTAAACAATGGCATACAAAATGAAAGTGCAGGTGAACTAGTAGTCAGGCTGAGTGGTGAGCTGGTCCAAGTCTTCTTGACTAGGCTCAATCTCCTGAGAGTTCGGTCCTCCTGACAAACATTCCAAAAAAAGAAACAGAAGGAACGTCGTCAGCGAACTGACGCACGGTAGGTCCCCAAAGAAGAAAGAGAATATAACAAACAATGTGAAATGAACAGGTAAGTTGTGTTTGATTGATTACCAGTATATGATAGTTATTCTAACATGGTTGTTTGTAGCTTGGTAAAGAAGATATTCTGTTGGGGTTTGCCAGCGCCCTGACCATCTACCGTGGCTGATGCGGAAAAAAATTGGTGTTTAAAAAAAAACTTGGCGCTAACGAACCCGTCAAGATCTAACCATAAACCTATACTAGCAAACTATAAGGTTAGAAATGTTATACCAAACGAACCATGTCCTTCGGTCTTCCACCATCTCCCCTAGCTTCTTGGGGTCCTTTGGATCGAGCTTGACCGCCGGTCTTCCTCTGTCGAAAATGATCTACCCGAGGGATGTAGCTCATGGCTCTAGCTCCACATCAAAAGCAAGTGAAGTAATTAGGGATTCTAGGTTGCTAATCTAGAATGCCTAGGATGTAGTGAGTGCTCTAAGTGTTTATCCATCTCACCTCCTCTTTTGATTCTCAACTCATAAGATTTTGGAGAGGGGGTTGAGCATGAAGGTGGAGGAACTCAAGAAACTCAAGAAAGGGAGTGAAGCTAATGGCGAGGTGAAGAAAAACCAACCATACATTTTACTCATCCAACATCAAGTGTGAAAATAACATGAAGCATGGTTTTAATAAACTCATTTTTCCAATTTAATATTTAACCCATACTTGAATAGTTTGCGCAAATGAATTAATAATTCATTTGTGCACACTATGCAAGCATGGTTCTCACCATACTCCCCTCTCTCCTTTTCCACCTCATTTACCATTTTACACTAAATGGTTAAATTAAAAATGAGGTTTCCACATTCTAGAATGTTTTCCGGATAAATACGAATTACATTTTACTGTATATACATACCTGTATTCACACCGAAATGCGAATACCCAAAGAGATAGAATAACAAAAAGAACATAATACTAGAATATACATATCGAAATATATATATACGTAAATTTTTAAATCAACACCTGATTTAATAATCCGGCTCAAACCCGAGCCGGCTAGTATTATCAACTGTCCGATCGAAAGTCCGGGTATATAGTACAATCAGTTGATCGGAACCCTGCACGTATCCAATACGGCTACCACATCGTTTCGCCAGAACTAGGGAAACTCTCTGTGTGGGACTCTAAAGACTCGTCAATACGCTGGCAGTGGGTTTAATCACAAGCACGTCAGCGGCACTAGCTGTACGTAACGGCTACCCAGGTATTGAGCGAAAGAAAGGTCGACGAGCAAACTCATCCGAACCCCTACTGTGCATGTCCATGACAATCTCCATACAGTCCAGTCTATTCGTCTAAGAGTATCGCATATCGGGTCTAGGGGGTGGATAAAGTTAGACCCCTAATAACGCGATATTTCGTGTCGGTATGAAGCCCATCACCCACTAAGAAACTACCGATCTAAATCAGTAATTCTCGACTATCTTGGCTAAGGATTTCTGGTGATGGCCACCCGTGCACTGTGCGACATCAACCCCCAATACCGGAAGAGACGAATCCCCGATGATCCGCTCATTGGCTCCATATAGCTCGGGACTGTACCCAACTAAAACCTGTTTGCACGACTTCTTTGAGCCGTGGTAGGGTAGTAATCAAAACACAGTAGGAACTCACACGAGACAAATGACGATCTCAGATCGATAGACTAACCTGTACTCATGTCACCTGGGAACTGTTATCTGACGGTAGGTATAATACCAACCAGCATGTTCCCGGCAAGTCCGTCCAGTGTACTCATAACCCAATGAGCACCTGTATACTATCTTAGGTGATTAACTGACACCAATGGCTTGTGAGACCGGCCACCGTCCCTCGTCGGGGTCTCGAAAAGTATACACCAGTCTACTCCGGAGTATCGATGCCCAGTCTCGATACTCTCTCGACTAGGGACATTTAATGATGTGCTTATAGACCACCCGACTCCCATGTATATGATCGCCATCATAATACTGGTAGTCAAGTAAGAATCCTATGGGCTCTATCAATATGTAATAGTGATCTGTAATAACATGTAATGCATGTACATGATAATAAAGGCAAACCAGATAGCATATTATCATTTTGAGTAAGACAGTTCTACCCGTATAGATCCTCCCTCAATCATCACAATCGCATGCCTGCGATTTCAATAATGTATTTGAGGGCACTATAGCCAACAATCTCCCACTTGCACTTAAGGCTAATTATTGCGGCGTCGCATACTCGCAGCCCGTGTGATACCGAATACCCAACTTAATTAGTCTCACAAAGCCCGTTTGTGAAACTATTGCGTTCGAGAAATAGATTCAGTGAGTGGATCCGCTCCAATATTTCTTTCTTTATCTCTCTATATCTCAACTTCGCGGAGAAAGACTATCTCCCAAAATGAGTGATATCTATCTTAGAATTTGTTTGGATATATGATGGGACCCGGTTCATAAATGAACTCCAAATCCAGCAAACTTCTTAGACTGTATCTTCCACTGCATTTAATCAGTATCCTACTCCATGCCTTCCTCAGTATCCGCTTGGACCACCTGTCCAATATACTGCCCCTCATAAGTGGGAAAACTATAACTCTGACAGCCACTCTGTCATCCAGATCACCTTGGAAGCCAGAAATGATAACTGCCTCTTGAAGGAGGCTGCCGTTACCATATACCAAGAACATTCACTTATGTTCATAACTGCCTCCCAACGTTTCTCCATGATTGGATTAATATATGCTTATTGCAGCCAGTGCAAAAGCAATATCTGGTTTGGTACTTGACATTTCATGATTAACTCAATTGCCTAAGCAAGTGATATGTCAATCACGAAAATCCCTCTCCTCATTAGTCTAGAAGACATCTCTTTAGAGAGGGTGACTCCATCACCTGCAGGTACACCACCACGCCAAGAGTCGTTCATTCTAAAACACTTTTAGAATAGTGTCATAGTACCCATATTGGGACACTTCCCAAATCTAGATTTAAAACCATAGATCTAGTGACCAGAATACCTGATATTTTATCTAGATCCTATGTGGAGAAACACCCTGTGACAACCACAGTATAACCGATCGTAGTATAGGAATATCACTTCCTATCAAGAGCATGTCATCCAAATACCAGGACATCACTCCCTACTATCTTCTTACCAGGGCCATCTGTTATTCTGATGAAGTCAAACTCTATAACTGTCATATAAAAAATATATGATCTATCTCCGCTATATTAGCTTTAGTCTATAAATAGGCATAAACTACTTGCCCACCATGCTTCCGCTGCTCCCACTGACTACAACAACCCTCTGGCAGAGTTATATACACGTGTACTTCTAAAGCTAATTTAGAACGACGTGATACTCGTCCTCCTGCCAGATCTCATAGTCTAGAAAAGCAAGTAGTGGCAAGTTTGGATAATCAAGAACCTCCCTGTCGCCGTCTTTGAGGAGACCGAAATACCTCTCGGGTGGCTGAGATTACCCACCAAATCTGCGGAGTGGCTAATGGATTATCGAATCCAATTGAATCTTTAGGTTCTACTAAATTTTCAGTAATCGTTTGTGGTTCTGGAACCATTTCCAGTTCTACCATACTCCCATTAATGTTTTCTGAAAAGAATTCATTTTACTAAAACTGGTGGCGAGTTAAGAATAATATAACTATTGATCTTCCAAATGGTAGAATGTTAACCCTCGTCAAAGCCCGGGATAACCCACAAACTGCTATTATTGAAACGTGCCTTGAATTTATCCAAATTCTGGTTTTAAGCATAAGCCGGACAACTTCATATACCTTAACATCGTTAAGATATGAATCCATTCTATATCCAATATAGAAACAAAGGCACTAATTTAATTGGAACCAGATTCAAAATACATGCAGCTGTTTCCAGTGCATATCAACTAAATGGAAGGAAGCCAAGCAGCATTACTCATCAAGGAATGCACCCACGTATGAGTAACCTGAAAGAGAAGTAAGTTCTTAAAACCATTACTTACGATGGAATACATAGCACAAGTATCTACATCTTCGATCACCTTGAAGAATCCTGAGACTTGCAACATATAGTTCTCTACTTTACTCTTATACCCACAACTTCTTAAAATTTGGACCTTGTATTTCAACGAAATGCTTGTCTAAAACTAGAGAAGTCATTAGTAAACATAATATAGTACGAGTACCAACCCCTTTGTCTCAATAGACATCGGACAACATACAATACTTTATATAAGTCCTTTGAGTTTAATAACTCAAACTATGTGCGTCGTAGATTGAAAACTATGCTATGGTTAAGAAGAATTACACTGCTGTTGAATACACCTTACCTAACCATCAACTGATATAAGTAAATGTCATAGACATAATTTCAAAAAGTTATATCTCACTTTATAAAATAAACGTACAGATATATCAGTTTTAAATTGGTGCATAACAACGGATATTCAAAACCAAATATTTGCCGTGAGGCAAAACCCAGGTGATTTCCTCAAATATCACCAATTACAAAGAATTCCGATATATTGAGGATATAATTACCCAATTCCCAATATCTTACTCCCACTGAGCATCTGTAACGCCATACAGACGTGAAAATCAAATCTGGTAAATACATACCCTGGAGTCAGAATCTAATTGGGAAAACAATTTTCAATTAACACCACACAGTAAAACTGAAACATGAAAATGATTCGAAGGGGTAGCCGGGTATTCCTCATAATGCCTCTTCCACTATCCAGATTCATGACAGAAACCGTATATTTCATTGCCCTCACTCCAATCCCTTTATATGTCTTTACTTATTACCTTCTGTACACCATACTTAAGCAAAATGGTTTTCTTCCTTCCCTACCTTTCGGCACCTGCCTAAGGTTTGGAAGAAAACTATCCAATAAGCGTAACAGGTGTACTCTCCTAATACTAGGAGCTCTCGCAATCTGAGAGAAGGTAAAGAGAAAAGACAACCGAATAAACTTATTCAATTTCTCTAGAACCGGAAACCATCCTCGAACTGAAACAAGTTTCTTCAAGTTCGTATGTAACTATACGATGGCATACCTAATAAATATGGATCTTCGTAATGATATGGAGTGTTCCGGAGAAATGGAAAGTGGAAGTAGGAGTGATAATGATATACACGGCTTGGTCGTGAATGATAGTAGTCGCAATTTCCTCTAGCCTCATTCTAATCCCTTTATATGTCTTTACTTATTATCTTCTGTACACCATACTTAGGCTAATTGGTTTTCTTCCTTCCCTACCTTTCGGCACATGCCTAAGGTTTGGAAGAAAACTATCCAATAAGCATAATAGGTGTACTCTCCTAATAGTAGGAGTCCTCGCAACCTGAGAGAAGCTAAAGAGAAAAGACAACCGAATAAACTTATTCAATTTCTCTAGAACCGGAAACCATCCTCGAACTGAAACAAGTTTCTTCAAGTTCGTATGTAACTATACGATGGCATACCTAATAAATATGGATCTTCATAATGATATGGAGTGTTCCGGAGAAATGGAAAGTGGAAGTAGGAGTGGTAATGATATACACGGCTTGGTCGTGAATGATAGTAGTCGCAATTTTCTCTAGCCCCATTCTAATCCCTTTATATGTTTTTACTTATTATCTTCTGTACACCATACTTAGGCTAATTGGTTTTCTTCCTTTCCTACCTTTCGGCACATGCCTAAGGTTTGGAAGAAAACTATCCAATAAGCATAATAGGTGTACTCTCCTAATATTCGGAGCCCTCGCAACCTGAGAGAAGCTAAAGAGAAAAGACAACTGAATAATCATATTCAATTTCTGCAGAACCGGAAACCATCCTCAAACTGAAACAAGTTTTTTCGAGTTCGTATGTAACTATACGTTGGCATATCCAATAAATATGGATCTTCACAGTGATATGGAGTGTTCCAGAGAAATGTAAAGGGAAAGTAGGAGCGGCAGGGATATATGCGACTAAATAACAATCCAAAAGCCAAAGTGTTTTAAGAAAGTTCGGTTAACTTGGTTCATGAGTTTTAGTTTAAGGTCGGGTCATGGTTGCTGCCAAAGAGAGAGAAAGAAAAGAAACACTTAACGTGCACTCTAACCTAAATTAGATTGGTTAATAAATTTATCTAATCATGATGGCTCCCACTGTTTCCTCGAATTTTCCTTCAAACCCTAAAAGGAGAATTAGTCGGGATCATCTGAAAATCACCCAAGGAGTAACACCTACTCATCAGTGGGAATCGGGATCCAACTATCATTGCATGATAACTTGATGGAAGCCACTCAAATCACCACACTCCAGAAGGTATGCGCATGCCTGACAAGTTTCCTGTATGTTTAAAAACCCCGATGTGGTTTTTGCCCCTAGTACCCAAGTGACCTTGACACAGTCAACAAATCAAAAGGTCCTATTCAAGTCCAACCCGTCATTATCTTGATCGCATTAAACCCACCCGCACGAGTCCTTGACACAGTCAATATGGCCGCACGACTGTCCTAATCAATTGCATTGCATGCTACAAACAAGCACCACTTAGCTACCGCACACTACGCCTTGACACAGTCAACAAACGCATCACGAATACTAAGTACTCCTAGTAGAAAATGATGGAGAGCCACGACTGGTTTTTGGCGAAAAACCTTTAACGTAATGAACTTGATATCGTTGAAAGAATCCGAGTGGTTTTACAAATATATACTGGCATAAACTTTTGCTAAAGAGGCCACTCCCTGTGAAGGGATCTCGGCTCTTTCCTCATTGAATGAGGTGCAGGTGTTGGGTTACAGTAGCGCCCTGGCCAACTACCGTGGCCGATGCGGAACAAAAAGACGTTTTAAATTTTTGGCGCTAACGAAAACCCGCCCAAGATCGAACCATAAACCTATACTAGCTAACTATAAAAGAGCTAAACTACAAGGTTAGGAATGAATATACCGAATGAACCGAGTCCTTCGGTCTTCTAACAAGCTCCCAAGCTTCTTGAGGTGTCCTGAACTGAACTTGGTCGCCGGTCTTCCTTTGTCGATAATGATCCACCCGAGGAAGACGATGCAGGCTCCAGCTTCGCCTAGCGAAGCAACCGACACTCCAAGGTTGCTAGCAATAGAGAGTGGGGTGTGTAGGAATATCTCACAATCTTTTTCTCTCATGTCTCATTCTTAAGTGAGCAATCCAAGAAGAAGAAGGAGGAGGTGAGAAAGCTATAGGCATGAGAAACTCAAGAAAATGGCTAAGTCTCCAAAAAGTGAATGAATGAAGCAATGAGTGAATAAGTGTAGTGAGTGTCTGTAATAACTCTGAACTTTCTGTACAAAAATTTTCAAAGTACAGAGAGGAATACCTATGCCTGAGCACAAGTTATAAATTTAAATTGCTTTTGAGCAACAAGAATCAACTTGTAGTTTATTGGTAAAGCCTTGCACTGCTATGACGTAGCCCCTGTGATCGAATCCACCCAGCCACATATATTTTATTTGACTTTTTTTGTAAACTTTTAGAAGCTCAAAAGTTTTCATGTGCACTGCACGTAAAATAAAAAGTCACAAAGTAAACAAACATGTGAGAAATGATATTTAGATAGACATGGACACGTGGCATCAATCCCAAGCCCAACCCACCGGATTAAACCGGTGAGATGAGAAGTTTGGCCGTCGCCGCCGGTTTGGTAGGAAGGAAATGCTACAATTTTTTTAACCCTAACACCTGTTGGCCAACCCCATTAACCTCAGACCGTTTGTTTTCTCTGCAATTATCCAGAGAATTAAAAATCACCATTAAACCAAATTTTAATGCATTTTTAATTCTCTCTTCACTCACAAAACCTTAATCCTTCCCTATAAATACAACCCTACACTTTGGCCTCTTCATTCTGAAAATTATCACAAAAACTCTCTAAAATTTCCAAGTCCAAAGTTATACAAGAGGAGTTAGCCAAGGTCGAAGTTCCGGCGACGTTTCGGGACAAATCCGGCGACAAAACGACTCCCTGACGATTCCAAAAGCTTCCTCCATCCCCCCTCTTTATTTTCAATCAGTAAGTCCCCTCTCTCCTTCTCAATCTCTAGTCTAAAACTTCCACTTTTCAAAACTCGTCGGAAGCGGAGTTATTCCGACTTCCGATTCTCTGTTCTTTAAAAACTCAAATTTTTCTTAAACAACAAATTACCATATCTTCTTATATTCTTTAAAAAACATAAAACAATATTCACAACAAGTTTCAATTCAAAATAATATGTATTCAACTTTTATTTAATTTTTTACGGTAAAATAACATCATGTTTACATACGACATTGCTTATTCATTTTACCCATATTACTTTTAGAAAACTCACGAGCTAATGACCTACCTCATCACAACACACATTTTTAACATAGCAAGATGACTTTTGGAACATTAGTTTGTTGGGAAATACGAGTTTACATTTAAATATCATAAACATTCAAAAACCGTTTTCTTTAAAAGTGTATTATTTAATTACTTACAAATGGGCCTCTACAACCCATTTTGGGGAATCCCGATCGGGATGGTGCGGGTTATCGCACATTCTCGGGCCTAGTAGAGCGAGATGCAGACCTCCTCATGGAGCATCCGATCTTGATGTAATTTTTAATGCAATTTTTAAGAAAAATGAGATTTCTACTTAATAAATAAAATTTATTTTTACAATATATATATATATATATATATATATGTGTGTGTGTGTGTGTGTGTGTGTGTGACTATTATCAAAATACCTACTTTAAATATTATATATATATTCCATGTTTTTCTAAATCAAAGGAGTCACAAATTTCATGAAAACTACCATTACAAATCAATACAATTCCAATATTACACTAAAATACCATATACAATGAAATCTAGGTTATATCTACTAGAATATTTCATTTTATAAAAATTACAACTATGAAAACCTTAAAGACGATAATTAAATACTTGAGGTGTATTTGAAAATATATCAAAACTGTTTTCATAAAACCCCCTCAAGTTATATTAATTTACAATAAGGACCCTAGAAAACAAAGGTTTAAGCGGGACTTGTTCTCTTGAGCCTCAGAGAGCCGGAGAATATGGGCGCTTGTCTATCTAAGGTAAACAACCTAAAAATGGTGTTATCAATACGGTAATTGTCTTGGAAAAAGACACAAATCTTGCCGTCCATGTGCAGCAGTTACCGATAACATCGAAACTAATTCAGGACTTCAATTCGTTTTAAAGCGTCTGACTCAGACAGAGTCTCAGGCTGATCTGAAATCAATCAATCAATCTATCCTTGAATATGATTCAAGTATAACTCCATTTCAACATCAATCCATTTATACCAGAATTCAATCTATATCAACATGACTCGACTAAACCGAACCATGGATATACTCTGATTACATGACTATCCATTTATATCCATTCCGTTTACATAATATCATGGTTTCGGCAAGTCGTATACAACCATTCATTACAACAATACAAACAATACAAGAGACATTACGGGGTATTTAAAGGGGTAGACTGGTACGGAACATGTTAAAAGTGGCACGCGGTGGTCACTAAAAGACGTAACTATACATTCATGCAGTTGTTCCATGGTTTTATCGACAGAGCCTTGTACTACGGGTTACCAAAGTCCATGGTGTAAGTTGGACTCCTCTCGTATACACTGGTATCTTCTGTACCAAGTTATAAATAACTGCGTTCACATTATAATCAAACATTACTAGCTATACTCTCTATCTGTCTCTCTATTTCTATCTTTCTTTGGGACTTACCGAGCAATTTTTCGCTGACGACATTCCTTCTTTTCTTCTTTGGAATGTTGTCAGGAGGACCCGATTTCGAGGAGTTCGAGACCATCCAGGAGCACTTGGAGCAGACCACTGAGCAGCATGACCATTAGACTTTACTTGTACTTACTTTTCTTTCAGTTCATGCTATTGTTTAGGCATTACTTTCCATTCTTGTATTTACATTTTCAGTTGTATTGTAAAGAAACGTTTAATAAATAAAAGTTGCTGTTCATTTACATCTCTTGTCAATTTTCTTGCGTACATTTATTATATTGCTTAGTTACGCTTATCGTGTTTACTTTCGAGTAAATATGTAGCGGGCCTTGTCGCGTCTCCTTACCCGTACCCTGGGAAGCGGGGCGTGACAGGTTTTGTTGGCGGCCTATGCAGGTCAGTTTTGCATGGACGTGCAGGTCATCAATAATACACCACCACCTCTACCGCTTATGCCTACCGTTACTGCTCCGATCAATGAGCAGACGGTACTGCTTGAGGCAATCCGAAGCCTCCTAGAAGGACAGCAGCAGCAAACTGCTATATTACTGAACCGTCCAGAAGCGGAAGCGCCCAGAGTAAAGAAATTCCGGGCATTGCACCCAAAGCAATTTTCGGGGAAAGAGAGCCCTTTAGAAGCAGAAGAATGGGCTCAGAGCATTGAGGACGATTTGGCAGCAGCACAAGTGCCAGAGATCGTTTGGGTACGGGTTGCGAAGCTGCAACTCACTGACAACGCCCGAATATGGTGGAAGGAGGAAGAAAGCCGTCTTGACCTGCTGATCGAATGGAAAACTTTTCGCAAAATGTTTGATGCGAAGTACTTTCCAAAGACTGCCCGATTTGACATGAAGCAGCAATTCATCCACCTACAACAGGGTTCGATGTGGACCAAATCTGTGGATGAGTATGATGCTGAGTTTACCATGCTCAGTAGGTAAGATATGTCTCAATATTCAATTTTCAAATATCACATACTACACAGCTAACACAAGATCTTAACAGGTTCGTGGCACACTTGATACCAACTGCTGAGATCAGGTCCAGACGATTTCAGCAAGGGTTAGATCTGGAGATCAAAGCTGCCTTAGCTACAGGGGATTTCCCAACCCACGACCTAGCTCTGAAAGCTGTCCATCGATATGAGGCAGTAATAAAGAAGAAGGGCAGACCCCAATCTGCCGGAGTGAAGCGCCCTGCCACTCAGATGGCAGGAGGAGCCTCTCCAAGCCTAACTTTTGAACTCAGAAGATCGGAAGAAAGAATTAATCAGTCAAGTACAGATTTTTGCTTCTACTGTAAAAGCGATGGACACTTATGGAAGGACTGTAGTCGCGCAAAAGGCCCGTGCTTAGTTTGTGGCGCATCCACTCATGGAATTGGAGCATGTCCTTATAGACGCAACCCAGTTCCAACTCACAACACTGATCCGCAGCAGCCAGCCATCCAGGCTCCTGCACCTCGTCTTGCTCTTCCAGCTCTACTTCCATAAGGACCTCCTGGACAGCCTAATCGTCAATTCCATCAAGCACCGAGGAATATGCCTCGAGGGCAGAGAATCATGCCCCAAGGATAGAGGCATGTGCTTCCAGCTAGGAGGAATATACCCCGACGACAGGCTTTCACTTTAGCGGCCGTTGAATCCGAGACTGTAGATCAAGGTAACCCTGGTAATTCTCTCACATCTTTTTCAATCTTTCCAAAACATTTGCATTCTTTCATTCTTCCAAATATTTTTATGCACTATCACTAGTTCTATCACCATCACTATCATTAAACTTTTTTTTGAATCTGTTATACTTTACTTCTACAAATTTCGAGGACGAAATTTTTATAAGGAGGATAGAATGTAACAACCCTAAACTTTATGTACAAAATTTTTCAAATTACAGAGAGGAATACCTAAGCCTGAGCACAAGTTATAAATTTAAATTGCTTTTGAACAGCAAGAATCAACTTGTAGCTCATTGGTAAAGCCTTGCACTGCTATGACGTAGTCCCTGTGATCGAATCCCCCCAGCCACATATATTTTTATTGACTTTTCTTTTAAACTTTTAGAAGCTCAAAAGTTTTCACATGCACTGCACGTAAAATGAAAAGTCACAAAATAAACAAACATGTGAGAAATGATATTTAGACAGACATGGACACGTGGCATCAATCCCAACCCCAACCCACCGGATTGGACCGGTGAGATGAGAAGTTTGGCCGGCGCCGCCGGTTTGGTAGGAAGGAAATGCTACAATTTTTTTAACCCTAACACCTGTTGGCCTACCCTATTAATCCTAGACTGTTTGTTTTCTCTGCAATTATCCAGAGAATTAAAAATCACCATTAAACCAAATTTTAATGCATTTTTAATTCTTTCTTCACTCACAAAAACTTTTTAAAATTTCCAAGTCCAAAGTTATACAAGAGGAGTTAGCCAAGGTCGAAGTTCCGGCGACGTTTCGGGACAAATCCGGCGACGTTTCGGGACAAATCCGGCGACGAAACGACTCCCCGACGATTCCAAAAGCTTCCTCCATCTCACCTCTTTATTTTCAATTAGTAAGTTCCCTCTCCCTTTCTCAATGTCTAGTCTAAAACTTTCACTTTTCAAAACTCGTCGGAAGCGGAGTTATTCCGACTTCCGATTCTCTTTTTTTTTAAAAAACTCAAATTTTTCTTAAACAACAAATTACCATATCTTCTTATATTCTTTAAAAAACATAAAACAATATTCACAACAAATTTCAATTCAAAATAATATGTATTGCAACTTCTATTTAATTTTTTACGGTAAAATAACATCATGTTTACATACGACATTGCTTATTCATTTTACCCATATTACTTTTAGAAAACTCACGAGGTAATGACCTACCTCATCACAACACACATTTTTAACATAGCAAGATGACTTTTGGAACATTAGTTTGTTGGGAAATACGAGCTTACATTTAAATATCATAAATATTCAAAAACCGTTTTCTTTAAAAGTGTATTATTTAATTCCTTGCAAATACGCTTCTACAACCCATTTTAGGGAATCTCGATCGAGATGGTGCGGGTTATCATACGTCCTTGGGCTTCGTAGAGCGAGATGCAGACCTCCTCATGGAGCATCCGATCTCGATAGAATTTTTAATGCAATTTTTAAGAAAAATGAGATTTCTACTTAATAAATAAAATTTATTTTTATAATATACATACATACATACATACATACATACATACATACATATATATATATATATATATATATATATATGAATATTATTAAAATACCTACTTTAAATATTATATATATATTCCATATTTTTCTAAATCAAAGGAGTCATAAATTTCATGAAAACTACCATTACAAATTAATACAATTCCAATATTACACTAAAATACCATATACAATGAAATCTAGGTTATATCCACTAGAATATTTCACTTTATAAAAATTACAACTAAGAAAACCCTAAAGACGATAATTAAATACTTGAGGTGTATTTGAAAATATATCAAAATTATTTTTCATAAAATCCTCTCAAGTTATATTAATTTATAATAAGGACCCTAGTAAATATAGGTTTAAGCGGGATCAGTTCTCTTGTGCCCTAGGGAGCTGGAGAATATAGGTGCCTGTCTATCTAAGGTAGACAACCTAAAAACGGTGTTATCAATACGGTAATTGTCTTGGAAAAAGACACAAATCCTGCCGTCCATGTGCAGCAGTTACCGATAATATCAAAACTAATTCAGGACTTCAATTCGTTTTAAAGCGTCTGACTCAGACAGAGTCTCAGGCTAATTTAAAATCAATTAATCAATCTATCCTTGAATATGATTCAAGTATAACTCCATTTCAACATCAATCCATTTATACCAGAATTCAATCTATATCAACATGAATCGACTAAACCGAACCATGGATACACTCTGATTACATGACTATCCATTTATATCCATTCTGTTTACATGATATCATGGTTTCGGCAAGTCGTATACAATCATTCATTACAATAATACAAACAATACAAGAGACATTACGGGGTATTTAAAGAGGTAGACCGGTACAGAACATATTAAAGGTGGCACGAGGTGGTCACTAAAAGACGTAACTATACATTCATGCCGTTGTTCTATGGTTTTATCGACGGAGCCTTGTATTACGGGTTACCAAAGTCCACGGTGTAAGTTGGACTCCTCTCGTATACACTGACATCTTCTGTACCAAGCTACAAACAACTGCGTTCACATTATAATCAAACATTACTAGTCATACTCTCTTATCTGTCTACTCTATTTCTATCTCTTTTTGGGACTTACTGAGAGATTGTTCGCTGACGACATTCTTTCTCTTCTTCTTTGGAATGTTGTCAGGAGGACCCGATTCCGAGGAGTTCGAGACCAGCCAGGAGCACTTGGAGTAGACCACTGAGCAACACGACCATTAGACTTTACTTGTACTTACTATTCTTTCAGTTCATGCCATTGTTTAGGCATTGCTTTCCATTCTTATATTTACATTTTCAGTTGTATTGTAAAGAAATGTTTAATAAATAAAAGTTGTTGTTCATTTACATCTCTTGTCATTTTTCTTGTGTACATTTATTATATTGCTTAGTTACGCTTAGCGTGTTTACTTCTGAGTAAATACGTAGCGGGCCTCGTCACGTCTCCTTACCCGTACACTGGGAAGCGGGGCGTGACAGGTTTTGTTGGCGGCCCATGCAGGTCAGTTCTGCATGGACATGCAGGTCAATTCTGCATGAAGTCCTAAGCAATATAACACAAGTATCAGTAACTAAAAATATTCTTTACATTTCATATTTCTTGAATCCTACAATTTCATATACTTTGAATCTATCCTAATCCTATTTTTCTTTTAAGGTTATGGATTCTCCAAACAATACTAACACCAACTTCAATAACATACTACCACCTCTGCCGCTTATGCCTACCGTTGCTACTCCGATCAATGAGCAGACGATACTGCTTGAGGCAATCCGAAAACTCCTGGAAGGATAGCAGCAGCAAACTGCTATATTACTAAACCGTCCAGAAGTGGAAGCTCCCGGAGTAAAGCAATTCCGAGCATTGCACCCAAAGCAATTTTCGGGAAAAGAGAGCCCTTTAGAAGCGGAAGAATGGGCTTAGAGTATTGAGGATGAATAGGTTGCAGCACAAGTTCCAGAGATCGTTTGGGTATGGGTTGCGAAGCTGCAACTCACCGATAACGCCCGAGTATGGTGGAAGGCGGAAGAAAGCCGTCTTGGCCAGCCGATCGAATGGAAAAAATTTCGCAAAATGTTCGACGCGAAGTATTTTCCAGAGACTGCCCGATTTAACATGGAGCAGCAATTCATCCACCTACAACAGGGTTCGATGTGGACCAAATCTGTGGATGAGTATGATGCTGAGTTTACCATGCTCAGTAGGTAAGATATGTCTCAATATTCAATTTTCAAATATCACATACTATACAGCTAACACAAGACCGTAACAGGTTTGCGGCACACTTGATACCGACTGCTGAGATCAGGTCCAGACGATTTCAGCAAGGGTTAGATCTGGAGATCAAAGCTGCCTTAGCTACAGGGGATTTCCCAACCCACGACCTAGCTCTGAAAGTTGCCCGTCGATATGAGGCAGTAATAAAGAAGAAGGGCAGACCCCAATCTGCCGGAGTGAAGCGCCCTGCCACTCAGATGGCAGGAGGAGCCTCTCCAAGCCCAACTTTTGAACTCAGAAGATCGGAAGAAAGAAATAATCAGTCAAGTACAGATTTTTGCTTCTACTGCAAGAGCGATGGACACTTATGGAAGGACTGTAGTCGCGCAAAAGGCCCTTGATTAGTTTGTGGCGCATCCACTCATAGAATTGGAACACGTCCTTATAGACGCAACCCAGTTCCAACTCACAACACTGATCCGCAGCAGCCAGTTATCCAGGCATCTGCACCTCGTCTTGCTCTTCCATCTCCACCTCCACGAGAACCTCCTGCATAGCCTAATCGCCAATTCCATCAGGCACTGAGGAACATGTGCCCCAAGAATAGAGGAATGTGCTTCCAGCTAGGAGGAATGTATCCCGGCGACAGGCTTTCACTTTAGCGGCCATTGAAGCCGAGACTGTAGACCAAGGTAACCCTGGTAATTCCCTCACATCCTTTTCAATCTTTCCAAAACTTTTGCATTCTTTCGTTCTTCCAAATATTTTTATCACTATCACTAGTTCTATCACCATCACTATCATTAAACTTTTCATGAATCTGTTACACTTTCCTTCTACAAATTTTGAGGATGAAATTTTTATAAGGAGGGTAGAATGTAACAATCCTAAACTTTCTGTAAATTTTTTTTCAAAGTACAGAGAGGAATACCTAAGCCTGAGCACAAGTTATAAATTTAAATTGCTTTTGAACAGCAAGAATCAACTTGTAGCTCATTGGTAAAGCCTTGCACTGCTGTGACGTAGCCCCTGTGATCGAATCCTCCCAGCCACATATATTTTTATTGATTTTTGTTTTAAACTTTTAGAAGCTCAAAAGTTTTCACGTGCACTGCACGTAAAATGAAAAGTCTCAAAGTAAACAAACAGGTGAGAAATGATATTTAGACAGACATGGACACGTGGCATCAATCCCAATCCCAACCTACCGGATTGGATCGGTGAGATGAGAAGATTGGCCTGCGCCGCCGGTTTGGTAGGAAGGAAATGCTACAATTTTTTTTAACCCTAACACCTGTTGGTCTACCCCATTAACCCCACACTGTTTGTTTTCTCTACAATTATCCAGAGAATTAAAATCACCATTAAACCAATTTTAATGCATTTTTAATTTTCTCTTCACTCACAAAACCCTAATCCTACCCTATAAATACAACCCTACACTTTGCCTCTTCATTCTGAAAATTATCACAAAAACTCTCTAAAATTTCCAAGTCTAAAGTTATTCAAGAGGAGTTAGCTAAGGTCAAAGTTTCGGCGACATTTCGGGACAAATCCGGCGACGAAACGACTCCCCGATAATTCCAAAAGCTTCCTCCATCTCCCCTCTTTATTTTCAATCAGTAAGTCCCCTATCCCCTTCTCAATATCTAGTCTAAAACTTTCACTTTTCAAAACTCGTCAGAAGCGGAGTTATTCCGACTTCCGATTCTCTTTTCTTTAAAAACTCAAATTTTTCTTAAACAACAAATTATCATCTCTTCTTATATTGTTTAACAAACATAAAACAACATTCACAACAAGTTTCAATTAAAAATAATATGTATTGCAACTTCTATTTTATTTTTTATGGTAAAATACTATCATGTTTACATACAACATTGCTTATTCATTTTACCCATATTACCTTTAGAAAACTCACGAGGTAATGACCTACCTCACCACAACACTCATTTTTGACATAGCACGATAGCTTTTGGAACATTAGTTTGTGGGAAAATACGAGTTTACATTTAAATACCATAAACATTCAAAAACTGTTTTCTTTAAAAGTGTATTATTTAATTCCTTGCAAATGCGCCTCTACAACCCACTTTGGGGAACCCCGATCGGGATGGTGCGGGTTATCGCACGTCCTCGGGCCTAATAGAGCGAGATGCAGACCTCCTCACGGAGCATCCGATCTTGATGGAATTTTTAATGCAATTTTTAAGAAAAATGAGATTTCTACTTAATAAATAAAATTTATTTTTACAATATATATTTGAATATTATCAAAATACCTACTTTAAATATATTATATATATATATATTCCATGTTTTTCTAAATCAAAGTAATCACAAATTTCATGAAAACTACAATTACAAATTAATACAATTCCAATATTACACTAAAATACCATATACAATGAAATCTAGGTTATATCCACTAGAATATTTCACTTTATAAAAATTACAACTATGAAAACCCTAAAGACGATAATTAAATACTTGAGCTATATTTGAAAATATATCAAAATTATTTTTCATAAAACCCTCTCAAGTTATATTAATTTACAATAAGGACCCTAGTAAACATAGGTTTAAGCGGGACCAGTTCTCTTGAGCCTCAGCGAGCCGGAGAATATGGGTGCTTTCCTATCTAAGGTAGACAGCCTAAAAATGGTGTTATTAATACGGTAATTGTCTTGGAAAAAGACACAAATCCTGCCGTCCATGTGCAGCAGTTACCGATAACATCAAAACTAATTCAGGACTTCAATTCGTTTTAAAGCGCCTGACTTAGACAGAGTCTCAGGCTAATATGAAATCAATCAATCAATCTATTCTTGAATATGATTCAAGTATAACTCCATTCCAACATCAATCCATTTATACCAGAATTCAATCTATATCAACATGACTCGACCAAACCAAACCATGGATACACTCTGATTACATGACTATCCATTTATATCCATTCCGTTTACATGATATCATGGTTTCGGGAAGTCGTATACAACCATTTATTACAACAATACAAACAATACAAGAGACATTACGGGGTATTTAAAGGTGTAGACTGGTACGGAATATGTTAAAAGTGGCACGGGGTGGTCACTGAAAGACGTAACTATACATTCATACCGTTGTTCCATGGTTTTATCGACGGAGCCTTGTACTACGGGCTACCAAAGTCCACGGTGTAAGTTGGACTTCTCTTGTATACACTGGCATCTTCTGTACCAAGCTAAAAATAACTGCGTTAATATTATAATCAAATATTACTAGTTATACTCTCTTATCTGTCTACTCTATTTCTATCTCTCTTTGGGACTTACTGAGCGATTATTCGCTGACGACATCCCTTCTCTTTTTCTTTGGAATGTTGTCAGAAGGACCCGACTCCGAGGAGTTCGAGACCAGCCAGGAGCACTTGGAGCAGACCACTGGGCAGCACGACCATTAGACTTTACTTGTACTTACCATTCTTTCAGTTCATGCTATTGTTTAGGCATTGCTATCCATTCTTGTATTTACATTTTTAGTTGTATTGTAAAGAAATGTTTAATAAATAAAAATTGCTGCTCATTTACATCTCTTGTAATTTTTCTTGTGTACATTTATTATATTGCTTAGTTACGCTTAGCGTGTTTACTTCTGAGTAAATACGTAGCGGGCCTCGTCGCGTCTCCTTACTCGTACACTGGGAAGCGGGGCATGACAGTGTCATGTAGAAGAATGGCTAAGTGTTTTCAACCATGGAAAAATATCTCATCCATTTTACAATAAACAAATCCTTAGCCATACCTCTTTACATAACTCCACCATGCTCATACCACCTCACCTCTCCACCTCATTTCTAAAATGATTTTCTAAAAAGAAAAATCATATAATGAGGTGTCAATCTTCTAGAAGATATTCCGTATAAATACGGAATACAACCCAGTATACGTATCGAAATACATTTACGCGTATTCGTATAAAAATACGAATAGCCAAGAGAGAAAATGAATAGTGAACAATAATACTAGAATACATACATACATATATATATATAAATTATTAAATCAAAACTTGATTTAATAATCCGACTCAATCCTAAGCCGCTAGTATTATCAACCGTCCGATAAAAGTCTGTGTAGCCTGTACACATATTTAATCGGACACCTGTATGTACCAACATATGTCATCTATATCATATCGTCTGAACCGTGACAACCCTCTGTGTGAGACTCTAAAGACTCGTCAATACGCTGGCAGTGGGTTTAACCACAAACACGTCAGCGACACTAGCTGTACGTAACGGCTGCCCAGGTATTGAGCGAAAAGAAGGCCGATGAGCAAACTCATCCAAACCCCTACTGAGCCTGTCAGTGACAATCTCCGTACAGACCGGTCTGTTCATCTAAGAGTATCGCATATCGAGTTTAGGGGGGTGGATAAAGTCAGACCCCTTATAACACGATATTTCGTGTCGGTATGAAGCCCATCACCAACTGAGAAACTTCTGATCCAAATAAGTAATTCTCAACTACCTTGGCCAAGGATTTCTTGTGATGTCCATCCGTGCACAGCGCAATATCAACCCCCAATACCGGGAGAGACGATTTCTTGACGATCCGCTCACTGGCTCCATGTGGCTCGGGACTGTACCCAACTAAAACCTGTTTGTATGACTCCTTTGAGCTGTGGTAGGGTAGTAATCAAAGCACAGTGGGAACTCACACGAGACAAATGACGATCTCAGGTCGACAGACTAATCTGTACTCATGTCTCCTGGGAACTGCTATACGACAATATGTATAATACCAACTAGCATGTTTCCAGCGAGTCCGTCCTCTGTACTCATAACCCAATGAGCACCTGCATACTATCTTAGGTGACTAATTGACACCAATGGCTTGTGAGACCGGCCACCGCCCCTCGTCGGGGTCTCGAAAAGTACACACTAGTCCACTACGGAGTATCGATGCCCAGTCTCGATACTCCCTCGACCAGAGACATTTAAGGATGTGCTTATAGACCACCCATCTCCCACATATATGATCTCTATCATAATGCTGGTAGTCAAGCAAGAATCCTATGGACTCTATCAATATATAATAGTGATCTGTAATACCACATAATGCATGTACATGACGATAAAGACAAACCAGATATCATACCATCATCTCGAGCAAGACTGTTCTACCCGTATAGGTCCTCCCTCAATCATCACAATCGCGTGCCTGCGACTACAATAATTGACTTTAGGGCACTATATCCAACAATCTCCCACTTGCACTTAAGGCTAATTATTGCGATGTCGCATACTCACAGCCTATGTGATACCGAACACCCAACTTCTCTACTAATCAATCTCGCAAAGCCCGTTTGCGAAACTATTGCGTTCGAGAAATAGCCTTAGTGAGTGGATCCGCTTCGATATTTCTTTCTTTATCTCTCTATATCTCAACTTTGCGGAGAAATACCATCTCCCAAAATGAGCGATACCCGTCTTAGAATTGTTCTGGATATCTGATGGGACCCAGTTCACAAATGAACTCCAAATCCAACAAACTTCTTAGACTGTATCATCTATTGAATTTAATCAGTATCCTGCACCATGCCTTCCACAGTATCCGCTTGGACCACCTGTCCAACATACCGCCTCTCAAAAGAGGGAAAACTATAACTCTGACAGCCACTCTGTCGTCCAGGTCACCTTGGAAGCCAGAAATGATAACCGCCTCTTGAATGAGGCTGTCGTTACCATATACCAAGAACATGCACTTATGTTCATAACTGCTTCCCAACGTTTCTCCAGGATTGGATTAATATATATGCTTATTGCATCTAATGCAAAAACAATATCTGGTGTGGTACTTGACATTTCATGATTAACTCAATTGCCTAAGCAAGTGATATGTCAATCACGCAAATCGCTCTCCTCATCAGTCTAGAAGACATCTCTTTAGAGAGGATGACTCCATCACCTGCGGTACACTACCACTCCAGGAGTCGTCCATTCTAAAATACTTTAGAATAGTGTCAAAGTACCTAAATTGGGACACTTCCAGTGCATATGACTAAATGGAAGGAGGCCAAGCAATATTACCCATCAAGGAATGCACCAACGTATGAGTAACCTGAAAGAGAAGCAATTTCTCAAAACTATTACTTACAATGGAATACCAAACACAAGTATCTATATCTTCGATCACCTTGAAGAATCCTGATACTTAGCAACATATGGTTCTCTACTTTATTCTTGTACCTATAACTTCTCAAAATTTGGACCTTATATTTCAACGAAATACTTGTCTAAAACCAGAGAAGTCATAAGTAAACGGAATATAGTCCGAGTACCAACTCCTTTGTCCTTACAATACTTTGTATAAGTCCTCTGAGTTTAATTACTCAAACCCTGTGTGTCGTAGGTTGAAAACTGTGCCATGTTTAAGAAGAATTACACCGCTGTTGAATGCACCTTACCTAACCATCAACTGATATAGGTAAATGTCATAAACATAATTTCAAAAGGTTATATTTCACTTTATAAAATAAACATACAAATATATCGGTTTGAAATTGGTGCATAACAACGGATATTCAAAACCAAATATTTGCCGTCAGGCAAAACCCAGGTGATTTCCTCAAATATCACCAATTACAAAGAATTCCGATATATAGAGGATCTAATCACCTAATTCCCAATATCTTACTCCCACTCAGCATCCGTAACTCCATACAGATGTGAGAATCAAGTCTTGGTAAATACATACCCTGGAGTTAGAATCTAATTGGGAAAACAGTTTTCAATTAACACCGCACAGTAGAACTGAAACATGAAAATGTTTCGAAGGGGTATCCGGGTATTCCTAGTAATGCCTCTTCCACTATCCAGATTCATGACTGTAACCGTATATTTCCTTACCCTCACTCCAATCCCTTTATATGTCTTTACTTATTACTTTCTGTACACCACACTTAGGCTAATTGGTTTTCTTCATTCCCTACCCTTCGGCATCAGCCTAAGGTTTGGAAGAATACTATCCAATAAGCGTAATAGGTGTACTCTCCTAATACCAGGAGCCTTCGCAACATGAGAGAAAAGACAACTGAATAATCCTTATTCTATTTCTTCAGAACCAGAATCCATCCTCGATCAGAAACAAGTTTCTTCGAGTTCGTATGTAACTATACGATAGAATATCCAATAAATGTGGATCTTCGCATGATACGAGATGTTCTGGAGAAATGCAAAGGGGAAGTAGGAGTGACAGGGGTATACGCGGTTTCGTCGTGAATGATAGCAATCGCAATTTTCTTTGCCCTCACTCTAATCCCTTTATATGTCTTTACTTATTATCTTCTGTATACAACACTTAGGCTAATTGGTTTTCTTTCTTCCCTACCTTTCGGCACCTGTCTATGGTTTGGGAGAAGACCATCCAATAAGTGTAATAGGTGTACTCTCCTAATACCAGGAGTCCTCACAACCTGAGAGAAGGTAAAGAGAAAAGACAACCGAATAATCCTATTCGGTTTCTCCCGAACCGGAATCCATCCTCGAACTGGAATAAGTTCCTTCGAGTTCGTATGTAATTATACGATGGAATATCCAAAAAATGTGGATGTTTGTAGTGATACGGAGTGTTCTGAAGAATGAAAAGGGGATGTAGGTGTGACAATGATATATGCGACTCAATGGCAATCCAAAAGCCGAAGTGTTTGAAGAAGGTTCGGTTAACTTGGTTCATGAGTTTTAGTTTAGGGTCAGGTTATGGTCGCTGCCAAAGAGAGTGAGAGAAAAGAAATACTCATCGTGCACTCTAACCTAAATTAGATTGGTTAATCACTTTATTTAATCAGGATGGCTCTCACTGTTTCCTCGAATTCTCCTTCAAATTCTAAAAGGAGAATTAGTTGGGATCATCTAAAATCACCCGAAGAGTAACACCTATCCATCAGTGGGAATCGGGACCCAACTATCATCGCATGATAACTTGATAGAAGCCACTCAAGTTACCACACTCTAGAAGGTATGCTCATGCCTGGCAAGTTTCCTGTATATTTGAAACTCCCGATGTGGTTTTTGCCCCTAACGGTTTATGACCTTGACAAAGGCCAACAAATCATAAACCACTAGTCAAGTTCAACCCGTCATTATCCTGGATTAATCTAGACCCACCCGTACAAACCCTTGACAAAGGCCAATAAGGTTATACGACTGTCCTAGATAATCGCATCTCAATGCAACAGACAAGCAATATTTAGCTACCACACACTACGCCTTGACAAAGGCTAACAAACGCAACACGAATACTAGGTACTACTCATCCAAAATGACGGAGGGCTACGACTGGTTTTTGGCGAAAAACCTTTAATGTAATGAACTTGATCTCGTTGAAAGAACTGAGTGGTTTAACAAATATATAGTGACACAAACTTTTGTTGAAGAGGTCATTCCCTGTGAAGGGATCTCGGCTCTTTCCTCATCAAATGAGGTGCAGGATATTCCTAACTAAATACCACGATACAAAGCAAAAGATTCGACTATAGTGAAGTTATTACACTGACGCAAACTTTCGCTCAAGAGGTCACTCCTTGTGAAGGGATCTCGGCTCTTGCCTTGTTGAATGAGGTGCTGGATATTCATAACCGAATACCGCGGTGCAAAGAAAAAGAAAGTGTCCTGAAATAACAGTTTTTGAAAATTTGGTTCTAACAACATCATTTGGGTTTATTTTTCCTTGCATTAATCAAAATTAATGCAGTCCCATCAATTAATCCATATCACACCAGAAAAAGGAACGAAAATAAAATGTACGTATATGCCATCCGCATTCGCCATGGGGCCTGTCATGCACCGTTAGGTTACTTAACTAACGGCAGAGCGACGGCTGGACTAGTGCGGGTGCAAAACATATACAATATCTACTAGTGTGTGTGTGTGTGTATATAACATTCATCCCAAGCATGATATAAGCAACATCACAGAACAACAACAAGCAACACAGAATGGTGGATAATCTTGGAGCCTCGGGTTTCCTTTGAGCCGCAAATGAAACCCGACGTTTCCGGTCGTGTGGATAGCCTGTGCAATGAAAACCTGGACCCCTACGAGCGCGGCAAGTTACCCGCCAATCCCAGAAGTGAGGCAACCCCAATCAACAAAGTGAATGGGCCACCCAACACTTCACGGATCCGGTAACTTGAGCACCCCTCCGTGGGTCATCCTATACCCATACGAGTGCGGCGAATAGCCGGCCAATTCTAAAGTAAGTGTAGAGTTCCTAGGCACCCTAGTGAGGTCTCACAAGGCATCGAACATGCCAATATAAAATTTTATGGGTGCCGAGAGACCCGACTACGGAACGTTTGCTAGAAAACTAGGCGAAAAACAATCTAGTTAACACTTAACTAATGGGTTATCGGAAATACAACCTTTGTAGATCCGGTGCTCCACCTCCATAGCTCCGCAACGATGTCTTCTTCGCTGTCCAAAAAGAATCCGGGCTCTAGCGTCGACTTCATCGGAGAATAAGCGAGCTAGGTCGTCGATGTCCATGCCGAAGATGATCTACGTCGAGGCATCGCTAAATCAAGCTCCGACTTCACCAAGTCAAGAAACTTGTGAAGTAAACACACTCTACTACTTGGCAAGAGGTAGAGGATGAAGAAATAGGAAGTGGGTAGACTTTAGAATTGGATTTCTCACTCTAATTCTCACTTTGCCATTAAAGCTTGTGAAGCTTTTTCTTGAAGTGAAGAAGAAGAAGAAGATGAAGAATATGATAAGTTATTATAAAATTAGAAAAGAATAATAATCTTATCATAATTTTCACCATGGTTAGGTGTAGAGAATTAACTTAGGTTAGATCAATGGTTAGGGTCAAAAGAAGAAGACAAAATGGTTAAGTGGTCAAAGTTTCATGAAGCTTCAATAAGCTTCATGAAGAATAAAGAAAGAAAACCATTTTGTTTTTCTTCTTTATTGCTTTAATTATTTTCCAAAATGAATAAGCAAATAATTAAAAGAATATGCAAAACCCTAATCATCATCTTGATCATAGTTTAATTCTATACACTTAACCAAAAACCATGTATCATCAAACATGATACAAGTAAGTGCACAAAACTATATCGTATATACAATGTGCACACCCGAGCGAGAAAATCCATTTAAAGTGAACCGATACTAGTTAAGGCAAAGTAATATATCAAATATATAATTATGCATTAAATCATTAAATCAACACTTGATTCAATGATCCGGTCATGTCGCACATAACCGACTGGCATCATCAGTAACAACTTATCGAATCAACACTTGATCCGATAACTCGGCTATATCGCATATAACCGATCAATGTCACATCGCGAGAATCGAATACAGTATCACATACTGGTATTATTCTCGGTCCCGCACATATCTCATATGCGCTCCTATTTCGTTTCGCTTGAGCCAGGAAACCTCTGTGTAGGACTCTAAAGACTCGTCAATACGCCGGCAGCAGATGATGATCATATCAAACATCCACAAGCCGCAAGCGGTCTGCTAAACGTAACGGCCACCCGGGTATTGAGCGATCTGAAGATCGACGAGCAAGCCCGCTCACACTCCAGTGAATCCGACCAGTAACACTACCGTACAGTCCGGTCTGATCGTCTGATATGTCGCATATCTCGCCTAGGGGTGGTAAACGTCAGACCCCAATAGCTCAATAAGTAGTGTCGATATGAGGTCTATAACTGTTCGAGAAACTACTGGCAACACTTACCAGTAAATCTCAGCAACCCTGGCCAGGGATTTCCTGTTATAGCCAATCGGACACAGCGCAACATCAACCCCCTATACCGGGAGAGACGAATCCCCTCCTATCGCTCATTGCCTCCATGTGACTCGGGACTGTACCCAAAAACCACCGTTTTGCACGCCCTCTTGGACGTGGTAAGATGGAAATCAAAGCACAGTGGGAACCACACAAGACTCTATGACGATCTTGGGTCAACAGACTACTCTGTACCAGTGTCACCAGAGAACTGCCATCTGACGTGAGGTATAATACCATCTGGGAGTTCTCGGCGAGTCCGTCCAGTGTACCCAGTCTCCACTGAGCACCCGTATATCATCTCCGATGTCAAACACCAATGGATATGGGATCATCCATCGCCCATCTGTATGGGTCAAGAAGGTATACGCTAGTCTACTCTGGTATATTGATGCCCCATCTTGATACACCCACGACTAGGGACTGTGAAGGATGTACTTATGGACTACCATGTCCCCACTAGTATGATCCGCATCATAGTCCAGGTAGTCAAGCACACATCCTAAGGGCTTTACCAACATGTAACAGAGAGACAATCAGTATACACGTTAAGGTAAAGTTCAACCAGATAGCATACTATCATGTCGAGCAAGAAAGTCCTCCCTATATACGTCCCAGCATCCACTACAATATACATCCTATGTACAGTAATGGCCTCTAGGGCATACATATAACTAACAATCTCCCACTTGCACTAGGGCCATCTGTAGCAGTGGTTGTAGTATCTCATACTCAACCATCCCATAAAAGTCTCTCTTCGGGAATAGGCCTTCGTGAGTGGATCCGCCGTGCTGTCCTCTGAGTCTACTCTCCTAACCTCGATCACCCTGGAGATCAACCATCTCCATGATCAGGTGATACTGCCTTAGAATATGTCTGGATCACTGATGGGACATGCGTTCCTTGGCATAAGCCACAACTCCGTTGTCACACAATGGGAGGAACATAGTTCATCTCATGAACCAATATACATCCAAACAGCCTCTTTGGTAGCATCTTAAGTAGCGATGTATCCTGCCTTTATCGTCTAGTATGCCACGGTATCTAGCTTGGAACTCTTCCAACATACCGTCCCTTTACTGAGGGTAAAGACAATGCCTGCGACTGACATTCAGTCGTCCTTATCACCCTGGAACCCTTCCAGTGATTCTCCCCAGGATCATGTGATACCATCTCACTTCGACAAGTGAGAATCCTAACATCCATTTAGATCTATCTCATAGATCCAAAATCCAGGAGTTAGTAGGTATCATTATGATCCTATATGGAGAATCATTGTGATAAACGGAGATTGACCGAGCGTATCATAGGAAACTCCTTCCCTATCAAGAGTATGTCATCCACGTAATCTACGAGGATCACCACCATACTCCCTACTACCCTTTTGTTTATACAAGGTTCATCTACCATTTTGATGATGTCAAACTCTTTGACTAATCCATCAAAACAGATGTTCCAACTCCGCGATGCCTGCTTTATCCTATAAAGCATCTTGCACACGTTTCCGCTGCTCCCACTGTCTACGAGGCCCTCTGGCTGTGTACTTATAGACGCATTCTTCCAAATCATCATTTAGAAAAGCAGTCAAGACACCTAACCACCAGATATCATAGTCATGGTATGTAGCCGTGGAAAGTAGGATCTGGATGGACTTAAGCATAGCTACTTGAAAAGGTTTCATCATTATCCACGCTTGGTCAATGACGAAAACCTTTAACAAGTCTAGCTTTGAAAGTCTTAACTTTTCCATGCATACCAAGTAATCTTCTCAAGATATACTTGCTCCTGATGGGGATTTAACCCTTCAGATATAGCAACCAAAGTCCATACTTTGTTGGTGCATAAGGATTCCATCTCAGATCGCTAAGCATCCAGCCATTCTTACAGAGTCCCACTCCTGATGGCCAGCTCGAAACTAGTTGGGTCATCATCTTATGATGTAATCCTCGCTCCCACTGTCATAGAGAAACCGAAGTATCTCTCAGGTGGGTGAGGAACCCTACTAGATCGGCGGAGAGGCTGAGGTTCGTTGGTAACTATTGAATCCTTTGGTTCTTTCAAATCATCAGCTGCAGTTTGTATAGCTGGAACCTTTCCAGTTCTACATTACAGACCTTGCCTCGAGCTTGTCCGGATTTTGCTTTTAGACATAGGCCGGACAACCCCAAATCTTAACTAGCTTAAGACATGGGCTCTTCCCTTTCCATATCTCATATGGAGTGGTAGGCAACTGATTTGATTCGAACCTATTCAATAGGTATGCAGCTTCTCAAGTGCAAAACTCCCTAAAGGAAATAGGTGACTCAGTAATGCTCATCATAGAGCGCACCATATCATATAGGGTGTGATTGCTCCGCCCCGATATACCATCGTGCCATGGTGTATACGGAGGAGTAATGCTGAGAGAGAATCTCATTCTCCTTTAGAATAGTTCAGGAATTTCCGTGCTCAAGTATTCTCCTCCTTGATCTCATCAAAGGACATAATACTTATACCCGTATTCTGGTTCTCTACTTCTAACTTATATTCCGTGAATATCTCAAAAGGTTCGGACTTGTGTTTCAACAAGAACATAGATCTGAATCTCGAGAGATTATCAGAGAATGTAATGAAGTACAAAGAACCGTTCTTGGCATGTGTAGACTGGGGACCTACATACATCAACATGTATCATCCCAAGAGTTTACTAACTCTTTCTCTGTTTCCAGCAAACGGAGCTATGGTCTTCTTATCTTTGTGACATGACTGGCGAGTTTCACAAGATGTAAGTTCAAACTAATTTAAATATGCATCTTTATGTAACTCTAGCTAGTCGGGTCACATTGATCTGACCTAGTCTACAATGCCTCAAGTAGGATTCGTTCATTTCTGAACTCTTCCTCTTGTGTGTATTCCGTATACTAAAAAACTGTAGTTTGATTTAGAACGTCAATGCTTTTAGATAACATGCCTGAACCGACCAACTTTTGATATAGGAAATGTTCAAAACATTATCCAACAATACAAAATTTTATCATTTCTTTACTAATAAAGAGACTGATATGATTTTGTATATCAGGTTCGGTATCTAATAACATTCGTTCAGAACCAATGTATTGGTAATACAGGGTGACAGTGACCAACAGACTTGGCTGCAACACTTGCCCCGTTTTCTGCCTCATGAAACTTATCACCCGTTCTCAGTTCTCTACCTTTCTGAAGCCCTATGTAACATATTACATATCTGGGATCCTGATCTGGTATCACATACCCAGGACGTAAAGGATACTGAGAAACAGTTCTGTATAATGAACACACCCGAAGATGATGCATCAGCATGCACTCTCTTCGTTTGGGCGGCACGGAAAATCTGGTATTCCCCAATTTCCTGCTCTGTCTTATAACAATTATAAGTTGGAGCGGGACCAACGTTCCCCAGCTCAGTATAACAAGCGGGTTCGGTCAATAATCCGTATTATTATCTTGATTAAGGCGTGATATGGTCGCTACCTGGAGAGAGAGAGAAGAAAACACTCAGCGTGCACTCTTGCAAGAATAGATTGGTTATGTTTTTATCTAATCAGGATGGCTCCCACTGCTTTTTATCAAATCTTCCTTCAAACCCTAAAAGGAAAGACTAGCCGGGATTAATTACACACTACAAGTTCGCCAATCTTTCAGCCAGGCCAGTGTCGGTACTTTGAGGGAGGTCCCCCGTGCTTTCGCACGAACCTAATTAATGTAAACCTCGTTTTCCCAGAGGCGTAACCTCGTTAACACCTTTCTAGACACCTACTTGATCGGCTAATTGTAATGTATAAAACTCTCCCAGGAGTAACACTTACTCGCAGCGGGTATCGGGATCCAACTATCTCATAGAAGGTATGCAATCTCATTGCAAATTTCAACACTTGAAATTCCCGATAATATTTTGCCCCTAGCTCGCTATGACCTCGACGCATGCCAAACAACCCATAGTCTGCTAGTCAAGTTCAACCCGTACATTTCTTGATTGAATTAAACCCACCCGCACGACCCTTGACGCATGCCAAACAACGCCGTACGAATACCCTAATCCAATCGCATCATATGCTAGCAGATAAGCACTAGTTAGCTACCGTACACTACGCCTTGACGCATGCCAAACAACCGCAGCACGAATACTAACTAGTACGTATCTGAAATGACGGAGGGCTACGACAGGTTTTTCTAAAAACCTATTGCGTAATGAACTTGATATCGTTGTAGAATCAAATGAATTTTGAAATGGAGTGCTTTTGAGGCTTTTCTAGTTTTGCTAAAGGAGTCACTCCCGGTGAAGGGATCGTCGGTCCTTTCCTCGTCGAATGAGGTGCGGGATATATCATATATATCACTGTGCAAAGCAAAAACTCTTAAAAGCAATCAAAAGACAAACCGAGTGTGTAGCATCTGCCAGTTATTGCTAAAGGAGTCACTCCCGGTGAAGGGATCTCGGTCCTTTCCTCATCGAATAAGGTGCAGGATATATCATATATACCGCTGTGCAAAGCAAGAACTGTAGCTACCTGTTTTATTTTGAAATTCGATTCTACAACATCTTAGGTTTCTTTTATTTCATTAATCACATCAATGAAGTCCCATCATTTAAGTACCTAATCATCACAGATAAATACGACGTACACTTATGCCATCCGCATTCGCCTCGATGTCCCCTCGTGCACCGTTAGGTTAGGTAACTAACGACAGAGCGGGGCAGGGCTAGCGCGGGTGTAAAACATAAGTAACATCTATATAATATATCATATATACTATATACTGTATCTATCACATAACATCACATGATCACATCACAGATATCGCAGCAGAAGAAACATATGAAATATTGGATATACTAGGACGTCCGTGTTTTCAATACGAGCCAGTACAAAACACGGATTCCACGGTCGTGATGAATAGCCAAACCCACACCCCTAGACCCCTACGAGAGCGGCAAGCAACCCTACCAATTCTGGAGTTAGGAGACCCGGACTCGACTCCTCGAGTTGGTCTCCTACTGGACTCCAGAACCCGGTTACTTATGTCCTCCTCCTTGGGTCTATCCTAGTGCGGAAAAGTAAATAATATACAACGGGTGACAACTTCCGCAACCTGGAAGCGCCCCAATAAAAGAATATTACATACAAGTTTTTACATGAATGAAAATGAAAAACACTCATCTCACATAAAAACCCCCGGCTATTCAAACACGACGATCCAATATAACATATCCAGCAACACATAACATCACATGTCATCAACGTAAGTAAATATGCGCATCCCAATTGTCGTTGACATATAGCAACGAAACCGGCAATATCACATATTACACTTACGGTCACAGAAAAGAAAGTGTAAAACTACAACAGTTGGAATCCGCAACCACCTCAGACATCGCATGCCTGACCAAATGAATTCCTTAGACATCACATGCCTAACAATTATAAACCCCGCATTTTAGTCTCATTATCGAAAACTCTTTTCAATACCAAGTCGGGCAATTCAACAAGATTCCCGACATCCTGATCGAATGCTCGTCGCAAACTTCAGTAGACGGCCGCACCCCTGATACCGTCGACGAAGTGCATCAAGGCGGAACACCGCTGCCGCGAGCACCCGAACGGATGCTTTCGGCGACGGGGTTCTCCTACAGTCACTTGGTCGGGGCTATTGATTGAAATGTTTTCTGATGTGTAAAATAAACTTGTAAAGATATCACAATCAAAAAAATTATATTGACCGCAATCAAACCACGGTGTCGGATGTAGTTAATGAATGAGTGCGGATCGTCCACAGGGATTGTGCAATTCAATTGTATTATGATACGTTTGAAATGAAATGTTAGGCAACAATAAACGAAAACATGATTCAAGATGTGATTTGTATTCGAGTGTCACTAATCTTTACTCAAGAATCAAGAAACTATAAACACTCAAGAATCGTTTGTTTTGATAATATTTCCAATCAACAATCAAGAATATAAGAAAGGCTCGTAGGAATCGATCGGATCTTTAGATGTGATGCAATCTAAAGGGTTTCGTGTTCTTGTCTTTCGAAGAATTGATACTAGATCAATGGTGATCGACGAGAGTTAGGGTTTTCTTGATGAAATTAGGGTTTCATCTCTTAACCCTTGTTCTTTCGAGGATACCATTTATATTCTAGCCTCTAGCAATTTCAAGAAACGATCGGAACTCCCCAATCTCGAGCGATGTCGATCAAGAAAGCATCGCAACGAATTGGGTCGTCGATTCTTGAACTTGCTAGGGTTTACAAACTCGTGGGATTCAAGAATCGATTACAAATTTGTTACATCATCATACTAAAGATCGTTTCGACTCCCCGACGAGCGGAGTTTTATTCACACATCATCACAAAGACAATATTCAAGAATAGTAATGATAACATGATGCGGAATTTAAAGAAAACAAGATAAAAGAATATCACCTTTTATTTAATCAACAATTTCAATACATTCTTTCAAGAATCTACAAGAAGAAGAAATCGATCGTTGACTCGGCTTCGCTCGTCTCCGTGGATCGTGGATCTACTTTGATCTCTTGCCCGATTGAAGATCGGCTCGGCTCATAAAAGGGTTGAAGGCATCTTGCTTGGCTTGCACTCAAGATCTTGAATTGTTGTTGGATTTAGGGTTAGGGTTTCCTACAAGCTCTCTCACTAAACTTGAGGAAGAGGGGATGAAGAAAGAGATTGATTTTCTAAACTTCAATCAAGGTTGAATTCCTAGGTTGAATTATTATCAAATGATGAGCCTAGGGTCATATTTATAGACTCCCAAACCCTAGGTTAGATTTGAATTAGAACTTTCCCTCCCAAAGTTTGTTGAAGGGTTTCTAGAAGGAGTTTGTTAGGAGTAGCTTAGGGTTTAAGCTAGGGTTTAGGGAAAGTTCTAGAAAGATTAGGCTAGTTTGGGTGTTTGCTGATCTGGAGGAAGTATCTGGGATATTCTGGAAGTTTGTGAGCATTTCTGAGCTGTAGCCACTGAAACAGGAATTTTGGTGCCAAAATTCCTTGATGACGTCACCAGTATGCCGCGCTTCCGCCGTATTTACCCTATATATGCCGCTCTTCCGCGGTCTGTTGGTGGCCTTGGGATCTGTGTCTTCTGCAGTGGTCTTGTACTGCTGTTTATAGCTTTCTTTGATGTTTAGATTTGTACTTCCTCTTCTGTGTTGATACCAGATTTGAGTTAAGTGAATTTACGAGCAATTGTAATGGTCGAGCAATGTAATGATCGAGCAAGCATCTCTTTTCCTGCATAGACTTCGAAACAGGGGTTGCAAGATATGGAAAATATGCTATGTAATGTAATGCAGTCAATTTCCCTAGAAATGCCGGTTTTAGGGTCGAATACATGTAATCTGATATTTTGCGACCGATTTGCTAATATGTGAATTATGAATACCGTACACTTCTATATGGATGCAAATGATAAGGAAATTGCCAGTTAAAATATGCAATATTTTCGACTGATCAAATACCCCCAAACTTAATTTCAACAGTGTCCTCACTGTTGCCATCTGCTAAATCTCGAAAAACCTGTAAGCTTGGGAGGAATTTATTAGTGGGGGCAAAATATTTAAGTGAAGAACTTCCCCCAAACTTATTTTTGGCTCAAAATTTTGTAAAAATTTTCTTTTCAGGAGCCAGAAAAAATTATACCCCCCCAAACTTGAATTATGCAATGTTAAACTTTGAAAATCACAAGTGGGGGTCAAAAATCAGGGGTCGATGCCAAGCTTTGCAAAGACCGAAGGTTAACACCAACCATTCAAAAATTTTATCAATGCAGTGCTCGGGTTGGTGGAAGAAAAAGTGGGGAAAAGGTAAGTGGTGGAATAGAATGTGTGTGCGTCTCATTTTGAAGAGACGATGCAGTGTATGTGATGGATTACTCGCATTCTTCTTACAGTTCAAAAGAAGGGGTGGAGGTTCAATTTCATTGATTGGGACATGATTCATCTCAACACCCGTGTCATTTAAAAATGCGAGTTCATCAGCGAAGATTTCCTCAAAAGTTCCATCTATACCCCGAGAAATAATGTCATCACAAAGTGCGGGGTGATCTTCAGACTCTAAGAACAGTTCATAATCAGTGTTATTTGTTGACCCGGACATCTCGGTAGAAGAGTCCGTATGTGTATGATATATAGTTGGGTCAAACAATAACATATGAAAAGAGTCTAGATCAATATCAGGAGGATCATCAAATTCGCTGCTGTCGACATCCATTAAGTCGACAGAACAGACCTGAGCAGTAGGTTCGGAGGGTACACTTCCCAACTTGTAAATGTTCATCTCAATTGTCCTGTTTCCAAAGGATAGGGTCATGGAACCGTTACGACAATTGATGATAGCATTGGAAGTGGCCAAAAAGGGGCGACCTAAAATCACCGGAATTTGATTCCGTGAGTTCGCTACAGGTTGTGTATCAATTACAATAAAATCCACAGGGAAAATAAATTCCCCGATTTTTATTAACACATCCTCCAGTTCACCCCTAGGTCTGGTGATTGATCGGTCAGCCATCTGGAGAGTGCAAGGAGATGGTTTCAACTCTCCGATTCCTAACTGCTCATAAACTGAGAAAGGAAGCAGGTTAACACTTGCCCCAAGATCTAGTAGAGCACGGTTAATGTGTTTCTCTCCAATAGAGATGGAAATCGTAGGATAGCCAGGATCCTTACGTTTCCTCGGTAATTGCTGGGGGAAAGCTGTGTCTACTGTCTTAGCCATGAATATCTTCTTGGGCATTTGTTTCTTCCTCTTTCTAGTGCAAAAATCTTTAAGAACTTTAGCATATGCAGGGACTTGTTGAATTGCATCTAGAAGAGGGATATTGATGTTAACCTGTTTAAACATCTCAGTGATCTTCTCCATTTGTGGACTTGGTGTGTTAGCCCTTAACCGATTAGGATAAGGTGCTTTAGCAATAAGTGCTGGGTCCATCATAGGAGAAGGAAGTGTGTGTGGAACCGATCCCAGTATAGAAGTGGGAATCGTCCGTGGAGGGGTAAAAGAGGTGGGCTGTAGTGGCGAGCCTTTTGGGAAATGGAGAATAGGCTCGGAAGAGGGTGGTGGGGTAGAAGAAGTAGGGTCAGAAGTGTGTGTGTGTATGTGTGGAAAGGTCTCAGCCGGGGTGTTAATAGGATTATCAGTATCATCAACTTCTTCCCCAACATGATTGTCAAGCACTCTTCCAGATCTCAACGTGGTGATTGCATTCACATGATGTGAATAACCAGGATTGGGTAAGGGTTGAGCTGGAAGTTTCCCTTTCTCTCTTGCACTTAGTTCGGCTTTTAATCGTGCAATCTCTTCTTCCATCGATTTAATACTCTCGTTTTGGGACGCAGAGTTTTTCTTCATGTCATCGACGGAAGATTTCATTTCAGCCGCAACTTGCATGATATTTGTCAAGACCAAATTCATGTATTGTGCAAAAGAAGAGGATTCATCAGTTCCGGTCAACTGTAAAGGACTAGACAGTGCAGGTGTGTTGACCGTATTTTGAGAATTATGTGCTTGAAAGGGGTGCTGACTTAATTGAAGTTGTGGCTGCTGTTGTGGTGGAGGGGCCCTTTGGAAATTGTTTTGGTTTGGAACCGTGTTTTGTGATTGTGATTGGTTCCAAGAAAAATTAGGGTGATTCCTCCAACCCTGATTATATGTAGAAGAAAAAGGATCGTTTCTAGGTCGTTGAAATGCGGCATTGGTATGCTCACGACCTTGAAACGGACATTCTTCCGTCAAGTGAGACGGATCAGAACAGCAGCTACATACAGTTTTGGAAAGTGACATTTGGTTAAGGGAGGCAGCTAAAAATTTGTTTTCCATAGTCTCGAGTTTCTTTTGTATAGCTGAAATGTCAGCTCTAACTCCTATGGAAACATCCGATTGGTTATTGCCACTCCTAAATGATGGACTTTCCCACTGTAAAGACTTCTCAGCGAACTCTTCTAAGTATCGCCAAGCTTCCCCATCATCCTTAGACATGAAGGTACCTTGACACATGTTTTCAAGGCTCTGTTTAGTGTTAGGGTTACTGCCCTCATATATGATTCGGCAAAGCTCCCATCTCGGGATGCCGTGATGAGGACATTGAACCAATAGATCCTTGAAATGTTCAAAGTATTTTGAAAATGGTTCGGCAGGGAGCTGGGCAAATTGGTTCAGTTCGCTACGGATTCGAGCTGTCTTTTGTATTGGGTAAAATTTCTTAAGGAATGCTGCGACGAATTCTCCCCAATTCGTAATAGAATGTGCGGTAGTGTTGTATAGCCACTTCTCGGCTATATCGCACAAGGTAAATGGGAGAAGTCGTAGACGCATAGCATCCACTGAAAGTTGTGACGTACCCATCATTGCGCATACGTTTTCAAATTTGGTAATGAAAACGTAAGCGTCCTCAGTCTCGAGTCCGTGGAATTTGGGTAAAAGATTGATATACTGGGGCTTAATCTCAAAGTTATCCCCATTGGCTGGTGGTGTGGATAAGCAGGTCGAAAGAGGACCTCTAAGTGGATAGCATCTTTCCTGGAGAGAAATGTGGGGTGGAGTAGGATTCTGCGCACCTACGGACGGTGGCAGATTAGGGTTAAAGAAGTTCGATGGATTCGGATCCATCGGTGTGGGTGTGGTAGTGGGTAAAGAAAAGGTAAATGGAGAAATATCGACTTCGGAGTCGATAAAAGGTACGCGGACTAAACGGGCACTAGAATCCCGTGTCCAGCCTATCTTGCACTAAAAAGGGTTAGTACAAGTGGCAGCGTTGACTTATAATTAGGGATGAATGAATGCGGTGCTTGCTTTGAAAAAGGGACGGATTTTGAAAAAATGATGCGACAAAACAAATGCAGCACACAAACCCTAGAATCTAATGGTCACCTAGGTCCGATCTCTAGACCGCTCCTAACTGCCAAAAGACAAGCCGCAGGATAGAATCCTCCACTGCCTCTTTGTCCCCCTGTGGCCGGATAAGTGCCAGGTAAGTGGGAAGGAACCACCACTACAGTGGACCTAATTAATAACCACTAGCCTTAGACACACTCGCCTTAGGCACCACAAGAAAACGCGGATAAGCAATGAATTACCCACGACCTTCTCTTGTCCTATTGAGCGCGACAGTCCTTAGAGTCTTCTCTAGATTTCTTTTAGTTAATGGAGGTAATGCGGATGCAAGTTTGACGATTTTCGGGGCCTAGGAAGGGTAATGAAATCCCCACCTAATTTGGATTTGGCCGTGCCCCTTAAATTTCCGTATTAGAATGCAAACAACCAAGAAATCAAAATCACACACAATTTTATTTTTGCTTTTGCGCGCTGCGATTTATTTGCAAAGAATCCTGCAGCAAAGGGTTAATTGGAGCTAAAAAGAGTGAGAGGAGAGAGACAGAAATCACCTGCACTGAAAATTTTTCAGTGATCCTTCCTTCAAGCCGCGGATCCGCCGCAGATGATGGGTTCAGGCCGCTCTTCCGCGCTGCCTTGATGGGTTCACTTGATCAAATTTCTTCAGGTGCTCTCTGTTGATATTTCCAGCTCTCTGGTATATCCCAAATGATTTTTCAACAGCACAGAATGCTCCAGATCACCTTGCAGTCAATCACAACACACGTGTAAGAGTTTGTACGAATTTTGAATTCAAGAAGTAGAATGTAATAATTCTTTCACTTCAAACTAAAAATGCAAATGAATTAGCGCGCTCCCCGGCAACGGCGCCATTTTGATTGAAATGTTTTCTGATGTGTAAAATAAACTTGTAAAGATATCACAATCAAAAAAATTATATTGACCGCAATCAAACCACGGTGTCGGATGTAGTTAATGAATGAGTGCGGATCGTCCACAGGGATTGTGCAATTCAATTGTATTATGATACGTTTGAAATGAAATGTTAGGCAACAATAAACGAAAACATGATTCAAGATGTGATTTGTATTCGAGTGTCACTAATCTTTACTCAAGAATCAAGAAACTATAAACACTCAAGAATCGTTTGTTTTGATAATATTTCCAATCAACAATCAAGAATATAAGAAAGGCTCATAGGAATCGATCGGATCTTTAGATGTGATGCAATCTAAAGGGTTTCGTGTTCTTGTCTTTCGAAGAATTGATACTAGATCAATGGTGATCGACGAGAGTTAGGGTTTTCTTGATGAAATTAGGGTTTCATCTCTTAACCCTTGTTCTTTCGAGGATACCATTTATATTCTAGCCTCTAGCAATTTCAAGAAACGATCGGAACTCCCCAATCTCGAGCGATGTCGATCAAGAAAGCATCGCAACGAATTGGGTCGTCGATTCTTGAACTTGCTAGGGTTTACAAACTCGTGGGATTCAAGAATCGATTACAAATTTGTTACATCATCATACTAAAGATCGTTTCGACTCCCCGACGAGCGGAGTTTTATTCACACATCACCACAAAGACAATATTCAAGAATAGTAATGATAACATGATGCGGAATTTAAAGAAAACAAGATAAAAGAATATCACCTTTTATTTAATCAACAATTTCAATACATTCTTTCAAGAATCTACAAGAAGAAGAAATCGATCGTTGACTCGGCTTCGCTCGTCTCCGTGGATCGTGGATCTACTTTGATCTCTTGCCCGATTGAAGATCGGCTCGGCTCATAAAAGGGTTGAAGGCATCTTGCTTGGCTTGCACTCAAGATCTTGAATTGTTGTTGGATTTAGGGTTAGGGTTTCCTACAAGCTCTCTCACTAAACTTGAGGAAGAGGGGATGAAGAAAGAGATTGATTTTCTAAACTTCAATCAAGGTTGAATTCCTAGGTTGAATTATTATCAAATGATGAGCCTAGGGTCATATTTATAGACTCCCAAACCCTAGGTTAGATTTGAATTAGAACTTTCCCTCCCAAAGTTTGTTGAAGGGTTTCTAGAAGGAGTTTGTTAGGAGTTAGCTTAGGGTTTAAGCTAGGGTTTAGGGAAAGTTCTAGAAAGATTAGGCTAGTTTGGGTGTTTGCTGATCTGGAGGAAGTATCTGGGATATTCTGGAAGTTTGTGAGCATTTCTGAGCTGTAGCCACTGAAACAGGAATTTTGGTGCCAAAATTCCTTGATGACGTCACCAGTATGCCGCGCTTCCGCCGTATTTACCCTATATATGCCGCTCTTCCGCGGTCTGTTGGTGGCCTTGGGATCTGTGTCTTCTGCAGTGGTCTTGTACTGCTGTTTATAGCTTTCTTTGATGTTTAGATTTGTACTTCCTCTTCTGTGTTGATACCAGATTTGAGTTAAGTGAATTTACGAGCAATTGTAATGGTCGAGCAATGTAATGATCGAGCAAGCATCTCTTTTCCTGCATAGACTTCGAAACAGGGGTTGCAAGATATGGAAAATATGCTATGTAATGTAATGCAGTCAATTTCCCTAGAAATGCCGGTTTTAGGGTCGAATACATGTAATCTGATATTTTGCGACCGATTTGCTAATATGTGAATTATGAATACCGTACACTTCTATATGGATGCAAATGATAAGGAAATTGCCAGTTAAAATATGCAATATTTTCGACTGATCAGCTATGGAGTGAGGCTGTCTATTAAGTTTAACCGGCGAGTATCCGCGTACGCTACGTGATTGCGACGGACTTTTGATCGCATCAAACTTCCGTGGCAACCGATCAAGTGAGACTAAACTGCTATGTTTATAACATTCATTCAGTTATCACATAACTACTTGTGAATTCCAATTATTGTATCCCATTCCGGATAAATAGAAAATGTCAAACTTTCCGATCGAACAATCGAACACCCAAGTTTTCCCGATACAGATCAACACATGAAATAAGTCTAACAACATTCAGTTCGTGCCTCAGTACCAACGGTCCAGCCGTAGAAGGGTCAAGCCAACGCCTCACATGTGGCACGCCGTACTGCCCCAAACCCGAAGGTTCAAAGGGCAGTTCAAGACGGTCACATAATCGAGTTAAGGTTTGTTGTCTTCTAGAGGGACCATCGCGTTACTTGCACTACTTAGAACGTCGTTAAACTACGGAAAAATCCAACACTTGGAAATTTCCCGACAGGGGAAAAATTGGGTATTTATATCCGGTCGAACTTTTTAACATATTCTAAAATTTATCCGGAAAGCCAAATAGACAAAATTTGATACCTCGATCAAAATACCGAATCCCCAAAGCAACCCCAGAAAATTCAACTCTTGAATAAATATTAAAAATTCCCAGAAACTCCAACTCCAGGAAAAAGGAATTACTGTGCAAAGAAAAGTCAAAGAGTCTACAGTCTCGCCGCGGAACCGCCGCGCTACTTGGGATTAGGCCGCGGTTCCGCGCCGTCATGACGGAGTTACAGCTCCATTTTGCACAGTATTTCATAATAAACCCTGCTTGATTTTCTGGATATTTTTAATCTTGAAAAATCCACATTTTTAAAATCTGGACAGAGAGCAAGTTTGATTCGGGGTTTCGGCTTCGTTCGGACTTCAAATTCCGTCTAGACTTCGCCTAAGGCTCTAGCTAGGCTCTGATACCACTGTATGGTTCCTAGGCACCCTAGTGAGGTCTCACAAGGCATCGAACATGCCAATATAAAATTTTATGGGTGCCGAGAGACCCGACTACGGATCGTTTGCTAGAAAACTAGACGAAAAATAATCTAGTTAACACTTAACTAATGGGTTATCGGAAATACAACCTTTGTAGATCCGGTGCTCCACCTCCATAGCTCCGCAACGATGTCCTCTCCGCTGTCCAAAAAGAATCCGGGCTCTATCGTCGACTTCATCAGAGAATAAGCGAGCTAGGCCGTCGATGTCCATGCCGAAGATGATCTACGTCGAGGCATCGCTAAATCAAGCTCCGACTTCACCAAGTCAAGAAACTTGTGAAGTAAACACACTCTACTACTTGGCAAGAGGTAGAGAATGAAGAAATAGAAAGTGGGTAGACTTTAGAATTGGATTTCTCACTCTAATTCTCACTTTGCCATTAAAGCTTGTGAAGCTTTTTCTTGAAGTGAAGAAGAAGAAGAAGATGAAGAATATGATAAGTTATTATAAAAATAGAAAAGAATAATAATCTTATCATAATTTTCACCATGGTTAGGTGTAGAGAATTAACTTAGGTTAGATCAATGGTTTGGGTCAAAAGAAGAAGACAAAATGGTTAAGTGGTCAAAGTTTCATGAAGCTTCAATAAGCTTCATGAAGAATAAAGAAAGAAAACCATTTTGTTTTTCTTCTTTATTGCTTTAATTATTTTCCAAAATGAATAAGCAAATAATTAAAAGAATATGCAAAACCCTAATCATCATCTTGATCATAGTTTAATTCTATACACTTAACCAAAAACCATGTATCATCAAACATGATACAAGTAAGTGCACAAAACTATATCGTATATACAATGTGCACACCCGAGCGAGAAAATCCATTTAAAGTGAACCGATACTAGTTAATGCAAAGTAATATATCAAATATATAATTATGCATTAAATCATTAAATCAACACTTGATTCAATGATCCGGTCATGTCGCACATAACCGACTGGCATCATCAGTAACAACTTATCGAATCAACACTTGATCCGATAACTCGGCTATATCGCATATAACCGATCAATGTCACATCGCGAGAATCGAATACAGTATCACATACTGGTATTATTCTCGGTCCCGCACATATCTCATATGCGCTCCTATTTCGTTTCGCTTGAGCCAGGAAACCTCTGTGTAGGACTCTAAAGACTCGTCAATACGCCGGCAGCAGATGATGATCATATCAAACATCCACAAGCCGCAAGCGGTCTGCTAAACGTAACGGCCACCCGGGTATTGAGCGATCTGAAGATCGACGAGCAAGCCCGCTCACACTCCAGTGAATCCGACCAGTAACACTACCGTACAGTCCGGTCTGATCGTCTGATATGTCGCATATCTCGCCTAGGGGTGGTAAACGTCAGACCCCAATAGCTCAATAAGTCGTGTCGATATGAGGTCTATAACTGTTCGAGAAACTACTGGCAACACTTACCAGTAAATCTCAGCAACCCTGGCCAGGGATTTCCTGTTATAGCCAATCGGACACAGCGCAACATCAACCCCCTATACCGGGAGAGACGAATCCCCTCCTATCGCTCATTGCCTCCATGTGACTCGGGACTGTACCCAAAAACCACCGTTTTGCACGCCCTCTTGGACGTGGTAAGATGGAAATCAAAGCACAGTGGGAACCACACAAGACTCTATGACGATCTCGGGTCAACAGACTACTCTGTACCAGTGTCACCAGAGAACTGCCATCTGACGTGAGGTATAATACCATCTGGGAGTTCTCGGCGAGTCCGTCCAGTGTACCCAGTCTCCACTGAGCACCCGTATATCATCTCCGATGTCAAACACCAATGGATATGGGATCATCCATCGCCCATCTGTATGGGTCGAGAAGGTATACGCTAGTCTACTCTGGTATATTGATGCCCCATCTCGATACACCCACGACTAGGGACTGTGAAGGATGTACTTATGGACTACCATGTCCCCACTAGTATGATCCGCATCATAGTCCAGGTAGTCAAGCACACATCCTAAGGGCTTTACCAACATGTAACAGAGAGACAATCAGTATACACGTTAAGGTAAAGTTCAACCAGATAGCATACTATCATGTCGAGCAAGAAAGTCCTCCCTATATACGTCCCAGTATCCACTACAATATACATCCTATGTACAGTAATGGCCTCTAGGGCATACATATAACTAACAGTAAGGCCCCTCCGTTTCAATGCCATGAGATGCGGGCCCGTTACCCTCTAGAACCCAGCTACTCGAGCACTCCACCGCGAGGTAATCCTAGTACAGAAAAGAAAATATATATACAATGGTGACATCGACCCCAACCTGGTCGTGCCCCAATAAAAGAATATACAATCAGGCAGAGACGACAATCCACATGTCGGATGCTCGTCCCGCAATAAATTTACATATGAATCTGAACTGTACTACTACCATTGCACAATAGGCTATCCACCACGACGATTCAACCACAATATCAGCACAACACAGAACATTAACATGAATATTATGTTCGCAAACCCATCTAGTCGAACATATAGCAACTAGTCGGGTTGTACCGCTCAATAATATTCACGGTCGCAGATATATACACATGCACTGATAAATACACATATAAAATTTTGATCGACTAAATTTTTCCATATTGGCCCCAAATGCAAACCAGCACTCAAACAAATCTGGGCTAGAACCAAATATCTAAAAAATCATATTTCCATGTCAAAGAGTGCCAGAAGAAATTTAGAGCATGAAGGCCACAAATTCACTGTGCAACCACGGCCATTTGGTGGGGCCACGCACCCAAATTTCTTGAGGTGCCTTAATAATGCCTGCATGTATTTTTGAGATACACAGAAAGATTTTTTGAACAAGTTTTAAATTCGACAGCGGGCACATAAAAATGGAAAAACGATTCGGAAAAATTCGGTCGATCGACATTTTAACCTTGTGCAAACAAGCTAGTATTGGTTTATGGTGTGGCTCTGATACCATATTGGGGTCAGTCAACGCAGCGGAAACTGGCCGTGGCCCCCATAGGTCCCTCAGCAGCTACTTTTTACGTAATCCCCTCACGACGAACTATAACCCACCAGACTATTTAACCGCACGGGGCACCATGGAGGTAAGAGCCTGTGCTTCGCCACTACTGTCACTACAGTGAGAACCCCCATGGGTCGGCATCCCTGCTTAATAGCTCGATACCATGTTGGGTTACGGTAGCACCCTGGCCATCTACCGTGACCGATGCGGAACAAAAAGATGTTAAATTTTTTTGGCGCTAACGAAAACCCGCTCAAGATCGAACCATAAACTTATACTAGCTAACTATAAAAGAGCTAAACTATAAGGTTAGGAATGGTTATACCAAATGAACCAAGTCCTTCGGTCTTCTACCATGCTCCCAACCTCCTTGAGGTGTCCTAAACCGAACTTGGTCGCCGGTCTTCCTTTGTCGATGATGATCTACCCGAGGGAGACGATGCAGGCTCCAGCTTCGTCTAGCGAAGCAACCGACACTCCAAGGTTGCTAGCAATGGAGAGTGGGATGTGTAGGAATATCTCACTATCTTTTTCTCTCATGTCTCATGCTCAAGTGAGCAATCCAAGAAGAAGAAGGAGGAGGCAAGGAAAACCATGGGCATGAGCAACTCAAGAAAATGGCTAAGTCTCCAAAGAGTGAATGAATGAATCAATGAGTGAATGAATGAATCAATGAGTGAATAAGTGTAGTGAGTGTCATGTAGAAGAATGGATAAGTGTTTTCAACCATGAAAAAATATCTCATCCATTTTACAATAAACAAATCCTTAGCCATACCTCTCTACATAACTCCACCATGCTCATGCCACCTCACCTTTCCACCTCATTTCCAAAATGATTTTCTAAAAAGAAAAATCATATAATGAGGTGTCAATCTTCTAGAACATATTCTGTATAAATATGGAATACAACCCGGTATACTTATCAAAATACATATACGCGTATTTGTATAAAAATACGAATAGCCAAGAGAGAAAATGAATAGTGAAAAATAATACTAGAATACACACACACACACACATATATATAAATTATTAAATCAAAACTTGATTTAATAATCCGGCTCAATCCTAAGCCGCCAGTATTATCAATCGTCCGATAAAAGTCTGTGTAGCCTGTACACATATTTAATCGGACATCTGTATGTACCAACATACGTCATCTACATCATATCGCCTGAACCGTGACAACCCTCTGTGTGGGACTCTAAAGACTCGTCAATATGCCGGCAGTGGGCTTATCCACAAGCACGTCAGCGGCACTAGCTGTACGTAAAAGCTACCCAAGTATTGAGCAAAAGGAAGGCCGACGAGCAAACTCATCCAAACCCCTTGTCACGCCCCGCTTCCCGGTGTACGGAAAAGGGACACGGAGAGGCCCGCTACGTATTTACTCCGAAGTAAACACGCTAAGCGTATCTAAGTAATATAAAGTAAAAATATACACAAGAGATAGGAATATAATGAACAACAACTTTATTTATTAAATATTCTTTTACAGGTACAACTGGAATTGTAAATACATGGATGGAAAGCAATGCCTAAACAATGGCATGAACTGAAATGAAAATATGTACAAGTGACTATAGCTCGGGGTCTTTAGTGGACTGCTCAGGGGTCTACTCCAAGTGCTTCTGGCTGGTCTCGAACTCTTCAAAGTCGGGTCCTCTTGACAACATTCCAAATAAGAAGAGAAACAGGATTGTCGTCAGCGAACAATCGCTCGGTAAGTCCCATAGAAAGAAGGAGAAGAATAAACAGAGAAGAGAGTATATCTAGTATAATGTTTGATTGTTATGTTAACGTAGTGTTTGTAGCTTGGTACAGAATATGCCAGTGTATACGAGAGGAGTCCAACTTACACCATGGACTTTGGTAACCCGTATTTCAAGGCTCCGTCGAAAATACCACGGAACAACGACATGGATGTAATTACGTCTTTTAGTGACCACTCGTGCCACCTTTAACATGTTCCGTACCAGTCTACCCCTTTATAAACCCCGTAATGTCTTATGTATTGATTGTATTATATTATTTTGTAGTAATGGAAGACTTGCCGAAACCATGATATCAGTAAACGGAATGGATATAAATGGATAGTCATGTAAACAGAGTATATCCATGGTTCGGTTCAGTCATATTCATGTTGATATGGATTGTATTCTGGCATTCATGGATTCATGTTGTAGTGCAGTTATACTTGAATTGAATTCAAGTCAGATTGTATTCATATTTGATCATGATTCGAACTGTGTCAGACTTTTAAACAAAATTTGAAGTCCTGATTGTTTTGGAGTTATCGGTAACTGCTACACATGGACGGCAGGATTTGTGTCTTTTTCCAAGACAATTACCGTATGATAACACTGTTGTTAGATTGTCTACCTTAGATAGGCAAGCACCCGCTTTCTCCGGCTCCCCGAAGCTTAAGAGAACCAGTCCCGCTTAAACCTATATTTACTAGGGTCCTTATTGTAATTTAGTATAACTTGAGGGGGTTTATGTAAAAATAGTTTTGATATATTTTCAAAATACACCTCAAGTATTTAATTATCGTATATGGTATTTTAAGGAAATATTGGAATTTGTATTGAACTGTAATGGTAGTTTCATGAAATTGTGATTGTTTTGATTTAGAAAACATGGAATATTTATAATATATTTTAAAATAGATATTTTGATGATAGTTATATATATATATATATATATATATTTAATGAAAATAAATTTAATTTATTTTTGTAGAAATCTCATTTTCTTAAAAATTGTTTTAAAAATTCCATCGAGATCGAATACTCCTTGCGGAGGTCTGCATGTAGCTCTACTAGGCCCGAGGACGTGCGATAACCCGCACCATCTCGATCGGGGTTCCTCAAAATGGGTTGTAGAGGCGTATTTGTAAGGAATTTAATTAATACCCTTTTTAAAGAAAACTGTTTTTAATTGTTTAAGGTATTTATTCGTAAAAACATATTTTCCCATAATCTAAAATCCCAAAATTCATCATGCTATGTCAAAAATGTGTGTTGTGATGAGGTAGCTCATTACCTCGTGAGTTTTCTAAAGGTAATACGGTTAAATTGAATATTTACAAGTTGTATGTAACATGATGGTATTTTACTGTAAAACTGAAATAAAAATTACAACATGAATTATTTTGAGATGAATGTTCTAATATATTTATTTATATTTGTTAAACATTATGAGAGAATATTGTATTTTATTGTTTAAGAAAAATGGAGTTTTTAAAGAAAACGAATCGGAAGTCGGAATAACTCCGCTTCCGACGAGTTTTGAAAAAGAGAAGTTTTAGAATATAGATGAAGGAGGGGAGTGGGGACTTACAAGCTATAAAGAAAGAGGGGTGAAGTAGGAAGCTCTCGGAATCGTCGGGGGGTCGTTTCGTCACCGGAATCTTCTCGAAACTTTGTCGGAACTTCGTCCTTTGCTAACTCCACTTGCACAATTTAGGACATGGAAATTTTATAGAGTTTTTGTAATGGGATTCTGAATGAGGAGAGGTAAAATGTGGTGTGGTATTTATAGGGAAAATTAGGGTTTTGAGGGTTAAAGAATACATTAAAAATATGCATTAAAATTAGAATTAAAGAGTGAAATTACACTCTCTGAATGAAAGCAGAGAAATCAAACAACCTGGGGGTAGTAGGATAGGCGTAGAGGTGCTAGAGTGAAAAATTTGGGGACTATCCCCTATAGGGGCCCGGCGGTGCCGGTTGTAATGGAGATCTCGCTAGTCGAGAAGAGGGTGTGGGGTGTGGGATCTTGGCCACGTGTCAGGGTCTATATGAATAGTATTTTCACATGTTTGTTTTCTGTGTAACTTTTCGTTTTACGTGTAGTGCACGTGTAAACTGTCAGGCTTCTAAAAGATTAAAAGAAAAAACAATTAAAAATATATGTGGCCGGGGGGATTCGATCACAGGGGCTACGTTACAGCAGTGCAAGGCTTTACCAATGAACTACAAGTACTTTCTTGCTGTTCAAAAGCAAATCAAATTTATAACTTGTGTTCAGACTTAGGTATTCCTTTCTGTATCTTTGAAAAGAATTATGTACAGAAAGTTTTGGGTTGTTACACCCCTACTGAGCCTGTCAGTGACAATCTCCGTACATGCCGGTCTGTTCGTCTAAGAGTATCGCATATCGAGTCTAGGGTGTGGATAAAGTCAGACCCCTAATAACGCGATATTTCGTGTCGGTATGAAGCCCATCACCAACTGAGAAACTACCGATCCAAATCAGCAATTCTCGACTACCTTGGCTAAGGATTTCTGGTGATGTCCACCCGTGCACAGTGCGAAATCAACCCCCAATACCGGGAGAGATAAATCCCCGACGATCCGCTCACTACTCCCATGTGGCTCGAGACTGTACCCAACTAAAACTTATTTGCACGACTCTTTTGAGCTGTGGTAGGGTAGTAATCAAAGCACAGTGGGAACTCATATGAGACAAATGATGATCTCAGGCCGACAGACTAACCTGTACTCATGTCACCTGGGAACTGCTATCTAACAATAGGTATAATACCATCTAGCATGTTCCCGGCGAGTCCGTCTAGTGTACTCATAACCTAATGAGCATTTGTATACTATCTTAGGTGACTAACCGACACCAATGGCTTGTGAGACCGGCCATCGCCTCTCGTCGGGGTCTCGAAAAGTACACACTAGTCTACTCCAGAGTATCGATGCCCAGTCTCGATACTCTCTCAACTAGGGACATTTAAGGATGTGCTTATAGACCACCCAGCTCCCACGTATATGATCGCCATCATAATGCTGGTAGTCAAGCAAGAATCCTATGGACTCTATCAACATATAATAGTGATCTGTAATACCACATAATGCATGTACATGATGATAAAGACAAACCAGATAGCATACTATCATCTCGAGTAAGACTGTTCTAACCTGTATAGGCCCTCTCTCAATCATCACAATCGCGTGCTTGCGACTACAATAATCGACTTGAGAGCACTATAGTCAACAGCATGATATTCCTAACTGAATACCATGATGCAAAGAAAAAGAATCGACTATAGTAAATTTATTACAATGATGCAATCTTTTGCCCAAGAGGTCATTCCCTATGAAGGGATCTCGGCTCCTGCCTCGTCGAATGAGGTGCTGGATATTCCTAACCGGATACCACGATGCAAAGCAAAAGAATCGATTGTAATATCAGTTTTCAAAAATTGGTTCCAACAACATCATTTAGGTTTATTTTTCCTTGTATTAATCAGAATTAATGCAGTCCCATCAATTAATCCATATCACACCAGAAAAAGGAACGAAAATAATATGTACGTATATACCATCCGCATTCATCACGGAGCCCCGTCATGCACCGTTAGGTTACTTAACTAACGGTAGAGCGGTGGCTGGATTAGTGCGGATGCAAAACATATACAATATCTACTAGTGTGTGTGTGTGTATGTGTGTGTGTGTATAACATTCGTCCCAAACATGATATAAGCGACATCACAGAATATCAACAAGCAACACAAAATGGTGGATAATCTTGGAACCTCGGGTTTCATTTGAGCCGCAAATGAGACCCGACGTTCCTGGTTGTGTAGATAGCATGTGCAATGTAAAACCTGGACTCCTACGAGCGCAGCAAGTTACCCGCCAATCCCAGAAGTGAGGCAATCCCAATCAACAAAGTGAATGGGCCACCCAGCACTTCATGGGATCCGGTAACTTGAGCGCCCCTCCATGGGTCATCCTATACCCCCTACGAGTGCGGCGAATAGCGCGCCAATTCTAGAGTAAGGCCCCTCTGTCTCAACGCCATGAGATGCGGGCCCGTTGCTCTCTAGAACCCGGCTATTTGAGCATTCCACCGCAGGGTAATCCTAGTACAGAAAAGAAAAATATATACAATGGCGACATCGACCTCAATCCGGTCGTGCCTCAATAAAAGAATATACAATCTGGCAGAGACGACAGTCCACATGTCGGACGCTCACCCCACAATACTGAATATATAAATGAATCTGAACTATACCGATACCATTGCACCATAGGCTATCCACCACGACAATCCAGCCACAATATCAACATAACACAGAACATCAACGTGAATATTATGTTCGCAAACCCGTCTAGTTGAACATATAGCAACTAGTCAGGTTGTACCGCTCAATAATATTCATGATCGCGGATATCATCATATGCACTGATAAACACATACTTAAAATTTCGATCGACAAAACTATTTCAAATTGGCCCCAAATGAAATCTAGCACTCAAACAAATCTAGGCCAAAACCAAATATCCAAAAAATCATATTTCCAAGAAATAGAGTACTGGAAGAAATTTGGTGCCATAACGCCACAAAACCGCCGCGGAACCGCCGCTAATAGGAAAATTATGCGGCGGTTCTGCGGCCAAATTATTGGCTTAGGTGCTCAAATTTCTCCTGGTGCCCTATAAATGCCTGCACGTATTTTTAAGATACTCTGAATGATTTTTTGAACAGGTTTTAAAATCGACAGCAAGCATGGCATATTGGAAAAACGATTCGGAAAAATCGGTCGATCGACATTTTAACCTTGTGTAAACCAGCTAGTATGGGTTTATGGCGTGGTTTTGATACCATGTTGGGGTTTGCCAGCGCCCTGGCCATCTACCGTGGCCGATGCGGAACAAAATTGGCATTTAAAAAAAAATGGCGCTAACGAACCCGTCAAGATCGAACCATAAACATATACTAGCAAACTACAAAGAACTAAACTACAAGGTTAGAAATGTTATACCGAACATACCATGTCCTTCGGTCTTCCACCATCTCCCCTAGCTCCTTGTGGTCCTTTGGATCGAGCTTGGCCGCCGGTCTTCCTCCGTCGAAGATGATCCATCCGAGAGATTTAGCTCATGGCTCTAGCTCCACATCAAAATCAAGTGAAGCAATTAGGGATTCTAGGTTGCTAATCTAGAATGCCTAGGATATAGTGAGTGTTCTAAGTGTTTATCCATCTCACCTCCTCTCTTAATTCTCAACTCATGAGATTATAGAAAGGAGGTTAAGCATGAAGGTGGAGGAACTCAAAGAGAGGGAGTGAAGCTAATGGTGAGGTGAAGAAAAACCAACCATACATTTTCCTCATCCAACATCAAGTGTGAAAATAACATGAAACATGGTTTTAATAAACTCATTTTTCCAATTTAATATTCAACCCATGTTTGAATAGTTTGCACAAATGAATTAATAATTCATTTGTGCACACTATGCATGCATGGTTCTCACCATACCCCCTTCTCTCCTTTTTCCACTTCATTTACCATTTTACAATAAATGGTTAAATCTAAAATGAGGTTTCCACCTTCTAGAATGTTTTCCGGATAAATACGGATTACATTCTACTGTATATACATACCTGTATTCGCACCGAAATGCGAATACCCAAAGAGATAGAATAACACAAAGAACATAATACTAGAATATACATATCGAAATATATATACGTAAATTATTAAATCAACACCTGATTTAATAATCCGGCTCAAACTCGAGCCGGCTAGTATTATCAACTGTCCGATCGAAAGACCGGGTACATAGTACAATCAGTTGATCGGAACCCTGCACGTATCCAATATGGCTACTACATCGTTTCGCCAGAACCAGGAAAACCCTCTGTGTGGGACTCTAAAGACTCGTCAATACGCTGGTAGTGGATTTAACCATAAGCACGTCAGCGGCACTAGCTGTACGTAACGGCTACTCAGGTATTGAGCGAAAGGAAGGCCGACGAGCAAACTCATCCGAACCCCTACTGAACCTGTCCGCGACAATCTCCGTACAGCCCGGTCTATTCGTCTAAGAGTATCGCATATTGGGTCTACGGGCTGGATAAAGTTAGACCCCTAATAACGCGATATTTCGTGTCGGTATGAAGCCCATCACCCATTGAGAAACTACTGATCCAAATCAGTAATTCTCGACTATCTTGACCAAGGATTTCTGGTGATGGCCACCCGTGCACTGTGGGACATCAACCCCCAATACCGGGAGAGACGAATTCCCGACGATCCACTCACTACTTCCATGTGGCTCGGGACTGTACCCAACTAAAACCTGTTTGCACGACTCCTTTGAGCCGTGGTAGGGTAGTAATCAAAGCACAGTGGGAGCTCACACAGACAAATGACGATGTCAGGTTGACAGACTAACCTGTACTCATGTCACCTGGGAACTGCTATCTGACAATAGGTATAATACCAACTAGCATGTTCCCGGCGAGTCCGTCCAGTGTACTTATAACCCAATGAGCACCTATATACTATCTTAGGTGACTAACTGACACCAATATCTTGTGAGATCGGCCACCTCCCCTCGTCGGGGTCTCGAAAAGTATACACTAGTTTACTCTGGAGTATCGATTCCCAGTCTCGATACTCTCTCGACTAGGGACATTTAAGAATGTGCTTATAGACTACCCAGCTCCCACATATATAATCACCATCAGAATGCTGGTTTCAAGCAAGAATCCTATGGGCTCTATCAGCATGTAATAGTGATCTGTAATACCACGTAATGCATGTATATGATGATAAAGGCAAACCAGATAGCACACAATCATTTTGAGTAAGACTGTTCTACCCATATAGGTCCTCCCTCAATCATCACAATTTCGTCCCTGCGGTTACAATAATTGATTTGAGGGCACTATAGCTAACATATTCATGTATACGAGAGGATTCCATCTTACCCCGTGGACTATAGTAACATGTAGTACAAGGCCCCGTCATAACTCACGGGACAACGGCACGTGAATTCATGTAGGTATCTTTTAAGTGACCACTCGTGCCACGATATACGTTCCGTACCAATCTACCCCTTTATCCCCACGTAATGTATTGTATAGATTATATTTACAAGTCTTGCCAAAACTATAGATACAAAATGTTCAGGTATTCATGTTCAGGATGTGATCAAGTATTCAAGTAGTCATGTCATGTTCTAACCATGGTTCGGTCAAGTCAGGTCAAGTATACATGTTTGATATTGATATTTGAATTTGAGTATTCATGTTCATGATCAAGTATTCGTATTTGAATTTGGATTCAGGTTTGAATTGGACTCAGACTGAGTCAGACACTTGTACTGATTTAACTGTGGAATTCTTAGATTCGAGAGTCATCGGCAACTGCTGCACATGGACGGCAGGATTTGTGTCTTTTTCCAAGACAATTACCATTGATAACACCGTTAGGTTGTCTACTTAAATATGCTAGCACTTACTTTCTCCGGCTCCCTGGGGCTCAAGAGAATTGATCCAGCTTAAACCTATATTTACTAAAACCCTTAAATATTGTTTTTATATAACTCGAGGGGGTTTTATGAAAAAATATTTTAATATAGATTAAAAATAAAATCTCGAGGGTGATTAATATTACTTAGGGTTTTCATGAGCATGGATTTTAAGTATTGGGGTATTTTAATGATAAACACTTAGCATTTGAAAGTTCATGGTATTTTACTGAAAAAACTTGTCCTTTTTGGTATCTTGATGACATTTTATTGGCATTTATAAATCTTTCATTTTTAAAGAAAAATATAGATTTATTATATTTTGAAAATATGGATTTATAATTTTATATAATTTTAATTTTTAAAAATAATTTTATTTTATTTAGAAAATTCGTATTTCTTAAAAACGTATTTAAATCCTTTCGAGATCGAATGTTTCGTGAAAAGATCTGTGCATCTCGCTCTGCTAGCCCAAGGATGTGCGATAATCCATACCATCCATTAGCGGGTCCCCTAAAGAGGGTTGTAGATGCATAATCGCAAAGGAAATGTACCACTTTTAAAAGAAATCCGGTTTTAGAATTATGTGGTATTTTATTGTAAATACAATTCTTCGAAATGAAAATACATACAACGACTATTGTGCTATAAAACCAAGTGTGCATGTGGGGTAGGTCGTGTAACACTTTAGGATTTCGATTAGTGTTAATTAAGCGATAGTGCGGGTTTTCTGTAAAAAGTTTACCAATTCGATTTTCTCATATTTTATAACAATTAATTAATATTTTATTATTATTTGTTATGGCTTGCACGCACGTGTGCACGTTAATGTGAGGGTTTGTTTGTGCTAATCTAGTTAGTGACCATGACAACTTAATCCAAATCCTAATCCCTGCTTTGCTTTAAACCTTAAACCTTTGATTTTTGTAAGAGATATTTTCCTTTTGGGTTTTGGATTGGGAGGAGGTGGCAATGGTGAGTCAAGAGAGAGTCATGCTTGCATTAATGAAGAGTTAATGCTTGGTGCATTCACCCTTATTCTCACCTCTCTCTCATTATCCTCACTCACTCACTCTCATTCTCTCTCACTTATCTCTTTCTCATTTTTCTTCATCTCCTCTAGCTCTCAACCGAACACTTACTCTTTCACCACTAAACCCACACAAAACTTCACAAAATCATCACCAAATCACTTCATAAACCTTGTTTTGCCTCTTGGATGCCTTGGAGCTTGGGAAGCTAGGATTTTTGAGCTTGTGGGAGTAGGTAATAATCTCTTTCTGTTAAATAAGTCTTTTTAGTGTTGCGTAACTTGTTAGTTTCAGTTTAGAACGCGTAAAGTTTCGTTTCGGGTAAATATCGTATTTTTAGTGTAGTTTTGGTGTCTCGGATGATCTGCTATCAAATCAGGTATTTGTTGGAAAAGTTCCCATCACAGTGACCTTGTGTAGTGACCTAGAACCCACCATAAAAACCCGAGCACAATCCCTTTCCTTTTGGCCGCAAATAAATTGCTTCTGGCCGCAAATTGCGGCCAGACTGGTGAGTGGGGTGTTGAGTTTTGGTGTAAGGGTCTCCGGGTTGTGTGTGGTCTTGTGCTATGTGCAACTTTTACAAAATGTTTGTGTAGCAAAATCTGGGATCACTTTGCTAGTTTCTAGTATTTCTATTACGCGCATTACGTTATCCGATACGGTTCATGTTTTTGTGTATCTGTTGCTCTTGGGTTGGTTTCGTAGTGTCGCTATGCGCGTTAGCCACTAGACGAACACTTGAGAGTATGTTTGGAGTTGATGCGTCGGTCAAACGTAGTTGGTATGTGTTTTTGGTCGATTTCTAATATACACTTGTTATGATGTTTTATGATCTTAGGGACGCAGGCGGGGACTTCGGACGCTGCGAAGAAAGGAAAGCGAGTGGTTGGCTTTACTTAACCCCAGGATCATCAGTGAGTAGATTTAACATCTACAGGGGAATCGCTCGCATGGCGTTATGCGTCAGGACTAGATATGATATGATATTAGCCGCATGTTATATTGCACATATAGAGATTGCGCATAAACTTTATTGCATATTATTACTTGTTGTGCTTGGACTTGTACCCTTTGGACACTGCACTATTATTGACGGTTCATGTTGCACGAGCACTGATTGTATGCCACTCACACCGTCAATAATTGCCATAATACGCACAACACTTATACATACGTGAGATTGTATTGGTTGGGGACATTGAGACATTGATTCATATTTCATTTCGCATATGACATATAGCATACCTGTATACCTACATGCTTACACATATGCCTTACCATGCCTATATGCCAGCTACCCATATACCTATATGGTATTGTACCATTAGAGATAGGTATATACACATATGAGACATAGCTACATGTACATCTTGCATACATACTTACATGTACACCCGTATACCTTGACATAGTTACACATATACCTGGAGGGTATTGTATCATTATTGACATGTATATACACATACCTAGCTTGATATAGCTATATACATACCTGGAGGATATTACATCATTACCGATAGGTAAATACACATATCTTTCTATACCGACATGGTTACGCATACCTGGCTATAGCTACATATTCACCTTTATATGATGTTGCGTTGGTTTCAGAGAAATTAGGAACCGCATGATATATTCAATAACTTGTTGCAGTTAAATAGCAGATTTCCTTTATATACTTATATTACTGTTTCATGTTGCATATATTATATTTTATGGATTTCGCATTGATATATGGATTTTCATATGATGTTTCTGGATGTTTTACTCTTGTGTATATATATCAGTGGTATGGGATGCTGATATATATACATGTATATATATCAGTGGTATGAGACGCTGTTATATATGTACACCTAATATATATATATATATATATATATATGATATTTCCAGTTGTGCGCAGTTCGGAGACAGTCTTCTGCAGATTTACAGTTCTTGTGCGACCGTTGAGTAAAGCTTAAGTTCGCCTCTACTGAGAGGACAACTTGCTCATGTCCGCACCCGTTTACTTTTACTAAATCATTTTCGTGAGGCACAGCCCGCCGATGCTCATTGTCGGAGATTGTTGAGCATATTCAGCTGGGTAAAGATTCGGAGTTCTTGATTTATGACCAGGGTGTCCTGTGTTAGGGACTCGATGGCGTGTACCGATACTGATGGGTAGAGACGCGAGGTCCTAGAGCAGGCACATCAGTCAGCTTTCTGTGTTCATCTAAGTGCCACCGAGATGTAACGTGACTTGTGAGTTGGTTACTGGTGGGCATGGATGAAGAGTGAAGTTTGTTTCGGATTTCGTTTTGAGGTGCTTGGCTTGTCAGCGAGCTAAGGTTGAGCATTTGAGGCCGGCTGGAGAGTTGCAACCTTTTTACCTTTCCAGAGTGGGAATGAGAGCAGATCTCCATGAATTTCGTTGTGGTGTCTATCCAGGTTTAGACAGGGTGTGACTCCATTCGGATGATTGTTGTCCGGTTATGCTCAGTTTGCTCAGTTGTTCTTCGGTAAGTTTGTGCGTTTGCACGGAGTTCCTTCATGCGTTGTATCCGATAGAGGCATCCAGATCGCTAGCCGTCTTTGGCAGAAGTTTTAGGAAGCCTTGGGTACTGGTTGAGTATTAGCTCCTCTTTTCCATCTGTAGGCCGATGGTCAGACAGAGCGGACTATACAGACTCTGGAGGATATGATTGTGCGTACGTACTAATTGTTTGTTGGATGTTGGGATCATCACTTGCCATTGATGGAGTTTTCCTACAATAACGGTTATCAGGAGACGTTTCAGATGGAAACTTTCAGGCCTTGTGTGATAGGTTGTGTCGATCGCCAGTCTGTTTTACTGACTCCGCGAGAGCAGAATTTTTGGACCCCAGCTAGTCGAGAGGCTTCAGAGGAGATCTAATTGTTTCAGGTCAGGATGAGAGCGACCCAGTGCAGACAGAAGTCTTATGCCGACCATGGTGGTCGCAGACTTGAGTTCGCAGGGGGAGATTATGTATTCCTACAGATTTTTCCGATGAATGGCGTGTTGAATTTTGAGGAGCTTAGTCCCGGATTTGTAGGTCCTTTTGAAATCCTTTAGCGAGTTAGTACCGTTTCCTATAATTTAGCATTTGTTCATATCAGATTTTTGCATTGTTATATCGCCCATTCTTAATCACATTGCATATAAATAGATGCTTTTGATCCATATTTGCTAAATAGTTGCAGGTTAAAGGTTCTCAGCTCTTTACAGTGAGATTCGTGAAAAGTCGCAACAAATGTGGGACTACGACCAATAACAGATGAATACCGATCCACATGATGCCTCTTTTTATTTTTAGATCTAGAATTTTAATTTTGTTCTTTATCTTTATCAATTCAAAAATTGTAGAGATTGTTGAGAGGTTATCAATAAAAAGTAAGTTCCTTTATTTTTCTCGCATTTTTTCTCGTATTTTATTATCTGCAATTATTATTTGTTAATCTAGTTGTAGAATTTAATCTGCATTTTTCTTATCTCGAATTTTATTCTTTTTAATGAGTGAGTAATTCCTCACTTGTTAGGGCAGGAGAAGGAATGTTTGAGAAGAAAATCTCTCTCACTCATTTCTTTGCCCGACACATTAAATTCGGACTCCCTTTAATTGACCATAATCCGCTCACTACGGCATCCTATCCTACATGATAGCGGTGATTCCCTAGTTAGACCGGTTGTGGTTGAATTAACTGGAGGTTAGGGCTAAGAGCCAAGAACGGACGGACAAGGACCAAAAGGAAGAAACTAAGCATGGAAAGCCTAGTTTAGACTTGTAAGTTTCTTCCTAGCCATGCTAATCCCCGTTGTTGCCGATTACCTTAACACCGATATTTATAACTAAGGCATTGAAAGAAGTGAGAAATTCCTAAACTCGAACTAACCTAATCCTAACCCTAACAAGTATTTTATCATCTTTTATCTCATTCGTAGATCTTAAAACAAAACCACTAATTTTTTTGGACTTAACTCGTTAAAACATAAAGAAAAAGATTTCATCTCCCTGTGGATCGACCCGTACTCAACCGGCTAGCTACCAAGCGACACCATCTTGATTGCGGTAAATTTAAACACAGAAAATCTCTATCAATCAAATGGCGCCGTTTCCGGGGAGACGGTAGTTTCTTTCTTTGTGAAATTTCGGGTTAATTGAAAACATAAAAAAAATTAAAAAACATAAAAAATTAAAAATCATCTTGTTATTTTTGAAAAATCTTTGTGCAAGTGTGCAGGATTGGAAGAAGGCCTGATTCAGATCTGCAGCAAACTCAGTGAACAAATCCAGAATCAGGGGATCTAAACATAAAGAGGAGAACCAACTCAGCACAGAGAACCAAATTTGAAGATCCAAACCAACTGTTCAGCCGCGGAATCACGGCAGAAGCAAGGGTTTGACCGCGGAACCGTGGTCAACTGGTGACGTCAGCACCCAATTTTCTCTGTAAGTATCTCTTTTCTCATCTCCCCTCCTCTGCACTCCACTGAAAAAAATTTCCTGCAGGTTTCTTTGCACAGATTCTCTTTCTCCTATCCAATAAATTGTTTTTGTGCAGGATTCTTTGCGCTGCCAAATAAAAAAAAATTTGCAAGTGTTTTAGATTTTTGGTGTGTTAACTGCTTTGCATAATTAATACGGAATCTAAGGGGCTATAACACCAATCAAGATTGGGTAGGGATTTTGATTGATCATCTTTTGTTGTGTTTTATAAAATGTATCACAATCAAAGAAATTTATACCGCAATCAATTAACGGTGTCGATGTAGCGCGTTAATGAATACGGATCGTCCACTGAGAAAGTGTGATTCGTTCGATCTTGTTTTATTTGAGTCGAAAATTTAAAGATAAAAGAAAATTGATGAAGTTTAATTTTCAAGAATCAAGAATTAGGTCTAAATTCAAGAAATGGTAGAAAACATCAAGGAAATACCCAAAGTGTTTAAATTATCAATATTTGAAGAATGGCTTGTCAGAATCAATTAAATCGATAGCGATAATTGATGCTTAGAATTTCAAATTCTTATCTATTGAAGATTTGATGCTAGATCGGTGTTAATCAATAAGGTTTAGGGATCTTTTGACGAAACTAGGGTTTCTTCATCCTCATCCCTTGTCCTTTCGTTAATTAACACTCAAATTCTAGCCTCTAGGAAATTCAATCATCGATTGTTGGTCTCTAATTGAGAGCGAAAATATTCAAGAAAACATCTCGCTCAAAATTAGGTCATCTTTGATTCAATTACCTAGGGTTTACAAAACTCATAAGACTTAAGAATCATTCAAGAATTCATCAACATCATTCTATCTATTCTTGTGATTCCGATGCAAGCGGAGTTTATTCACGCATCATTTTAAAGAAATCAAGAATGAAAAATATCACAATGCGAGAATGAATAGAAAGCAAGATTAAAGATCGTCACCTTTTATTATTCGATATTTTGTTACAGTACACTCAAGAACTACAAGAATTGAGGAGGAACTAAAATCATCGAATCTTGCTTCGCATCGTCTTCTTGAGTCGCGGATCGTCTTGGATCTCTTGCTCGGATGAAGAACGGCGTCGCTTCAAAAGGATCGTGGATGCTTGCTCGATTTGGTACTCGATGAATCTTGAATTGGCTTTTTGAGATGGATTTGGGGCTAGGGTTTGGATGCACAAGTTGTGTCACTCAATTTGTGGGTGAATTGTAGAACAACCAACAACAACCTTGTAATGATGCCCTTGAGTCCTTTTTATAGCTTTCTTCTTTAGCTTCCCCTAGAAGCTTGATTAGGATTAGCTTCCTTTAGAAGCTAAGCTAGGTTGTTAAGTAGAAGCTTCTAGAGTTAGTTAGTTAGCTAGCTTCCTTGATAAGCTTGGTTGTTGGGAAGAACCTTCTAGGTTTAGCTAGTTTGAGAAGGTTGGAGGTGTTTAGCTTGCACAAGAAGCTTGGCTGTTCGGACAGAAGCTTCTGGAGATCTCTGAAGATTAAAGCGTCTTGAAGAAGTTTGCCAATTGAACGTAGAAACCTGACAATGTGTTCTCCCGATAATGCCCCTACGTGGCCGCGGATCCGCCGCCAACAAGCCCATTCGGCCGCGGATCCGCGGCCCTTTGGAGGTGTTGGAGCATGGAATTTTCATGGCAATTCTTGTAGTGGCTTTAGTACTGCTTCCTGATGTCTGGAATCTTCTAAGTATTTCTTGTTCACTGCCAGATCACAAGTTTTGGACTTGGCGTATTTTTTTCAGTACTTTTAGCAGTTTCGGATCTTTACCTGGAATTTCCTACATACAATCTCGAGACAAGTGTTGCGATATACAAAGATCATGCGTGCAATGATAAACACTCAATTTCTCTCAAAATGCCGGTTATAATATATAACACAAGTTATTTGGTATTTTACAGACAATTTGCTAATATGTGCTATATTTATACTGAACACGTTTAGATGATTGCAAATAGTAGGGAAATTGATGTGTTAAAAACGCAATATTTTCGACTGATCAGATTTCATTACCCTTCCTAAGACCCCAAAAATCACTAAAAGCATATGCATCACCCTTGAGTTAATTAAAAAATATCTAGACTCAGCCAACTAAGGACTGTCGTGCTCATTAGGACAGAGAAAGGTTGTGGGCATTCAATCGTTTATCTAAACTTGACTTTGTGGTGCCTAGGCTAGAAAAGTGAGAAAGGTAATTTTAAAAGGCCCGTCTCACGGTGATTCGTGAGCGGAACCCTCCTTTCTTCATTTGTGCTTACCTGGCCGCAATTGGCAGTGAAGAGACGATTTGAGGGTTATCTCACAACTTGTCACTTTGGAACAGTTAGGAGCAGTCTTGTGGACTTAGAAGACCGTAGCTCTAGGTTTGATTGTGCATGTTTTAAACTGTGATTGTTTGAAGTAAGTCTGTACACATTCTTGCAAAAACTCTTTCTAAAAAAAAATAACAAAACAAAAATTTTATAAAAAAACTTCCCCTTTTGTCGCCAAAAATCCTATTTCACCCACCTCCGCATTTCTCCATTGACGTTTTCTTCCCCTCACATTCTATGCTTCGACTATACTAAACTCGTTTAGTGTATGTCCGGTTGGACTCGGGACACTAGTGCCCGTCTAGTCCGTGTTTCGTTAGTCGCTACCGACTACGCGATTGACTCCGACGTCGAAACTCCCTCCACACCTCTTTCACCTTTACATTTGTCGGCCAATTCCGACGTTAACCGGAATTCTGTTAATACATCTTCACCTTCATCTTCATCTTCTGAGATGTCAGGATTCAATCCTAACAACCCTTTACCTCCCCCGGGACTGATTCCACCTCATCTGGGTGCGAATAACCCGCAACCACATCCTGTTGAACGCCTCAGCGAATCGCGCTCCAGGATCGTTTCTATCCTACCCGCTCCGCACTTCCTACCTGTCTTTCACTTCCGCCGGCTAATAGGGATAATTTCGAAATTAAGCCCCACTTCATCAACATGTTGCCCAAATTTCACGGGCTGGAATCTTGTCACGCCCCGCTTCCCGGTGTACGGCGAAGAGGACGCGACGAGGTCCGCTACGTATATACTTAGAAGTACATATGCTAAGCGTATCTAAGCAATATAAAAATAAATCACAAGAGACAAGAGATCTAGAAATAACAGCAACTTTATTAATAACATTCTTTTGTACAATGCATGAAAAGTAAATACAACTGAAATGAAAAGCGATGCCTAAACAATGGCATAACAGGAAATGAAAATACTGAATAGAACAAGGTACAATGTCTAGAGCTCAGGGCCTTCGTGAAACTGCTCCAAGTCTTCACCGGTGGGCTCGATCTCTGCTGGGTCCAAAGCACCTGACGACATTCAAAGAAGAAGAAATAGAATGTCGTCAACGAACAGGTCGCTCGGTAAGTCCCAAAGATAAAGAAGAATTAGAAAAGACAGAATAAGAGATATTTTCTAAAGAGATTGCAAAATATTATAGAATATTGCGTTAACGCTGTTGTTTGTAGCTTGGTACAGAAGGATACCAGTGTATACGAGAGGGGTCTCTATATGCTAGAGACCAGGGCAAACGGAATGTACAAGAAACCGTTAAGCCATGGTACAACAGCAACGGAATATAGGTTAGGTGTCTTAATCTGACCACCTCGTGCCACCTTTAACACCTTCCGTACCAATCTACCCCTTAAACCCCGTAGTGTTTTGATAGTATTGTTGTATTGTATTGTGTAAGTTGGATGACTGACCAAAACATGATATCAGTAAACAGATTGTAACTGCATAAACAGGTAAATGGAATAACGGAATAATGGATGTATATCCATGGTTTGATTCAGTCAAGTTGCATAGATTGTTAACTGGATTCTGGGATTCATGTGTTCATATTGAGTTGGAATATTAAAGAATATAGATTGACTTGAATCATATTCAAGTCAGAAATAATCAGACTCAAACCCGAGTCGGACTAAAAGAAATGTAAGTCGAAGTTCTATATTTGTTAGGGTCATTATTGTAATTTATAAAACTTGAGGGGGTTTTACGTAAAAATACTTTTGTATAGTTTTCAAGATACACTTCAAGTATTTATTATTCATCTTTATTGTTATAATGAGTGTGATTTTATTTTGTCTTATTTCTACTGAAAATATCCTAATTACATAAATAAAGGTATTAATTTGTAATATTGATTTACTTGAAATTCATGGTATTTTAATGTAACTTTTAATCTTGTAATTTTTTAGAAAAAGGTGGAAACTTTATTTTATAATAAAATAGGTGTTTAAATGATAAATATACATATGTTTATACAAGAATAATTTTTAATAAATATTTTATTTTCCAAAAATCTCATTTTTCTTAAATGTCGTATTTTAAACCTTTCGAGACCGAATGCTCCTTACGGAGGTCTGAATCTCGCACTACTAAGACCGAGAGTGCACGATAAACCGTACTATCCCTAACGAGTTCCCCAAAGGTGGGTTGTAGTGGCGCTTTGCAAAGATTTAATAAATACTAATCATTTAGAAAACGGTTTTATAAAGATAAGGTATTTATTTGTAAAAGGTGTAAATTTCCGTATTTTAGATTCTAGGGTTTTCTAAACCAACTAGTCTATTTCTAAATGGTCTAAACGACAAGTCATTAGAAGCCTCAAATCGTCTCTTCACCGCCAATTGCGGCCAGATAAGTGCCAGGTGAGTGGGAGGCTCTCCACTACAAGTAGTGGCCCTAATTAAGTAACCGCTCGCCTTAGACACACTTGCCTAGACACCACAAAGTCAGGTTTAGATAAATGATCGATGTTCACGACATATCGTATTTTCCTATTAAAAGATATTGTTTTAAAATTGTTTAAAATTTAGAACTTTTAGAAAATGTTTTATTAAGAAAAAGGTATTTAAATGTAAAATCTTGTATTATCGTATTCTAAGATTTGATGATATCAATTAGGGTTGTATTTGCGTGTGTGTGGAGGTAGGTCATTACCTCGTGATCTACTTTAAAGTATAGCAATGTTAAAGGGTTGAATGTGAAATTGAAACATGATGGTATTAAGGTGAAAAAATACGGTAAATTGAAAAGGTTATCATTTCATGTGTGAAAACTTATTCAAATTGATTTTTACAAGTTTAATAATCATGATAAAGATGTTTAGACATGATTGAATTGATTAGAAGTGAAAAAAATTTAACCATTATGGTATTAAAGTGAAAAAGAATACGATATTGCAAAAGCTATCATTTCATGTGAGAAATTTTGTCCAAATTAGTTGTTATGTGATTAATAGTCAACATGAATAAATTTAAGCATTATGAAATTGGTGATAAGTGAGTTTTGATAGAAAACCGAATCGGAAATCGGTTTGTTCCGATTTCCGTCGGGTTTGAAAAAGTCGTATTTTAGTGGAAGAAAAGAAAGGTAGAAAAGAGGGACTTACGGGTTTGGACAACGCTAGGGAGTGAGAGGGAGGTAGAGGGTTTGTCGGCGCGTCGAAACGTCGTCGAGAGCTCCTAGTACGATCACCAGAAATTCACCGCCGATTTCGTCAGCGCTTCGCCTTTCGCTCGTTTTCCGACGTACCAAGTTCTCTTGGGATTTTGTGAGAGTGGACTTAGGAATTTAGGATGAGAGGGTAGGAGTGTTTATATAGGGTTAGGCTAGGGTTAGGGTTTTTAATTAAAAAATATAAAAATATATTAAAAAAATTCATTAAATTCATTAAAAATTGGGAGTAAAAGAGGTTTAATGGGCATTTGATAACCGATCTGGGAATTTAGTGTATGCAGGTGAGAAGACCAGGTCAACACGGATTTTTTCCGTGTTGACGACTCGGCCGTCCGGCCGAGTCCTGCCGGCGGCGCTGGCCCGAGTCGAAGGCTCGTCGGGTGGGGTTTTTCCTGGGGGGAATTTTGGTGTATTTAGTTTTTGGTCTTCAGTTCAAGTTTTGTGGTTATGGCCTTTTGACTGTTGACTTTCCAAAAATTTAAAACAAAATAAATATAAAAATAATATGGGGCATGGGATTTGAACTCTAGTGGCTTGGTTCAGCAGTGCAAGGTATTACCAATGAGCTACAAGCTCCTTTTTGTAATTATGGAGTGAAATAAATACTTAAAGAGATATCAGCCGCAATAAATACTCCAAGTATACATTGAATTTAAATCAATTCTTTGTATATTAAAAATGGAGTTGTTACAAATCTGAAGATGCCTATATCGTCATTAACAAATTCCAAAATGTCTGTGCAATGATGAAGAGCACCCAACTGTCCGACGATACTATACGGCTACGAGTTATTCCTTTCACCTTGTGTGACCTAGCTGAAAAGTGGCTGTATAGCACCACATCACATTCTATAAACAGTTAGGAAGAGTTTGTAAAAGCGTTTCTAAAAAAATTCTACTCAAATCACAAGATCGCGAGAATACGAAATGAAATTAACCAATTTTCCCAACTTCAAGCCGAACCTTTTTGGAAGTGCTTTGACCGATACAAAGACCTTCTTGTTCAGTGCCCTCATCACGGTATTGAGAGATGTCAACTTTGCCGGACCTTATACGAAGGACTGAACCCAGCAACTAAGCAGTTGTTGGAGACCATTTGTCAAGGCCACTTCCTATCCAAATCTGACGAGGAAGCTTGGCAATTTCTCGACGATCTCGCGGAGCAAACGCTTCAGTGGGAAAGCACTAGACCGAACACTTCATCCACTTCTTCCAGTCCATCTAGGGCAGGCGTTCATCAACTTGATCTCTCGATTGCAATGAAGGCCGAAATGGCTGCGATCACGCGAAGGTTAGAAGCAATTGAGAGCAAATTCTCATCACCTTATCCTACCCCTGCTCTTCCCCCTCGTACTATCTACGCTTGTTGTTCGAATTCATCACATTTAACCGAAGAGTGTCCTTACAACCCACCTGCTCAAGGACAGGATCAAGTCAATGCTGCATTTCAGCAAAGACAAAGAAATGATCCATACTCTTCAACTTACAATCCATGTTGGAGGAATCACCCCAATTTCGCCTGGAATCAAAATCAGCAACAATTCCAAGGCAACAACAATTTCCAAAGGCCTCCTCCTCCTCAACAACAAGCACAACCACAAACTCAGCATCAATATCTGCAGCCTTTCTAACCCTAACCTTACCAAAATCCACCGAACAATTTTGCACCCAACAATTCTTTTCCTTAAAACAATTTTGTTCTGCCAAATAATGATAAGGTTTTCTAGCTAGAACGAATTCTGGAGGCGTTTTTAAAACAATCAACTCAATCCTCCGCTAACATCCAGTCTTCCATTCAGTCTTTGGTGCAACAGACTGCTGCACATGGGCAAAGCATCAAAACCATTGAAGCTCAGATTGCACAACTGAATGCAGTTTTAAGCGAGAGAGAGAAGGGAAAGCTTCCATCTCAACCACTTCCGAATCCTGGTCACCCACAGAATGCACATGTTGCTCTTGAACAACAAAACCATAATGTGAGTGCCGTGACTACGTTGAGATCTGGAAGGATGCTGCACAACAATATTGGCACAGATGATGATACCCCGGCCGCCGCTTCTTCTTCTTCTTCTTTTTCTTCTTCTGAGCATGTTCTCCATTCTTCAAAAGGCTCTTCTTCTTCTGCTATTCCGAACGTACCCACTTCTCACTCCACGAAAACACCAGTTCTGGGGTCTGTTCCTGCTCCACAATCTCCTCCACAAATATTGGACTCAACTAATTTTCAAAATGTTTCATTTCCTAACCGGTTGAGGTCCAATAAACAAAATCTACAAATGGAGAAGATTGTGGAGTTATTTAAACAGGTTAACATTAATATTCCTCTTTTGGATGCAATCCAACAAGTCCCTTCCTACGCAAAAATCTTGAAGGACTTGTGCACTAAGAAGAGAAAATCTCAGGTACCAAAGAAGGTTTTCTTAGCTAGTGTCGTGAGTGATGCTCTTATCCAAACTTTACTTCAAAAACGAAAGGACCTTGGCTGTCCTACTATTTCAATAACTATTGGGGATAAGAACATCAACTGCGCACTGTTGGATCTTGGTGCCAGTGTTAACCTGCTTCCTTATTCAGTATATGAACAATTAGGTGTAGGAGACTGAAACCCACACATTGTACTCTCCAAATGGCCGCCCGATCAATCACCCACCCTAGAGTGAGCTAGAGGATGTGTTAATAAAGGTAGGGGACTTCATATTCCCTGTTGATTTTATTGTTCTTGATACACAACCTGTAGCTAATTCCCGGAATCAAATTTCGGTGATACTCGGTCGTCCATTCCTTGCAACCTCGAATGCAGTGATCAATTGTCGCAATAGTTCGATGAACCTATCTTTTGGAAATATGACAATTGAACTCAATATTTTTAAGTTGGGGAATCAGCCCTCCGAACCTAATGCTCATATACCAGACGTTTGTTCGATCCAGGAGATCACCCCAGAGGACCGTGAACTCGAGAAATTTATGTTCGATCACAATAATCTTAACGCCACTAGTGCGTTCCTCCTTGAATCTGATACTGCTCCCGACAGTGATTATGAGTGTTTCACTTTCTTGAACGACCTTGACTTGTCGCCACCCGAGCTTGAATCCTTTGAATTTTTGGATGAGTTAGCTGAACCAATGGACTCGGTTGCGTACACTCGTTTTAAGCCTTTGTTAGAATCCTTCGAGTTCGAGACATTTTCGCCGATTTTGCCTTCAATCGTTTCACCTATCGAACTCAAGCCGTTGCCGTATCACTTCAAGTATGCTTACTTAGATGAGAACGAGACCCTACCTATCATCATCTCGGCTTCTCTAGCTTCAGAGCAAGAGAAAGTCCTTCTGACGGTCTTGCAGAGCAATCGGTAAGCTTTTGGCTGGACTATGGCGGACATCAAGGGGATTAGTCCCTTGATCGTTGAACATCACATTCATATGATGGATGATGCCAAGCCGGCTAGGGATCCACAAAGACGACTCAATCCAGTCATGAAGGAGGCTGTGAAAAAAGAGATCGTAAAATGTCTAGATAGTGGTATCATTTACCCTATCTCTGATAGCCAGTGGGTTAGCCCCATTCACGTTGTCCCCAAGAAGTCGGGCATAACGGTCATAACTAATGAGGCGAACGAGTTAATTCCTACTCGTACCCAAACTGGGTGGCGAGTATGCATCGATTATAGAAAACTCAACGCCGCGACGCGGAAAGACCACTTTCCGCTACCTTTCATTGACCAGATGCTTGAACGATTGGCTGAGCATGAATACTACTGCTTTCTGGATAGTTACTCTGGCTATAACCAGATTCCCATCGCCGAAAAGGACCATGATAAAACAACGTTCACTTGTCCTTTCGGTATATTTGCTTATCGCCGCATGCCTTTTGGGTTATGCAATGCACCCGCTACCTTTCAGCGGTGTATGATGGGAATTTTCTCAGACATGGTGAAAAAATTCTTGGAGATATTCATGGATGATTTCTCCATTTTCGGCGATTCCTTTGATGAGTGTTTACAGCATCACGACGCAGTCCTTACCCGGTGTAAGGATAAGAACCTCACTTTAAACTGGGAGAAGTGCCACTTCATGGTACGAGAAGGTATTTGTTTCCTGATTTAAAATCAGGAAAGCTTATGGAAAAAGCCTCAGAAGAGGGTCACGTGCTTACACGTGACCAGCAGTCACGTGTTGGCACGTGACACCCAAAAGTACCGGCAAAGCAAGTTCAGTTTCCCAACTACATCAAAGAGAGGGGCTTCAGTAAGGGTCACGTGCTCCCACGTGACCTGGGTCACGTGTCGGCACGTGACGTTTAAAAGCCAGCAGCAAAGACCCAACGCTTCCTGATCAAATCAAGGAAAAAGCTTCAGAACAGGTCACGCGCTCCCACATGACCAGGGTCACGTGTTGGCACGTGATGATCAAAACATCAGAATTGTTCTCCAGTTAAATCAAGAATAAGAGTTCAGACAAGGGTCACATGCTCGCACGTGACCAGGGGTCATGTGGTGGCACATGACGGTTAAGCAGCAACCAGAAGACAGAGCGCAGAAAGAAAGAAGAAGGCTCATTCCAAAGGGGGTCACGTGCCCACACGTGACCATGGGTCACGTGCCCACACGTGACCGGCTTTCAAAGCCCATTTCGTTGACAGAATTAAATTCTGAAGGAGATTCAAATCTTTCCAAAGGAAAGTGATTATCTGGAACCAATCGAATTAAAGATTTAAAGATGATTGAATATCATTTATCTATGGGAAAATCTCGGGTTTGGAAAGATTTCCCCTCTAAATCTAACCGAAATAACAAAGGGGAACCCCGAGACTTGAAATCCAATGGTGAATAAAATTCACCCAATAATCCAAAGGTCAAAAACGAATGATGGATGCAAATCAAATCTCTCAATGAAGATTCGTCAAAAACTAATTGACTCGGCTGCTTCTCGTATAAATAGGAGCCAAAAGACACAGGGATGGAGAGATATAGAGACAGATATACGCAGAGGGAAGAAAAAGGAGAGAGCCTTGATACTTTGAGGAATTTGGATCTTCTGCAAAAGAAAACCCTAGGTAAGAAAGGGAAGACTCCTTGAAGGAAAAGAGAATTTAATTCTCAACAGAGTTTAACTCTGATATATAAAACAGAAGAATATATTTCGTCTCTCTTTGATAGAGGATCTGCAAAGTGCACATCTCCCATTGAGGTTGAGAATTTAATTCTCAATGGGTCGAGATCCTGCCATGCAGATCCAAAACATAGAGAGGGAGTGGAAGCACGAGAATTTAATTCTCACAGAACTATAGGAATTTAATTCCTTTGAAATAAAACTAGGGCTTGACCCTGTGTTATGGGAATTTAATTCCTTCAGAGCAAAAAGAAACAGGGTTTAACCCTAATTAAGAACCTAGTTCTGTTGGAACAGCGGGGATTTAATTCCCTTGATCATAACTTAACAGAAAGTGGGAATTTAATTCCTTAAAAGCTTTTATTAGGGTTTAACCCTATTCAGTTCTTCACATATATGAGGAATTTAATTCCTACAGAAAATTCAGAGTTCAACTCTATTCCAGAATATAAATCTTCAAAAGGAAGTAGGAATTTAATTCCTCTGAAATTACTGTCAGGGTTTAACCCTACGAGGAATTTAATTCCTGGAAAAGATTAACAGATCCTCTAAACAACATACATAGAGGCAGGGTCACGTGCCACCACGTGACCCCCCCAAGAGATCTACAGAAAGCCCCTTTGAGGCAGCACCCCACGTGACCCACGTGACCCTCGGCAAAAGCTTTAACATATAAGCATTTGAATGCCCGTCACGTGATGGCACGTGATGCTCTGAAAGATGCGATAATCTCAGCAGAACAAATGAAGGGAGGGCGCTCTCACGTGTCGCCACGGACCTCTCTTGCCTTAGTGTTTAACACTAAATTGAAACTCTCGAACCCAGTGTTAAAACACTGTTGGGCCTTAGTGTTCAGCACTAATCAAAAAACTTTATTTGCAGTGTTCAACACTGACTACCTTAGTGTTTAACACTAATTTGAGATCTCTGTTGCCAGTGTTTGATACTGATCTGTTTTAGTGTTTAACACTAATTTGAAAAGCCTTGTTGCTGGTGTTTAACACCAATTATCTTTTAGTGTTAAACACTAACTTGTCAACCTCATTCCCAGTGTTCAACACTGTTTGCTATGTAGTGTTTAACACTAGGCTTTGGCCCAATTGGCTAAATGGATAGAGGCAAAGCCTCTCCTGATTGGACTTAGCCCAAGCTGGCCATAAGTCCTCAATTCGTAATCAACTGGGCTAATGGGCTCATAATATAATTAATTGGTCTTGATCCCAAATTGGGCCAAGGATTATTTAATCCACTCCGGTTCTAGGGTTCATCTCTTCACTCCTTTGATATTTGGCATTGTAATCCCTCAATGTCTTCAAAGAGGTGATGGGTCCCGACGACCACACATCGATATGGACTGCGGGGTCCTTAAACCCGTGTCTAATGCAAAATTCCTGGTTACGTGGAATGCGGATAACGTCACTCTTTGACCCCGCAGAAAACGTCCAGAGCGGAGTCTGGTCCTCGCCAAGCACGGCAGTGAACCCGTGTGAAGCATCCAGAGCACATACCGGACTGTGGGGTCCTTAAACCCATGGACCGCAATGTCCTTAAACTACCCATGGACCGCAATGTCCTTAAACTACCCATGGACCGCAATGTCCTTAAACTAGAACAATAGAGCCCCGCATGCTCTTTTGTCGGATCTAAACGGTCCCGTTTAAGTTGATCTTAGCCTTAAAGATGGCTAACGTATCCTTAAACCTTCAAACAGAGTGGACCATAAATCCCCCCAATTAACTCTGGCTCGAGGGTACATCCCTGAACTCCTCTGACATCCGTCGTTGTAATCCTTCAACGTCGTCAGAGAGGTGACGGGTCCCGACGGCCATACATTTAATGGACCACTAGGTCCCTAAACTGGAACATTAAGAGCCAATTGCTCTTTTGTCGGATCTAAACGATCCCGTTAAGTTGATCTTAGTCTCAAAATTAGACTAACATATCCTTAACAAACGTTTGAGTTGATCTTAGCCTCAAGTATGGCTGACGTATCCTCAAACCAAACCCCCAAACCCAAATCTAAGATAATACGGATTTGGACTAGTCCACGCCCTACGGGCGACGACATAACTCAGTCTCCGCAAACAATCCACGGGCAACAAAAAACAAAACAAACACCCACGACACGAAGTGACCATCTGGAGAAGGAGAAAGTTGTTACCGCAATGCGGTAGCGTAATTAACTGCAGGGGCTTGCGCCTGCAGGGAAGAGCGTCCTCACAATCAAAAACCCCTCAAACGAGGGGGAATCTGACGAAGTCTGCTACATCGGACGCATCCGTCTAAACCTTCGATACATGATGCCATAAATCAACTTGGCATCTTCGGAGAGGTGGACGGATAGCACCAATTAGCATCTGCCCCGAGTCTCAGCGCCAAGGACATCGCAGTCCTGCGCGCCGCCATTCGGAGGGGAACAGATTCTGGCATGCCCGGTGGGACCTTTTCCTCTTTCCACTCCACACTTCGTGTGTCGTGACTCGCGAACCAATCGCGGTTCGCTATTGGTTGCCCTTGGGTTTCAAGATACTAAGAATTGGCGTCTCGCTTATTGCAGAAAGCGAAGGATCGATGGCTTCTACTTCCGTGAAACTCTCCAACTGCTCAGACTGCAATTGCAACCAACGCTCTGCCTCGCCAGGAGGTATAGCCTACGGACCCCAAGCTGCTTCGCTATTCACAATTCCCGTGGAACAGGTCACTCGCGCCACCACAGGATTGTTCTTTGGGACCATGCTCCCGCCGACAAACTTCACCGCTCCAGTGCTGACAACGGAAGCTCTCAAAAAGTCGGTCTTTGATCGTCTTACCCTTGCCGCGGCTCCTCTCAACGAGTCGCCCAACGTCAACGCCTCGGTCTTCTCTAGATTGGGCCAGAAATCCTGCAAACCCATCATGGGGCCTACAATCTCAGAGAAGGCTGCTCCTAAGAAGGTGGCCGCTCCTGCCCCCGAAGTCGTCAAGGCAGCTTCTCCGGCCAAAAGGTCGGTCTTTACAAGATTGACGGCTTCAGCTCCCGCTCCTGCTGCCCAAAGGACATCGGTCTTTGACAGGCTAACACCAACAGCGACCCCCCACCCAGACAGGAGGCAAGACGAAACCATTCTTACCGCTGACCCTACGCCGTCCGCTCGACACGCTCGACGTCGCCATTGGCGCCGAGTAAGAAAGGCTGGGGGCAACTCCCCCTCCGGGTTGACTCCATCAGCCCCGGTGGCAGAAGTTAATGCTGCTGTTCCAACTGGGAACAGCTTCGAAATACTAAATAAGGTGCGAAGGAATTCTCCTACTGCAGTGCTGAAGAGGCCTCCCCCATTAAAAAAGGTTGTGGAAATAAAACCAGAACAGCCCCGATCCCCTTAACGGCTGTCTTCCAAAATCTATGAGGTTTGGCGGCAGGCCCGAGACTCGATCATCGATCCAAACTTCTCCCGCCGGCACAAGAAGCTGAAAATCCAACCGGAAGCTGGTCACCAGGCTAAACCCCAAAAGGCTGTTAATCAACTGGCTCATAAAAGGAGGAGGCCAGAGAAGACCCCCCAGCATGCAACGACGGCTAAAAGCACTGAGCCCAGACGCCCTAAGTCCGGGGGCATGGCGGTGCACACTGTTTACATGGCCTCTGGAAAGGAGGAAAGCCGCACTTCTACGGGCCATCGACCGCTAACCCGATCCGTGACGAAAGCCCAGGAGCAGCAATAAAAGCTTCAGGAAATGATGAATGCTATGGCCGCACTCACCGGGCCAAAAGAAAACCCAGAAACGTCCTCAGACGCGCGCCAGGAGGAAGAAACCGACGCTGAATTCCTTCGCCGAATACTGGAGAAAAAGGACAAAGAGGCTGCTGAACAAGCGGCCAACATACAACGTATGGGCCTTCTCTTCCAAGATATGATAGGAATGATGATCCAGCAGGACTTACCCGCCGAGGATCCCCCAATCGTTCTTGAAGACGACCGAGGAGAAACGTCAAATCCGCCACCAGCCCTCTCAACGGCCAAGGAGGAGGCAATCTCTAAGGCTGACTTGGTTGACTACATAGCCCAGCAAATCCGGGTTCATCACGCGACTGAGGCAGCTGGTCAAGTCGTGAAAATGGGGCGGCCGTATCCAAGCTGGTACGACCAAATCAAATACCCGCAAGGCTATACGATACCAAAATTCCACGTGTACAAGGGGACCGGCAACCCCCATCAGCATGTCGCCCAGTTCCGGGCCCTCTGCGGTAACACCGGCGGTGATGATAAACTGTTGCTCCGCCAGTTCGTGGGCAGCCTATCAGAAACTGCGTTCGAATGGTATTCGGAACTCCCGAACGATTCTATCAAAACGTTCGCTGAAATGGAGTTGTTATTCACTAAGCGATTCTCAAGTGCCAGCGAACGCACTCCAATAACTGCACTGATTAATGCCAGGGTAAAACCAGGCGAAACCTGGGTCCAGTATGCTATACGCTGGCGGAACTTGTGGTCGAGATGTGAACAACGCATTGAGGAGGCACCCGTAGTGGGCATGTTCGTGGGAACCCTAGACCCCCACGCAACTATCTCCCAGTTTATGATGTTCTTTAAGCCAACCACATTCCAGGCTTTAATCGACAAGTTTGCTCAGATGGACCAGATGGGTCATAGACCACCTCCCCCGAAGTCGGAACCTCGGAATGACAAGGGTAAAGGAAGGGCAACATTTGTTGCGAATGCCCAACAGCAACCTAACGCCCCGAAACCGGCAGATCAACTGGAGGAAAGACGTCGGTATTATAATGAGAAGATGAAGCGTCCCTACTCGTTCCCACGAGACAAGACGAAACGGTTATTCGAACTGGCAATATGCAACAGACTTATAAACCTACCAAATCCAAGGCGACCACCGCAACCCACCGAGGTGAATAACCCTAACTATTGCCCTTACCATCAAACGGTAGGCCATCCGATTGAAGACTGCTTCGTCTTCAAAGGATGGATTGAAGATCAATACCTCCAGGGGAAGTTTGTACTGTCCGAAAAGTGGAAGGTGAACCCACCACAACCGCATACTCCTAAGAAAGCAGATACACCGGGGGCAACCTGCTCCTTTATTAAAGAAGCTCCATGGGAGGTCGTGCTATCAACTAAAACCAAAAGAATGCTGAGAGACCTTCATGCGTGCCCTGCGATCGAATGGAAGGACCCTCTTGAACCTCAAATTATCGAAGGGATGCTAAGGCGCCACCCAACTACGAAGACTCGCGATGAGAACCCAAATACTCACGCCCAATCGTCAAAATCGTCGAAGAAAAAGAAGAAGAAATCCAAGAAGACCGTGAAGCCTGGAAACGAGCACACGAACTTGCAGAAGCAAATCGACGCACTGGAAGAGTACAATCAAAAGGCGCGAACTCCTGTCACACTGCAAGAGTTCCTCAACCACATCTTTCAAGAGGAAGATGATGGAGAGAGCTCGTCGGATGAATCCGAAGGATATGTGGCGAGTTGTAACGTAATCTCCCACTCGTTTACCGATGATGGGAAAACTCCCGGCACTAAGAAGCTGGAGGCAGAGCCTGTACCAGAGCGTGCATGGCCAACAGACGAAATGATCGACGCTTTTCTAGACGAGATTCGCCTAAAAAGTAAAGCGGATCAGGAGCGTAAGATGGCCGCTTCAGAAGGAGCCAAACGCAGGCGACTGAACGGAAGAGTTGAACTACCTCCGCCAGAGCGAAAGGCATCCGACGTAGACAAGAAGATATTCAAGACGAGAAAAAGGTTTGCCAAAGCCATGTCGAGGGGGATGAAGCTACCACCCTCGGAAGGAAACACACATGATGGGGTGGAGAGGCACCCTGATTATTGCGCATATCATCGGAAAATATCACACCCCACGAAGGACTGCGACGCCTTTAAGATATGGTGGCAAGGATATGTTGCTCGTCGGCAACATGTTAAGCGCATGAAACGCAAGAGCCGTCGGGAGCGAAGAAGTACCGTCGATGGGCACAACAGAACTACTGGCAACTGTTACATGGTTAACGCCAGGGGGTCACAATTTCTCACCTTTGGAAGCGATTCTGATGAAGAAATGGCTCTGGGCCCTCTCTTTAAAGAATCCGCTTTAGGGAAAGAGGAGAAATCGGAGACCTGCGAGAACATTCAGCTGCGCAATCGCACACTCCCAGAAAAGAATCTCGGGCCCATGAGTAGAAAAGATAAGGGAAAGGAAAAGGTCACTGAAGATATCACTTTAGATGACCAAGTCATGAGAGAGCTGGCTGCCAAAGACCTTCCTAGGAAGGGTAAGGTGGACTATAACATCCTTGCGCACCTAAGGAAACTACCTTCTCAGCTTAGCATTCTCGATGCCCTCCTATTATCAAAAGAAGCGCGAGACTCACTAATTAAGGCGTTACAAGAGCCTGAGCAATTCCAAGCCTTCCTCGCCACTGAAAAGATGAAGGATGAACTGGAGGAAGTGCATACGGCCGACATCACTTTCGGTGATGAAGACCTCCTGCTCGGGACGTGCGACCACAACCGCCCCCTATATGTCTCCGGATACTGCCATGACATCAAGATAGGCAAGATCCTGGTGGATAATGGATCCTCCGTCAATCTCCTTAATGTTCGGGTGTTGAAGGAAATCTGCATGAGTGTGCAACACCTCGCTCGTGACAAAATCACTATCTCCGGTTTCGATTCACAATCGTCACGGACTCTCGGATCTGTGATACTAACATTACGCTTTGGGCTTCTCGTCACAGACATCAAATTCCATGTCATTGACGCCAAGACCTGCTACAACGCCTTGCTCGGTCGTCCCTGGTTACACGAATACAACATCATCCCTTCTACACAACATCAGTGTATGAGGTACTTTAAGGATGGTTTCAAGTACACCGTAACAGGTGAGTTAAACCCATTTTCCGTGAACGAAGTCCGCAAATACGAAGATGCGAAGTACTTTTTGCCAGATTTCGAGGATACAGAAAGGTGTCGCAACCCGGAGAACAAAACCGCCGCCACCATCCCTGTTTTCGGAAGCGATACTGAAGAAGAGGAAGAGATAGTTTATGCAGGGCTGTCTCAACACAACAACCTGGGGACGCCCGCCCCCATGTTGGTCTTCGGAAGTGATTCAGAAGATGAAGTTAATGCCGTGTTCTCCAATCGGCTGTCAATACAAGCACCCCCTGGCGATGACCATAGTTTGCAAATCACCATGGTACCACGAGAACACTACAAGGATCTCGACACGCTTCAGGCTCATAATGTGCAGGACCTGCAAACATTTTACGTCCCTCCCAGGCAAAGGGGTGAGAAGGTGATCCTATTCTACCGATCCTCAGAATCGAAAATAGAGAAAGAGATCTGGCATGGCGCGGATGCTACACTTGACAGGCTCCAACCCATCCGTCTGCCCAGATACTATACAAATGGATTAAAGAAGCTATTGAAGCGCCAAGGAGTACCCTTAAAACAGACTGTTCGGCAGGCTCGGCTCTACAACAGGATTTGGGATGTCCCCGGGACTCAACGCAAATTGCCCAACGGAAAAATGGAAACACTCGGGCTTGGATACGCAAGAGCCGGAAAACGGGAACGGGCTCACAGCAGCTACGCTATATATACCTTTGATGAAGAGGAGGACGCCCTGTCAGGAGATGCCAACCCCCCATCAAAACTAGACCCCGCGATTAAAGCGCCGAGTCCGTCGTCTGAAGAACGAATGGGCAAGCCTATCAGGAAAGTGGGTCAGAAAGCTCGGGAAGATCACAACCGCGAAATGGCCATCTACGAGAAGGCCAGGACGCAACGTCTATTTCAACATGCTGCAAAAGACAAAGACGCTTATCCTCGTCAATCCGTTACACGAAAGGCCCGACGCAGAGACGGAAATAAATCAAGAAGCGGAAAGAGGAGCCGACAACAACGACGCAGGATTAGAGGGTTACGTGGTCGGGTGTTGCACGGCTCGGATTTGCCCCTCATGAAGAAGATGAGTCGAGCGTACTCCTTCCTCCGAGACAAGACGGAGAGGATACTCAAGCTCGCTATAAAACATCAAATGATCGCGCTTCCAGAGTCTAGACGCCCTGAGCAAGCTAACAAGGCTCCTCATCTGAGCTACTGCTCTTATCACCAAGCCATAGGACATCCTACCGAAGAATGCTTCACCTTCAAGAACTGGGTCGAGGACCAGTACCAACAGGGCAGATTCGCTTTATCCGACGGCTGGAGGGTAACGCCGCCACGAAAGCATGAACCCAAGGCCGCAAGGGCAAAACCGGGTCCACCTCAGTCCGGAGAGCGGGTTCTCACTTGTTATACGATTACGATATTAAGAGAAGAGCCTGAGAACGTAGATGACCTTCCCCGGTGCTTTGAGAACAGCGATGATGAGGTGATCTCAGAATTTTCGCCCGCTCCGAAAGAACTGGAAGATGGTATACATACTACTGCAGATAACCTCAAGAAGATTGAGTTGGGATCGGCAGACGACCCGCGACCGACATTTGTCAGCGAGCTGTTATCCGAAGAAAGGGTGGCTGCGTTAAAGAACGTGCTTCTACGGCATAAAGACTGCTTCGCGTGGAACTAATCCGAGATGCCAGGATTAGATCCGGAGATTGCTGTGCATAAATTAGCAATATCCCCAGATATCAAGCCAGTCAAGCAGGCGCCAAGGAGGATGCGACTCGAGCTTGAGATGAGCATCAACGCCGAGGTAAGAAGCTGATCGATTCTGGATTTATCCAAGAAGTCCAATATCCCGACTGGATCGCCAATATCGTCCCGGTAATGAAGAAGAATGGGACGGTACGCATATGCGTGGATTTCAGGGATCTCAATAAAGTCTGTCCAAAGGATGATTTCCCAGTACCAGTAACCGAGCTAATGATAGATAACACGTCCACTCACGAGGTTTTCTCCTTTATGGACGGTTCGTCAGGATACAATCAGATAAAGATGCATCCCGAAGACCAGAAGCACACCGCTTTCCGGACCCCTTTAGGTATATTCTGCTACAGGGTTATGCCCTTTGGTCTAAAGAACGCTGGCGCTACCTATCAAAGGGCCATGACAAAGATCTTCGATGACCTCATACATGACATCGTCGAGTGCTATATCGATGACCTCGTAGTAAAGAGCATGTCATACGATGATCATTTAAAACATCTGGAGACTGTATTTCGACGCCTTCGGCAATATAATTTGAAAATGAATCCTCTCAAATGCGCGTTTGGAGTCTCCTCGGGCAGATTTCTGGGATTCATCGTTCGACACCGAGGTATTGAAATAGATCCGTCAAAGATTAAAGCGATCATGGAAATGCCTCCGCCAAGAACCCTCAAGCAGTTGCGGTCTCTCCAAGGGAAGCTCGCATACATCCGGCGGTTTATCGCCAATCTTTCAGGCAAGTGCCGTCCTTACAGCCACCTGATGAAAAAGGGGACTCCATTCGTTTGGGACCACAAATGTCAAGGTGCACTAGACGAGATCAAGCAGTACCTGCAAAACCCTCCGGTGTTGGCTGCGCCGGTCAAGGGAAAACCCCTCATTCTTTATACGACCGCCCTTGAAAGTTCCTTGGGCGCATTATGGGCACAAGAGAACGATCAGGGGAAAGAGAGGGCACTCTACTACTTAAGTCGAGTTCTACTGGGGGCAGAAAACAACTACTCTCCCATTGAAAAACATTGCTTGGCGTTAATCTTCGCGATAACAAAGCTCAGGCACTATGCGTTGGCGCATGAAGTCCGTCTCATTTCAAAAGTGGATCCCCTTAAATACTTGATGTCGAAAGCCATATTGACGGGACGACTCGCTAAGTGGGCCCTGCTCTTGATGGAGTTCTCGATAACGTATCAACCTCTCAAGGCGGTGAAAGGCCAGGCCATTGCCGACTTTCTCGCTGAGCACCCAATACCGGCCGATTCTCCTCTGAATTGTGATCTGCCGGACGAGCATGCATTTGATGCGATTAGCGGCGGAAGCACCCGATGGGAACTCTATTTCGATGGAGCGTCCTCCGTAAAGAAACAGAAACAGGGTATCCCAATGATCAAATCGGGGATAGGCCTCGTCTTTGAAACTCCACAAGGAGGGATAATGCGCTTTGCCTTCTCTTTAACAGAGCCGAGGACAAACAATGAAGCTGAATACGAAGCTCTGATAGCAGGCCTCGAAATCGCCATCGACATGGGAGTTGAAGACCTCCTTATATACGGGGATTCTCAGCTGGTCGTTAGTCAAGTAAATGGTGACTACCAAACGTGCAAGCCGGAGTTGGTGAAGTACGGCGAAAAGGTGCAACAACTGTTGACCCAAATTCCCTCCTATATTTTGGAGAACATACCGCGCGCGGAAAACAGCAAAGCAGACGCGTTGGCTAAACTTGCTAAAGAACTGGCTGACGAGAACCTCGATGACGTCAGAATCGTGGTACAAAGCCGTCGAGTGCTCGCCCCGGCAGAAATATCTCCGGAATCATGCGAAGAAAAGGGAGCGACTGAGCAGACGACCCTACAAATAAAAGACCATGAGAAGGCCGAAGACTGGAGGGAAGTCTTCATAGACTACTTTAAGTCCCACCGAATGCCCAAAGAAGCGTCCTCAAGACATCAGCTCATGAAACGAGCTCTATCTTTCGCTTTCGTTAACGATATTCTATACAAAAGATCGTTTGATTCTCTATGGCTGAGATGCTTAGGACCTGACGAAGCAGAAAGAGTCATTCAGGAAGTTCATGACGGACTTTGCGGTTCTCACCAAGCAGGCCCAAAGATGAAGTTAAAAATTAAACGGATAGGTTACTACTGGCCCACGATGATCCAGGAATGTCTCGAGTACGCGAAGCAATGCCACTCATGCCAGATTCATGGAGACTTCATCCACCAACATCCGAATCCACTGCACACAATGGTGGCTAGTTGGCCATTCGAAATGTGGGGGACTGACATAGTCGGCCCCATTGAGCCAGCATCATCCCGGGGACACCGTTTTATCCTGGCGACAACTGATTACTTCTCCAAATGGGCAGAAGCAGTACCACTGAGGGAAGTGAAGACGGAGAATATTCTCCATTTCTTCAAGACGCACGTCATCTATCGGTTCGGAACTCCACGGCGGATTATCTCCGATAATGGGCCGGCCTACCGAAGCCATAAGATTAGCCGCTTCGCACAGCAGCACAATATAGACTGGAGATATTCTTCGGTTTACAATCCACGAGCTAACGGTCTGGCCGAGGCCTTCAATAAGACCTTGACGAAGATCATAAAAAAGACCGTTTCCAGGAATAAGAGAGACTGGCACGAAAGGCTGTAAGAAGCCCTTTGGGCTTATCGAACTACATTCAAGACGGCCACGAATACAACGCCGTACGCTTTGGTATTTGGGGCGGAAGCAGTGCTCCCCCTCGAGATAGAGTTGCCCTCTCTGCGAGTAGCAGTCCACCACGAGCTGACGAACGAAGAAAATGCTCACCTTCGGCTTGAGGAGCTTGATGCCCTCGACAAAACCCGGCTCATAGCGCAACAACATCTAGAGGCCTACAAAGCAAAGATGACGCGCTCGTACGAAAGATTGACCAGGCCGAGGACATTCCGCCAAGGCGAACTCGTACTAGTGGTCAAAAGACCTATGATCCCCAATCGTGCCAAGCGGGGAAAATTTGAGCCAAATTATGAAGGCCCGTACATCATAGACAAGGTCTACCAGGATGGAGCCTACCTACTCATGGACATGCACGGTGAAAGGCCTTTCAGGCCAATAAACGGCCGCTTCTTAAAGAAATACTATGCTTAATAAGCCACAGCCTGGGTCAATGATAGATGACGACGACTATGTCCGCTCACTATCTTCCTAGGCTCAGACTTTACAAGCAGCAGTCGGCCTTCCCATAGCGACGGACCGAAACGTCCTTAAACTAACGACGGACCGAAACGTCCTTAAACTAACGACGGACCGAAACGTCCTTAAACTAACGACGGACCGAAACGTCCCTAAAACTACTACCGCAGCATCTTTAGGCTGACGAGATAAAAAAAAAGAGGAGAGAGAAAGAAAAAGTAAAACAAAAATATATGAAAAAGAAAAAAAAACGGTATGTCCATAAGCAAAATGGGCACGGATGAAAACCCGAAAGGGCTCCGTGAGTAAAAACAGCAGGGCTGCCGGCAAGTGTTCGTGAAAACCCGAAAGGGCGCGACCTTGTAAAAAAAAAAGTGAAAAAGAATAAAAAAAAAATGGTATGTCCATAAGCAAAATGGGCACGGATGAAAACCCGAAAGGGCTCCATGAATAAAAACAGCAGGACTACCGGCGAGTGTTTGTGAAAACCCGAAAGGGCGCAACCTCGTTAAAAGACACTTGTAGGGTCCTCTCGACCTTGTAAGGAGAAACCACCTGCGTGAGATCCTTACGACTCACAAAGGAGCAACACACTTAGGGGTCCTCACGATTCCTAAGGAGAAAATACACTTACGAGATCCTCATGACTCGTAAGGAGAATTCTCTTATGGGACCCCCACGGCTCATGAGATTTGAAAGTCTTAAGTTACAGAAACCTAAACCTGCTCTTAAGCAAATCCTCCACAACCTTCGATATTGCCCTACAAGAGGCTCAATACTGACCCTTGTATACAATCCACAGGCGCGAAAAAAAAACATTTCCCCAGCAAAGTCCCACCCGTGACTAGGGACATGTCCATATGATGAACAACCCTTATAATTCCTCTCGACTTATAAGGAGAAAACCCTCTTGTAGGATCCTTACGACTTACAGAGGAACATACACTTAGGAATCCTCACGAACCCTAAGGAGAAAATACACCTGCAAGATCCTCACGACTTGTAGGGAGAAATACCTTTGTGAGACCCTTACGGCTCACGAAGTCAAAAGCCTTGGTCGACAGGACCCTTAACCCTGTCTACTAAGCCACCTTTGTTCAATATCGACAGAAGCAAATGATGATTCGCTCCTGGCAACATCCCAGTTGCAGCGGTGCTGATGCCGAAATCGGTGTCCAAAATCCAAGCTTGCGGCGAAAAAGCTAGCAAGCCACACATGCCTACAAAATAGCCGAAATGATGGGGCAACTTGCAGTAAAAAGCAGCAAGTAAAAATGTATGCATGAAAAATAGCCGAAATGATGGGGCAACTCGCAATAAAAAGCAGCGAGTAAAAAGAAAAATAGCCAAAATGATTGGGCACCGCGAAAAATAGCCGAAATGATGGGACAATCGCGACCTTCGCGATATAAAAGCTGAAACGATAGAGCATCGCGGAAAAAGAAATAAAATAAAAATAAAATGTATGCCTTACAGGTGATGTTCCATCACACCCTGTATACAATCCAATGGCATAAACAAAAAGGGAACATACCTCCCTCCCCCAGGTTTCACCAAAGAAAGAAGCTAAATCTCGACGGGCCACAGGCGACCTAGAGATCATCCCAACACTCGTCTCGTAACAACGGACACAACTTCAAGCTAAGCGGAACAGCGGCAACTCTCAGTTCCATGGCTCGGTGGTATACATATCGCCAACAGTCAAACCTCCATCCCGTGAAATGCGGATACAATCAGCAAAATTCCTGGTTACGTGGAACGCGGATAATGTCACTCTTTGACCCCGTGGAAAACATCCAGAGTGGAGCCTAGTCCTCGCCGAGCACGGCAATGAACCCGTGTGAAGCATCTAGCGCAAAATTCCTGGTCACGTAGAACGCGGATAATGTCACTCTTTGACCCCGTGGAAAACGTCCAGAGCGGAGCCTAGTCCTCGCCGAGCACGGCAGTGAACCCGTGTGAAGCATCTAGTGCAAAATTCCTGGTCACGTGGAACGCGGATAATGTCACTCTTTGACCCCGTGGAAAAATTCCAGAGCGGAGCCAAGTCCTCGCTGAGCACGGCAGTGAACCCGTGTGAAGCATCTAGTGCAAAATTCCTGGTCACGTGGAACGCGGATAATGTCACTCTTTGACCCCGTGGAAAACGTCCAGAGCGGAGCCTAGTCCTCGCCTAACACGGCAGTGAACCCGTGTGAAGCATCTAGTGCAAAATTCCTGGTCACGTGGAACGCGGATAATGTCACTCTTTGACCCCGTGGAAAACGTCCAGAGCGGAGCCTAGTCCTCGCCAAGCACGGCAGTGAACCCGTGTGAAGCATCTAGTGCAAAATTCCTGGTCACGTGGAACGCAGATAATGTCACTCTTTGACCCGTGGAAAACGTCCAGAGCGGAGCCTACTCCTTGCCGAGCACGGCAGTGAACCCGTGTGAAGCATCAGTGCAAAATTCCTGGTCACGTGGAACGCGGATAATGTCACTCTTTGACCCCGTGGAAAACGTCCAGAGCGGATCCTGGTCCTCGCAGAGCACGGCAATGAACCCGTGTGAAGCATCCAGAGCGGAGCCTAGTCCTCGCCGAGCGTGGCAATGAACCCGTGTGAAGCATCTAGTGCAAAATTCCTGGTTACGTGGAACGCGGATAACGTCACTCTTTGACCCCGCGGAAAAAGCCCAGAGCGGAGCCTGGTCCTCTCCAAGCACGACAGTGAACCCGTGTGAAGCATCCAGAGCAAATACCGGACTGTGGAGTCCTTAAAATCCACGGACTATGACGTCCTTAACCTCGACCGTGATGTCTTAAAACTAACGATCAACCACCCCGATTCCTTACAGATTTTGCCTTGGTTTAAGGGTACATCTCTTCACTCCTTTGATACCTGGCGTTGTAATTCCTCAACGTCTTCAAAGAGGTGACGGGTCCCTGCAACCACACATCGGACTGTGGAGTCCCTAAATCCACGGACTATGAGGTCCTTAACCTTGACCGTGATGTCTTAAAACTAACATCGGACTGTGGAGTCCCTAAATCCACGGACTATGAGGTCCTTAACCTTGACCGCGACGTCTTTAAACTATAATACCTGGAGAAACCCCTAATTCCGTAGAACACGGACAAGGGTGACCGCATCCAACACTTACAAGTCCTCACGACCTGTAAGGAAGAAAAACTCTCTTGTGGGATCCTTACGACTCTCAAGGGAAAACCCTTTTAAGAATCCTCACGATTCTTAAGAAGAACTCACACCTATGGGATCCTCTCGACCTGTAGGGAGAAAAACTCTTTATGAGACCCTCATGGCTCATAAGGTGCAAAAGCCTTAGGAAGCAGATCTTAACCCTGAATCCTGAGCCATTGCTGTCCTGCAAGGACATCAAGATGGAATATCCGCGGAATACATTCAATGAAAAGGGGACACATCATTGAGAAGAAAAATGTATCTTTTATTCATAAACCAAAATGGGTACAAAGTACAATTCATGAAAGAAACAAAAAGAAAATACTCTCATCCATGAGTATGTACAAAAAGGAAGGAAAAGATACAAATGTTTCAAGCCGGCGGGCGATTCAGCAACTTGGTCAGCTCATCCTGCTTTTGTTGGACCACGGCTTCATGACGCAAGATCTCCAAAAGACGAGCCTCCGCTTGAGCTTGCTGAGCCTGATACGAAGCGAGCCGGGCTTCAAGCTCTTTCTTAGTGGCCTTATGAGCCTCGACCCTCTCACGAGTGAACGTGGCAGCTTTATCGAGAGCCACCACCTCTTTGTGGACTCCTGAAGCACCCGCCAGAGTTCGTATGCTTTGTTGGCCTTGGCTGTGAGGCTGACCTGAAGCTCGCTCAACGCCTTAGAAGCCAATTCCCTCTCCGAAAATTTGCGGCCGAGCCCTTTTCTCGCACAACAATATGTTCGCTACGTATCGCTCTATCCGGCCACGTAAGCTCGCTTTCGTGACCGCGGCCTTGGAAACAAGACATTTACAAGACCGTATAAATGGGCTTCCAGTCGACGGGAATAATCGATCTAAAACGCGCTCACATCACCTGACGTGAAAGGCAACAAGAAAGGTTTCCGACATATTTCAAGCATGCGTTCGCAATCATATAAGTATTAAAAAAAAATAATAATAGCATTTGCAATCGCATGAACATTCATAATGCCTAAAAAGGTCTGATGCGCAGGAAAGTGATAGTAGCATTTTGCAATTAAAGAAAGTTCTCATGAGAAGAATACAAAGTTTATTTATGCAAGCGGAAACATACATACTAGCATCAAGCCTACATGGAATTTCGGCATAAAGCGTAAAAAAGGAGGGATTAATTTAAAAATGTTCTACGCTAACGGAAAAGGTCACCAAACATGGGATCAACGGCACAAGGGTTAATGAAGCAGAGGACAAAATTCTCCATCTCTCTCTCTGCTTTCTCCAGCACGTCAAAGCGACAGTTCTCACGAGGAGTCGCTCCCCATCGATTGGCGTCGTGTTCGTCCGCAAAAGCAGACATAACAGCCCGTCGGGCTCTTATCTCGCTCAGCAGATGAATTGAGCAGTCCTTCAAAGCCTGAGTAATCAGGCACGCCTCATGAAAACCCTCGAGCTTTTCTTCCGCCGCATCAAGCATCGCCAGGGTCATCTCTGCCGGGTGAGGAGGAATGTCGGCGAGAACGGCCGTGAGGATCATCCGGAGCTAGAGAGAACCCATCAGGAGGGGGGACCCCCTACGGATCAAGAGTTCATGCATGGCTGAGTCGCATTCATTGTCGGTAAGGAGGGGATCCACCAACCGAGCAGCAAAACGGGGGAGCATCTCCTCGATAGGAACTTTCCATGGCTGTCGACGAGCGTGCGGGCGATTGCAGGCCATGGCACTCGTTTGTCTCTCAAGACAAGTTACAAAAAATAATAATAATAATAAATCTCTCCGTAAAGGGAAAAGAAAGCTATAGCCTCATATATAAGGAAGTGTATTAAGTGCTATGCGCGGAAAATCTTGCATGGTAAAGCTATTTCCAAGGCCAAAAAAAAAGGAAAGGCATCTAAAATTAAGGAGATGCAATTATTTCCAAGGCCCTTTCTCTGCCCTGAAAATACGGCATGGGAAAATTTTGTGAACAGCCCCATCAAGGGACCCCACGTGCAGAACACGTGAGGCCTAAACCTGATGTACACTTAAAAGAAAATATATGGAGTAGTACCCTGCATATTAAAAGCACAAACAACAACAGTAGCAAAATGATAAAATCCCAGAGAAAAGGCTTGCAAACATGGAAAGACATAATAACACTTGTCACTCATATTTCAAGAGGTTCATACAAAATATAGAGGACACATTTACAATGGTAAAACTTCAGATGCGGGGCATGGGTTGAGAAACTCAAAATTAACTTTATTCAAGATCTTCCAAGCATTTCGAACCTCCCGAGTATGCTTCCTCTCACGATCACAAGCATCGGGGTCCCCGCGGATGTCCTCTACCCTCCGGTAGGCGGCAAGTATGGCTGATTGCTGAAAAATCTGATCCAGGAGATCAATGAGATTATCCCGCCTTCTCTTTGAGATCAAGTGCATTAGATACACCGAGTGTACTTTATCCTCGGCGGCGTCCAACGCCCCAAGCGGCACACCAGCACAGAATAAAGGGAGAGCCTCCCTGATCGCCAGCACGATCAGCCTCAGAAGAGAAGAGCGACGGGGGAGTAGCCGATGATTGTACTCGTCAAAGCGGCTCATGATCTCGGCACATTGAGCATCGGTGAACTCCTGGTTCTGACTGCGGCCCAGTGCATGAATATTCCCGTAGGAAATGATCTCGTCAAGACTATACAGATGGGCAGCCATGATACCTGAAATAAAGGTCATGACATCATTACAAAACCACCATTTCATTAATTGCAGAAGAACAACCTCGGGCCAAGAGACCCCAGGAAGCCTCTGTGTGAAGAAATTGGGTTCTTCATTGGAATTAAATTCCTTATTAAGAAAAGGGAATTAAATTCCCAGAAACATTTTTGAATGGAATTAAATTCCATGGATTTGAACCGCCATCATCATCTCCCTAAGGATCATCTAAACCCTAAGAGATCTACTGTGGGAGGTTAAGTGGTCTCATATTTTGGTTAAAGTACTTGAAGAAAAATGGGTTCTTTGTGAAACCCTTGATATGGATTTAAAATCCAGAGAGTTTTGTCAAAACGAAGGTGCTTCGATTACCATTACCTGAGGAGGAAGAATCCCTTTAAAACAGAGTTAAACTCTGAAAATATTTTAAGACAGAGAACTAAGCTCTGGAAGAAGAGAATTAAATTCTCAGAAAAAGTTCTCAGAAGAAGAAGATGAGAAAAGTGAAGGCTCCTATGAAGAGACAGAGGTATTTATAGAAGGCAATGGAAACGCTTCATCTCCTCAGATCCCTAAAGGAATCCAACGGTCGCAAGAGGTGACAGCGTTGCACTCACGTGCTGACACGTGAGAACAACGCTGTGAGGGCATTTATTTCCTGATTTAAAATCAGGAAAGCTTATGGAAAAAGCCTCAGAAGAGGGTCACGTGCTTACACGTGACCAGCAGTCACGTGTTGGCACGTGACACCCAAAAGTACCGGCAAAGCAAGTTCAGTTTCCCAACTATATCAAAGAGAGGGGCTTCAGTAAGGGTCACGTGCTCCCACGTGACCTGGGTCACGTGTCGGCACGTGACGTTTAAAAGCCAGCAGCAAAGACCCAACGCTTCCTGATCAAATCAAGGAAAAAGCTTCAGAAGAGGTCACGTGCTCCCACGTGACCAGGGTCACGTGTTGGCACGTGATGATCAAAACATCAGAATTGTTCTCCAGTTAAATCAAGAATAAGAGTTCAGACAAGGGTCACGTGCTCGCACGTGACCAGGGGTCACGTGGTGGCACGTGACGGTTAAGCAGCAACCAGAAGACAGAGCGCAGAAAGAAAGAAGAAGGCTCATTCCAAAGGGGGTCACGTGCCCACACGTGACCATGGGTCACGTGGTCACACGTGACCGGCTTTCAAAGCCCATTTCGTTGACAGAATTAAATTCTGAAGGAGATTCAAATCTTTCCAAAGGAAAGTGATTATCTGGAACCAATCGAATTAAAGATTTAAAGATGATTGAATATCATTTATCTATGGGAAAATCTCGGGTTTGGAAAGATTTCCCCTCTAAATCTAACCGAAATAACAAAGGGGAACCCCGGGACTTGAAATCCAATGGTGAATAAAATTCACCCAATAATCCAAAGGTCAAAAACGAATGATGGATGCAAATCAAATCTCTCAATGAAGATTCGTCAAAAACTAATTGACTCGGCTGCTTCTCCTATAAATAGGAGCCAAGAGACACAGGGATGGAGAGATATAGAGACAGATATACGCAGAGGGAAGAAAAAGGAGAGAGCCTTGATACTTTGAGGAATTTGGATCTTCTGCAAAAGAAAACCCTAGGTAAGAAAGGGAAGACTCCTTGAAGGAAAAGAGAATTTAATTCTCAACAGAGTTTAACTCTGATATATAAAACAGAAGAACATATTTCGTCTCTCTTTGATAGAGGATCTGCAAAGTGCAAATCTCCCATTGAGGTTGAGAATTTAATTCTCAATGGGTCGAGATCCTGCCATGCAGATCCAAAACATAGAGAGGGAGTGGAAGCACGAGAATTTAATTCTCACAGAACTATAGGAATTTAATTCCTTTGAAATAAAACTAGGGCTTGACCCTGTGTTATGGGAATTTAATTCCTTCAGAGCAAAAAGAAACAGGGTTTAACCCTAATTAAGAACCTAGTTCTGTTGGAACAGCGGGGATTTAATTCCCTTGATCATAACTTAACAGAAAGTGGGAATTTAATTCCTTAAAAGCTTTTATTAGGGTTTAACCCTATTCAGTTCTTCACATATATGAGGAATTTAATTCCTACAGAAAATTCAGAGTTCAACTCTATTCCAGAATATAAATCTTCAAAAGGAAGTAGGAATTTAATTCCTCTGAAATTACTGTCAGGGTTTAACCCTACGAGGAATTTAATTCCTGGAAAAGATTAACAGATCCTCTAAGCAACATACATAGAGGCAGGGTCACGTGCCACCACGTGACCCCCCCAAGAGATCTACAGAAAGCCCCTTTGAGGCAGCACCCCACGTGACCTACGTGACCCTCGGCAAAAGCTTTAACATATAAGCATTTGAATGCCCGTCACGTGATGGCACGTGATGCTCTGAAAGATGCGATAATCTCAGCAGAATAAATGAAGGGAGGGCGCTCTCACGTGTCGCCACGTGACCCCTCTTGCCTTAGTGTTTAACACTAAATTGAAACTCTCGAACCCAGTGTTAAAACACTGTTGGGCCTTAGTGTTCAGCACTAATCAAAAAACTTTATTTGCAGTGTTCAACACTGACTACCTTAGTGTTTAACACTAATTTGAGATCTCTGTTGCCAGTGTTTGATACTGATCTGTTTTAGTGTTTAACACTAATTTGAAAAGCCTTGTTGCTGGTGTTTAACACCAATTATCTTTTAGTGTTAAACACTAACTTGTCAACCTCATTCCCAGTGTTCAACACTGTTTGCTATGTAGTGTTTAACACTAGGCTTTGGCCCAATTGGCTAAATGGATAGAGGCAAAGCCTCTCCTGATTGGACTTAGCCCAAGCTGGCCATAAGTCCTCAATTCGTAATCAACTGGGCTAATGGGCTCATAATATAATTAATTGGTCTTGATCCCAAATTGGGCTAAGGATTATTTAATCCACTCCGGTTCTAGGGTACATCTCTTCACTCCTTTGATATTTGGCATTGTAATCCCTCAATGTCTTCAAAGAGGTGATGGGTCCCGACGACCACACATCGATATGGACTGCGGGGTCCTTAAACCCGTGTCTAATGCAAAATTCCTGGTTACGTGGAATGCGGATAACGTCACTCTTTGACCCCGCGGAAAACGTCCAGAGCGGAGCCTGGTCCTTGCCAAGCACGGCAGTGAACCCGTGTGAAGCATCCAGAGCACATACCGGACTGTGGGGTCCTTAAACTACCCATGGACCGCAATGTCCTTAAACTACCCATGGACCGCAATGTCCTTAAACTAGAACAATAGAGCCCCGCATGCTCTTTTGTCGGATCTAAACGGTCCCGTTTAAGTTGATCTTAGCCTTAAAGATGGCTAACGTATCCTTAAACCTTCAAACAGAGTGGACTATAAATCCCCCCAATTAACTCTGGCTCGAGGGTACATCCCTGAACTCCTCTGACATCCGTCGTTGTAATCCTTCAACGTCGTCAGAGAGGTGACGGGTCCCGATGGCCATACATTTAATGGACCACTAGGTCCCTAAACTGGAACATTAAGAGCCAATTGCTCTTTTGTCGGATCTAAACGATCCCGTTAAGTTGATCTTAGTCTCAAAATTAGACTAACGTATCCTTAACAAACGTTTGAGTTGATCTTAGCCTCAAGTATGGCTGACGTATCCTCTAACCAAACCCCCAGACCCAAATCTAAGATAATACGGATTTGGACTAGTCCATGCCCTACGGGCGACGACATAACTCAGTCTCCGTAAACAATCCACGGGCAACAAAAAACAAAACAAACACCCACGACACGAAGTGACCATCTGGAGAAGGAGAAAGTTTTTACCGCAATGCGGTAGCGTAATTAACTGCAGGGGCTTGCGCCTGCAGGGAAGAGCGTCCCCACAATCAAAAACCCCTCAAACGAGGGGGAATCTGACGAAGTCTGCTACATCGGACGCATCCGTCTAAACCTTCGATACATGGTGCCATAAATCAACTTGGCATCTTCGGAGAGGTGGACGGATAGCACCAATTAGCATCTGCCCCGAGTCTCAGCGCCAAGGACATCGCAGTCCTGCGCGCCACCATTCGGAGGGGAACAGTATTGTCTTAGGACATATCATCTCGCAAAATGGCATTGAGGTGGATAAAGGTAAGATTGAGGTATTTTCTAATCTCCCTCCTCCCAAAAGCGTCCGAGATATCCGAGCCTTCCTTGGCCATGCCGGTTTCTATAGACGGTTCATCAAGGAATTTAGCAAGATTGCTAGGCCCTTGACTCTTTTGCTGGCCAAGGACACCACATTCGATTTTGACTCGAGCTGTATGAATGCGTTCGAGTCATTAAAAAACTCACTTACTTCTGCTCCCATTTTTTCTTCTCCTGACTGGACATATCCATTTGAGATTATGTGTGATGCATCTGATTTTTCCATCCGTGCTGTCCTTGGACAGCACATTGATAAGATGCCGCATGTAATCTATTATGCTAGCTGAACCTTGAACGATGCACAACTGAATTACACAACAACCGAGAAGGAATTCTTGGCTGTTGTGTTTCCCTTAGAAAAGTTCAGGCCTTACTTGATCGGCTCTCCAGTCATCGTATACACGGACCATTCTGCTCTTCGACATCTTTTTGCGAAGAAGGACGCAAAAATCTCGGCTGATACGTTGGATCCTCTTACTTCAAGAGTTTGACCTTGTCATCAAAGACAAAAGAGGATGTGAAAACGTAGTGGCCGACCATCTTTCACGACTTCCTTCTTTGCCGACGCTTTCACTTCCAATAAACGACGTTTTTCCGGATGAACAGCTCTTGGCAGTATCATGCGAACCTTGATTTGGAGATATTGTGAAATATTTGGCCACAGGATTACTACCGAATGAATGGTCAAATCAGGACAGACTCCGATTCTTATCCCAGGGAAAATACTTTTACTGGGACGAACCTTATCTGTTCAAATACTGTCCCGACCAGATTATTCGTCGGTGTGTGCCTAACAATGAATTCGAGAGTGTGCTGTCATTTTGCCACGATCAAACGTGTGGCGGGCATTTTGGCCCGAGAAAGACAGCCGAGAAGATCTTCTAGTGTGGCTTCTACTGGCCACAATCTTTAAAAACGTACATGATTACTGCAAAACTTGCTCCCGGTGCCAACACTTGGGCCGGATATCTTGGAGAAACGAGATGCCGCTCCAACCAATCTTGGTTGTGGAGATTTTCGATGTTTGGGGGATTGATTTTATGGGACCGTTTCCCAATTCTTTTGGGAACCTATATATTCTTTTAGCTGTAGATTATGTCTCTAAATGGGTCGAGGCCGTGCCCAGCCGGACTAATGACAACAAGGTTGTCATTAGATTCCTTAAGGAAAACATCTTTTCCCGGTTTGGACACCCTCGAGCGATCATTAGTGATAATGGAACACATTTCTGAAATAGAACTTTCGAGTCCTTGATGCGGAAATATTCCATTAATCATAAGCTATCAATGTCCTACCACCCCCAAACATGTGGGCAAGTCGGAGTGTCTAATCGTCAAATCAAACAGATTTTGGAGAAAACGGTTTCCAAGAACCGTAAGGATTGGTCTTTAAAACTTACTGATATCCTTTGGGCATTTCGAACGGCTTATAAAACTGATCTTGACATGTCTCCTTATCGGCTTGTTTACGGAAAGGTTTGCCACCTTCCCGTGGAAATTGAGCATCGAGCATTTTGGGAAATTAGGGAGCTGAATGTATCTCTTGATAATGCGGGCAGCCATCGGAAGCTGCAGTTAAACGAATTGAACGAGCTTCGGGATGAAGCTTACGAGAAAGCGGTTGTCGTTAAGAACCGAACGAAGGTGTTTCACGATAAACACCTTATGCGCAAAACTTTCACACCTAATCAACAGGTGCTTCTTTACGACACCCGGTTACATTTCCATCCTGGGAAGCTTAGATCTCGCTGGAAAGGACCATATTTTGTGCGGACTGTATATCCGCACGGTGCGGTCGATTTAGAAAATCCTGAGGACGGTTTACTCTTCAAAGTGAGCGAACATAGGTTAAAACCGATCCTCACGGCTGACCCTTCGGAGGAGATCCTGATATTGCAGGAGCCGATTTACAGCGAATAATCTTCCTCCGCCTACTCCCAAATTTCGGTTATCCAGCTATAAACAGTGGAAACACTGTTTCAAATAAGTTTGGGGTATGCCACACTTGTAATTATATAAAAAAATATATATAAATATATATATAAATTTTTTTTTAAAAATAATAAATTTTTTCAAATTTTCGAGGGTATTTTTGTAAATATTCAGTTTTATTAAATGAATAAATAAATAATACAATTTTTCTTTACAAAATAAATTCCTCTTTTTAAGGGGTCCTTTTTGCAAATAACCAATAACACCTATAAAAACACCCTGACCCCTCTCTGCATTTTACAGAACCCTAATTTCCACCTTCAGAAAACCCTATCCGCCGCTGAAGAGCGCACGGAGAGATCTCACCAAGTCGCCGCCCAACCGCCGCATTTCCCTGCATCCGGCCGCGCTTCCGCCACCGCTTACCCTCGTTAACCTCTGAAATTTTCAGAGGCGGTTCGATCTTCTAAACTCTTCTCTGTTAATTTAGAAATTCTGCAATCAATCCTTATAATGGCACCCATACTTCAGTTTGAAAGGAACTTTTCCCAAATGTTCGCACACACTGTTTACGGTAGTTACTTCGGTGATGATATCCGCAGGCGCGGATGGAACTTTCTCTTATTTAACCATCCGAATTCCTTCGCGCTTCCGGATCTTGTCACCCGTTTTTATGAATGCATGGAGGAGGGTTGTCTTGCACAACACGGGTACATTAGATTAATGTGGGGGGATAGGAAAATTTTAATTGATAAGGACTTCATTCATGAAGTCACCTTAATTCCACGACTCCCCATTCATGACCAACCCCTTCGATTTGAGGACTACCTACCCTTAATGGGAAACGACTGTTTTAGAGAGCCACGAAAAGGCATCCAAGCTCGAACACTTTTTGCGAATGTCTTAACTGTGTGCCATTGGAAAAAAAATAATATTTTTGGTAGTTCGCACAACACGAAATTTTTCACACCACCCTCCATATAGTGCACACATTGATGACACGAAACCCTAGCTACGATATGTGCACTGTGTTGCTTCACTCGATTGGCGCCGGGAAACGGGCGGCCAATTATCCATGCCCTATGTTGGTGACACAACTGTGTTGCAATTTCCTCCCTGTTGAGAAATTTGAATTTTATATGCATAGTGGGATTCCAATTCGACCCCTTCTTGAGGGTGTATCCACGTCTTATACACGTATACATGATTTATGGTCGTGCACCGAGCCGGCCGAGGACGTGATGGCCAAGACCCCTAGCTCGAGCTCCACAGCGAGCAAGGAAGAGCTTACCCCCGCTGCGCAAGCGCGTTTTCTTAGAAGAACCCATAAGGGAGCAGAACGATTAATAAGGATGATGACCAACTTGGATCAACGAGTAACGGGTCTGGAACAGGGAATGACCACCTTACTGGGCAGAGAGGAACGATCCCGCTCACGATCGAGGGGATGAGGAGAGGTTGGGACGAGTGAGGCCGCGTCTAGTAGACACCGCAGGGAGCAGTGAGGACATTGCTATTAATAAGTTTGGGGGTGAGGGTATTGTAAATAGTTATTTTTGCATTGCATCTGCATATTTTATTTATTTTTTTTGTACATATTTGTTTTTTTTTCTTTGCATATTTAATTCCGCATTGCATCTTTATAAAAAATATAAAAAATTAAAATAAATAAATAATAAAATAAAAAATAAAAAATAAAAAAAATTGAAAAATGATAAAATTTTTAAAAAATTGAAAAATTTTAAAAATTATAAAAATTGAAAAGTTCAATTTTGGCCATATTTGACTTAAGTTCAACATGACGGTTGACTAGTTAGGAAAAACTAGATTCTAAACTTAGTAAATTAAAAACCCTAAAAATAACCTTTCTTAAAGTTTAACTGTAGAAAATATACGTCCTTTTAGTTTATTTAGAAATAGGCAAATTTTGAGTTGAGTTCAGTTCTTGGGCTAAATCAAAATAAAGGAAGAGTATTGAAAGCTCTATTTGAAGAATAAGTCTGAAAAATAATTCTGAACCTTAAGTCCAAATTCTGAAAATATATACCCTACTCTACGCACTCACACACATCTTGAAACTTGGTATAGTAGAGGATACCTTGAAATGCTCTTGTCTAAAATCCTTAGTATGAAGAAAAATAAAATAAAAGTATAAGTGTTGAATAAAGAGATTAAAAAAAAATGAACACTGGTTTTGTAATTGCTTAAGACAGCATAAATAAAAAAATATAGCGAGGGTGCTTTATCACCTAGTGCCTTAGACCAACTGGTTTGGGAGACACTGCTAAACCTTAGGTGTTGCAAGACGAGGAATTACGTTTTAATGCGCAAGCAAATTTTGTAATCGGTTGTTTAGTACCTCAAGAAGTATTAACGGCCGCATGAAAGATGTGTGAGCAATTTCATCTAAAATTCACCAACTAAAAGTATTTTGGAAGACGGACAAGAGTATGATAGCTTGAATTGAATTTCCAAGTGCAGGGTGATAATTACACACACGTAGGGGTATATAATTGGAGTTTGGAAGAGAGATAGGAATAAAAGATATGGCTTATATCTTTAGTAGAGATGATAAAAATTCCTGAGTTAAGATTGCACCTTAGAAGGAAAACTTAGGAGATGCTGAAAGCTTTATAAATTGGAAAAACGTATATGATCTTAAGATAAATGAAAAGGAAGTATGAAAAATACAGGTTAATGATTTCTAAGTTGAAAATAATAGAATTTTTTGCTAGAATACTGAATTGAAGAATTAGAGTCAATGGCCAAATTGATCGGATTTTGTGGGTAGTATCCGCTGAAAACCCTCAGGAGACAACACTCCTCCTACTAGGGACACCTAGAGGTTAACGGCTTGTTGCACGAGCTCAGTGCAATCGCGTTCCTTGCGAAAGTGAGGTTAGGATTTTTTTTGAGAATAAAATTGGCTTTGCTCGGGACGAGCAAAAGATAAGTTTGGGGGTATTTGTTCATATCAGATTTTTGCATTGTTATATCGCCTATTCTTAATCACATTGCATATAAATAGGTGCTTTTGATCCATATTTGCTAAATAGTTGCAGGTTACAGGTTCTCAGCTCTTTACAGTGAGATTCGTGAAAAGTCGCAACAAATGTGGGATTATGACCAATAACAGATGAATACCGATCCACATGATGCCTCTTTTTATTTTTAGATCTAGAATTTTAATTTTGTTCTTTATCTTTATCAATTCAAAAATTGTAGAGATTGTTGAGAGGTTATCAATAAAAAGTAAGTTCCTTTATTTTTCTCGCATTTTTTTATCGTATTTTATTATCTGCAATTATTATTTGTTAATGTAGTTGTAGAATTTAATCTGCAATTTTCTTATCTCGAATTTTATTCTTTTTAATGAGTGAGTAATTCCTCACTTGTTAGGGCAGGAGAAGGAAGGTTTGAGAGAAAAAAATCTCTCTCACTCCTTTCTTTGCCCGACACATTAAATTCGGACTCCCTTTAATTGAACCATAATCCGCTCACTACGGCACCCTATCTTACATGATAGCGGTGATTCCCTAATTAGACCGGTTGTGGTTGAATTGACTGGAGGTTAGGGCTAAGAGCCAAGAACGGACGGATAAGGACCAAAAGGAAGAAAGTAAGCATGGAAAGCTTAGCTTAGACTTGTAAGTTTTTTCCTAGCCGTGCTAATCCCCGTTGTTGCCGATTACCTTAACACCGATATTTATAACTATGGCATTGAAAGAAGTGAAAAATTCCTAAACTCGAACCAACCTATTCCTAACCCTAACAAGTATTTTATCATCTTTTATCTCATTCGTAGATCTTAAAACAAAACCACTAATTTTTTTTGGACTTAACTCGTTAAAATATAAAGAAAATGATTCCATCTCCCTGTGGATCGACCCGTACTCAACCGGCTAGCTACCAAGCGACACCGTCTTGATTGCGGTAAATTTAAACACAGAAAATCTCTATCAATCAGCACTTCCGCCCAGATTTTTGAGTATTCATCCCGTATTCCTTGTGTTGATGGCTTGCAATTACCTTCATGACCTTTCTCACATGATTCAGTATCAGACCGTTTAGTTTGGACGCGATCTTTTCGTTCACCGGCAGCTGATAGTGTTAGTGGATCAGCAGGTGGAGAAACTTCAGTCAAGGGTCTTGCCATCTGTGGAGGTTTCTTTGGCGTAGCCGTATAGTGAGGAGATCACTTGGGAGGCTGCGAGTGAGATTTGGGAGTTTGTACTCATCTCTTTGAAGGTATGCACAATGAGAATTTTAAATTCGGGGACGAATTTAAAATAAGGGGGGAGATTGTAATACCTTAGGATTTCGATTAGTGTTAATTAAGCGATAGTGCAGGTTTTCTGTAAAACGTATACCAATTTGGTTTCCTCACATTTTATAACAATTAATTAATATTTTATTATTATTTGTTATAGCTTGCACGCACGTGTGCACGTTAATGTAAGGTTTTGTTTGTGCTAATCTAGTTAGTGACCATGACAACTTAATCCAAATCCTAATCCTTGCTTTGCTTTAAACCTTAAACCTTTGATTTTTGTGAGAGATATTTTCCTTTTGGGTTTTGGATTGGAAGGAGGTGGCAATGGTGAGTCAAGAGAGAGTCATGCTTGCATTAATGAAGAGTTAATGCTTGGTGCACTCACCCTTATTCTCACCTCTCTCTCATTATCCTTACTCACTCACTCTCATTCTCTCTCACTTATCTCTTTCTCATTTTTCTTCATCTCCTCTAGCTCTCAACTGAACACTTACTCTTTCACCACTAAACCTACACAAAACTTTACAAAATCATCACTTCATAAACCTTGTTTTGCCTCTTGGATGCCTTGGAGCTTGGGAAGCTAGGATTTTTGAGCTTGTGGGAGTAGGTAATGATCTCTTTCTATTAAATAAGTCTTTTTAGTGTTGCGAGCTTGTTAGTTTCAGTTTAGAACGCGTAAAGTTTCGTTTCGGGTAAATATCGTATTTTTAGTGTAGTTTTGGTGTCTCGGATGATCTGCTATCAAATCAGGTATTTGTTGGAAAAGTTCCCATCACAGTGACCTTGTGTAGTGACCTAGAACCCACCATAAAAACCAGAGCCCAATCCCTTTCCTTTTGGCCGCAAATAAATTGCTTCTGGCCACAAATTGCGGCTAGACTGGTGAGTGGGGTGTTGAGTTTTGGTGTAGGGGTCTCTGGGGTTGTGTATGGTCTTTTGGTATGTGCAACTTTTACAAATTGTTTGTGTAGCAAAATCTGGGATCACTTTGCTAGTTTCTAGTGATTCGATTACGCGCGTTACATTATCTGATACAGTTCATGTCTTTGTGTATCTGTTGCTCTTGGGTTGGTTTCGTAGTGTCGCTATGCGCGTTAACCACTAGACGAACACTTGAGAGTATGTTTGGAGTTGATGCGTCGGTCAAACGTAGTTAGTACGTGTTATTGGTCGATTGCTAATATATACTTGTTATGACGTTTTATGATCTTAGGAACGCAGGCGGGGACTTCGGATGCTGCGAAGAAGGGAAAGCGAGTGGTTGGCTTTACTTAGCCCCAGGATCATCAGTGAGTAGATTTAACATCTATAGGGGAATCGCCCGCATGGCGTTATGCGTCAGGGCTAGATATGATATGATATTAGCCTCATGTTATATTGCACATATAGAGATTGTGCATAAACTTCATTGCATATTATTACTTGTTGTGCCTGGACTTGTACCCTTTGGACACTGCACTATTATTGACGGTTCATGTTGCACGAGCACTGATTGTATGCCATTCACACCGTCAATAATTGCCAAGACACGCACAACACTTATACATACGTGAGATTGTATTGGTTGGGGACATTGAGACATTGATTCATATTCCATTTCGCATATGACATATAGCATACCTGTATACCTACATGCTTACACATATGCCTTACCATGCCTACATGCTAGCTACCCATATACCTATATGGTATTGTACCATTAGAGATAGGTATATACACATATGAGACATAGCTACATGTACATCTTGCATACATACTTATATGTACACCCGTGTATCTTGATATAGTTACACATATACTTAGAGGGTATTGTATCATTACTGACATGTATATACACATACCTAGCTTGATATAGCTACACACATACCTGGAGGGTATTACATCATTACTGATAGGTAGATACACATATCTTGCTATACCGACATGGTTACGCATACCTGGCTATAGCTACATGTTTACCTTTATATGATGTTGTGTTGGTTTCTGAGAAATTAGGAACCACATGATATATTCAATAACTTGTTGCAGTTAAATAGCGGATTTCCTTATATGCTCATATTACTGTTTCATGTTGCATATATTATATTTCATGGATTTTGCATTGATATATGGATTTTCATATGATGTTTCTGGAAGTTTTACTCTTGTGTATATATATCAGTGGTATGGGACGCTGATATATATACATGTATATATATATATATATCAGTGGTATGGGACGCTGTTATATATACACACCTAATATATATATCTCAGTGGTATGGAACGCTGTTATATATGTACACCTATAATATATATATCATCATAATGATCTGTGCAAATATACTTATTCATTAGATATGTGGGACGATTCAGTGGCCGGGCCGATATTATGGTCGATATGAGGGCCGATGTTAGGGGCCTATGTGCCCGATGTTGGGGGCCTATGTGCCCGATATGAAGGGACGATAAACAGAGAGTATCCAAAATTCCCATGTAGAATTTAATTCTATTGATCTTGACTTGGGCGTTGGCATTCACGTGTTGTGCACGTAGGTGCCGCTTAAGAATTTAATTCTTATAATGGGTACCCCTGTGCTTTGCACATTGGCGCCCGCGTGATGAGCACGTGCGACGCCATATAAGAATTTAATTCTTACTCAGAAAGCGTTTCTGTGCTTTGCACATTGGCGCCGGCGTGAAGAGCACGTGCGGCGTCATCACAAAATCGGTGCGGGCGCTAGCGCTCTCATGAGAAACACATAAGGCGCTGCCCTATTAGCTTTCAACAGAGTTTTGCTCTCTTAATATGTTTAAATATTAGGGGGAAATGCCCCCCACCGTTGTTCTCACGTGGCTTACACGTACGTGCAACGGTGTCACCTTTTTCTACCGTTAGATCATTTAGCGAGTTGAACCACCCTTTCACATCCTATAAATAGGGCATTTGGCCCTTAAGATGATTGTCATCTCTTCGTCTTCCTTCCTTTATTTGGAGAATTTAATTCTCGTTTCCCAGAGCTTAGATCTCTGTCTTCCATAACTCTTCCGAACAGAGTACACTCTGCCAGATTTCTTGGTAAGAACTATGAGCAAAACTTAGCTCCTTCTGAGCATATATATTTTCTTAGTTTTGGATTTTAAGTCTATTATCAGTTTCCACAGAGCCCCCCTTTTAAAATCGATCTCTTGGAGATCCAAAAAAACTTTCTTTTTACAAACCATGGATCTCGATGTTCTCATCCACGACTTGAGAGTCTTCAATTCTCTTATCTAGGGTTTTACCCTACTGTTAATCTTGACACTTGTTCTGGAATTTGATTCCATCTGTTAACCCATGAATTCTTTTACCATGGGGATGGTTCTAGGATTTGTCCCCACTATTTAGCGAATTTTAATTCCATTTCCTTTACAGAGTTTGGCTCTGATTTAGATCTTAAAAACTTTAGGAATCTTATTCCCTTTTTCGTTCTTGTATGTGTTATTATTTTTATTTTTGGGGTTTTAATCTCTTCTTTTTAATCTGTTTTTTTTTTTAAAGAGCATACTTTTTTAGCGAATATTGGGAGCTTTTAACTCCACTGTTCAATGGGCACTCTTTATTTAATGAGAATCACTTCGGATTCTCACGATGGGAACATGTATCATCATTGATGAGCTATCCCCTTGATTTTATGGGGCCCACTATAATGATTTTAATATACTAATCGCTAACCCTCAAACTTTTTTTTAGATACCATGGCTGATCACCTGTACGATCTTGAAGAGATTGTCTCTTACGAGGAGATTCGCATCCAAGGCCGCTGCTGGGGCCAAGAGTTTACTGACGCCCAGTGCGACACGGTGATGTGTCACGTCCATGAGTACAACGGTCGATTGCTTCCCCGCCATTCTACCTTTTTGAAGATCGTCGTTGGGTCGATCAGGGAAGCTATACCCGGGCGCCTTAAGGTTATGCTGCTTCTAGTGCTCGATGACTATTCAGTCGAAAATATTGCACATTTGATCGAACATTTTCCTTACTTTTGTTCAGTATTTAAAGGTGTTTATTGTAATTATGGAACATATGTGGGTTTATCTGCAAAATACTCTTTATCATATGTTTATATATTATAATTAATATTATGAAGGAAAATATATGCATATAATATTTATATAATATTTTAGTAATTAAAATATGCATATCATATCAAATATCCCTAATCAATATTCTTAAAATATTGTATTATATAAAATGATTAGGATAATATCTCAAAATAATAACAAATATTACTAATACAATGAATTGAGATATTGTGCAGATATGAGCTCAAGTCTGGAGATCGAAATATCCGAGATGTCGGGAATGAAATTTGCTGATAAAATTAAATCGAATTGTAAATCATAAACGGCTGAGACTCAGATGAAGATTTGAAGAATCCAGACATCACAATGATCTCCACGTGTCAACACCAAGTAAAAAAAGAAATTTCAGGATCTGATCTTACTAAACTGCCGCGGTTTAGTGGCCAAACGCTTGTATTTGCGGCAGATCCGCGGCATGATTATGGCCGTAGGATGATAAATTTTGTAGTTATGATCGTAACATCATATCCTCACATCTGGTAACTAGGGTTTCTAGTTTTTATGACTATTTAAAAGACCGAGAGCTTCACATGAAAAATCATCAAACCGAAGAGATCAAGAGATCCAAGATGATCCACGCATCCAGGTTGATCATTAGTTGTTCATCTAGTTCCAACAAAATAGAGATCGAGAGCAAAAACTAGAGTTCTTGTACTCTACTTTAAAAGGATTTGTACATGATATAGTTGATTAATAAAGGTAGTGTTTTTATTAGTCTTTTCACATTTACTTTCTGTATTCAATTTCTGCATTTAATTTCTGCATTACTTTCTGCGTTTACATTATGATCTCCTTTTTCATCTTCTCTTCTTTCTCTACCATGCGTGAGTAATTCTACACTTGATAGGGTTCATAGGCTATAGTAGATCAATGGATGAGAAAATATTTTAACTTCTTTTATCAATTTTAAAGTTTATAAACGTTAGCAAAATAAATGTTAACATCCTTATCGGGCGTGCTATCAATTTATTGATAGTATCGACCGCGATTTAAGATTGGATTAACAATTGTTTTGTTAAAGGCTAGACATAATGGAGATCAATAAAAATACAAGGGTTAAGAATGGCAACTCTATTCCCTACAAAAACCCTAATCTACATTCATCACTATCGACCTAGTTTTAAACTATTAAAATGTAAAAGGAGTCATCTTTAATTAGTCATCCATTACTACTAAGTCATATGAACCCTAAAAGCCTCTTTTTCATAAATTCTACAGCCGTATATCATAGATCTACTACAACTCATCTATATTTTCAATCAACCCGTCTAAAGCAAGATAAATGTTCCACGTTTCCGTAAATACGATCCATACTCATCTCGGCTAGCTACAAGTGACACCGTTATTGATCGTGGTTACTTTTACTACAAACACTTTCCAAAACAGAATCAATCAAATGGCGCCGTTGCCGGGGATACGTGCGCAATTTTTTTTCTTGCTATTCGTGTTGAATTTTTATAAAATCCAGTAAACATATTATAAAGAGAACCAAAACGCATCTTGTGTATTTAACGATTATTGAGCGAATTTTGCGAGGGAATCTGGAGTCATTGGAGTGAGGGAACAGAGATTCAAAGATTTTTATCGAAGCCCAGAGGAGCAAAGGGGTGCACTGACGAAAAAGGAGCAAAAGAACCCACCATTGCGCCGTGGAAACACGGCAATAGTGTGCGTTTGGCCACGGAACCGCAGCGGCCTTATTGAGTTGGGCCCCCAAAATCTTCTGGTATATTCCTCATATCTTTCTCTCTCCTCTCAAATCCAATAATCTTATTTTCCTGCAGGATTCTTAACAAAATATCGCCGCTCAAAAATCTTTTTGCGTATTTTGATATTGGTTTATTTGTGCATATTTTAACTGGACTTTAAGGGGCAATAAACCCAAATTCAGATTAGCTGGGGATTTCATCACCCTTTCTAGGCCCCACAAATCACAAAACGAACATCCACATAACTCTACATTAATTAAAAAATATCTAGACCAAGCCTCTAAGGACCGTCGCGCTCAATTAGGACAGAGGAAGGTCATGGGTAATCTATCGCTTATCCGCATCTCTTTTGTGGTGTCTAGACAAGTGTGACTAAAAAAAGTGGTTACTTAATTAGGCCTTCTATTTCGGTGATTCGTATAGCGGATACCTTCCACTTACCTGGCCACAAGAGTAATAAAGAGATGGTAGAGGATTGATCCCGCGGCTTGTCCTTTGGAAGTCTAGGAGCGGTCTAGTGCTTGACCTAGGTGGCCATAGTTCTAGGGTTGATTGTGCATTTTTGTGATTTGTTGAGTCAAGCCTCATGTCCGACACTTTTTCAAAAACAAACCATTTTTAAATTGTTCTCACACACGCTGCCACTGCGCTAAACCAATTTTGACCATGATTGGCTGGACACGGGATTCTAATGCCCGTCTTGTCCACGTTTTTACTATCGACTCTGAAGTCGGTACATCTTTATCTTCTTTTTCCCCTCCACCCACCACATCTACCGAGATGGACGGTTATCCATCAGATTTTAACAACACCACCCTGCCACCACCCGCAGGTGCGCAGAATCCACCGCGCATCTCTCTTCAAGAAAGATGCTACCCGATACGCAGTCCCCTTCCTACTTGTCTGTCTATTCCACCAGCCAGTGGGGATAATTTTGAAATTAAACCCCAATTCATCAAACTGTTGCCCAAATTTCACGGGCTTGAATCCAAAGATGCATACGTTCTTATAACCAAATTCGAAAACGTATGTGCAATGATGGGCACGACACAACTTTCTGTGGATGCTATGAGATTACGTCTTCTCCCTTTTACCTTGTACGATCTAGTCGAAAAATGTCTTTATAACACTACCGCACACTCTATTGCCAAATGGGATGAATTCGTTATAGCATTCCTTAAGAAATTTTATCCTAATCATAAGACCGCCCGTGCTCGAAGCGAGATTAACCAGTTTACCCAACTTTCCAACGAACCATTTTGGAAATGCTTTGAACGGTTTAAAGATCTTCTTCTACAATGCCCCCATCACGGAATCAATAAATGAGACCTTTGCCGAATTATATATGAGGGTGTTAATCCTGCCACGAAACAGATCCTTGAAACCATTTGTTAATTCCATTTCATGTCAAAATACGATGGTGAAGCTTGGCAATTTCTGGAAGATCTCACCGAACAAACTTTATGGTGGGAAAGCATTAGACCAATATCATCTAAGGGAGGTATCCATCAGCTCGATATTTCCATCGCAGTAAAAGCCAAAATGGCCGCTATCCGAAAGAAACTCGAAGCTATAGAAACCAAAGTCTCTTCAGCCTCCCTAAACCAAGTTACACTTCCCAAAACCGTGTGTGGTTGCTGTTCAGACCCATCACATTTGACAGAAGAATGTCCTTTGAATCGTCCGTTTCAAGGTCAAGAACAAACTAATGTTGCTTTTTAGCAACTGTTCCCCTACGAAAGACGGCGCACAAGACTGCGATGTCCTGACGCTGAGATTCGGGGCAGATGCTATTTGGTTTTATCCGTCCACCTCTCCAAAGATGCCAAGTTGATTTATGGCACCGTGTATCGGAGGTTTAGACGGATGCGGCCGATGTAGCAGACTTCGTCAGATTCCCCCTCGCTTGAGGGGTTTTTGATTGTGGGGACGCTCTTCCCTGCAGGCGCAAGCCCCTGCAGTTAATTACGCTACCGCATCGCGGTAACAACTTTCTCCTTCTCCAGAATTTCACTTCGTGTTGTGTGTGTTTGTTTTGTTTGTGGTTGCCCGTGGATTGTATACGGAGACTGAGTAATGCCGTCGCCCGTAGGACGTGGATTAGTCCAAATCCGTATTTACTTAGATTTGGGTTTGGTGTTTTTAGTTTAAGGATGCATTAGTCACGTTGCGGCTAAGATCAACTTAAATGTTCGTTAAGGATACGATAGTCCTGTTTGAGACTAAGATCAACTTAACAGGATAATCCATTTAATATCTGGCCATCGGGACTCGTCACCTCTCTAACGTCATTGAAGGATTACAACGGCAAATGTCAGAGGAGTTCAGAGATGTACCCTTGAACCAAGGTTGATTTGGAGTTTTATAGTCCGTTTGAATGTTTAAGGATACGTTAGCCGTGTTTGGGGGCTAAGATCAACTTAAACGGGATCGTTTAGATCCGGCAAAAGAGCATTTGGAGGCTCTATTGTTCCAGTTTAGGGACATAGTGGTCCATAGGTAGTTTAGGGACGTTGCAGTCCATGCTCCAGTTTAGGGACGTGGTGGTCCATATTCCAGTTTAGGGACGTGGTGGTCCGTGTTCCAGTTTAGGGACGTAGTGGTCCGACATTAGTTTAAGGACGTTCCGGTCCGACATTAGTTTAAGGACGTTCCGGTCCAACATTAGTTTAAGGACGTTCCGGTCCACGAGTTTAAGGACCCCGCAGTCCATATTGATGTGTGGTCGTTGGGACCCGTCACCTCTCTGGCGTCGTTGAAGGATTACAACGATGGGTGTCAGAGGAGTTCGGAGATGTACCCTCGAACCGGAGGTAAATTGATTTAAGAGAGTAATTTTGCTCAGTCAATTTAATTTAAGGACTTACGGCCAAAATTGGGCTAAGTCCTGTTGAAAATATTTAACATTTTATTTGCTTTTGGTCTTTGTCTGGGCTTTCCCCTTTTTAGAATAATGCATAGCATTACTTTAGGCCATTTATGCCCATTTTGACCGGGCTCTGCCCTTTCTTATTATAATGCAGAGCATTTGTTTTGGTCCATTGGACCTCTCAATTAGGCTCTGCCCTTTTAAATAATGCATAGCATTTTTATTATTTTGTTTGGGCTCTGCCCATTTATAAATGATGCAGAGCATCAATTTAATTAGGCCTGCTTGGTCTTTTTGATTTGGGCCTGGCCCTTTAGGAAATGCATTGCATTTTCAGGCGCTTTGCGCCAATCAGAGAGCGCAAGCGCTTGTGATGACGACACGTGTCATGCAAGCACAGTGCACTACGCTAATGCGCTGCGCTTGCGTTGCTGACACATGGCGCACCTTGGTAAGTTGCGCCAATTACAGAGAGCAAATCTCTATCTCACAGCTCATAGCGCAAGTGATTCAGATGCTGACACGTGGCGCTTTCCCAAGAGCGCAACAGCGCAGTTTGGAAGTGCAGAGCACTAAGAATCTTTTAGATTCAAGAACAGAAGTGCAAAGCACTATTTGATTTCTTGATCTAATTTAGATCAAAGAAAAATAAGTTTTTCTTTTTATTTCAAGAACCAGAGGTTCATAAAAGTGCAAAGCACTATTTTTTTATATTTTTGTTGTTTTCTTGTTTTAAAGAACCAGTGGTTCATAAGAAGTGCAAAACACTGTTTATTATGTGAAGATCATTGATCTGGTTTTTAGATCAATGATTTATTAAAAGAGATTTCTTCTCTCTCGTGAAGGTTTTTACCTTTTTCTTTAGAATTTTCTCAGAGTTCTCTCTCTGTTTGAAACTCTTGACTTTTTTCAAGAAAAATGTTGATGCCTTTGAATTGAGGCTTGGGGTCCTTTTTATAGTGCCCATAAATTAGTTAAATTTGTTAAAGAGATCTTTCTCTGAGTGATTTGGAGAATTTTCCCCACCGTTGGATCTTTAATCCAAGGGCTTCTGTTTTACAGAAGAAAATCTTCTTGTTTTAACAAGAACAGAAAGATTTCTTTAAAATCTTTATTCTGTTTTGGCGCAAATGCTCCAGCGCGTGACACGTGCCGCGCAGCGCACAGCGCAGCGCAACTGCGCTAGCGCATCTGCGCTGACACGTGCCGCGCAGCGCAGTGCTTGCGCAACTGAAGCGTTGCTTCCTTTAATTTTGCTTAAAATAGAGTTTTGCTCTGATTGGGCGCGCTTTCTTGGGCGCTGCGCTGACGTATCAGCGCCTGACATGTGGCGCGTTGCGCCCGAGATTTGAAACGTCGCTTCAAAAATTTTGAATTTCAACAGAGCTTTGCTCTGATTGGGCGAAATAAATGCCCCCCAACCGTTGCGCTCACGTGGCGCACACGTGAGTGCAGCGGTGGCAAACTCCTGATCGTTGGATCAAGGGGTGAGCTCAAGGGGCGCAAGCGCCTTATAAATAGGACCTCTGGCCCTTAGAAAAATCTCACCATTTTCTAGATTTTGATTTCCAGAGCTTTGCTCTTGCTTAGAACTCCAGAGCTTTGCTCTCGTTTCCAGAACTTTAGAGCTTTGCTCTCATTTTCCAAGTTAGAAAATTTTAGGTAAAATTAATCTTAAGTTAAATATTTTAATTAACTAATAGAGCTTTGCTCTTACAGATCTTTTGATCTAAAGAGATCCCCATTGGGATTTCATAAACAGAGCTTTGCTCTCAAAAACTTATAGATCTGCAGAGAACTTGTTCATGGGTTCTAACCCATGGATAGAGGTTTGCTCTTTGAATCATCCATAGATCTTTTAGATCTGAAAAATGAAGAAATTTTCATAAGTTTTTCATGGATTTTTCAAGATTCCAAAATTTTTAATTCTTTTAGGTGTAGACATTTTCTGATGGACCTTTCCATTATTACCATAGAGCTGTGCTCTTTTAAGGAATCTTATTTCCCTGGGACCAGAGTTTGACAAATGTCACTCTGTGACAGAGCTTTACTCTGAAAAAGGAGATTTTCTCCTTGTCTCTAGGGATTCTTCCCCCCTTTTTTAATGGGAATGTTTTCCTGGGGACCAACTGACAATTTCATCCAATGATGAGGTTGTCTTATTAACTGACGTATTGTCATCCAGATTTTGTGGGTCCCCCTTCGGTCTCCTACCCACTGCACTGCTGTGTGGTGTAATTAATTAATTTTAATTAAATTAATTTTTAATTGATTGATTAATGCATTTTTTCTTAAACGCTAAGCGTTGGAATTGTAACACTAACGGCTAATTTCTGTTCACTTGCAGCGATCATGTCTCTCGACACCTCGTTCCCGTTTGTTCGTTCAGAGGAGGGATTTCCCGAGGCGCCTTTGGACCGTGAGGTCCTGGCCATGATTAAGGAATACGACCCGGAATACAAGAGTCTCCACCTTTGGGGGTCGTGGTATGATCAGATCATCATGGGCCGCCGGAGCTTCACATGCGCGGTGCCGTCGGAACCCATCACGGCGATTCACTATGCTACCCCACCCTCGGTGCAGTATGCCGTGGAGATGGCGGATTGGACATCGAAGGGTTTTCTTCATCCGGCTATAGATGCCATCCCGGTCCAGCGTCCTATGGTCTTGGATATCCTAGGACGCCGTATCTGTCAGGGCGAGGCGAGACCCTGGGGGCAATCATATAACATTGGTCTGATCCCCTGCCACCCGATTAGCTATCTACCATGGGCCCGGTACATCCTGTCGACGAAAAAGTCGCAGTTGATAAGGTTAGGACTGTACACCGCAGTGTACGTCTCTCTGTTTCAATATCCCACGCTCCCGACTTGGTGGTTTAAGGCTTTCCTGGAGCAATGGAACATTCCTACCCACACTTTCCTTACCATGGATCGGGAAGTGTCCATCTCTTTGGAGGAGTTCACGGAGGTATCCAGTCTACCAGTCATGGGAGAGCATTATGAGGAGCTGCTCCCGACAGATGTGTACGTCTTTGGTGCTAGGCCGATGGTAAGGGGGGTCACGTCGGAGAATGCTGTTCAGCACCAGTTCCCAAGCTTGATTAAAGTGTTGAACATATATGAGTCCCTCTTCGTCGAACATGGGAGTCGGGGAGTTAACTTTGAGGACTTCATTGCTCGTTTCCTTCGTCCAAGCGTCATCTCATCAGAAGCTGCCAAGTTTGCCGTTCTGGATGACCCTTTCGGTCTAGGTGTGGACAACCTACCGGAGAAAGATATAGATCAAAAGGGTTTTTTCCTTCCGGACTTCCCTACCATGTCATTTGCAGAAATTGCGGCCCCTGGAATGGATGAGGAGGCCTTTTTCTTAGGATTTCTTGGATTGCGGCTGAGCTGATTTGCGATCCCAATGCACTCTCATCGGATGCGGCCCTCTGTCTTTTACCCAGCCCACTGGATGGCCATCGGGGTAAAGGTGGCTGTTGGGATCGCTGGCTTGGCGCACTTATACCATGGCCTCAGTCAAGCAGCGGATGCTAATGAGCCCGGGGTACTGCACGTGGTCTTCCCGATGCATTACTTTACATCGTGACTTGAGCTACACACGGCGGGTGTCTTCGGCATGCATAAAAGGCTCTCGTTCTTTGACAAGTGCGGTTTTCCTCGCATTATACAGCTGATCGGCGCATCAATTGTAACCCCATCACCGCGGAACGCCAGGGGCTTACTCCTTCCCCCTCATACCGTTGGAGCCGGAATGTCCTTTGTCGATAAGGTATTGTCCATTGGAAAGGTGTCTACCACTGCGACGCGGCCATTACAAGATGTCTTTAAGGATGGAGCCTCAGTTTTGACGGCTCGGGAGACCCTTCACTTATATTCCATTAGACCGGGTTTCCTAGTTTTTAGGCAGAATGGTATGGCAATTTTTATGAGGTATAACCCGCATCGTTTTGCTCAACAACTGGGCTACGATCAAGGGGTCCCCTTGGAGGCCTTCTTGTTGGAACCCACTGCCACTGAAGAAGGGATGAAGAACGCACTGCACCATTTCATGCGCCTGAATACGAGCTCTCATTTTTTTATCAATGCGCCGGCTTACGCTCCGAGACTCCTCAATGTGTACAAAGACTGGTACAATCATGCAACAGGAGCAGTTATAAAAGAGGAAAGGAGACTGCTGGTCGATCGTAAGGGTGCGCCTCCAGGTACCGATCGCAACGCTCCTTTGGTTCCTAGGACTCCAGTAGTTGCTCCTCTAAAAGAAGTTAGAACCGGGCCATCGCGTGCACAAAGTTATCCATGTGGATTGCCGCTCCCTGATGTCATGGATGCACCTCCCGCACCCTGTCCTCCAGTGGAGACAGTGGTTGTATCCTCGCCGGAGTCTGGCGTGGGTGCGGACATCGGGACTCGTCGTCTCAAGGTGGCTGCTAAACGGAAGTCGATCCCACGTGAGCCTAGGGGCGGAGGGCAGAAGAAAAAGAAATCGCTCTTCGCTGCAGATGTCTTGTTCGGTCAGGAACCCCATGCTCCCTACGCCGAGGGCCTAATCGAATATGGGACTAACGAGGGATTAATCATGCCGCCGCCGGACGACACAGACTTGGAAGCCGCTTTCGAAACTTCAGCGTGGTTGGCAAAGCGTGACGCGTGGCTGGCTAAGCTTGCGCAATCAGGTAACTACTAGTCGCATTTTCTTTATTGCATCATATTTTTTCATTGCCTTTGACTAACGTTTTCCTTTCTTTTCTTCCAACAGGCATCACTGATGAGGAAGCCATTGCCGCTTCACTCAAGACCTTCCAGGAGGAAGAACGCCTTAGAGCGTCTTTAAGCCTCAGTAAATCTCTATTCATCAAGTTTTCATTTCCCTTGTGTTATGGTCGATCTAACTTTCCCTTTTTATCACAGGAACCTTGATGCCGCTTCCGCCAAGTGATGCGGATGTTCCATCAGCTGCCGATGTTCCCGCTTCCTCTATGCCACCGCAGGAGGTTCGTCTTGAAGAGCCGATGAAAGATGCCTTAAAGGCTCTGGAGGCATCCTTGAACGAGGATGACGACGCTTTGAAAGAAGCGTCACGAAGGTCCATCGCGACAGCCTGGGAGGAAAGGAAGCGGCTGAGGCGTGAGGCGAAGGCGCGCAGGGCTGCTTTGGCCATTGGAGCGGGCCCCAGCACCGTTCCTCGAGTGGATACTCCATCAGAAGAGTCCCCGGTCGCCCTGTCTATGGCTCATAGACAGGCGATCCGTGCCAATAGATAGGCTAACGACAAGTCTACCTCAGGTAATACTTCTTTCAGAATTTCGTCATAAAACCCATAAAGTTGTTGGTTTTTATATATTTTATCTTGCAGGCCAAGTCCAACCGAGGGGGAGGCATAGACCGTTGAACCCAAAGAAACAGAGGGGGCGGCACCTGCCGGACCTGAGCCTACGGTGGGCAACGTCGCCGAGGCTTCGGAGCCTGAGATGGAGGTGGAGGGGTCTATGGCCGAGAAGGTCATTGATGCCGAGCCTGAAACGGCGGCAGATGAAATGATCGTCGTAACTGAGCCCAGGGTAGTAGCGGACGAGGCGCTTGAGGCTGGCGACCTCATGGTGACGGTGGATGAGCCAATGGAGATGGCGAAGCCCGAAAAAGTAGCGGATGAGATGGGCACGAATCTTAGGGAAGAGTCAGCCGCTTCCTTCCAAGAATCCGGCAACGCTCCAATCATTGCCTTCCCTGCCTATGATCTCCTGCCGTCTCCTGGTCGTGCGAGCATGACGACGGTCCCTATCGAGTCGGGTGATGAGGCCACGGGCGGTGGCCTCATGTCCACGGAGGAGGGATACGCCTCCGTTTCAGCCGGCAGCTCGTCAGGTAAATCCCAAGTTAGTGTTCTTTCTTTGCCTTACAATTTTTCTAACAAATTTACCTTTTTTGTAACGCAGGTGCAGCCAGCGCCGATACCCCACTGCTCGAGGGAGCGCCTTCAACGACTGCCTTGGCGGTAGTCACCTCTCAACCCTCTCTCATACCCTCGAAGATGTTGGAAGGTATGGGTTTGCAATTTATTAATCTTATCTTCCAGACGCATAATTTGTGTACTAAAGTCACACTGTTGTGTCCTTCAGGAGTGCTTTTTGACCATCTCTATCAAGTGTTGCTCCCACACTTCTCTTTCCCATCTGAATTCGCCTTTCCCTCTGGTGGCGCTGGTGAGTACCGTTCCCGATTGATATCTTTGTTTTTTTAGTTGTATAATTATTTCTAACTCTCTCTTGTCCTGACCGCAGTGTTACAAATCGAAGGGGAGAAGAAAGATCGGTTGCGCCACCGGCCCTTCCGGCCTTACCACCTGCTTCAACCGGTATAGTAAACTATCTTATCAATGACTTTCTCCATATCTATTGAATCATCATCTAATCACATTTTATCTTTTTCAGCTGTCGTTCCAGTCTCGATGCCTTTTGTGTCTCGTATTACAATACCGGGCGGCCCTTCCCAGAGACGTCCGTCCTCAAAAGGTGCGGCGAATAGTCTGCGCATGTTGAGCGACTACATCGAGGAACTCGACGTCGAGGCTCCTACATCTGCTGAGGACTTCGCTACGACAGTTAACCCGATGTTGGTGATATTTGCCACCTTCCATGACGAGGGCATTGTCGCCTCTTAGGTTAACCATTGTCGGGAGATTGAGGCTCGCCTTCATCACCTGGAGTCGATGCGCCTATCCCCCGAGACTTTGGCCGTGAGCACTCAACGGGGAGCATGGCTCGAGCAAAGCACTTCTCATTTCCGTTATTTGGAACAAGAAGCAGATTTGAGGCTGAAGGAGTGCCAAGAATCTTCAAGCGAAACTGCTCGTCTGCGTGCTGAAGTTGAGGCAAACGCCGCTGAGGTAAAGGCCGTCTTCGAGGGCCTTCTGGAGCGCATCTCAAATGGGCTGAGACTGAAGCGGGCACTTGATGTCGCCGAGCATGACACTCCAGGCCGTGAAGCTGCTCATCAGGCCGTCAGGGATCAGCTTGCATCTGTCGCGCAGCAATGAGCCCAAGTGGAGGCGGAGTTGGCAGTGGTGGCCAATCAGGAGAAAGTGGGGAAGGAAGTGCGCGAACAATTGCTAAAGCTATGCAGGACGCTTCCTTCTCAGTAACTCTCCTTGTATCGTTTGTACTTATAAATAAAAAATGTATATATATATTTTTCATCCTTTAGCACAATGTATCCTGTACTCAATCAAGTTTATGAATAAAAGATACATATTTTCTGTAATGTTTTGTGTCATTTTTTCTCCTTTTCTTTCTTTCATTATCAGCACGCCACCTTCGTAAACATGGTCAACAGATAATAGAGCATGTATCTTGACTTTCTTAAGAATCAGCGATGGCTTAGGCCGCAGGTTCAGATCTGCTGCCTAAGACTTTTCAACTCTATGAGCCGTGAGGGTCTCGTAGAGATTTTTCTCCCTACAGATCGAGAGGATCTCGTAGGTGGGTTTTTCTCCTTAGGAATCGTGAGGATTCCTAAGTGTGATTTTCTCTTATAAGTCGTAAGGATCCTATAAGAGAAATTTTCCCTTTTATGAGTCGAGAGGACACGTAAGCGGTTGTTTCCCTCCTTGTCGAGATTCGACTTTGGAGAGTGAGACCCGTGAATAGTATGCAAGAGACCTTTTTGGATCGACTTGCAGGGTCCCATTATTCAGGAAGCAAGTTTTTTAGTCCCTGCTGTATGAGGCTTCATTTGCAGTTTGAGGTGAATCGGGAATTTCCCGCGGAGACACTGGTTTCTCTGCGAGTCGACGCGAATCAGGAGGCTCTCGTCAAGGAGTATTTGTATCCGTGAGTCGAGGAGTTTGCTAGGGATTATTTGTTTCCCAAGCGCCAAGGATTATTTGTTTCCTTGGGGTTTGAAACGAGTCGAGGATTTCCCATGGGGGCACTGGTGGCTCTGCAAGTCGACGCGGATCAGGAGGCTCTCGTCAAGGAGTGTTTGTATCCGTGAGTCGAGGAGTTTGCTAGGGATTATTTATTTCCCAAGCGCCAAGGATTATTTGTTTCCTTGGGGTTTGAAACGAGTCGAGGATTTCCCACGGAGGCACTGGTGGCCCTGCGAGTCGACGCGGATCAGGAGGCTCTCGTCAAGGAGTGTTTGTATCCGTGAGTCGAGGAGTTTGCTAGGGATTATTTGTTTCCCAAGCTCCAAGGATTATTTGTTTCCTTGGGATTTGAAACGAGTTGAGGATTTCCCACGGAGGCACTGGTGGCTCTGCGAGTCGATGCGGATCAAGAGGCTCTCGTCAAGGAGTGTTTGTATCCGTGAGTCGAGGAATTTGCTAAGGATTATTTGTTTCCCTAGCGCCAAGGATTATTTGTTTCCTTGGGGTTTGAAACGAGTCGAGGATTTCCCACGGAGGCACTGGTGGCTCTGCGAGTCGACGCGGATCAGGAGGCTCTCGTCAAGGAGTGTTTGTATCCGTGAGTCGAGGAATTTGCTAGGGATTATTTGTTTCCCAAGCGCCAAGGATTATTTGTTTCCTTGGGGTTTGAAACGAGTCGAGGATTTCCCACGGAGGCACTGGTTGCTCTGCGAGTCAACACGGATCAGGAGGCTCTCGTCAAGGAGTGTTTGTATCCGTGAGTCGAGGAATTTGCTAGGGATTATTTGTTTCCCAAGCGCCAAGGATTATTTGTTTCCTTGGGGTTTGAAACGAGTCGAGGATTTCCCACGGAGGCACTGATTGCTCTGCGAGTCGACGCGGATCAGGAGGCTCTCTTCAAGGAGTGTTTGTATCCGTGAGTCAAGAAATTTGCTAAGGATTATTTGTTTCCCAAGCGCCAAGGATTATTTGTTTCCTTGGGGTTTGAAATGAGTCGAGGATTTCCCACGGAGGCACTGGTTGCTCTGCGAGTCGACGCGGATCAGGAGGCTCTCGTCAAGGAGTGTTTGTATCCGTGAGTCGAGGAATTTGGCTTCGTTCTCTGGCGGATCCTGTTGGGAAAGTATGGTTCCCTCTTTGTTTACGCCCTTGGATTGTATACAGGGATCGATGTGATCTTAACTGTAGGGCCAAAGTTTTATCATCATTTTTTTGTTTTATCTCCGCGATGCTCTATCATTTCAGCTTTTATATCGCGAAGGTCGCGATTGCCCAATCATTTCGGCTATTTTTCGCGGTGCCCAATCATTTCAGCTATTTATTTTATTTTTACTCGCTGCTTTTTATTGCGAGTTGCCCAATCATTTTGGCTATTTTGCATGCATATATTTTTACTTGCTGCTTTTTATTGCAAGTTGCCCTATCATTTCGGCTATTTCGTATGCATGTGCGGCCTATTGGCTTTTCGCTGTAAACCGATTTCGGCATCAGCACCGCTACAACTGGGATATTACCAGGAGCGAATCATTATCTGCCTCTGTTGATGTCGAACAAAGGTGGCTTAGCGACCAGGGTTAGGGTCCTGTCGGCTAAGGCTTTTGACTTCATGAGCCGTAAGGGTTTCACAAAGTTATTTCTCCCTACAAGTCGTGAGGATCTTGTAGGTGTATTTTCTCCTTAGGACTCGTGAGGATTCCTAAGTGTTCGTTTCCTCTGTAAGTCATAAGGATCCTACAGGAGGGTTTTCTCCTCATAAATCGAGAGGATTTACAGGGTTGTTTACCATGCGAACATATCCCCAGTCACGGATGAGACTTGGTTAGGGAAATGTTTATTCGCTCTCGTGGATTGTATACAAGGGTCAGTATTGAGCCACTTGTAGGGCAATATCGGAAGTTGTGGGGGTTGCTTAAGCACAGGTTTAGGTCTCTATAACTTAAGACTTTCAACTCTTATGAGCCGTGAGGGTCCCATAAGAGAATTCTCCTTACGAGTCGTGAGGATCTCGCAAGTGTATTTTCTCTTTAGGAATCGTGGGGATCCCTAAGTGTGCTGCTCCCTTGTGAGTCGTAAGGATCTCACGTGAGTGGTTTCTCCTTATAAGGTCGAGAGGACCCTATAAGTGTCCTTTAACGAGGTTACGCCCTTTCAGGTTTTCACAAACACTCGCCGGTAGCCCTGCTGTTTTTACTCACGGAGCCCTTTCGGGTTTTCATCCGCGCCCTTTTTGCTTATGGACATACCTTTTTTTTAATTTTATTTTATATGTTTTTTTTTTATATCTCGTCAGCCTAAAGATGCTGCGGTAGTAGTTTAAAGACGTTTCGGTCTGCTATTAGTTTAAGGACATTTCGGTCCGACATGGAGAAGGCCGGCTACTGCTTATAAAGCTTGAGCTTAGGAAGATAGCGAGCGGACATAGTCGTCGTCATCTATCATTGACCTAGGCTGTGGCTCATTAAGCATAGTATCTCTTTAGGAAGCGACCGTTTATTGGCCTGAAAGGCCTTTCACCGTGCATGTCCATGAGTAGATAGGCCCCATCCTGGTAGACCTTATCTATGATGTATGGGCCTTCATAGTTTGGCTCGAATTTTTCTCGCTTGGCGCGATTGGGAATCATAGGCCTTTTGACCACTAGCACAAGTTCGCCTTGGCGGAATGTCCTCGGTCGGGTCAATATTTCATATGAGCGCGTCATCTTTGCTTTATAAGCTTCCAGATTTTGCTGTGCTATGAGCCGGGTTTCATCAAGGGCGTCAAGCTCCTCAAGCCGAAGGTGAGCATTTTCTTCGTTCGTTAGCTCGTAGTGGACCGCCACTCGTAGAGAGGGTAATTCTATCTCGAGAGGGAGTACTGCTTCTGTACCGAATACCAACGCATATGGCGTTGCGTTCGTGGCCATTTTAAACGTAGTTCGATACGCCCAGAGAGCTTCTTGCAGTCTCTCGTGCCAGTCTTTCTTATTTCGTGACACCGTTTTCTTCATGATCTTCATCAAGGTCTTGTTGAAGGCTTCAGCTAGACCGTTAGCTCGCGGATTATAAACTGAGGAATATCTCCAGTCTATATTATGCTGTTGCGTGAAGCGACTGATTTTGTGGCTTCTGTAGGCTGGCCCGTTATCGGAGATGATTCGTCTTGGCGTTCCAAACCGATATATGACATGCGTCTTGAAGAAATGGAGGATATTCTCCGTCTTTACTTCCCTCAGCGGTACCGCTTCTGCCCACTTAGAGAAGTAGTCAGTCGTCGCTAGGATGAAACGATGTCCTCTAGACGATGCTGGTTCGATGGGGCCGACTATATCAGTCCCCCACATTTCGAATGGCCAGCTAGCCATCGTTGGATGTAGTGGATTCGGATGTTGATGGATGAAGTCCTCATGAATTTGGCATGAATGGCATTGCTTCACATATTCGAGGCAGTCCTGGATCATTGTGGGCCAATAGTAGCCCATCCGTTTGATCTTCAACTTCATCTTTGGGCCCACTTGGTGAGAACCACAGAGTCCGTCATGAACCTCCTGGACGACACTTTTCGCTTCGTCAGGTCCTAAACATCTCAGCCACAGAGAATCAAACGACCTCTTGTACAGAGTATCATTGACAAAGGTGAAAGACAAAGCTCGTTTCATAAGCTGATGTCTTGTGGACGCTTCTTCAGGCATTCGGTGGGACCTAAAGTAGTCTATGAAGACTTCTCTCCAATCCTCAGCCTTTTCCCGGTCTTTTACTTGCAGGGTCGTTTGCTCAGTCGCTCCCTTCTCTTTGGATGATTCCGGAGATATTTCTGCTGGGGCAAGCACTTGACGGCTTTGTACCATGATTCTAACGTCATCGAGATTCTCGTCAGCCAGTTCTTTAGCAAGTTTGGCCAATGCGTCTGCTTTGCTGTTTTCCGCGCGCGGTATGTTCTCCAAAGTATAGGAGGGAATTTGGGTCAACAGTTGTTGCACTTTTTCGCCGTACTTCACCAGTTCTGGCTTGCACGTTTGGTAGTCGCCATTTACTTGACTAACGACCAGTTGAGAATCCCCGTATATAAGGAGGTCTTCAATTCCCATGTCAATGGCGATCTCAAGACCTGCTATCAAGGCTTCATATTCGGCTTCGTTATTCGTCCTCGGTTCTGTTAAGGAGAAAGCGAAATGCATTATCCCTCTTTGTGGAGTCACGAAGATGAGGCCTACCCCCGATTTGATTATAGGGGTACTTTGTTTGCGCTTTTTCACAGAAGATGCTCCATCAAAATAAAGTTCCCATTAGGTATCACCACCGTCGATCGTGTCAAACGCATGTTCGTCTGGTAAATCGCAGCTCAGAGGAGAATCGGCGGGTATCGGATGCTTAGCAAGGAAGTCGGCGATGGCCTGGCCTTTCACTGCCTTAAGAGGTTGATACATTATCGAAAACTCCATCAAGAGCAGAGCCCATTTAGCGAGTCGACCTGTCAGTATGGCCTTTGACATTAAATACTTAAGAGGGTCCACCTTCGAAATGAGACGGACCTCATGCGCCAACGCATAGTGCCTGAGCTTTGTTATCGCGAAGATCAACGCTAGGCAGTGTTTTTCAATAGGGGAGTAGTTGCTTTCTGCCCCCAGTAGAACTCGACTTAAGTAGTAGAGTGCTCTTTCTTTCCCTTGATCGTTCTCTTGTGCCCATAATGCGCCCAAGGAACCTTCGAGGGCGGTTGTATAAAGAATGAGGGGTTTTCCCTTGACCGGAGCAGCCAACACTGGCGGGTTCTGCAGGTACTGTTTAATTTCGTCCAGCGCGCTCTGGCATTTTTGATCCCAGACGAATGGAGTTCCCTTCTTCATCAGGTGACTGTAAGGGCGGCATTTGCCAGAGAGGTTGGCTATAAATCGCCGAATATATGCGAGCTTTCCTTGGAGAGACCGCAACTGTTTGAGAGTCCTTGGCGAAGGTATTTCCATGATTGCCTTGATCTTGGACGGATCTATTTCGATACCCCGGTGTCGGACAATGAATCCCAGGAATTTGCCCGAGAAAACTCCGAATGCACACTTAAGCGGGTTCATCTTCAAGTTGTATTGTCGAAGGCGTTGAAATACGGTCTTCAAATGCTCGAGATGTTTCTCGTATGATTTGCTTTTAACCACGAGATCGTCGATATAGCATTCGACGATTTCGTGTATGAGGTCATCGAAGATCTTCGTCATGGCCCTCTGGTAGGTGGCACTGGCGTTCTTTAGACCAAAGGGCATCACCTTGTAGCAGAATATACCTAAAGGAGTCCGGAAGACGGTGTGCTTCTGATCTTTGGGATGCATTTTTATCTGATTATATCCTGACGAGCCATCCATGAAGGAGAAAACCTCATGAGTGGACGTATTGTCTATCATTAGTTCGGTGACTGGCACTGGAAAATCATCCTTCGGGCAAGCTTTATTAAGATCGCGGAAGTGTATGCATATGCGCACCGTCCCATTTTTCTTCATCACCGGGACGATGTTAGCGATCCATTCGGGGTATTGAACCTCCTGGATAAAGCCAGAGTCGATCAGCTTCTTGACCTCGGCGTTGATACTCATCTCGAGCTCGAGCCGCATTCTCCTCGGCGCCTGTTTGACTGGCTTGATGTCCGGGGATATCGCCAATTTGTGTACAGCAATTTCTGGATCTAGTGCCGGCATTTTGGAATAGTTCCACGCGAAGCAATCTCTATGCTGCAGAAGCACATCCTTTAACGCAGCTACCCTTTCTTCAGATAGTAACTCGCTGATGAATGTCGGTCGCGGATCGTCTGCCGATCCTAACTCAATCTTCTTGAGGTTATCTGCAGTGGTATGGATTCCATCTTCCAGCTCTTTTGGCACTGGTGGGAATTCTGAGATTACCTCGTCGCTGCTGTTTTCGAAGCACCAAGGGAGCTCATCCATGTCCTCGGGCTCTTCTTTTAATATTGTAATCATGTGACAGGTGCGAATTCGCTTCCAATCCCAATGTGGAACCGGTTCTTGTTTCGTGGCCTTGGGCTCGTGCTTCTGTGGCGGCGTTACCTTCCAGTTGTCAGACAGAGCGAACTTACCGAGCTGGTACTGATCTTCGACCCAATTCTTAAAGGTGAAGCAGTCTTCGAGCGAGTGCCCTATTACTCGATGGTAAGAGCAATAGTTTGGGTCAGAGACTTCGCTTGCTTGTTCGGGGTGCTTGGACTCCGGCAGTGTGAGCATCTGATGTTTTAGCGCAAGCTCAAGTATCCTCCTCGTCTTATCCCGAGGAAAAGAGTATGCTCGACTCATTTTATTCATGAGGGATAGATTAATAACGCTCGCCTCCCGTTTGCATGACTTCTTAGCCCTGCTTTGTTGCTGTTGAGCGCCTTTTTGGCCTTTTGACTTATTTCTGCTTTTGCGCCGAGCCTTCTTTATAACAGGTTGACAAGGAGCGGCATTTTCATCTTTACGGCCTGTTGGAGAAGGCGTTGCGTCTTGGCTTTCTCGTAGATGGCCGTCTCACGGTTGTGATCATCTCGGACTTTTTGACCAGCTTTCTTTATAAGTTTGTCCATTTGTTCCTCGAACGACGGACTGGGCTCCTTTGCATCTGGAACTTTCACTGGCTTAGGATTAGCGTCCTCCCATTGAGTATCCGCTTCTTCATCAAGGTCATACACGACATAGCAGCCGGGTAGTAACTCTCGTTTCTTTGACCGGATGTATCCAAGCCCTTTTGTTTCCATTCTCCCGTTAGGCAGTCTGCGTTGAGTCCCGGGGACGTTCCAGACCCTGTCATAGAATTTGGCCTTTCTAACGGTCTGTTTGAAGGGTATACCCTGGCATTTCAGCAGCTTTTTCAAACCTTCCGTATAATATCTGGGGAGACGGATAGGCTGAAGCCTGTCGAGCGTAGAATCCGCGCCATGCCAGATTTCTTTTTCTACCTTGGTTTCTTCAGAGCGGTAAAACAGAATTGCTTTCTCGCTCTCTCGCTTGGGAGGGATATAGAATGTCCGCAACTCTTCTACACTGTAGATATTAAGTGCATCCAGTTCTTTATGGTGTTTAAGCGGCACTATGGCGACTTGTAGACTTTGCTCTTCGTCAACGGACGCTTGTATTGAAGGTCGAGCAGAGAATACAGCATGGACTTCATCTTCCGAGTCGCTGCCAAAGATCAATGTAGGAGTCGATGGTCCCGGCTTGTTGTGTTGGGGTGGACCCGAATAAACTATCTCCTCTTCCTCCTCGGTATCACTGCCGAAGACAGGGATGGTAGCGTTAGTTTTATTCTCCGGCTTGTGACACTTCTCCGTATCTTCGAAATCCGGTAAGAAGTATTTGGCATCTTCGTATTTGCGGACCTCTTTCACAGAGAACGGGTTCAATTCTCCTGTCACTGTATACTCGAAACCATCCTTAAAATACTTCATGCACTGATGTTGTGTAGAAGGGATGATGTTGTACTCGTGTAACCATGGTCGGCCGAGCAAAGCGTTGTAGCATGTCTTGGCGTCTATGACGTGGAACTTAATGTCCGTGATGAGTATCCCGAAGCGTAGCGTCAGTATCACATATCCGAGAGTCTTTGACGATTGGGAGTCGAACCCGGAGATGGTGATCTTGTCCCGAGCAAGGTGCTGGACGCTCATGCAGATTTCCTTCAACACCCGCACGTTGAGGAGATTAACGGAGGATCCATTGTCGATCAGGATTTTGCCTATCTTAATATCGTGGCAGTATCCTGAGACATAGAGGGGGCGATTGTGTTCGCACGTCCCAAGTAGAAGGTCTTTATCGCCAAAAGTGACATCGGCCGTGTGCACTTCCTCCAATTCATCCTTCATCTTTTCCTCGGCCAAGCATGCTTCGAATTGTTCTGGGTCTTGGAGCGCCTTAATCAACGAATCTCTCACCTCTTTTGATAGCAAAAGGGCGTCAATAATGCTGAGCTGTGAGGGCAGCTTCCTCAGATGTGCTAAGACGTTGTAATTCACCTTATTCTTCTTTGGCGGGTCTTTGGCAGCTAGCTCTTCCACCACTTGGTCATCTAAGACGATATCTTCAGGGGCCTTTTCTTTCCCTTTATCTTTTTTGTTCGAGGGTCCGAGGTTCTTTTCGGGCAGCGTGCGATTACGTAGCCGGATATTTTCGCAAACCTTCGGTTCTTCTTCTTTTCTCGAAGCGGACTCTTTAAAGAGAGGGGCAAGTTCCAGCTCCTCATCAGAATCGCTCCCGAATGTAGGCACTTGTGACCCGGCGGTGTTAACTACGCGACAATCGCCGGTAGTTCTTTTACTCCCTTCGGTCGTATTTCTTTGCTCTCGACGAGTTTTACGCTTTTCCCGCTTAAAGCGTTGTCGATGAGCAACATATCCTTGCCACCATCTATCGAAAGCTTTACACTCTTGTGTGGGGTGCGAAATCTTTTGATGATATAAGCAATAGGAGGGGTGCGTTTCCACTTCACCGGTGATGTTTCCTTCAGAGGATGGTAGCTTCATGCCCATTGATATGGCCTTAGCAAACTTTTTCCTCATCTTGAATTGGCTTTTGTCGGTAGCGGAGGTGTTTAGCTCCAACGGGATCGTCTTAGCTCCTTCATCAAGTCGCTGGCGTTTGGCCCCTTCAAATATAGCCGCCTCGCGCTCCCTATCAGCTTTACTTTTCAACCGAGCTTCATTAAGGAATGCGTTAATTACTTCATCTGATGGCCCCAGAACTTTTGGTTCAGGATCTGCCCCCAGCTTTTCGGTGTAAGGAGTCTCCTCATCGTTCGTGATCAAATGGGAAATCATATGACAGCTCGCCACATATTCCTCGGATTCATCCGATGAACTTTCTCCTTCATCTTCTTCTTGAAAGACGTAATTGAGGAACTCTTAGAATGTAATGGGAGTCCGTGCCTTCTGGTTGTATTCCTCCAGCGCATCAATTTGTTTTTGCAGGTCCGTGCGCTTGTCGCCAGGCTTCACGGGCTTCTTTGACTTCTTTTTCTTCTTTTTCGAAGATTTTGACGACTGGTTGCCAGTGCTTGAGCCACCACCATCGGTCTTTGGAGTTGGACGTGGTTTCAACATCCCTTCAATGACCTGCGGTTCCAACGGGTTCTTCCACTCGATCGCTGGACATGTCTGGAGGTCGTTTAGCATCCTCTTTGTCTTGGTTGATAATACAACCTCCCAAGGAGCTTCTTCAACGATGGAGCATGTTGCCCCTGGCGTATTCGTCCCTTTAAAGGTGTGGGGCTGCGGGGGATTCACCTTCCATTTGTCAGATAACGCGAACTTGCCCTGTCGGTACTGGTTTTCAAGCCAATTCTTGAAAACGTAGCAATCTTCAATCGGATGGCCTAGTACTCGATGATAAGAATAGTAGTTGGGCTCGTTGACGTCACTTGGTTGCAACGGACGTTTTGGATCCGGCAGATTTATGAGTCTGTTGCGCAATGCCAGCTCAAATAACCTCCTCGTTTTATCGCGGGGAAAGGAATAAGGACGTCCCATCCTATCCTCAAGGGGTACGTACGGGCGCATATTATTTTGACGCACGACCGGCTTCGAGTTGCTCGGTTGTTGTTGAGCATTAGCGGCGACGATCGCTTTTCCCTTCCCTTTGTCATTTCGGGAGTCCGGCTTTGGAAGAGGAGGTTTATGGCCCATCTGATCCATCTGTGCTAGCTTGTCAATCAAGGCTTGGAAGGTAGTCGGCTTGAAAAACATCATAAACTGCGAGATGGTTGCTTGTGGATCGAGGGTTCCCACAAACATACCCACTGCGGGAGCTTCTTCAATGCGCTGCTCACACTTCGACCATAAGTTCCGCCATCGTATAGCGTACTGAACCCACGTCTCGCCGGATTTTATCCTGGCGTTAATCAGTGCCGTCATCGGAGTACGTTCACTAGCGCTTGCAAAACGCTGAGTAAACAGCAGCTCCATCTCCGCGAAGGTTTTAATAGAGTCGTTCGGGAGCTCAGAGTACCATTCGAACGCCGTATCTGATAAGCTTACAACAATCTGGCGAAGCAACAGCTTGTCATCACCGCCGGTGTTGCCGCAGAGTGCCCTGAACTGGGCAACATGCTGGTGAGGATTGCTCGTCCCCTTGTAGACATGGAACTTGGGAATTGTGTAACCGAGTGGGTACTTGATTTGATCGTACCAACTTGGATATGGCCGCCCCATTTTTACGACCTGGTCGGCTGCTTCGGTCGCATGATGAACCCGTATTTGTTGGGCTATGTACTCATCCAAATCAGCTTTAGAGATTGTATCCTCCTTAGCTGTTGATAGGGCTGACGGAGGATTTGATGTCTCTCCCCTATCATCTTCAAGGATGATCGGGGGATCTTCAACAGGTGGATCTTGTTGAATCATTATACCCACCATATCCTGGAACAGGAGGGCCATTTTCTTTATGTTGGCTGCCTGTTCTGCAGCTTCTTTATCCTTCTTCTCCAGTACGCGACAAAGGAATTCAGCGTCAGTTTCTTGTTCTTGACGCTCGTCCGAGGACGTTTCAGGGGTTTCTTTTGGCCCTGTAAGTGTGGCCATAGCGTTCATCATTTCTTGGAGCTTCTGCTGCTGCTCCTGAGCCTTGGTCACTGACCTCGTATGCGGTCTATGACCTGTTGATATGCGGCTATCCTCCTTTCCCGATGCCACATAAACTGTATGAACTATCATGCCCCCGGACTTAGGGCGTTTAGGCTCACCACCTTTGGCATTTACCGCGGGCGCGGGGGTTTTCTCCGGCCTTCTTCTTTTGTGGGCCGTTGAGGTTGGAGGGGCTGTTGCAGTAGGCACCCTAGCGACTGTCATCCTTTCCTGTTTGATCGGACGGTCCTTTTCTTTTTCCACTTTCGCCTTTTTCCGTTGACGAGAGCGACCTGGGTCAATCACGAAGTCTTGAACTCTCCGCCAAACTTTATAAATTTTTTAGGACAGCCGTTGAGGGGGTTGTTCTTGCTTTGTTTCCGGAACTCTCTCCGCAGGTGGAGGAGATCTTTTCAGTATAGCGGTTGCAGAGTTCTTGCGTACCCTCCTCAGCAGTTCAAAGCTGTTCCCAGTTGGAACAGCTGCGTTGACTTCCACCACTGGAGCCGGTGGAGTTAGCCCTGAGGGGGAGTTGCCCCCTGCCTTCCTCACTCGTTGCCAATAGCGACGTCGAGCATGACGAGCCGTTGGGACTGGCTCGGAGATTGAGACATCTTCTTTTTGCCCCCTGTCTGAAGGAGGCGCCGCCGGTGTTAACCTCTTAAAGACTGAGGTTGTCTTTTGAGGGGTGATATTCAACCTGTCGAAGATGGATCCTCGAACGGGGGCAGGAGCAGGAATCGTCAGTCTTGAAAAGACTGACTCTTTGACAGGGGAAGCCGCCTTGACGACTTCTGAAGCAGCAGCTGTTGCCCTCCTTTGGACAGCCATTTTAGAGTTCAGATTTAGCCTGGTGAAAACAGAGGCTGTCGGTTTGGTAGTGGGCGACCCGTTGACAGGGGTCGTCGTAGCAGTAAGCCGGTCGAAGACCGACTTCTTGTTTACTTCCGGTGCAGGTATTAGCGCAGAGAAGCTTGTTGGTGGGGTCATGGTCCCGAAGAACAGGCCAGTGGTGGCCTGGGTCACCTGGTCTACTGGCAGAGTGAGGAAGGAAGCCACTTGGGGCCCATATGCTACACCTCCCAGTGAGGTGGAGCGTCCGTTGCAATGGCATTTTGTGCAGTTGGTGCAATTAGAGGCCATCGATGCTTGACTTCTCTTCTGCACCGAGCAAGAGACCAAATCTTAGTAAACTTGAAATCCAAAGGCAACCGTTAACAAACCGCGATTGGTTCACGAAAACGACACACGAAGTGTGGAGTGGAAAGAGGAAAAGGTCCCACCGGGCGTGCCAGAATCTGTTCCCCTCCTAAAGACGGTGCACAAGACTGCGATGTCCTGACGCTGAGATTCGGGGCAGATGCTATTTGGTTTTATCCGTCCACCTCTCCGAAGATGCCAAGTTGATTTATGGCACCGTGTATCGGAGGTTTAGACGGATGCGGCCGATGTAGCAGACTTCATAAGATTCCCCCTCGCTTGAGGGGTTTTTGATTGTGGGGACGCTCTTCCTTGCAGGCGCAAGCCCCTGCAGTTAATTACGCTACCGCATCGCGGTAACAACTTTCTCCTTCTCTAGAATTTCACTTCGTGTTGTATGTATTTGTTTTGTTTGTGGTTGCCCGTGGATTGTATACGGAGACTGAGTAATGACGTCGCCTGTAGGACGTGGATTAGTCCAAATCCGTATTTACTTAGATTTGGGTTTGGTGTTTTTAGTTTAAGGATGCATTAGTCACGTTGCGGCTAAGATCAACTTAAACGTTCGTTAAGGATACGATAGTCCTGTTTGAGACTAAGATCAACTTAACGTGATAATCCATTTAATATCTGGCCATCGGGACTCGCCACCTCTCTAACGTCGTTGAAGGATTGCAACGGCAAATGTCAGAGGAGTTCAGAGATGTACCCTTGAACCAAGGTTGATTTGGAGTTTTATAGTCCGTTTGAATGTTTAAGGATACGTTAGCCGTGTTTGGAGGCTAAGATCAACTTAAACGGGATCGTTTAGTTCCGGCAAAAGAACATTTGGAGGCTCTATTGTTCCAGTTTAGGGACGTAGTGGTCTATAGGTAGTTTAGGGACGTTGCAGTCCATGCTCCAGTTTAGGGACGTGGTGGTCCATATTCCAGTTTAGGGACGTGGTGGTCCGTGTTCCAGTTTAGAGACGTAGTGGTCCGACATTAGTTTAAGGACGTTCCGGTCCGATATTAGTTTAAGGACGTTTCGGTCCGACATTAGTTTAAGGACGTTCCGGTCCGACATTAGTTTAAGGACGTTCCGGTCCAATATTAGTTTAAGGACGTTCCGGTCCACGAATTTAAGGACCCCGCAGTCCATATTGATGTGTGGTCGTTGGGACCCGTCACCTCTCTGATGTCGTTGAAGGATTACAACGATGGGTGTCAGAGGAGTTCGGAGATGTACCATCGAACCGAAGGTAAATTGATTTAAGAGAGCAATTTTGCTCAGTCAATTTAATTTAAGGACTTACGGCCAAAATTGGGCTAAGTCCAGTTGAAAATATTCAAAATTTTATTTGCTTTTGGCCTTTGTCTGGGCTTTCCCCTTTTTAGAATAATGCATAGCATTACTTTAGGCCATTTATGCCCATTTTGACTGGGCTCTGCCCTTTTTTATTATAATACAGAGCATTTGTTTTGGTCCATTAGACCTCTCAATTGGGCTCTGCCCTTTTAAATAATGCATAGCATTTTTATTATTTTGTTTGGGCTCTGCCCATTTATAAATGATGCAGAGTATCAATTTAATTAGGCCTGCTTGGTCTTTTTGATTTGGGCCTAGCCCTTTAGGAAATGCATTGCATTTTCAGGCGCTTTGCGCCAATCAGAGAGCGCAAGCGCTTGTGATGACGACACGTGCCATGCAAGCGCAGTGCGCTGCGCTAATGCGCTGCGCTTGCGCTGCTGACACGTGGCGCACCTTGGTAAGTTGTGCCAATTACAGAGAGCAAAGCTCTATCTCACAGCTCATAGCGCAAGTGATTCAGATGCTGACACGTGGCGCTTTCCCAAGAGCGCAACAGCGCAGTTTGGAAGTGCAGAGCACTAAGAATCTTTTAGATTCAAGAACAGAAGTGCAAAGCACTATTTGATTTCTTGATCTAATTTAGATCAAAGAAAAATAAGTTTTTCTTTTTATTTCAAGAACCAGAGGTTCATAAAAGTGCAAAGCACTATTTTTTTTTTATTTTTGTTGTTTTCTTGTTTCAAAGAACCAGTGGTTCATAAGAAGTGCAAAGCACTGTTTATTATGTGAAGATCATTGATCTGGTTTTTAGATCAATGATTTATTAAAAGAGATTTCTTCTCTCTCGTGAAGGTTTTTACCTTTTTCTTTGGAATTTTCTCAGAGTTCTCTCTCTGTTTGAAACTCTTGACTTTTTTCAAGAAAAATGTTGATGCCTTTGAATTGAGGCTTGGGGTCCTTTTTATAGTGCCCATAAATTAGTTAAATTTGTTAAAGAGATCTTTCTCTGAGTGATTTGGGGAATTTTCCCCACCGTTGGATCTTTAATCCAAGGGCTTCTGTTTTACAGAAGAAAATCTTCTTGTTTTAACAAGAACAGAATGATTTCTTTAAAATCTTTATTCTGTTTTGGTGCAAATGCTCCAGCGCGTGGCATGTGTCGCGCAGCGCAACTGCGCTAGCGCATTTGCGCTGACACGTGCCGCGCAGCGCATAGCGCATCTGCGCTGACACGTGCCGCGCAGCGCAGTGCTTGTGCAACTGAAGCGTTGCTTCCTTTAATTTTGCTTAAAATAGAGCTTTGCTCTGATTGGGTGCGCCTTCTTGGGCGCTGCGCTGACGTATCAGCGCCTGACATGTGGCGCGTTGCGCCCGAGATTTGAAGCGTTGCTTCAAAAATTTTGAATTTTGAATTTCAACAGAGCTTTGCTCTGATTGGGCGAAACAGCAACAACCTAGAAACGATCCTTAATTTTCCACATACAATCAGGGATGGAGGAGTCATCCTAATTTTGCTTGGAACCAAAACCAAACTCAAACTCAAAATACATTCCCAAGCCAAAATAACTATCAAAGACCTCTTCCACAGCAACAGCAGCTATCACAACAAAATCAGCATCCCTTTCAACCGCAACCTTTTCAAGACCCGGTCAACAACTTTGATCGTTATAATAATATTTCAACGGCCGGTACCGAAAAATCCTCTGCACTCGAACAAAGCTTGAAAACGTTTATTAAACATTCCATGCAAACAACGGCTAATTTAACGTCTTCTATCCAAACTCTAGTGCAGCATACCGCTTCCCACGATGAAAGCATAAAATCGATAGAAGCACAACTTGCACAGTTAAATGCCGCGATGAGTGAGAGAGAGAAAGAGAAACTTCTATCTCAACCCCTATCGAATCCTGGCTACTCACAAATTCATAATGTGAGTGCCATAACCACGCTGAGATCGGGAAGAGTGTTGGATAATCAAGTCGGTGAACAGGTTGATGAATCAATTGAAACCCCGGCTTCTACTTCTAACCCTAATTCGTCTAGTCCACCGCCTTCTTCCGAGCCTATTCTCCATTTTCCACTAGGCTCAAACCGTCAGCCCACTTCCTTGAGTCAACCTAAAACGTTCCGAACTCCAATTCTGGGATCGATTCCATCCCCACAAACTTCTCCTCCAATGTTGGACCCAACCCTTATTAATAAAGCTCCTTTTCCAAACAGGTAAAGAGCCAACAAACCTAATGCACAAATGGAGAAAATTGAGGAAATGTTTAAGCAACTTAACATAAATATTCCTCTCCTAGATGCTATTCAAAAAGTTCCGTCTTATGAAAAAATCCTTAAGGACTTATGCACTAGGAAGAGGAAAACTCAAGTGCCTAAAAAGTGTTCTTAACGAGTAATGTGAGCATGGCTTTTACCCAACAATTACTTAAGAAATGTAAGGACCCCGGTTTTCTTACAATATCTATAACTATTGGGAGTAAAAGCATCAATCGTGCGCTACTTGATCTAGGCGCTAGTGTTAACTTGCTCTCGTACTCTGTCTATCAGCAGCTAGGTATAAGAGAGTTGAAACATGCACACTGTACTCTCCAGATGGCAGATCGATCTATCATCCAAACTAGGGGTGAGCTAGAGGACGTGTTAATCAAAGTCGGGGAATTTATATTCCCTATGGACTTTATTGTTTTAGACACATCCTGTGGCGAACCCACGAAACCAAATCCTGGTGATTCTCGGTCGGCCTTTTCTAGCAACTTCCAATGCTGTAATAAATTGTCGTAACGGTTTTATGAATCTATCCTTTGGAAAGATGATAATTGAACTTAACATTTACAAGCTAGGAATTCAACCATCTAAACCTTCTGCTCATCTAATCGATATTTGTTATGTCAACGAGATAGCTTCCGACAGCTGCGAGGTTGAGGAATTTTGCAATAATGATCTCGATGACACTAGTGCATCATTATTTGATCCAGCAAATTACTATACGAGTGAGGACACCTTTGAGGAGTCCCCCCTCGAGTTCAAATCCTTTGATTCGTCGCAAAAGTTAGTTGAGCTTTCCGAGTCAATTTCCTACGCTAGCTATGAACCTCTTAGGGAGTCCGAGTATCATTCCCCTACCCTACCGTCTATCGTCTCCCCGCCAACACTAGATCTCAAGCCACTTCCTTCTCATCTTAAATACGCATATTTAGGTGAGAATGAGTCTTTTCCAGTTATCATATCAGCTTCTCTAGCTTTAGAGCAAGTGAGCGCTCTTTTGTCAGTCTTGAGATCAAATCGGCAAGCTTTTGGTTGGACAATGGTAGACATCAAAGGGATTAGTCCCTTAATTTTTGAACATCATATACATTTGATGGATGAAGCCAAACCAGCCTGAGACCCACAAAGACGGTTGAACCCCGTCATAAAGGAGGCGGTAAAGAAAGAAATCGTCAAATGCTTAAATAGTGGTATAATTTACCCAATATCTGATAACCAATGGGTAAGTCCTATTCATGTGGTCCCTAAAAAGTCTGGCATCACGGTCATAACTAATGAGGCTAATGAGTTGATCCATACACGCACTCAAACTGAATGGCGGGTATGTATTGATTATAGAAAACTCAATGCCGCAACGAGGAAAGATCGCTTCCCTCTACCTTTTTTTGACCAGATGTTGGAACGATTAGCCGGGCATGAATATTACTTTTTCTTAGACGGATACTCCGGGTATAACCAGGTCCCCATCGCCGAAAAGGATCAAGATAAGACAACATTTACTTGTCTTTTCGGTACTTTTGCTTATAGACGCATGCCCTTTGGGTTATGCAATGCTCCCGCTACATTTCAGCGGTGTATGATGGGGATATTCTCAGACATGGTCGAGAATTTTCTGGAGATATTTATGGACGATTTCTCCATATTTGGGAACTCTTTTGAGGAATGCCTACGTCATCTTGACGCGGTTTTTACCAGCTGTAAGGATAAGAACTTAACTTTGAATTGGGAAAAATTCCATTTCATGGTCCAAGAACGTATTGTCCTTGGACATATGATTTCACGAAAAGGCATTGAGGCAGACAGAGCTAAAATAGATGTCATCCATAACCTTCCTCCTCCCAAATGCGTCAAAAATATACGATTCTTTCTTGGTCATGCAAGATTTTATAGGTGACTTTAGCAAAATTGCTAGACCCTTAACGCGTGGTCTTATAATCTCAAACACAAATCGATGACCGAGAATTGAAATAAAGAGAGTGGTCGATTGTTCTCCTCTTGGCCAAGAATACGACATTTCACTTTGATTCGGATTGCAAACCTGCTTTTGAATCGCTTAAAAGTTCCCTCACTACAGCCATCGTTCAATCATCTCCGGATTGGAACCACCCGTTCAAGTTTATATGTGATGCATCCGATTTTGCTATTGATGCAGTTTTAGGATAGCACATTGATAAGATACCACATGTAATTTACTATGAAAGTAGGACCTTAAACGATGCCCAAATTAATTATACAACTACCGAGAAAGAACTCTTGGCGGTTGTATTTGCATTAGAAAAATTCAGGCCCTACTTGATTGGCTCGCCAATAGTAGTTTACACCGATTACTCCGTCCTAAGACATCTTTTATCGAAGAAGGATGCTAAAGCCAGGCTAATACATTGGATCCTATTATTATAAGAGTTTGATCTTGTCATACGAGACAAGAGTGGATGTGAAAACGTAGTAGCCGACCATCTTTCACGCATTTCTTCTTCACCAGCGTTGACCTCGCCAATAAATGACTCTTTTCCTGACAAACAGCTCTTGACCGTATCCTGCGAACCTTGGTTCGTGGATATTGTGAATTATCTAGTAACGGGACATATACTCAGCGATTGGTCGAAACAAGACAATCATCGATTTCTATCCCAAGTAAAATATTTTTACTAGGATGAACTTTATTTGTTTAAGTAAGGTCTCGATCAAATCATTCACCGATGTATCCCTAATGATGAATTCAAGAGTGTATTGTCTTTCCTCCTTGATCAAGCATGTGGCGGTCTCTTTGGTCCAAGGAAAACAGCGGAGAAAGTTTTGCAATGTGGCTTTTATTGGCCAATATTATTTAAAGATGCATATGATCATTGCAAAACTTGTCATCGATGTCAACACATGGGTCGGATTTTACGGAGAAATGAGATGTCGCTCTAACCTATCTTGGTTGTGGAGATATTCGATGTTTGCGGAATTGATTTTATTGGCCTTTTTCCCAACTCTTTTGGGAATTTATATATCTTATTAGCGGTTGATTATGTCTTTAAATGGGTGGAAGCAGTACCGTGTCGCACTAATGCCAACAAGGTTATTATTAAGTTTCTTAAAGAAAATATCTTTTCGCGATTCGGACACCCTCGCGGTATAATTAGCGACAACGGGACGTATTTCTGTAATCGGTCTTTCGAGGCTTTGATACAGAAATATTCAATCAACCACAAGCTTTCTACGCCGTATCATCCCCAAATGAGCGGGCAAGCAGAGATCTCCAATCGACAGATCAAACAAATTTTGGAGAAAATGGTTTCTAAGAACCGTAAAGATTGGTCCACCAAATTGATGGATGCTCTTTGGGCATTCCACACCGCTTATAAGACCGATCTTGGTATGTCTCCATACCGACTTGTGTTTGGGAAGGCTTTCCACCTTCCTGTCGAGATCGAACATAAACCAATATGGGCTATTAAAGAGCTGAACTTTGATTTCGATCAAGCCAGCAGCTATCAAAAACTGCAATTAAATAAGCTAAGCGAACTTCGCGATGAAGCTTACGATAATGCGGTTATAGTAAAGAACCGGACTAAAGTGTTCCACGATAAAAGCCTTTTTAGAAAAACTTTCACACCGGGACAACAGGTCCTTCTTTACGATTCTCGTCTCCACTTTCATCCAGGTAAGCTTAAATCTCGTTGGAAATGCCCTTTTGTGGTGCGGTATGTGTATCCGCATAGTGCAGTGGATATTGAAAATGTTAAAAACGGTTCTATTTTTAAAGTAAATGAGCATATATTAAAACCGTATTTTTCCGCTGACCCAGCGGAGTAGCTCATGTTTTTACAGGAGCCGCTTATCGTAACTAACTTTCCTCTGCCTCACCCCCATATTTCGGTAACATTGTCTCATCTAAAGAATGGAGGTGGGTATTGTTAGTTATATGTATGCCCTAGAGGCCATTACTATACATAGGATGTATATTGTAGTGGATGCTGGGACATATATAGGGAGGACTTTCTTGCTCGACATGATAGTATGCTATCTGGTTGAACTTTACCTTAACGTGTATACTGGGTGTCTCTCTGTTACATGTTGGTAAAGCCCTTAGGATGTGTACTTGACTACCTGTACTATGATGCGGATCATACTAGTGGGGACATGGTAGTCCATAAGTACATCCTTCAAAGTCCCTAGTCGTGGGTGTATCGAGACGGGGCATTGATATACCAGAGTAGACTAGCGTGTACCTTCTCGACCCATACAGATGGGCGATGGATGATCCCATATCCATCGGTGTTTGACATCAGAGATGATATACGGGTGCTCAGTAGAGACTGGGTACACTGGACGGACTCGCCGAGAACTCCCAGATGGTATTATACCTCACGTCAGATGGCAGTTCTCTGGTGACACTGGTACAGATTAGTCTGTTGACCCGAGATCGTCATAGAGTCTTGTGTGGTTCCCACTGTACTTTGATTTCCATCTTACCACGTCCAAGAGGGCGTGCAAAACGGTGGTTTTTGGGTACAGTCCCGAGTCACATGGAGGCAATGAGCGATAGGAGGGGATTCGTCTCTCCCGGTATAGGGGGTTGATGTTGTGCTGTGTTCGATTGGCTATAACAGGAAATCCCTGGCCAGGGTTGCTGAGATTTACTGGTAAGTGTTACCAGTAGTTTCTCGAATTGTTATAGACCTCATATCGACATGACTTATTGAGCTATTGGGGTCTGACGTTTACCACCCCTAGGCAAGATATGCGACATATCAGACGATCAGACCGGACTGTACGGTAGTGTTACTGGTTGGATTCACTGGAGTGTGAGCGGGCTTGCTCGTCGATCTTCAGATCGCTCAATACCCGGGTGGCCGTTACGTTTAGCAGACCGCTTGCGGCTTGTGGATGTTTGATATGATCATCATCTGCTGCCGGCGTATTGACGAGTCTTTAGAGTCCTACACAGAGGTTTCCTGGATCAAGCGAAACGAAATAGGAGCGCATATGAGATATGTGCGGGACCGAGAATGATACCAGTATGTGATACTGTGTTTGATTCTCGCGATTTGTGACATTGATCAGTTATATGCGATATAGCCGGGTTATCGGATCAAGTGTTGATTCGATCAGATGTTACTGTTGATATTAGTCGGTTATATGTGATATGACCGGATCATTAAATCAAGTGTTTGATTTAATGATTTAATGTATAATTATATATTTGATATATTACTTTGCATTAACTAGTATCGGTTCACTTTAGAAGGATTTTCTCACTTGGATGTACAAGTTGTATATGTGATATACTTTTTGTGCATTTTATTGTATCATGTTTGATGATGCATGTTTACTTGGTTAAGTGTAAAGAATTAAACCATGGTTAAACTTATGATTAGGGTTTGATTTCCTTTTCTCATTTATTTATCTATTTATTCATTTTGGAAAATAGATGGAAAAAGGAGAAAAGAATGGTGGCTTTTTTTTGTTGTTTAGTGGAAGCTTCATGAAACCTTAACCCTAACCATTCCTTTAACCTTGGTCAATTCTCTACACATAACCATAGTTACTATTATGATAAGGATGGTTTTTCTTTTCTTTTCTAATTAATCTTATCATAATATTCTTCTTCTTCTTCCTTGAACTCAAGAAGAAACCTTCACTTCATCAATGGTGGATTGATGAAATGAGTGAGAAATCCAAAACTAAAGTCTACCCACTTCCTATTTCTTCATCCTCTACCTCTTGCCAAGTAGTAGAGTGTGTTTCCCTCACAAGTTTTCAAGACTTGGTGAAGGTGGAGCTCGATCTAGCGATGCCTCGACGTAGATCATCTTCGGCATCGACATCGACGACCTAGCTTGCCCATTCTCCGACGAAGCCGATGCTAGAGCCCGGATTTGATTTGGACAGCGGAGAGGACCTCATCTTGGAGCCATGGAGGTGGAGGACCGGATCTACAAAGGTTGTATTTCCGTATCTCTTAGTTAATTGTTAACTAGTTAGCTTTTTCGCCTAGTTTTCTAGCCAACGGTCCTTGTTAGGGTTTCTCGGCACCTAGATTTTTTGAAATTGGTATGGTTGATGCCTTGTGAGACCTCATTAGGATGCCTAGGAACCCTACAGTGGTATCAGAGCCTAGCTAGAGCCTTAGGCGAAGTCTAGACGGAATTTGAAGTCCGAACGAACCGAAAACCCAACCCGGAACATGCTCTCTGTCCTTTTTCTAAAATCTGGGTTTTTTCGAAAATAAAAATATGCAGAAAAATCAGCAGGGAATCCTAAGAATAACTGTGCAAACGAGTCTATAATTCCATCATTTCGCCGCGTTTCCGCGGAACGAGCATGGCTCGTGCGGCGGATCCGCGGCAGGTTTGTCGTTTTGTGCATCTATTTCTGCACAGTAATTCTTAGTTTTGTGTGCTGGTTTTCCTGGGAATTTTTAATATTTTTTCCAGAGTTGAATTTTCTGGGTTGATTTGGGGATTCGGTGTTTCGATCGGAGTATCAGATTTTGTCTATGTGGCTTTCCGGATAAATTTTAGAATATGTTAAAAAGTTCGACCGGATATAAATACCCAATTTTTCCCCTGTAGGGAAATTTCCAAGTGTTGGATTTTTCCGTAGTTTAACGACGTTCTAAGTAGTGCAAGTAACGCGATGGACCCTCTAGAAGACAACAAACCTTAACTCGATTATGTGACCGTCTTGAACTGCCCTTTGAACCTTCGGGTTTGGGGCAGTACGGCGTGCCACATGTGAGGCGTTGGCTTGACCCTTCTACGGCTGGACCGTTGGTACTGAGGCACGAACTGAATGTTGTTAGACTCATATTTCATGTGTTGATCTGTATCGGGAAAACTTGGGTGTTCGATTGTTCGATCGGAAAGTTTGACATTTTCTATTTATCCGGAATGGGATACAATAATTGGAATTCACAAAAAGTTATGAGATAACTGAATGAATGTTATAAACGTAGCAATTTAGTCCCACTTGATCGGTTGCCACGGAATTTTGATGTGATCAAAAGTCCGTCGCAATCACGTAGCGTACGCGGATACTCGCCGGGTAAACTTAATAGACAGCCTCGCTCCATAGCCCCGACCAAGTGACTGTAGGAGAACCCCGTCGCCGAAAGCATCCGTTGGGGTGCTCGTGGTAGCGGTGTTCCGCCTTGGTGCACTTCGTCGACGGTATCGGGGGTGCGGCCGCCTACTGAAGTTTGCGACGAGCATTCGATCTAAATGTCGGGAATCTTGTTGAATTGCCCGACTTGATATTGAAAAGTGTTTTCGATAATGAGACTAAAATACGGGGTTTATAACTGTTAGGCATGCGATGTCTAAAGTAATTCATTTGGTCAGGCATGCGATGTCTGAGGTGGTTGCGGATTCCAACTGTTGTAGTTTTACACTTTCTTTTCTGTGACCGTAAGTGTAATATGTGATATCGCCGGTTTCGTTGCTATATGTCAACGACAATTGGGATACGCATATTTACTTACGTTGATGACATGTGATGTTATGTGTTGCTGGATATGTTATATTGGATCGTCGTGTTTGAATAGCCGGTGATTTTTATGTGAGATGAGTGTTTTTCATTTTCATTCATGTAAAAACTTGTATGTAATATTCTTTTATTGGGGCACTTCCAGGTTGCGGAAGTTGTCACCCTTTGTATATTATTTACTTTTCCGCACTAGGATAGACCCAAGGAGGGGAGCACAAGTAACCGGGTTCTAGGGTCCAGTGGGAGACCATCTCGAGGAGTCGAGTCCGGATCTCCTAACTCTAGAATTGGTAGGGTTGCTTGCCGCTCTCGTAGGGGTCTAGGGGTGTGGGTTTGGCTATTCATCACGACCGTGGAATCCGTGTTTTATACTGGCTCGTATTGAAAACACGGACGTCCTAGTATATCCAATATTTCATATGTTTCTTCTGCTGCGATATCTGTGATGTGATCATGTGATGTTCTATGATAGATACTGTATATAGTATATATGATATATTATATTAGCGTTACTTATGTTTTACACCCGCGCTAGCCCTGCCCCCCTCTGCCGTTAGTTACCTAACCTAACGGTGCACGAGAGGACATCGAGGCGAATGAGGATGGCATAAGTGTACGTCGTATTTATCTGTAATGTTCAGGTAATTTAAATGATGGGACTTCATTAATGTGATTAATGAAATAAAAGAAACCTAAGATGTTGTAGAATCGAATTTCAAAATAAAACAGGTAGCTACAGTTCTTGCTTTGCACAGCGGTATATGTGATATATCCTGCACCTTATTCGATGAGGAAAGGACCGAGATCCCTTCACCGGGAGTGACTCCTTTAGCAATAACTGGCAGATGCTACACACTCGGTTTGTCTTTTGATTGCTTTTAAGAGTTTTTGCTTTGCACAGTGATATATGTGATATATCCCGCACCTCATTCGACGAGGAAAGGACCGACGATCCCTTCACCGGGAGTGACTCCTTTAGCAAAACTAGAAAAGCCTCAAAAACACTCCATTTCAAAATTCATTCGATCCTACAACGATATCAAGTTCATTACGCAATAGGTTTTCAGAAAAACCTGTCGTAGCCCTCCGTCATTTCAGATAAGTACTAGTTAGTATTCGTGCTGCGGTTGTTTGGCATGCGTCAAGGCGTAGTGTACGGTAGCTAACTAGTGCTTATCTGCTAGCATATGATGCGATTGGATTAGGGTATTCGTACGGCGTTGTTTGGCATGCGTCAAGGGTCGTGCGGGTGGGTTTAATTCAATCAAGAAATGTACGGGTTGAACTTGACTAGCAGACTATGGGTTGTTTGGCATGCGTCAAGGTCATAGCGAGCTAGGGGCAAAATATTATCGGGAATTTCAAGTGTTGAAATTTGCAATGAGATTGCATACCTTCTATGAGATAGTTGGATCCCGATACCCGCTGCGAGTAAGTGTTACTCCTGGGAGAGTTTTATACATTACAATTAGCCGATCAAGTAGGTGTCTAGAAAGGTGTCAACGAGGTTACGCTTCTGGGAAAACGAGGTTTACATTAATTAGGTTCGTGCGAAAGCACGGGGGACCTCCCTCAAAGTACCGACACTGGCCTGGCTGAAAGATTGGCGAACTTGTAGTGTGTAATTAATCCCGGCTAGTCTTTCCTTTTAGGGTTTGAAGGAAGATTTGATAAAAAGCAGTGGGAGCCATCCTGATTAGATAAAATAATAACCAATCTATTCTTGCAAGAGCGCACGCTGAGTGTTTTCTTCTCTCTCTCTCCAGGTAGCGACCATATCACGCCTTAATCAAGATAATAATACGGATTATTGACCGAACCCGCTTGTTATACTGAGCTGGGGAACGTTGGTCCCGCTCCAACTTATAATTGTTATAAGACAGAGCAGGAAATTGGAGAATACCAGAATTCCCGTGCCGCCCAAACGAAGAGAGTGCATGCTGATGCATCATCTTCGGGTGTGTTCATTACAGAGAACTGTTTCTCAGTATCCTTTACGTCCTGGGTATGTGATACCAGATCAGGATCCCAGATATGTAATCTGTTACATAGGGCTACAGAAAGGTAGAAAACTGAGAACGGGTGATAAGTTTCATTAGGCCGAAAACGGGGCAAGAGTTGCAGCCAAGTCTGTTGGTCACTGTCACCCTGTATTAACAATACATTGATTCTGAACGAATGTTATTAGATACCGAACCTGATATACAAAATCATATCAGTCTCTTTATTAGTAAAGAAAGGATATAATTTTGTATAGTTGGATAATGTTTTGAACATTTCCTATATCAAAAGTTGATCGGTTCAGGCACGTTATCTAAAAGCATTAATGTTCTAAATCAAACTACAGTTCTTAGTATACGGAACACACACAAGAGGAAGAGTTCAGAAATGAACGGATCCTTCTTGAGGCATTGTAGACTAGGTCAGATCAATGTGACCCGACTAGCTAGAGTTACATATAGATGCATATTTAAATCAGTTTGAATTTACATCTTGTGAAACTCGCCAGTCATGTCACAAAGATAAGATGACCATAGCTCCGTTTACTGGAAACAGAGAAAGAGTTAGTGAACTCTTGGGATGATACATGTTGATGTATGCAGGTCCCCTGTCTACACATGCCAAGACTGGTTCTTTGTACTTCATTACATTCTCTGATGATCTTTCGAGATTCAGACCTATCTTCCTGTTGAAACACAAGTCCGAACCTTTTGAGATATTCACAGAATATAAGTTAGAAGTAGAGAACCAATACGGGTATAAGTATTATGTCCTATGATGAGATCAAGGAGGAGAATACTTGTGCATAGAATTCCTGGACTATTCTAAAGGAGGATGAGATTCTCTCTCGGTATTACTCCTCCGAATACACCATAGCACGATGGTATATCGGGGCAGAGCAATCACACCCTATATGATATGGTGTGCTCTATGATGAGTATTACTGAGTTACCTATTTTCTTTTAGGGGTTATGCACTTGAGAAGCTGCATACCTGTTGAATAGGGTTCCAATCAAATCAGTTGCCTACCATTTCATATGTGATATGGAAAGGGAAGAGCCCATGTCTTAAGCTAGTTAAGATTTGGGGTTGTCCGGCCTATGTCTGAAAAGCAAAATCCGGACAAGCTTGAGGCAAGGTCAGTAATGTAGAACTGGAAAGGTTCCAGCTATACAAACTGCAGCTGATGATTTAAAAGAACCAAAGGATTCGATAGTTACCAACGAACCTCAGCCTCTCCGCCGATCTAGTAGGGTTCCTCACCCACCTGAGAGATACTTCGGTTTCTCTATGACAGTGAGAGCGAGGAATGCATTATAAGATGATGACCCAACTAGTTTCGAGCTGGCCATCAAGAGTGAGACTCTATAAGAATGGCTGGATGTTTATCGATCTGAGATGGAATCCTTATACACCAACAAAGTATGGACTTTGGTTGCTATATCTGAAGGGTTAAATCCCCATCAGGAGCAGGTATATCTTGAGAAGATTACTTGGTGTACATGGAAAAGTTGAGACTTTCAAAGCTAGACTTGTTAAAAGTTTGCATCATTGACCAGGTGTGGATAATGATGAAACCTTTTCAAGTAGCTATGCTTAAGTCCATCCAGATCCTACTTGTCACGGCTACATACCATGACTGCGATATCTGGTGGTTGGGTGTCTTGACTGCTTTTCTAAATGATGATTTGGAAGAGAGCGTCTATAAGTACACAGCCAGAGGGCTTCGTAGACAGTGGGAGCAGCGGAAACGTGTGCAAGATGCTTTATAGGATAAAGCAGGCATCGCGGAGTTGGAACATCTGTTTTGATGAATTAGTCAAAGAGTTTGACATCATCAAAATGGTAGATGAACCTTGTATAAACAAAAAGGTAGTAGGGAGTATGGAAACGATCCTCGTAGAGTACGTGGATGACATACTCTTGATGGGGAAGGAGTTTCCTATGCTACGCTCGATCAATCTCCGTTTATCACAATGATTCTCCACATAGGATCAAAGTGATACCTCCTAAATCCTGGATTATGGATCTATGAGATAGATCTAATTGGAAATTAGGATACTCACTAGTTGTAGTGAGATGGTATCAATCGATCCTGGGGAGAATTGCTGGAAGGGTTCCAGTGTGATAAAGACGACTGAATGTCAGTCGCAGGCATTGTCTTTACCCTCAGTAAAGGGACGGTATGTTAGAAGAGTTCCAAGCTAGATACCGTGGCATACTAGACGATAAAGGCAGGATACATCGCTACTAAAGATGCTACCAAAGAGGCTGTTTGGGTGTATATTGGTTCATAAGATGAACTAGGTTCCTACCATTGTGAGACAATGGAGTTGTGGCTTATGCCAAAGAACGCAGGTCCCATCAGTGATCCAGACATATTCTTAGGCAGTATCACCTGATCATGGAGATAGTTGATCTCCAGGGAGATCGAGGTTAGGAGAGTAGACTCAGAGGACAACACAGCGGATCCACTCACAAAGGCCTGTTCCTAGAGAGAGATTTTTATGGGATGGTTGAGTATGAGATACTACAACCACTGCTATCAGATGGCCCTAGTGCAAGTGGGAGATTGTTAGTTATATGTATGCCCTAGAGGCCATTACTATACATAGGATGTATATTGTAGTGGATGCTGGGACATATATAGGGAGGACTTTCTTGCTCGACATGATAGTATGCTATCTGGTTGAACTTTACCTTAACGTGTATACTGGGTGTCTCTCTGTTACATGTTGGTAAAGCCCTTAGGATGTGTACTTGACTACCTGGACTATGATGCGGATCATACTAGTGGGGACATGGTAGTCCATAAGTACATCCTTCAAAGTCCCTAGTCGTGGGTGTATCGAGACGGGGCATTGATATACCAGAGTAGACTAGCGTGTACCTTCTCGACCCATACAGATGGGCGATGGATGATCCCATATCCATCGGTGTTTGACATCAGAGATGATATACGGGTGCTCAGTAGAGACTGGGTACACTGGACGGACTCGCCGAGAACTCCCAGATGGTATTATACCTCACGTCAGATGGCAGTTCTCTGGTGACACTGGTACAGATTAGTCTGTTGACCCGAGATCGTCATAGAGTCTTGTGTGGTTCCCACTGTGCTTTGATTTCCATCTTACCACGTCCAAGAGGGCGTGCAAAATGGTGGTTTTTGGGTACAGTCCCGAGTCACATGGAGGCAATGAGCGATAGGAGGGGATTCGTCTCTCCCGGTATAGGGGGTTGATGTTGTGCTGTGTTCGATTGGCTATAACAGAAAATCCCTGGCCAGGGTTGCTGAGATTTACTGGTAAGTGTTACCAGTAGTTTCTCGAATTGTTATAGACCTCATATCGACACGACTTATTGAGCTATTGGGGTCTGACGTTTACCACCCCTAGGCAAGATATGCGACATATCAGACGATCAGACCGGACTGTACGGTAGTGTTACTGGTTGGATTCACTGGAGTGTGAGCGGGCTTGCTCGTCGATCTTCAGATCGCTCAATACCCGGGTGGCCGTTACGTTTAGCAGACCGCTTGCGGCTTGTGGATGTTTGATATGATCATCATCTGCTGCCGGCGTATTGACGAGTCTTTAGAGTCCTACACAGAGGTTTCCTGGATCAAGCGAAACGAAATAGGAGCGCATATGAGATATGTGCGGGACCGAGAATGATACCAGTATGTGATACTGTGTTTGATTCTCGCGATTTATGACATTGATCGGTTATATGCGATATAGCCGGGTTATCGGATCAAGTGTTGATTCGATCAGATGTTACTGTTGATATTAGTCGGTTATATGTGATATGACCGGATCATTAAATCAAGTGTTTAATTTAATGATTTAATGTATAATTATATATTTGATATATTACTTTGCATTAACTAGTATCGGTTCACTTTAGAAGGATTTTCTCACTTGGATGTACAAGTTGTATATGTGATATACTTTTTGTGCATTTTATTGTATCATGTTTGATGATGCATGTTTACTTGGTTAAGTGTAAAGAATTAAACCATGGTTAAACTTATGATTAGGGTTTGATTTCCTTTTCTCATTTATTTATCTATTTATTCATTTTGGAAAATAGATGGAAAAAGGAGAAAAGAATGGTGGCTTTTTTTTTGTTGTTTAGTGGAAGCTTCATGAAACCTTAACCCTAACCATTCCTTTAACCTTGGTCAATTCTCTACACATAACCATAGTTACTATTATGATAAGGATGGTTTTTCTTTTCTTTTCTAATTAATCTTATCATAATATTCTTCTTCTTCTTCCTTGAACTCAAGAAGAAACCTTCACTTCATCAATGGTGAATTGATGAAATGAGTGAGAAATCCAAAACTAAAGTCTACCCACTTCCTATTTCTTCATCCTCTACCTCTTGCCAAGTAGTAGAGTGTGTTTCCCTCACAAGTTTTCAAGACTTGGTGAAGGTGGAGCTCGATCTAGCGATGCCTCGACGTAGATCATCTTCGGCATCGACATCGACGACCTAGCTTGCCCATTCTCCGACGAAGCCGACGCTAGAGCCCGGATTTGATTTGGACAGCGGAGAGGACCTCATCTCGGAGCCATGGAGGTGGAGGACCGGATCTACAAAGGTTGTATTTCCGTATCTCTTAGTTAATTGTTAACTAGTTAGCTTTTTCGCCTAGTTTTCTAGCCAACGGTCCTTGTTAGGGTTTCTCGGCACCTAGATTTTTTGAAATTGGCATGGTTGATGCCTTGTGAGACCTCATTAGGATGCCTAGGAACCCTACAGGTATAAAAGATATAACTGAATATCCGTGCGTGCCAAAGAACAAGTTTGGGGTAGTTTTCATTTAACTATTATTTTACCCCTATTATTTTCCTCCCAAGTCTACAGATCTATGCGCTCAAAGAACAACATCAGTAAAGACACTGCTGAAAACAGATTTGGGGGAGGTTTGTATTTACTAAAATATCATTTGGCACTAGGCACTATATAATTTTTTTATGAATGAATAAAAGAAATTATTTGATACTAAAAGTTAAAAAGTGAAAAATTACATATGAATGATAGGAAGAGTTTGAGAAAAGCAAGAAAATTAGATATTTTCTTAAACGAAACTAGTAATAAGTAGTCATGAGCCGTTGTCCCAAGGGTTAGTAAGATAAAGGAAATCACTAATTTGAGGATAAAAATAAATCTGAAAAATAGTCCCTATTCTTGAGTCCAAACATTTGAACATTGATATCCTACTATATGCACTTACACACATCTTGAAACTTGAGATAGTAGAGGATACCTTGAAATGCTCTTGTCTAAAAAGCCTTAGTATGAAGAAAAATGAAAATATAAATGGTGAAGTAAGAAAAATGAACACTGGTTTTTTAGTTACTTAAGGCAGCATAAAAAAATATAGCGAGAGTGCTTTATCACCTAGTGTCCTAGACCAACTGGTTTGGGAGTCACTGCTAAGCCTTAGGTGTTGCAAGACGAGGATAATTACGCCTAAATGAGTGAGCACATTTGGTAATCGGTCGGTTAGTATCTTAAGAAATATTAACGGTCGCATGAAGGATGTGTGAGCAATTCCATCTGAAATATTCACCGACTAAAATGTACTATGGAAGATGGACAAGAGTATGATAGCTTGAATTGAATTCTCTAAGTGTAGGGATGTCTTTTACACACACGTAGGGGTATATGATCGATATTTGGATGAAAGATAGGGAGGAAGAATAAAGACGATGTTTTATTGAGGGATGATGTGATTTCTAACATCTTTTCACGACCATTAAGATAGGGCACATGGCAACTGAAAAACTAATATAGTTTTAAACTCTTATTTTCATGTTCTTTCTTTTATAGAATCCTTATCTTTGTATGTAATTTTCATCTTCTTTCTTTTATTATGGGATTTTGTAGGTGTAATCCGCTGAAAACCCTTAGGAGACAACTCTTCTCCTACTAGGAATACCTAGAGGTTTAACGGCTTGTTGCACGTGCTAAGTGCAATCGTGTTGCCTACGAAAATGTGCTAGGTTTTTCTTTTCCTTTTTTTCTCCCTCTCTTGAATAACTAGTTTGCATGGGACGATCAAAATTAAGTTTGGGGTATTTGCTCAGTCGAAAATATTGCACATTTGATGGAACATTTTCCTTACTTTTGTTCAGTACTTAAATGTGTTTATTGTAATTATGGAACATATATGGGTTTATCTGCAAAATACTCTTTATCATATGTTTATATATTATAATTAAAATTATGAAGGAAAATATATGCATATAATATTTATATAATATTTTAGTAATTAAAATATGCATATCATATCAAATATCCCTAATCAATATTCTTAAAATATTGTATCATCTAAAATGATTAGAATAATATCTCAAAATAATAACAAATATTACTAATACTATGAATTAAGATATTGTGCAAATATGAGCTCAGGTCTGGAGATCGAAATATCCGAGATGTCGGGAATGAAATCTGCTGATAAAGTTAAATCGAATCGTAAATCATAAACGGCTGAGACTCAGATGAAGATTTGAAGAATCTAGACATCACAATGATCTCCACGTGTCAACACCAAGCAAAAAAAGAAATTTCAGGATCTGATCTCACTAAACCGCCGCGGTTTAGCGGCCAAACGCGTGTATTTGTGGCGGATCCGCGGCATGATTATGGTCGTAGGATGATAAATTTTGTAGTTATGATCGTAACATCATATCCTCACATCTGGTAACTAGGGTTTCTAGTTTCTATGACTATTTAAAGGACCGAGAGCTTCACATGAAAAATCATCAAACCGAAGAGATCAAGAGGTCCAAGACGATCCACGCATTCAAGTTGATCATCAGCTGTTCATCTACTTCCAAAAAGATAGAGATCGAGAGTAAAAACTAGGGTTCTTGTACTCTACTTTAAAAGGATTTGTACATGATATAGTTGATTAATAAAGGTAGTGTTTTTATTAGTCTTTTCACATTCAATTTCTGCATTTAATTTCTGCATTTAATTTCTGCATTACTTTCTGCATTTACATTATAATCTCCTTCTTCATCTTCTCTTCTATCTCCACCATGCGTGAGTAATTCTACACTTGATAGGGGTCGTAGGCTAGGGTAGATCAATGGATGAGAAAATATTTTAACTTCTTTTATCAATTTTAATGTTTATAAACTTTAGCAAAATAAATGTTAACATCCTTATCGGGCGTGCTATCAATTTATTGATAGTCTCGACCGTGATTTGAGATTGGATTAACAATTGTTTTGTTAAAGGCTAGACAGAATAGAGATCAATGAAAAGATAAGGGTTAAGAATGGAAACCATATTCCCTACAAAAACCCTAATCTACATTCATAACTATCGATCTAGTTTTAAACTATTAAAATGTAAAATGAGTCATTTTAATTAGTCATCCATTACTACTAAGTCATATGAACCGTACAAGTCTCTTCTTCATAAATTCTACATCCGTATATCATATATCTACTACAACTCATCCATATTTTCAATCAACTCGTCTAAAGCAAGATAAAGGTTCCACGTTTCCCTGAGGATGACCCGTACTCACCTAGGTTAGCTACAAGCGACCCCGTTATTGATTGCGGTTACTTTTACTACAAACACTTTCCAAATAAGAATCAATCAATGACGCTAAGGATAAGGTCCATTCAGTGTACTTGATGGGGTTGATCTTAAAGAAATGGAGAGATAATCTCACCACCATCTTGCATCGCTTCTTTCAGCAGAAAGCAATGGTATCGGCATATCAGAGGGTGGAGGACATCAGTAGTGACCCTGACGCTTGCATCCGAGAGAAAATGCACAAAAAGATGGTCGATGAAGCTGAAGGCGCACTGCTCAAACTTGCTTTTGAGTTTGAGAATTCGTGTCCGGAGTTCAGCGTTTTGCCGTTGTAAACATTTTGATGTTGTTTTTTTTATCACCAATGTATAAATTTCTTCGAAGTATGAATGATAAAGCTCTCCCTTCTCTTTATGCCAATGCTCATATATGCCTCACGTGAAGTGTTGTTATATATATATATATATATATATATATATATATATATACATAAACTAGTACCGGTGTTCACGTGCCATGCGCATGAGGCGCTGTTACAGGATTTAATCCTGAACTAGCACCGGCGCTCATATGTTATACACATGAGGCACCACTACAGGTTCTAGTCCTGTAAAGAACTGGCGCCGGCGCTCACGTGTCATGCACGTGAGACGCTGCTGAGGGAAGCGTTTCACAGTCTTGCTCTGATTTTAATGAGTCAACTTTCTCTTTTCCCATGCCCTTTTTGTCAGGACTTGGAAATAACTCCACCATGCTCAACATTTTCTGCGCCTAGACCTGAATGCTCCTCTTTATAATCCGAAGCTGCGTTTTCCTCCTTCTTCACAAGGAGAGAACCATTTTTAACAGACCAAGAGTTATGGCCTGCAATTGTCTGCATGCTCGTCGGCAACTGTGGGATGTACCTATCGAGGGAATTGTTCCTCGTTTTTCTGCATGTTTAGTGGATCCCGTTCTCACAGACGACCAATGTGACATGGTGATGTACGACCTTCTGGCTCGTAGAGGCTCTCCTCTTCCTATCGGCTCCATTTGGCTCCGGATGATCTTCCTGTCTTTGCTTGCTTACATCCTCTCTCATCCAGCGGAGATAACTCAGGCGATACTCGACGCAGCGGAGGACAAAATCGAGTGCTTTTATGAGGCACATTTGATTACCCAGCCTCTGAAGGACCGTTCTGTTCAGTTGCTAAGTCAGATGCGGGCTCAGCGGTCCGTCATGTCCGCATTCGCTGATGGGCATGGCACTCGCCGATGGGGAGCGACTCCTCGCGAAGATCGCCACTTCGACATGGTGGAGAAGGCAGAGAGGGAGTTAGAGAATCTCGTTTATTGTTTTGTTAATCTCTGTATCACTGATCCCATATTTGGTGATCTTTTTCTGTGGAATAAAATAAAATAAAATAAAATTTGTTGACCGGTAAACGTTTCACCCCAGCACACATCTATATGGGCATCTTTCCTCTGCACATATACTTTGAATTTTAACCTTAGAAGTTTCTGCATGCATCTAGACATAGGTGAACACTGGACTGATGCGAACAAATACTTCCTCCTACCACCTTGCTCACGGTGGTATACTCGTAAGTGAAGTATTACATAGCATATGGCTGGTTTCTGACCGGCATGTCATACACAATTTTTTTAGATAGAATTTTGATCTGAGAAGATAGCGAGCGGACACAAGCGTCGTCATCCATCGTTGACTCAGATCTCGATCCTTAAGAAATATAGTTCTGAGCCCCGAAGCCTATGAGCTACGCCTTTCTGTTTCTTAACGTCTTGATCTGGTGTGGAGTAATTTATGTACTCATTTCGGAATTTGTAGTTTATTCACTGGTTTCAGAGTCTCTATTTTATGTACTCATTTCGGAGTCTATAGTTTATTCACTCGTTTCGGAGTCTCTAGTTTATGTACTCGTTTCGGAGTTCGGAGTTTATATACTCATTTCGAAGTTCGTAGTTTATTCACTCGTTTCGGAATCTCTATTTTACGTACTCATTTCGGAGTTTGTAGTTTATTCACTTGTTTTATATTTAGTTTACCTCCCTTGAGTTTACAGGAAAACTTGTCCTAACGTTGTATGTAGATAACCCCCACTCTTTTTACGACAGAGGTCCATTAGGTTTGTGGTACTAAGGGTTTAGTCCGTGGTACCGTCGCGTTGGCTGATATATTTCTCGATATGCAATATTTAAGTTGTTGTTCGAGTAACCGCACGACTGTCATGTCTCTGATCCCTTCGGGGGCTGGACAAGACGTCTTCAAGTAATCTTCTCAGGTCATATTACCGTCGGAAGAGCAAGTGTTAGGAATTTGCCATGACGCTTTTTACTTGAGGTTAGGCTCAATTTAGAGCCCCGATGAGTCATAACCACACCCTTCTAGGGTGGGATGATCTCCAATGGTCTTTAGGCTTTATATGAGTTGCCGTCAAGACCCGAAGCTAGGAATATCCCATCACTTCGGTTTTTTTTGCTTTGGCGATGTCGCGCCGATTCTTTGCTGAAGTAGGGTAGACATTTGTATGACCTCTATGTTGTTTGTGTTGCAATTGAATTCCAGAGCTAGGGATATGTCATCGCCCTAATTTCATTTGATAGTTGCATCCGCATCCTGCTGAAATGAGAAAAACGCTGGGATAGTCTCTAGGTTGTATATGTACCATCAAAACTTGGAGCTAGGATTTTGCCATTACTCCATTTTTGGTTTGCTTTGACCCTTGGGTCTTTTGTTGACGTTGCGTCTGCATCCCGCTGGAATGAGAAGAACGATGAGCTAATCTCTAGGCAGTAGATATTGCCGTCGAGATCTGGCTCTCCCTTTGACGGAGCCTAGTAGAAAAATATGGTTCCCTTTTTCTTTTATTTGTGCCCATGGATCGTATACAAGAGTCGATATGGACATATTTGCAAGGCAGAGGAAATTTTATTTTATTTTATTTTTTATTTCCGCGATGTTCTATCTTTTCAGCTTTTTATATCACGAAAGTCGCGATTGCCCAATCATTTCGGCTTTTTATCCGCGGTGCCCAATCATTTCGGCTATTTTTTTATATTTTACTCGCTGATTTTTATTATGAGTTGCCCTATCATTTCATCGGTTTCATCTGCATATATTGTTTTGCTCACTGATTTTTATTACAAGTTAGGAACTTGTGATTTGATACCAATCTTGGCATCAGCATCGCTGCAACTGGAATATTGCCAGGAGCGAATCATCATTTTTCGTGGGAGGACTTGGAGTTTGACACCTGTTTAGGCATCAGTATCGCTGCAACTGGAATGTCGCCAGCAGTGAATCATCATTTGCCTTTGTTAATTTGGACAAAGGTGGCTTAGCAAACAGGGTTAAGATCCTATCGGCTAAGGCTTTTGACTTTATGAGCCGTAAGGGTCTCATAAAGGTCTTTCTCCCTACGAGTCGTAAGGATTTCGTAGGTGTATTTTCTTCTAAAGAATCGTGGGGATTCCTAAGTGATACTTTCTCTCGTAAGTCGTAAGGATCTTCCAAGAGTGTTTTCTTCTTATAAGTCGAAAGGACTTATAAGTGTCGTTCACCATATGGGGACATTTCTCGCCATTGGTAAAACTTGGTGAAGGAATATTTATTCGTGCCCGTGGATTGTATACAAGGGTCAATATTGGACCGCCTATAGGGCAACTTGGGGGATATGACGGCTTAAGAACAGGTTCAGATCGCTGTAGCTCAAGGCTTTTGAATCCTATGAGCTGTATGGATCTCATAGGGGGAATTCTCCTTACGGGTCGTAAGGATCTCGCAAGTATATTATTATTTTTTACGAGATTGCGCCCTTCCGGGGTTTTACAAGCTCTCCAGTAGTCCTGCTATTTTTACTCACGGCGCCCTTTCGGGTTTTCATCCAAGTCCATTTTGCTTGTAGACATACCGTTTTTTTTTCTTTTTTTTTTAGAATGGCGAAACTCTCGAAAGTACCCACGTCTCAAGTGACCCATCTGTTTGACGATGGGATTTATAGTGGTTTCATCGTTGGCGTAACTGTGTGGCCAGTGGGATTTAAGTTGTAACCTTCGCCTTTAGGACTTCGATTGCAATATAGATCTCAAGAGAGCATATCACTGTATTTGGGGGCGATGTGCTAGTTTAGGGACATTTCGGTCCATTATCACCATGTTTGAGGCGAAATTTTAGTTTAGAGACTCTTCGGTCCATTATCGCCATGTTTAAGGCGAAGTTCTAGTTTAAGGACATCTCGGTCCGTTGTTAGTTTAGGGACATCTCGGTCCATTATTGCTATATTTGAGGCGGATAATTATTTTAAGGACTTCTCGGTTCGATATCGTCATATTTGAGGCGGATAATTAGTTTAAGGACTTCTCGGTCCGATATCTCTATATTTGAGGCGGATAATTAGTTTAAGGACTTCTCGATCCATGTATCACTATATTTGAGGCGGATAATTAGTTTAAGGACTTCTCGGTCCGTTGTCGTCGTTTTTGGGGCGACGGAGCTTTTTTGTATACTATTCTCAGAGTTCTGACTCAGGAAGATAGCGAGCGGACACAAGCGTCGTCATCTATTATTGACCTAAGTCGTGACTCGTCAAGCGTGGTATTTTTTGAGGAATCGGCCGTTTATTGGCCAGAAGGGTCTTTCGCCATGCATATCCATGAGCGGGTAGGCTCCTACCTTGGTAGACTTTGTCTATGATGTATGAGCCTTCATAGTTCGGCTCGAATTTCCGTCATTTTGCACGATTGGAGATCATGGGTCTTTTGACGACTAGCACGAGTTCGCCTTGGCGGAATGTTCTCGGTCTAGTCAGTTTTTCATATGACCATGTCATCCTTGTTTACCCCAATCAGAGCAAAGCTCTGTTCAAATTCCAAAGCGGGAGAAGAAGCAACGCTTCATCTTCCCCCAATCAGAAATAAAGCTTTGCTTTGAAAATTTAAAACTTTAATTTTGAAGCAACGCTTCAGATCCCGTGCGCTGCGCGCAACGCGCCACGTGTCAGAAGTTGACACGGCAGCACAACGCCCAAGGCGATACGTCCGATCAGAGCAAGGCTCTTTAAAACATAAGTAACACTTAACTGCGCAAGCGCATGATAGCGCGACACGTGTCTGCGCAGTTGCGCAAGCGCACCGCAGTGCGACACGTGTCTGCGCAGTTGCGCAAGCGCAACTGCGCAAGCGCACGGCAGCGCGACACGTGTCTGCGCAGGTGCACAAGCGCTTCACTGAGTGACACGTGTCTGCGCAGTTGCGCAATCGCAGCTGCGCAAGCCTTCCACTGCGCGACACGTGTCAAACACTGGGGAGTTGCGCAGAAACAGAATAAAATTTAATGAAATCTTTTCTGTTCTTGTTAAAACAAGAAGATTTCCTTCAGTAAATCAGGGGCCTTTGGATCAAAGATCCAACGGTGGGAAAAATTCCCCAAATCACTCAGGAAAAGATCTTTTTAACAAATTCAACTAATTTATGAGCACTATAAAAAGGACCCCAGACTTCATTTGATCATCATCAAGATCAGAAAGAAAACAGAGAGAATTCTTGAAGAACTTTGGAAGAACAGAAAAAAAAGGTAAAACCTTTTAAAAGAGAAAAATCTCTGAAGTACAGATCATTGATCTAAAAATCATTAATCTTCAATGAACAAATAAATAAAATAAAAATAAATAAATAAAAATAGTGCCTTGCACTTGTTATGAACCTTTGGTTCTCTGAGAAAAGGAAAAACAAGAGAGAAACTTGTTTTCCTTTGATCTAAATTTAGATCAAAAGTGCTCTGCACTTTTGTTCTTGAATCTAAAAGATTCTTGATGCTCTGCACAAATGCAATGCATTATTTAAAGGGCCTGGCCCAAATCAAATTGCAAAGCAATAAAAGGGCAGAGCCCTATTTGAATTAATATTCTATTTGAGCAAAGCCCAAAATAAATAAAAATTGGACTTAACCCAATCGTGGCCATAAGTCCTTAAATCAAATTGATTGAGCAAAATGGTTCTCCTGAATCAATTCACAACCGGTTCGAGGGTACATCTTTGAACTCCTTTGACATCCATCGTTGTAATTCCTCAACGACGTCAAAGAGGTGACGAGTCCCAACGGCCACCCACCCAACATTGGACCGAAACGTCCCTAAACTAACATCGGACCGAAACGTCCCTAAACTGGAACAATAGAGCCCAAATGCCCTTTTATCGGATCTAAACGGTCCCGTTAAGTTGATCTTAGTCTCAAACTGGACTAACGTATCCTTAACAAACGTTTAAGTTGATCTTAGCCTCAAACACGGCTAACGTATCCTTAAATATTCAAATGGATTATAAAACTCCCAATCAACTCTGGTTCAAGGGTAAATCTCCGAGCTCCTTTGATACATGTCGTTGTAATCCTTCAACGACGTCAGAAAGGTGACGAGTCCCGATGGCCATACATTAAATTAATCACTACGTTGAGTTGATCTTAGTCTAAAACAGGACTAACGTATCCTTGACGAAAGTTTAAGTTGATCTTAGCCGCAACGCGACTAATGCATCCTTAAACTGAAAACACCAAACCCAAATCTAAGTAAATACGGATTTGGACTAATCCACGTCCTACGGGCGACGGTATTACTCAGTCTCCGTATACAATCCACGGGCAACCACAAACAAAATGAACACACGCGACACGAAGTGAAATTCTGGAGAAGGAGAAAGTTGTTACCGCGAGGCGGGTAGCGTAATTAACTGCAGGGGCTTGCGCCTGCAGGGAAGAGCGTCCCCATAATCAAAAACCCCTCATCCTGAGGGGGAATCTGATGAAGTCTGCTACATCGGCCGCATCCGTCTAAACCTCCGATACACGGTGCCATAAATCAACTTGGTATCTTCGGAGAGATAAACGGATAAAACCAAATAGCATCTGCCCCGAACATGAGGCATGGACGTCCTAACGTCCAGGCCGCCTTTCGGAGGGGAACAGATTCTGGCACGCCCGGTGGGACTTCTTCCTCTTTCCACTCCACACTTCGTGTGTCGTGTTCGCGAACAAATCGCGGTTTGCTGTGATTGCCTGTGGATTCAAGGTACTAAGATTTGGTGTCTTGCTTTATGCAGAAAACAGAAAATCGATGGCTTCGAACTGCACCGCCCGCAGCGATAACTCTCGCTCCGTCATTGCTGGAGGAGTGACTTATGGGCCCCAAGCGGCCTCCCTTTTCAAAATGCCGGTGGAGCAGATGGCTCAAGCCACCACTGGACTATTTTTTGGGACCATGCTCCCACCAATGAGCTTCAACGCCCCAATGACATTGCAAGAAGCTCCAAAGAAGTCGGTCTTCGATCGACTTACCACTGCCGCGACCCCTCTCAACGGGTCGTCCAACTCCACTGCTTCAGTTTTTAACGGACTAGGCCAGAGCTCTAACAGGCTCATGAAGAAGCCTGCCATACCAGAAGGCGTTATCCCGAAGCGGATAGCCATTCCAACTCACGTTCCTGGCAAAATCACCAAGGTTGCTTCCCATGTTCAGAAGTCCGCTTCTGACAAGTTGGCCGTCCCCGTTCAACGGACGTCGATCTTTAAAAAGCTGGTACCAGTATATTCTGACCAACACAGGGGGTATGAGAAGGTCACCCCTATAGCTGAAACAACTCCATCAGCACGACACGCTCGACGTCGCCACTGGCGTCGAGTAAGGAAGGCTGGGGGCAACTCCCCCTCTGGGATAACTCCGTCAGCTCCGATGGTGAGGATCGATGCTGCTGTTCCAACCAAGAACAGCTTTGAACTGCTCAACAAGGTGCGCAGAAACTCTCCTACTGCGATGTTGAAACGAACTCCTTCACCTGTGGAGAATACTCCAGAGAAGAAGTTAGAGCAGCCCCCTCAGCGGCTGTCCTCTAAAATTTACAAAGTCTGGCGACAGGTCCAAGAGTCGGTGATCGATCAAGACTGCCTCCGACGACAGAAAAAGATGAAGGTTCGGCAGGGGAAGGATTACTCTGTCAAACCACAAAAAGCAAAAGCTACTTAGGTGCCCACTACAACGGCTCCCTTAACTCCAATCACTCAAAAAAGGAGGCCACAAAAAGCCCCTGTGAACATGGCGAAGCATAAAAGCGCTGAACACAAACGCCCTAAGTCTGGGGGCATGGTGGTGCACACTGTTTATATGACTTCTGGAAAGGATGAAAGCCGCACTTCTACGGGTCACCGACCGCTCACCCGATCCGTGACGAAAGCCCAGGAGCAACAACAAAAGCTTCAGGAAATGATGATTACAATGGCTGCACTCACTGAGCCAAAAGAAAGCTCTGAAACGTCTTCGGATGAGCGTCAAGAACAAGAAACCGACGCTGACTTTTTACGCAGAGTCCTCGAAAAGAGGGACAAAGAAGCTGCAGAGCAAGCAACTAACATAAAACAGATGGCGCTCCTCTTCCAAGATATGGTAGGGATGATGTTACAGCCGGACCCTCCTGCTGAAGATCCTCCAGTCATCCTTGAAGACGACAGGGGAGAAACGTCAAATCCTCCGCCGGCTCTGTCAACAGCCAAGGAGGAGGCAATCTCCAAAGTTGACCTAGACGAATATATAGCTCAGCAGATCCGGATTCATCAGGCGAATGAAGCGGCTGGGCAAATTGTTAGAACCGGACGACCGTATCCGAGCTGGTATGACCAAATCAGTTACCCGCCAGGATATACGATCCCTAAATTCCACGTATATAAAGGGACAGGGAATCCGCATCAGCATGTCGCTCAATTCAGGGCCTTATGCGGCAATACTGGAGGCGATGACAAATTGTTGCTACGTCAATTCGTCGGCAGCTTAGCAGAAACAGCCTTTGAATGGTATTCGGAGCTGCCTAACGACTCTGTCAAAACATTTGCAGAGATGGAACTGCTGTTTACGCAAAGATTCGCGAGTGCTAGTGAACGCACCCCGATAACAGCACTAATAAATGCCAGGATAAGGCCAAGCGAAACGTGGGTCCAATACGCAACACGATGGCGAAACCTATGGTCGAAATGCGAACAACGCATAGAAGAGGCACCTGCGGTGGGCATGTTTGTGGGCACTCTCGATCCGCAGGCGACCATCTCACAATTCATGATGTTCTTCAGGCCGACCACCTTCCAGGCCTTGATTGACAAATTAGCCCAAATGGACCAGATGGGCCATAGACCATCTCCTCCAAAATCAGATTCCTGAGATGAGAAAGGAAAAGGGAAAGCGATCGTCGTCGCCAATGCTCAACAACAGTCGAGCAACTCAAAGCCGGTCAGTCGCCAAAACAACGTGCGTCCACGCCCATCACTCGAAGAGAGGCTAGGACGTCCTTACTCGTTTCCTCAGAATAAAACGAGAAGACTGTTTGAGCTGGCAGTGCGTAACAGACTCATCAATCTGCCGAGTCCAAAGCGTCTGTCGCAGCCAGGCGATCCCAATTATTGCCCTTACCACCAAATGGTAAGTCACCCGATTGAGGATTGTTTCGTCTTTAAGGGATGGATCGAGGATCAATACCTGCAAGGCAAGTTCGCGCTGTCTGAAAGCTGGAAGGTAAACCCACCACAGCCGCACTCTCTAAAGAAGACGGACACGCCGGGGGCAACTTGTTCTTTCGTCGAGGATGAAAACGATGGAAAAAACTTATCGGATGAATCCGAAGACTACGTAGCGACTTGTCATGTGATTTCTCATTCACTGACGGATGATGAGGAGGCTCCTTGCGCTGAGAAATCAATGGCGGACCCTGAAACAGAAATTCCGCGGCCGTCAGACAAGTTGATCGATGCCTTCCTAAATGAAATTCGTCTGAAAGCAAAAGCCAATCAAGAGCATGAAATGGCCATACTGGAAAGAACCAAGGTATTCCCGTCAAATCAAAAGCCATACACTGCGGGTAAAAACAAATTCAAGACGAGGAAACGTTTCGCCAAAGCTCTATCAGTAGGAATGAAGCTACCGCCCTCTGAAGAAAATTCTTTCTCTGAGGTAGAGATGCACCCTAACTTCTGTTTATATCATCAGAAGATCATACATCCTACCGAAGACTGCGAGTCCTTTAACTGTTGGTGGCAAGGGTATGTCGCTCAAAAGCAACACTTCGACAGGACAAAGTGTGAAGCTTGTGGACATCGGAAAAATGCGATATATGAGCGCAAAGTAGCCGCCGCAAACTGTCATATAGCCGACTTCAAGGGATCACAAATTGTCACCTTTGGAAGCGACTCTGACGAAGAAGCTATCCCCAACTTTTCCCTCGGGGAATCTATTTCGAAAATAAAGGAATTGAGAAACTGCGAGAACGTTCAGCCATGTAATCGCACGTTATTCGAAAAAAATCTCGGCCTCGTAAATAAGGGACCGAGCAAAAAGAATAAAGGAAAAGGAAAAAAGGCCTTCGTCGCCAGCGCTCAACAACAATCAGGTGACCCTAAACCGGTTGCTTGCCAAAGCAACAAGCGGCAATCCCTCCAGGAAAAGTTGAAACGTCCTTACTCGTTTCCGCAAGATAAAACAAGGGGACTGTTCGAGCTGGCAGTGTGCGACAGACTCATTAATCTGCCGGGTCCAAAACGTCCGTTGCGGCCAGGCGACGTTAATAATCTTAATTATTGCCCTTACCACCAAACAGTAGGTCACCTGATCGAGGACTGCTACGTCTTCAAAAACTGGGTTGAAGACCAATACCTGCAAGGCGAGTTTGCGCTGTTTGAGAACTGGAAGGTGAGTCCGCCACAACCGCACGCTCCGAAGAAGATGGATACGCCGGGGGCATCATGTTCATTCATGGAGAAGGACTCATAGACCGAAAAGTCAATAAACTAGATATTCGCCTCAAATACGGCGACAACGGACCGAAACGTCCTTAAACTAACAACGGACCGAAACGTCCTTAAACTAACAACGGACCGAGATGTCCTTAAACTAATGATGGACCGCAATGTCCTAAAACTTGCAAATAACCGAAATGTTTTTAAACTACTACCGCAGCATTTTCAGGCTGACTAGAATATAAAAAAAAAAAAACGGTATGTCCATAAGCAAAATGGGCACGGATGAAAACCCGAAAGGGCTCCGTGAGTAAAAACAGCAGGACTACCGGCGAGTGTTCGTGAAAACCCGAAAGGGCGCGACCTCGTTAATAAAAAAAAAGAGAGAAGAAGGAAAAAAAAAACGGTATGTCCACAAGCAAAATGGGCACGGATGAAAACCCGAAAGGGCTCCGTGAATAAAAACAGCAGGGCTACCGGCGAGTGTTCGTGAAAACCCGAAAGGGCGCGACCTCGTAAAAAAAAACGGTATGTCCATAAGCAAAACGGGCACGGATGAAAACCCGAAAGGGCTCCGTGAGTAAAAACAGCAGGGCTACTGGCGAGTGTTTGTGAAAACCTGAAAGGGCGCAACCTCGTTAAGAAACACTTATAGGGTCCTCTCGACCCTGTAAGGAGAAACCACCTGCGTGAGATCCTTACGACTCACAAAGGAACAACACACTTAGGGATCCCCACGATTCCGAAGGAGAAAATACACTTGCAGGATCCTCACGACTCGTAAGGAGAACTCTCTTATGGGACCCTCACGGCTCGTAAGATTTGAAAGTCTTAAGTTACAGAGGCCTAAACCTGTGCTTAAGCAACCCCCACAACTTTCGACATTGCCCTACAAGTAGTCCAATATTGACCCTTGTATACAATCCACGGGCACGAATAAATATTTCCCTAACAAAGTCCCATCCGTGACTAGGGATATGCTTGTACAGCAAACAACACTTGTAAGTCCTCTCGACTTATAAGGAGAAAACCCTTTTGTAAGATCCTTACGACTTACAGGGGAACATACACTTAGGAATCCTCACGATCCCTAAGGAGAAAACACACCTACAAGATCCTCACGACTTGTAGGGAGAAATACCTTTGTGAGACCCTTACGGCTCATGAAGTCAAAAGCCTTAGCCGACAGGACTCTTAACCCTGTTTACTAAGCTACCTTTGTTCGGCATCGACAGAGGCAAATGATGATTCGCTCCTGGTAATATCCCAGTTGCAGCGATGCTGATGTCTAAAACGGTATCAAATTTCAAGTCCTTTCACGGCAAATGATGATTCGATCCTGGCAATATTCCAGTCGCAGCGATGCTGATGCCAAGATTGGTATCAGATCCCAAATCCCCTACTCGCAAAAAAACAAAAATACATATATATATATGTATATATATATATATATATGCATACGAAATAGCCGAAATGATGGGGCAGCTTGCAAACAAAATCAGCAAGTAAAAATGTATGCATGCAAAATAGCCGAAATGGTTGGGCAACTCGCAATAAAAAAACAGCGAGTAAAAAAGAAAAATAGCCGAAATGATTGGGCACCGCGAAAAATAGCCGAAATGATAGGGCAGCTTGCAAACAAAATCAGCAAGTAAAAATGTATGCATGCAAAATAGCCGAAATGGTTGGGCAACTCGCAATAAAAAACCGCGAGTAAAAAAGAAAAATAGCCGAAATGATTGGGCACCGCGAAAAATAGCCGAAATGATTGGGCAATCGCGATTTTCTCGATATAAAAAGCTGAAATGATAGAGCATCGCGGAAAGAATTAAAAAAAATGAAAAAATGAAACTTTTTGCCCTACAGGTGAAATCACATCGATCCCTGTATACAATCCAGAGGCACAAACAAAGAGGGAACCATACATTCCTAACAAGCTCCGCCAGAAAGCGAAGCCAAATCTCGACGGTTCATAGACAACCCAAAGACAATCTCGACATCTGTCGCAATATCTCAGACATAATGTCAACAGACAAAGCAAAAGGAAGATCCCGAGCTTCAGGGTCTCAATGGCTACATCTACAGCCTGGAGACCAACAACGGCGTGCCTCCTCATTCCAGCAGGACACAGATGTTACACCATCAAGCGGAGCGATGGCAAAATCCCAGCTCCATCTCAGCGTTCGTCTCGTTACAGCAGACGCAATGTCAACAACGGCGTTCCTTCGCAGTCCAGCAGGATGTAGATGCAACGTCAACCAAAGACCCCATGATCAGTAAAGCGGAGTGGCGGCAAAATCCCCGCTCCATCTCAACATCCGTCTCGATACAGTAGACGAGATGTCAACAATGGCGTTCTTTCGCAGTCCAACGGGATGCAGAAGCAACATCAACAAAAGACCTCATAGTCAAAACAAAGCGGAGTAACGGCAAAATCCCAGCTCCACCTCAGCATTCGTCTCGATACAGCAGACACAGTCAAAGCAAACGAAGCGAAGGCCAAATTCCTAGCTTCAACATCTTGACGGTAAGTCATATAAAACCGGAAAGACAAACAAAGATCATCCCACATGGAGTGGTCACCACCACGACATTCGTCTCGATACAGCAGACGAAATGTCACTACAGCATCCTTCCTCCAACAGGATCCGGACACACCAAAGAAAACGAAGCGAAGGCCAAATTCCTAGCTTCAGGGTCTTGACGGCAAAGTTATATAAAACCGGAAAGACAATCGGAGATCATCTCGCAACAGCATAGAATGGTCACCACCTCGACGTCCGTCTCGATACAGCAGACGGGATGTCACCCCAACGTTCGTCTCGACACAGCAGGCGCAACGTCATTAAACGAATGGAGCCACGGCAAAATCCCTAGTTCCAAACCTCGACGGTTCACCAGCAACTTAGAGACAACCTCGACGTCCGTCTCGATACAGTAGACGAGATGTCGCCCCAACGTTCGTCTCGACAAAGCAGACGCAACGTCATCAAACAAACGGAGCCACGGCAAAATCCCTAGTTCCCACCATGACATCCGTCTCGATACAGAGGACGCAATGCCAGCAAACGAAGCAAAGGCCAAATTCCTAGCTTCAGGGTCTTAACGGCAAGTCATATAAAGCCTGAAAGACTATCGGAGATCATCCCACACCAGCGCGGAGTGGTTATGACTCATCGGGGCTCTCCAAAATGAGCCTAACCTCAAGTAAAAAGCGGCATGGCAAATTCCTAGCGCTTGCTCTTCCGACGGTCAAACTGCCAAGGAGGATTGCTTGAAAACGTCTTGTCCAGCCCCCGAAGGGATCAGAGACACGGCAGTCGCAGGGCTACTCGAACAGCACGATTGCCTATCGAGGACTATATCAGCTTATGCGACGGTACGATGGCCAAAACCCTAAGTACCACCAACCTTAACGGGCTTCTGTCGTAAAGAGCAGAGGTTAAATGCGACGTTAAGATGTTCTTGCGAGAAACGTTCGATTCGTCTCGACTTGTGAAAAATTGTCGAGGCGGCTCGACTCGTGAGATAAAGCCTTAGGCAGTGGGCATAAAAGAAGCCTGTTTCCTAAGCATTGGGACCCTGCGAGTTGGCCCAAAACGGTCTCTTGCATACCATCCACGGGTCTCACTCTTCAACGTTGAACTTCGACAAGGAGGGAAGCAACCGCTTACAAGTCCTCTCAACTCGTAAGAGGGAAAAATTCTCTTGTAGGATCCTTACGACTTACAAGAGAAAACCACACTTAGGAATCCTCACGATTCCTAAGGAGAAAAACCCGCCTACGAGATCCTCTCGATCCGTAGGGAGAAAAGTCTCTATGAGACCCTCACGGCTCATAGAGTTGAAAAGTCTTAGGCGGCAGATCCGAACCTGCGGCCTAAGCCATCGTTATCTTTTGGAAAAACTAAGTTATCTTCCAACTATGTTTATCAAGACAGTATGCTGATAATAAAAGAAAGAGAGAGGCGGAAAAAAAAAAAAACATCCGATTTGCATTTGATCAAGCGTTCGAGACACACTCATCCATACATATACAGAAGATTCAGAACAAGGGATAAGACAAGCTGAAATGGAAATTTTCTATTCATATCATAAAAATGGGTTCTTACAATCACGGAGAAATGGATAATAACATTATTAAAATGTTTACAAAGGCATAACCTCGAACTCAGGACATGGATTGAGGAACTCGAAAGCGACCCTATCTATAACTTTCCAGGCCTCGCGGACCATCCTGGTGTGTTTTCTTTCGCGAGCACAAGCGTCAGGATCCCCCTGATGTCTTCCACCCTCCGGTAAGCAGCGAGTATGGCAGACTGTTGGAAGACCTCGTGCAAGAGATCGATAAGACTGTCTCGCCGTCTCTTTGAGATAAAGTTCAACAGGTACACCGAGTGCACCTTATCCTCAGCGGCATCCAGCGCCTTAAGCGGCACACCGGAACAGAATAGGGGAAGCGCTTCCCAGATGGCTCCCACAATAAGTTTCAGGAGGGAGGAACGTCGGGGAAGCAGTGGACCGTTATATGCGTCGAAGCGGCTCATGATTTCAGCACACTCCGCGTTTGTGAACTCCCGATTTTGAGTGCGGCCAAGTCGGCGGATGTCTCCATAAGAGATGATCTCGTTGAGAGCATACATGCGGGCGTTCATTGTTCCTGTGAAAGAAGATCAACCGAATTATCAGAAAGACCGATTAAGTAAAACGATATAACGCACTGAGGAATAAAATGTCATCTTCAAGCTCTAAGATCAATGAAACACTCTTAAGAGAGTTCTTTTAGATCAAAGGGATCTATGTTTTGCCGAAGATGCAAGTTTCTGTTCATGGGTTGAGAAACCCTGAAACAGATTCCTGAGAGCAAAGCTCTATTTGGTGGAACCCCAAAAGGATTTTTCTTTAGATCAAAGATCTATAAGAGCAAGGCTCTGTTAATTAAATTTAATTTAAATCAATTTAATTTAATTAATTTTACCTGGAGTGATTCTAAAACTAGAACTTTGAAGCTCTCACAAGAGCAAGGCTCTGGAAGTTCTTAAACAAGAGCAAGGCTCTAAAATTCAAATTCTTGAAAATGGTAAAAGAATTACTAAGGACCAAGGGTCCTATTTATAGGCATCAATCGCCTCTTCAACTGCCAAAAGGTGCCGCGACGGTTCGGATTCTGCCACCGTTGCGCTTGCGTTTGGAGGCCACGTAAGCGCAGCGGTGGGGGGGCATTTGTTTACCCCAATCAGAGCATAGCTCTGTTCAAATTCCAAAGCGGGAGAAGAAGCAACGCTTCATCTTCCACCTATCAGAAATAAAGCTTTGCTTTGAAAATTTAAAACTTTAATTTTGAAGCAACGCTTCAGATCCCGTGCGCTGCGCGCAACGCGCCACGTGTCAGAAGTTGACACGGCAGCACAACGCCCAAGGCGATACGTCCGATCAGAGCAAGGCTCTTTAAAACATAAGTAACACTTAACTGCGCAAGCGCACGACAGCGCGACACGTGTCTGCGCAGTTGCGCAAGCGCAACTGCGCAAGCGCAACTGCGCAAGCGCACGGCAGCGCGACACGTGTCTGCGCAGTTGCGCAAGCGCTTCACTGAGTGACACGTGTCTGCGCAGTTGCGCAATCGCAGCTGCACAAGCCTTCCACTGCGCGACACGTGTCAAACACTGGGGAGTTGCGCAGAAACAGAATAAAATTTAATGAAATCTTTTCTGTTCTTGTTAAAACAAGAAGATTTCCTTCTGTAAATCAGGGGCCTTTGGATCCAAGATCCGACGGTGGGGAAAATTCCCCAAATCACTCAGAAAAGATCTGTTTAACAAATTCAACTAATTTATGAGTACTATAAAAAGGACCCCAAACCTCATTTGATCATCATCAAAATCAGAAAGAAAACAGAGAGAATTCTTGAAGAACTTTGGAAGAACAAAAAAAAAAGGTAAAACCTTTTAAAAGAGAAAAATCTCTGAAGTACAGATCATTGATCTAAAAATCATTAATCTTCAATGAACAAATAAATAAAATAAAAATAAATAAATAAAAATAGTGCCTTGCACTTGTTATGAACCCTTGGTTCTCTGAGAAAAGGAAAAACAAGAGAGAAACTTGTTTTCCTTTTATCTAAATTTAGATCAAAAGTGCTCTGCACTTTTGTTCTTGAATCTAAAAGATTCTTGATGCTCTGCACAAATGCAATGCATTATTTAAAGGGCCTGGCCCAAATCAAATTGCAAAGCAATAAAAGGGCAGAGCCCTATTTGAATTAATATTCTATTTGAGCAAAGCCCAAAATAAATAAAAATTGGACTTAACCCAATCGTGGCCATAAGTCCTTAAATCAAATTGATTGAGCAAAATGGTTCTCCTGAATCAATTCACAACCGGGTCGAGGGTACATCTCCGAACTCCTTTGACATCCATCGTTGTAATTCCTCAACGACGTCAAAGAGGTGACGAGTCCCAACGGCCACACACCCAACATTGGACCGAAACGTCCCTAAACTAATAACGGACCGAAACGTCTCTAAACTAACATTGGACCGAAACGTCCCTAAACTAATATCGGACCGAAACGTCTCTAAACTAATAACGGACCACTACGTCCCTAAACTGGCGTCGGACCGAAACGTCCCTAAACTGGCGTCGGACCGAAACGTCCCTAAACTAATATCGGACCGAGACGTCCTTAAACTAACATCGGACCGAGACGTCCCTAAACTAACATCGGACCGAAACGTCCCTAAACTAATATCGGACCACCACGTCCTTAAACTGGCATAATAGAGCCCAAATGCCCTTTTATCGGATCTAAATGGTCCCGTTAAGTTGATCTTAGTCTCAAACTGGACTAACGTATCCTTAACAAACGTTTAAGTTGATCTTAGCCTCAAACACGGCTAACGTATCCTTAAATATTCAAATGGATTATAAAACTCCCAATCAACTCTGGTTCGAGGGTACATCTCCGAGCTCCTTTGATACATGTCGTTGTAATCCTTCAACGACGTCAGAGAGGTGACGAGTCCCGATGGCCATACATTAAATTAATCACTACGTTGAGTTGATCTTAGTCTAAAACAGGACTAACGTATCCTTGACGAAAGTTTAAGTTGATCTTAGCCGCAACGCGACTAATGCATCCTTAAACTGAAAACACCAAACCCAAATCTAAGTAAATACGGATTTGGACTAATCCACGTCCTACGGGCGACGGCATTACTCAGTCTCCGTATACAATCCACGGGCAACCACAAACAAAATGAACACACGCGACACGAAGTGAAATTCTGGAGAAGGAGAAAGTTGTTACCGCGAGGCGGTAGTGTAATTAACTGCAGGGGCTTGCGCCTGCAGGGAAGAGCGTCCCCATAATCAAAAACCCCTCATCCTGAGGGGGAATCTGACGAAGTCTGCTACATCGGCCGCATCCGTCTAAACCTCCGATACACGGTGCCATAAATCAACTTGGTATCTTCGGAGAGATAAACGGATAAAACCAAATAGCATCTGCCCCGAACATGAGGCATGGACGTCCTAACGTCCAGGCCGCCTTTCGGAGGGGAACAGATTCTGGCACGCCCGGTGGGATGATGGGGCACGAGGTCTTCCAACAGTCTGCCATAAATTCCCCAAATCACTCAGAAAAGATCTGTTTAACAAATTCAACTAATCTATGAGCACTATAAAAAGGACCCCAGACTTCATTTGATCATCATCAAGATCAGAAAGAAAACAGAGAGAATTCTTGAAGAACTTTGGAAGAACAAAAAAAAAAGGTAAAACCTTTTAAAAGAGAAAAATCTCTGAAGTACAGATCATTGATCTAAAAATCATTAATCTTCAATGAACAAATAAATAAAATAAAAATAAATAAATAAAAATAGTGCCCTGCACTTGTTATGAACCCTTGGTTCTCTGAGAAAAGGAAAAACAAGAGAGAAACTTGTTTTCCTTTGATCTAAATTTAGATCAAAAGTGCTCTGCACTTTTGTTCTTGAATCTAAAAGATTCTTGATGCTCTGCACAAATGCAATACATTATTTAAAGGGCCTGGCCCAAATCAAATTGCAAAGCAATAAAAGGGTAGAGCCCTATTTGAATTAATATTCTATTTGAGCAAAGCCCAAAATAAATAAAAATTGGACTTAACCCAATCGTGGCCATAAGTCCTTAAATCAAATTGATTGAGCAAAATGGTTCTCCTGAATCAATTCACGACCGGTTCGAGGGTACATCTCCGAACTCTTTTGACATCCATCGTTGTAATTCCTCAACGACGTCAAAGAGGTGACGAGTCCCAACGGCCACCCACCCAACATTGGACCGAAACGTCCCTAAACTAACATCGGACCGAAACGTCCCTAAACTAACATCGGACCGAAACGTCCCTAAACTGGAACAATAGAGCCCAAATGCCCTTTTATCGGATCTAAACGGTCCCGTTAAGTTGATCTTAGTCTCAAACTGGACTAACGTATCCTTAACAAACGTTTAAGTTGATCTTAGCCTCAAACACGGCTAACGTATCCTTAAATATTCAAATGGATTATGTCGTTGTAATCCTTCAACGACGTCAGAGAGGTGACGAGTCCCGATGGCCATACATTAAATTAATCACTACGTTGAGTTGATCTTAGTCTAAAACAGGACTAACGTATCATTGACGAAAGTTTAAGTTGATCTTAGCCGCAACGCGACTAATGCATCCTTAAACTGAAAACACCAAACCCAAATCTAAGTAAATACGGATTTGGACTAATCCACGTCCTACGGGCGACGGCATTACTCAGTCTCCGTATACAATCCACGGGCAACCACAAACAAAATGAACACACGCGACACGAAGTGAAATTCTGGAGAAGGAGAAAGTTGTTACCGCGAGGCGGTAGCGTAATTAACTGCAGGGGCTTGCGCCTGCAGGGAAGAGCGTCCCCATAATCAAAAACCCCTCATCCTGAGGGGGAATCTGACGAAGTCTGCTACATCGGCCGCATCCGTCTAAACCTCCGATACACGGTGCCATAAATCAACTTGGTATCTTCGGAGAGATAAACGGATAAAACCAAATAGTATCTGCCCCGAACATGAGGCATGGACGGCCTAACGTCCAGGACGCCTTTCGGAGGGGAACAATCCTTGCCTTATAAGCCTCCAGATTTTGCTGTGCTATAAGGCGAGTTTCGTCGAGAGCATCGAGCTCCTTAAGCCGAAGACGAGCATTTTCTTCATCTGTCAGCTCGTATCAAACCGCTATTCGTAGAGAAGAGAGTTCAATTTCTAAAAGAAGCACTACTTCCGTGCCGAATACCAACGCATATGGTGTTGTATTCGTGACCGTTTTGAACGTTGTTCGGTACGCCTAGAAAGTTTCGTGCAGCCTTTCATGCCAGTCTTTTTTGTTTCTGGACACCGTCTTCTTTATAATCTTTATCAAGATCTTGTTGAAAGCTTCAGCTAGACCGTTGGCCCGAGGGTTAAAGAATGAAGAGTATCTCCAATCTATTTTATGTTGTTGAGCGAAGCGGTTGATTTTATGACTTCTATAAGATGGCCCATTATCCGAGATAATTCGTCGTAGAGTGCTGAATCGATAGATGACATGTTTCCTTAAGAAATGGAGGATATTCTCCGTCTTCACCTCCCTTAGTGGTACTGCTTCTGCCCACTTAGAGAAGTAGTCGGTCATTGTCAATATAAACCGATTCCTTTGGACGATGCCGGTTCAATGGGGCCAATTATATCGGTTCCCTACATTTCGAACAGCCAACTAGCGACTGTTGGATGTATCGGATTTGGATGTTGGTGGATGAAGTCCCCGTGGATTTGGCACGAGTGACACTACTTCGCATATTCGAGACAGTCTTGGATCATCGTGGGCCAATAGTAACCCATCCTTTTTATTTTTAGATTCATCTTTGACCCAGCTTGATGAGAACCGCAGAGTCCGTCGTGAGTTTCTTGGACGACTTTCTTTACTTCCTCCGGCCCCAGGCATCTTAGCCATAGACAATCAAACGATCTCTTATATAAAGTATCATTGACGAAGGCGAAAGACAAAGCTTGTTTCATGAGCTGATGTCTAGACGACGCATTTTTGGGCGTTCGTTGGGATTTGAAGTAGTCTATGAAGACTTCCCTCCAATACTTGATCTTTTATTTGTCCTCTATTTGAAGGTCTACTTGTTCGGTCATTTCTTTTCTTTCAGATGGCTCTATCAGGTCTTCCGAAGATATATTTGTCTGCGAGAGAATCTTGTGGCTTTGCACAATGATCCTTACGTCATCGAGACCTTCATCGGCCAGTTTCTTAGCCAATTTGGCCAATGCATCTGCCTTGCTATTTTCTGCACGCGGTATACTCTCCAGGGTGTAGGAAAGGATTTGTGTCAGCTGTTGCTGCACTCTTTCGCCATACTTTATCAGCTCTGTCTTGCATGTCTGATAGTCACCATTTACTTGGATAACGATCAGCTGGGAGTCTCCATATATGAGGAGGTCATTGATTCCAATGTCGATAGCAATTTCGAGGCCTGCTATCAAAGCTTCATATTCAACTTCGTTATTAGTTCTTGGCTCCGTTAAGGAGAGGGTGTAACGCAATATCCCTCCTTGCGGAGTCACGAAGAAAAGGCCCACCCCGGCTTTGATTATAGAGGTGTTTTTCTTTCGCCTTTTTACGGAAGATGCTCCTTCGAAGTAGAGTTCTCATTGGGAATCATTTTTTTCTTTCTCTTCTTCAATTGTGTCGAACGCATATTCGTCTAGCAATTCGCAATTTAACGGGAAGTCGGCTGGTATCGGATGCTCCGCAAGAAAGTCAGCTATGGCCTGATCTTTTACTGCTTTAAGGGGTCGATACGTCACTGAGAACTCCATCAGGAGGAAGGCCTATTTGGCAAGCCTTCCTATTAGTATGGCCCTTGACATCAGATATTTGAGAGGATCCACCTTTGATGTGAGATAGACCTCATATGCCAAGTCGTCATGTCTGAGCTTCGTTATCGCAAAGATCAGTGCCAGACAATGCTTTTCGATGGGGAAGTAGTTGCTTTCTACCCTCAGGAGAACTCAACTCAAATAGTACAGAGCTCTTTCCTTTCCCTGATCGTTCTCTTGTGCCCATAGCGCGCCTAGAGAACCTTCAAGGATTGTCGTATATAGGATAAAGGGTTTTCCCTTAACCGGAGTAGTCAATACCGACGAATTTTGCAACTATTGCTTGATTTCGTCTAGTGCATTTTGGCACTTTTGATCCCAGACAAACAGGGTCCCGTTCTTCATTAGATGACTGTAGGGACGGCATTTTCCGGAAAGGTTGGCTATAAACCGCCGGATATATGCGAGATTTCCTTGAAGAGATCGCAATTGTTTGAGAGTTCTTAGTGTGGGCATCTCCATAATCGCCTTGATTTTTGAGGGATCAATTTTGATACCCCGGTACCATATAATGAATACTAGGAATTTGCTTGAGGAGACTCCAAATGCGCATTTTAGAGGATTCATCTTCAGATTATACTTCTGAAGACGTCGGAACACTATTTTTAGATGTTCCTAATGCTCCTCGTGAGATCTTCTCTTTACCACAAGGTCGTCAATATAGAATTCGACGATCTCGTGTATAAGGTCATCAAAGATCTTTGTCATGTCCCTTTGGTAGGTAGCGCTAGCGTTCTTTAAACCAAAGCGTATCACCTTGTAGCAGAATATGCCCAGCGAGGTCCGGAAAGCGGTATACTTTTGGTCTTCAGGATGCATTTTTATTTGATTATATCTTGAAGATCCATCCATGAAGGAGAAGAGCTCATGGGTAGACGTGTTATCAATCATTAGCTCGGTAATAGGTACTGGGAAATCATCCTTCAGGCAAGCTTTGTTAAGGTCCCGAAAATCCACGTAGATGCGCACCATCCCATTTTTCTTCATCACTGGAACAATATAAGCGATCCAGTCAGGATATTGAACTTCTTGGATAAAGCCGGAGTCAATTAGTTTCTTGACTTCAACATTGATACCCATCTCAAGTTCGAGCCGCATTCTTCTTGGTGCCTGTTTGACGGGATTTATGTCCGGTGATATGGCCAGTTTATGCACTGCTACTTTTGGATCTAGACCTGGCATCTCGGAATAGTTCCATACGAAGCAATCTTTATACTGCATAAGCACGTATTTTAACATGGCTACCTGTTTTTCGGATAGTAGCTCACTGACGAGTGTCGGCATCGGATCATTTTCCGTCCCTAAGTCAATTTTCCTTAGGTTGTCCGCCATAGTGTGTATCCTATCTTCCAGCTCTTTTGGTGCTGGTGGAAACTATGAGATCACCCCGTCCCCATCTTCATTTGCGAAGCACATGTGGAGGCCATCCATAGTCTCATGCCCTCCCTCTTTTGAGAGTATTATCATATGGCAGGTACGAGTTCGCTTCCATTCTTGATGTTAAGTTGGTCCCATCCTCATGGTATAGATCCTCTTTGGCACATGCTTTTGCGGCGTGGTTACCCTCCAGCTGTCGGATAAAGCGAACCTTCCTTGCTGATACTGGTCTTCTACTCAGTCTTTGAAGGTGCAGTAGTCTTCAAAGGGATGACCTATTACTCGGTGATGGGAGCAATAATCCGGATGATGGACCTTATTTATTTGTTCGGGATGCCGAGACTCCAGAAGTGTCATCATTTGGTGCTTCATGACAAGGTTGAATATTTTTCTTGTCTTGTCTTGGAGGAAAGAGTATTCCCGACCCATCTTTTTTTATAAAGGACGGGTTCCAATCGACCTTTTCTCGATTGCACGGCTTCTTGGATCCGCTTTGTTATTTTCGAACGTTGTTTGCGTTCTTTGCCCTGTTTTTGCCTCTATTTCGGGATTTTCCCCTTTCGCGAGGACATACAATGGGCCGGGGATGAAGAGCATTATAGTCTTCCTTCTCCGCAGATCGCTGATTGAGGCGCTGTGTCCTGGCCTTTTCATAAATGGCCATTTCGCGACTGTGATTATCTTGGCTCTTTTGACAGGCTTCTTTTATTAGCTTGTCTATTTGTTCATCGAGTGATGGACTAAACGTTCTTAGAGCGGGATTTCGCTCTGTTTCAACGTCACAGCCATTCAGAAGAATGTTTTCCCCTTTGCTGAAGTTGTTTATGACGCGGCAGCTGTGGAACTGCTCCTGTTTCTTGGACCGAACGTATCCGATCCCGGTTGTCTCCATCTTCCCGTTGGGTATCTTTCGCTAAGTCCTGGGAATATCCCAAATCATTTTGTAGAATTGGGCTTGTCGAACAGTTTGTTCGAGGGGTACACCTTGGCGTCTTAACAGCCTTTTCAATCCCTCCGCGTAGTATCTTGGCAGATAGATTGGTTGAAGCCTGTCGAGTGAAAAATCAGCACCAATTCCAGACTTCTTTTTCTACTTTAGTCTCCGTAGATTAGTAGAAGAGGATCGCCTTTTCCCCTCTTCGCCTGAGAGGGACGTAGAAAGTCTGTAGTTCTTGTACGTTATATGTATTGAGCGCATCAAGTTCCTTGTAATGCCGAGGCAGAGCCATTGTGATTTGCAGACTCTGATCTTTTCCGGCTAGGGTTTGTGCTGACGGGCAGATGGAGAACACTGCGTTGGCCTCGTCCTCAGAGTCGCTGCCAAAGACCAGAATAGGAGTAGATGGTCCGAGCTTATTGTTTTCTTTTTGGGGTTACCCCGAGTAGACTATTTCTTCATCTTTCTCGAATTGCTCCTAAAGATCGGGATAATGGAGACGGACTTATGTTTATCCTCCGGCTTATGACACCTTTCCGTATTCTCGAAGTCTGGTAAGAAGTACTTTGTGTCTTCATATTTTCGGACCTCGTTTATGAAGAACGGATTTAGCTCCCTTGTGACGGTGTATTCCAAGCTGTCTTTGAAATACTTCATACACTGATATTGTGTAGAAGGGATGACGTTGTACTCATGTAACCAAGGCCTACGGAGTAAAGCATTATAGCAAGTCTTGGCGTCAATGACATGAAATTTGATGTCAGTGACGAGCAACCTGAAGCGCGGCGTCAGTATTACGGACCCGAGTGTCCGTGATGACTGTGAATCGAATCCGGATGTGGTAATTTTGTCTCGGGCCAAGTGTTGAATGTTCATGCAAATCTCCTTCAGCACTCTCACGTTGAGAAGGTTGACGGAGAATCCGTTGTCGACAAGGATTTTCCCTATCTTGATGTCATGGCAGTACCCGGTGACGTACAACGGGCGATTATCATCGCTGAATGTAATGCCAGCAGTGTGGACCTCTGCTAGTTCATCTTTCATCTTCTCTTCCATGAGAAAATCTTGGAAATGATCGAGCTCTTGTAATACCTTGATCAGAGAATCTCATGCCTCTTTGGACATGAGGAGAGCATCCAGTATGCTCAGTTGTGAGGGTATTTTTCTCAAATGTGCTAGGACATTGTAATCCACCTTGTTTTTCCTAGGCGGGTCCCTTGCTGCGAGCTCTTTGACAACTCCACCGTCGAGGGCAATTTCCTCAAGGATTTTTTTCTTTCCCTTTGTCCTTTTTGCTCGAAACTTTGTTTGTAAGTCCAAGATACTTTTGAGGTAGCGTGCGGTTACGGAGCTGAATATTCTCGCAGTTTTTCTCCTACTCATCTTTTTCGGAGGTGGAGACTTTGAAGAGAGGGCTGAGGGGTATTTCGTCCTCAGAATCACTCCCGAAAGTAAGAACTTGGGGGTTTTCACTTCAAAACTGGTACAACCATATGGCAGTTGCCAGTCATTTCTTCATGCACATTTGTCGCACTATTTTGCCGTCGATGTGTTTCGCGCTTCATCCTCTTGAAGTGTTTTTGATGGGCAACATATCCTTGCCACTACTTCTTGAAAGTATTGCATTCTTCGGTAGGGTAGGTAACCATCCGATGATATAGGCAGTAGTTTGAATATGAATCCCCTTCGTCGAGGCATATGACCCCGGGAGTGTTTCCTATGAGAGGTTGCAGCTTCATTCCTATTGACAGGGCTTTGGCAAACCACTTCTCTACCTTGATCCTGCTCTTATTTATCGTAGGTATGTTTTGGTTTGGTTGGAGTACTTTACAACTCCTCCTTGCCGCGGCTTCTTCATCCTGACGCTGACGCTTAACCTTTTCGTATATAGCCGTTTCACGTTCTCGATCAGCTTTGCTTTTTCGAAAGGTTTCGTTTAACAGCCTATCGATTGGATCTTCTGGCTGTTCCGGGGATTTTAGCGCCGATCCTGCCCCTCGTTCCACTGCGTTATTTTCTGACGCCGAGGGAATTTCTTCGTCATTTATTGACGAATGGGAGACCATGTGGCAACTTCCTACATAGTCTTCGGTTTTTTCTGATGGGTCATTTTCCTCATCGTTGTCACTATCTTTGTTCTCAAGAATATGCTTGAGGAACTCTTCGAGCATGACCGGTTTCCGTGCCTTCTTGTTGTACTCCTCCAGCGCGTCAATGTACTTTTGTAGGTCTGTGTGCTTATTGATTGGATTCTGTTTTAAAGAAGTGATTGTAGAATAACCGCAATCAATAAAGGTGTCGCATGTAGCTAGACCGAGATGAGTACGGGGCGTCCTCAGGGATATGTGGAATCTTTCAATCTTACTTTAGACGTGTTGAAAAAGAGGAAGAATAGAGGAATAAAGAATAGTGAAAATAGTTTCTAGATCTACGTTAAACACGGATGTAGAATATAGATCTAGTTTAAAGAAGGATGTAGATTTTATATCAGAAGAGGGCTTGTAGGGTTCGTTCGGATTTAGTAATCCTGGATGACTAATAAAGATGACTCCTTTTATCTTTTGATAGATTTAAAACTAGATTGATAGTGATGAATGAGGATTAGGGTTCTTGGAAGAAACTAGGGTTTCCACACTATTGACCCTTATCCTTTCATTGATCTCTATTCATGTCTAGCCCTTAACAAAATAATTGTTAATCTGATCTCAAATCGCGGTCGAGACTAGCAATAAATTGGTAGCGCGCCCGATAAGGATGTTAACGATTCTTTTGTTAAAGTTTATAAACTTCATAAGACGTAAAAGAAGTTAAAATATTTTCTCGTCCATTGATCTACCCTAATCCTACGAACCCTATCAAGCGGAGAATTACTTGCGCATGATGGAGAAAGAAGAACGGATAGACATCAAATTCATAATGTAACTAAATAATTAAACTAATTAAACTAAAGATCTACCTTTATTAATCAACTTTACAATTACAAAATCTTCAAGTTTAGATTACAAGAGGAAGAAGAAGTTGCTCTCGATCTCTGCCTTGTAGGAAGTAGATACTCCGTCGAATCTCACGTCGCTCTATCACGTCGAATCATGGACCTGTCGTAGATCTTGTGTTCTTTGACGATGATTTTCATTGTGTAAAAGGTGATGATTTCGAACTTTAGCTCTCGGTCCTTTATATAGCCCTCAAAGAAGAAAACCTAGTTACCATATATGGTGACTTTTCATATATAGTGATTTCCTAATATGGTGATTTTCCATATATGGTGATTTCCTAATATGGTGACTTGTCTTTAGGATCCTACCCAAAAAAATCCAGAACCCCAATTCCCTATAACGGCCGCAAATCCGCCGCATATGGCTTGTTTTGGCCGTGGAACCGTGGCCATTTGGTGTGATCATTGCTTCAAAATTCTTGGGCTGCTTCATAGTGACATATGGAGATTTATTTGATGTCTGGAATCTTCATATCTTTTCTGAGTCTCTGCCAGTATTGTTTCTTCGATTTATTTAACTTCATCGGCAGATTTTTGATTCCTGACACTTGATATCTCGATCTCCTGACTGGAGCTAAACCTTGCACAATATCTCAATGAATAATGTTAGTAATATTTGGTATTTTTGAGATATTATCCTAACTATTGGATATGATATTATATTTTAAGAATATTGGTTAAGGATATTTGATATGATATGCATATTTAAATTATCAAAATATTATATAAATATTATATGCATATATTTTCCTTCATAATATTAATTATCATATATAAACATATGAAAATAGTATTTTTACAGATAAACCCTCATATGTGTCATATTTATAATAAACACCATTAGATATTTAAGAATAGTAAGGAAAATATCATATCAAATGTGCGCTTTTATCGACTGAACAAATACCCCCAAACTTAACTTTGATCGTCCCGAGCAAACTAATTATTCAAGAGAGGGAGAAAGAAGAAAAGAAAAACTAACTAGCACAATTTCGTAGGCAACACGATTGCACTGAGCACGTGCAACAAGCCGTTAAACCTCTAAGTGTCTCTAGTAGGAAGAGTGTTGTCTCCTAAGGGTTTTCAGCGGATTACACCCACAAAATCCCATAATAAAAGAAAAAAGATGAAAGTTACATATAAAGATAAGGATTTATAAAAGAAAGAACTTGAAAATAAGAGTTTCCAACTATACCAGCTTTTTGGTTGCCATGAGCCCTATCTTAATGGTCATAAAAACATGTCAGAAATCACATCATCCCTCAATAAAACATCCCCTTTATTTTTCCTCCCTACCTTTTATCCAAAAATCGATCATATACCTCGAATTCAATTCAAGCCATCATACTCTTGTCCATCCGCCTTAGTACTTTTTAGTTGGTGAATATTTTAGATGGAATTGCTCACACATTCTTCATGCGACCGTTAATACTTCTTGATGTACCAACTGACCGATTACAAAATGTGCTCGCATTATTAAGGCGTAATTTCTCGTCTTGCACCACCTAAGGCTTAGCAGTGGCTCCCAAACCAGTCGGTCTAAGGCATTAGGTGATAAAGCACCCTCGCTATATTTTTTTTATGCTGCCTTGGTTATTACAAAACCAGTGTTCATTTTTTCTTCACCATTTTATACTTTATGCCTTCATTTATATTTATTTTTCTTTAAACCAAGGTTTTTAGACAAGAGCATTTCAAGGTATCCTCTACTATCCCAAGTTTCAAGATGTGTGTAAGTGCGTATAGTAGGGTATCAACGTTCAGATGTTTAGCTTCAAGAATAGAGACTATTTTCAGACTTATTTTTATCCTCAGATTAGTAATTTCTTTTATCTTACTAACCCTTGGGATAACAGCTCATAACTACTTATTACTGGTTTCGTTTAAGAAAACATCTAACTTTCTTGTTTTTTTTAAACTATTCATGTCTTTCATATGTAATTTTTCACTTTCTAACTTCCATTATCAAAGAAAAAAATTGTGCTTATGCAAAGTGTAATGCAAAGTAATGCGTAAATAAGCACAAACCTCCCCCAAACCTATTTATAGCAGTGTCATCACTGATGTCATCAGTTAAGCCTAAAAAAACTGTAGATTTGGGAGGAAAAGTTATCAAAGGGGACAAGAAATAATGAAAGTGAAATTCTTCCCCAAACTTATTTTTGGCTCGTAATTTTGTAAAAACTTATTTTCAAGAGCCAAAATATTTTTCTCCTCCCCCCCTCCAAACATGAGTTAAACAATATTAAGTATTTTAAAAATTATAAGAGGGGGGTAAAGTTATTGGTCAATATAAAAATTTACAAAGACCAAAAGTCAACACCAACCATTCAAAATTTTTATCAATATATCGCACTGGTTGGTGGAAGATTATAAATGTGTATAAGTGGGGGGATAGGAGGCGGAATCAATCTGGTTTACGTCTCGGCTGGTAGAGACGAAACCGTGATGGTGGATAAAAACGAGAATGTGAATGATTAGGAATGAGTGGAATATTTTCATTCTCGTATTTTATAAGAAGAAATGGTGGCGGTTCAACTTCTTTAGGTGGAGGTTGATTAATCACAAAATCCGTGTCGTTTAAGAATGCGAGTTCGTCGGCGAAAATATCTTCGAAACTTTCATCGATGGTCCGGTTGAATGTTTTAATGTTAATAAGGGTCGTGTCAGAATTCAACACACTTGATTTGTCAAAAATTATGGAGGTAGGAGTCTTGAAAAACCAATCTACCTCATTCTCAAAGGGGTCTAAATCAAGTGATCTTTCTAGAATTATCGAACTCGAAATATCGGATTGTGATTCATCAACACTCGCTATCATTAAAGGAAGATTAGAAGAAGAATCAGAGAAAGTGGGAGATGAAATGGGTAAACATATTGGTGTGTCGAGTATTGTTGAACCAGATGTGGGAAATGAAGGCTGAATTTCATTCTGCTTTTCGGTTATATATTTATCATCAACTTTAAGAAGTATATGGGGTTCGGGAAGAATAGTTAGAGGCTCGAGATGATGACCACACGGGAGTGAAATGACTTGATGAGTTGGTGGGAAAAACTCATCCAAATTTCGGGTTCATCATTCAATATATCCCCAACGTCAATCTCCTCAATCAAGTGAAGGTTAAAATTCTCAGACACCTCATCAAGAGGAGGGTTCTCAATCAATTGTGGTTCTAGAGTGGAGGTGTAGAGATCACAAGGATTGGGTGTGGCTTCACTTGAAATGGACCCTTCACAATCGTGTAAATCAAACACTACAAAGTCACACAACTCATCAGACATTCTATCTTCAATTGGTAAATCAGTTGGTGTACTTGATAGATTAGTGAAACTAGAGTTGTGGATTTCAATTTGGGATGGGGAGATTTGATTAGGAGGGGTGTACCGTTCTCTCTCACTACCTAAATTCTCAATTTGTCCTATGACCGTATCATACATTGAAAAATTTTGAGCTGGTTCGAAACTAGTTGCTCGTTTGTTTTGTTTATTGAGGACGGCCATGCACTCTTTCAATTCCTCTCTGGTGCGGCGTGATACTATCGCATATTCTTCTAGTGTCCGCTCAAGACTAGACATAGGTCGGTAAGGGGTTTCAGTATAAGATTGAAATTCTTGTGGATAAGTAAAACTCCCAAATGACTGATTAGAAGGACCGTCTAGAGAAGGTGTAAAAGTCGGATAGTATTGATAGGAATTGAATGGTTGTGAAAATTGGGCAGGAGTAGTATCAACATTGTGATAAGAAAAATATTGATATTGGTTGGTTGGTTGGCGATTTTCAACAGATATCATATACGCCACAAACCGAGTATGAAAATCTTCTTTAGAAAGTGGTGGTGTTTGTTGTCTTAATGGTTTGACTGGATTGAAACTTTGGCCGTTAGCCCTCGCTATATGCTCAGCGATGGACATGCGTTTAGGAGTTCCTTCACTCAGAGTATCAACATAAGAAAATGGAGAATTTGGATGCGGTTGACAGGACCTGGAGGGAGGTGGCCAACTGTTTCTTTCCGCTTGCTCTATCCGATCTCTTAAAGACATGGTAGAGTCGGATGGTATACCAAAGCGATTAAGATAACAAGAAATATCTGGTTCTGGATAGCAAACATCGGCAAGAGTTATTTTATTTGGGTTACCCATTATAAGAAGGTGAAAAGAGGAAGGAGGGTGAAAAGATTTAAGCTTTAGTTAGATTATTTTGCTTTGAAAGTGAGACTTTATGGTTGACTTGACAAATCACAAAATGCATAAGCAAACCCTAAAACTAAGGTCACCTAGGTCAAGCACTAGATCGCTCCTAGACTTCCAAAGGACAAGCCGCAGGATCAATCCTCTACCACCTCTTTATTACTCTTGTGGCCAGGTCTTGTGACTAGATAAGTGGGAGGTATCCGCTATACGAATCATCGAAAATAGCGGGTCTAATTAAGTAACCACTTACCTTAGTCATGTTTGCCTAGACACCATAAAAGAAATGCGGATAAGCGATAGATTACCCACGACCTTCCTCTGTCCTATTTGAGCGCGACGGTCTTTAGGGTTTTGATCTAGATATTTTTTAATTAATGTAGGGTGATGCGGATGCTCGTTTTGTGATTTGTGGGGCTTAGGAAGGGTGATGAAATCCCCACCTAATCTGAATTTGGTCTTTGCCCCCTTAATGTCCGTATTAAAATATGCAAAATAAAACCGCAAAACAAAACTCGCAAAAAGATTTTTGAGTGGCGATATTTTGCAAAGAATCCTACAGAAAATATATTATTGGATTTTTCAGAGGAGAGAGAAAGAGATAGAAAAGATACCAGAAAAGTTTGAGGGCACAACTCCCCAAGACCGCCGAAGTTCCGCCGCCGTTTGCACACAATAACCGCGGTTCCGCCGCGCTTTAAGAGGTTCTTTGTTTAAATTTTTTTTCACTGTTGCTTCCTTTGCTCCTCTGGGTCTTAATGAATGTCTCTGAATCTTTATCTCCTCGCTAAAGTGACTCCAGATTCCCTCGCAAAAATCGCACACTAATCGTTAAATATGCAAAATGCGGTTTTGTTTTATTTTTATGATATATATCGAATAAGAATTCAACACAACCATTTGATTGATCTGTTTTAAAGAAGTGTTTGTAGAATAACCGCAATCAATAACGGTGCCGCATGTAGCTAAACCGAGATGAGTACGGGTCGTCCTCAGGGATATATGGAATCTTTCAATTTTACTTTAGACGTGTTGAAAAAGAGGAAGAATAGAGAAATAAAGAATAGTGAAAATAGTTTCTAGATCTACGTTTAACACGGATGTAGAATATAGATCTAGTTTAAAGACGGATGTAGATTTTATATCAGAAGAGGGCTTGCAGGGTTCGTTGGGATTTAGTAATCCTGGATGACTAATAAAGATGACTCCTTTTATCTTTTGATAGATTCTAGATTGATAGTGATGAATGAGGATTAGGGTTCTTGGAAGAAACTAGGGTTTCAACACTATTGACCCTTGTCCTTTCATTGATCTCTATTCATGTCTAGCCCTTACCAAAATAATTGTTAATCTGATCTCAAATCGCGGTCGAGACTAGCAATAAATTGGTAGCGTGCCCGATAAGGATGTTAACGATTCTTTTGCTAAAGTTTATAAACTTCATAAGACGTAAAAGAAGTTAAAATATTTTCTCATCCATTGATCTACCATAATCCTATGAACCCTATCAAGCGGAGAATTACTTGCGCATGATGGAGATAGAAGAACAGATAAACATGAAATTCATAATGTAACTAAATAATTAAACTAATTAAACTAAATATCTATCTTTATTAATCAACTTCACAATTACAAAGCCTTCAAGTTTAGATTACAAGAGGAAGAAATTGCTCTCGATCTCTGCCTTGTAGGAACTAGATACTCCGTCGAATCTCACGTCGCTCTATCACGTCGAATCGTGGACCTGTCGTGGATCTCGTGTTCTTTGACGGTGATTTGCTTTGTGTAAAAGGTGATGATTTCTAATTTTAGCCCTTGGTCCTTTATATAGCCCTCAAAGAAGAAAACTCAGTTACCATATATGGTGACTTTCCATATATGGTGATTTCCTAATATGGTGATTTTCCATATATGGTGATTTCCTAATATGGTGACTTGTCTTTAGGATCCTACCCAAAAAAATCCAGAACCCCAATTCCCTATAACAGCCGCGGATCTGCCGCATATGGCTTGTTTTGGCCGTGGAACCGCGGCCGTTTGGTGTGATCATTGCTTCAAAATTCTTGGGCTGCTTCATAGTGACACATGAAGATTTATTTGATATCTGGAATCTTCATATCTTTTCTGAGTCTCTTCCAGTATTGTTTCTTCGATTTATTTAACTTCATCGGCAGATTTTTGATTCCCGACACTCGATATCTCGATCTCCTGACCTGAGCTAAACCTTGTACAATATCTCAATGAATAATGTTAGTAATATTTGGTATTTTTGAGATATTATCCTAACCATTGGATATGATATTATATTTAAGAATATTGGTTAAGGATATTTGATATGATATGCATATTTAAATTATCAAAATATTATATAAATATTATATGCATACATTTTCCTTCATAATATTAATTATAATATATAAACATAAGAAAATAGTATTTTTACAGATAAACCCTTATATGTGTCATATTTATAATAAACATCATTAGATATTTAAGAACAGTAAGGAAAATATCATATCAAATGTGCACTTTTATCAACTGAACACTTATCGTCATACTCGGCAGGCTGCATAGGCTTCTTTGTCTTCTTCTTTTTCTTTGAAGACTTCGGAGGCCTGACTTAGGGATTTTGCCCTTTGTCAAGAACTTTCGGTACGGGACGCGGTTTCAGCATCCCTTCAATGATTTCGGGTTCGAGTGGGTTTTTCAACCTGATTGCTGGACATGCCTGTAGGTCCTTCAGCATTCTTTTGGTTTTAGCTGAAAGAACGACTTCCCATGAAGTTTCTTCCACGAGCGAGCATGATGCCCCCAGTGCATCCACCTTTTTGGGAGTGTGCTTCTGTGGTGGGTTTACCCTCCAGTTGTCAGACAACGCGAATTTCCCCTACTGATACTGGTCCTCGACCCAGTTCTTGAAGACATAGCAATCCTCAATTGGGTGGCTCACCATTCTGTAATAGGAGCAATAGTTAGGGTTGTTGACGTCGCTGGGTTGCGGTGGACGCCATTGGTCCAGCAATGTAATGAGTTTGTTACGCACTGCCAATTCAAATAGTCTCCTCGTCTTATCACAGGGAAACGAATAAGCGCGTCCCAGTCTTTCCTCTAAGGATGGGCATGGACGGACGTTGGTTTAGCGAGCAGCTGGTTTTGGGCCACTCGGTTGTTGTTGTCTGTTGGCAACGAAGGCCACTTTCCCTTTACCCTTGTTATTTCGAGGGTCCTTATTTGAGGAGGAAGGCCCGTGGCCCATCTGGTCCATTTGAGTCAGAGCCTGGAAGGTCGTTGGTTTGAAGAATGTCATGAATTGGAACACAGTCGTTTAAGGATCAAGGGGCCGGATGAACATGCCCACGGCGGGAGATTCTTCAATGCGCTATTCGCACTTAGACCATGGTTCCGCCACGGGATCGCATATTGGACCCAAGTTTCTGCTGGCCTTACCCTGGCATTGATTGATGCCGTGATCGGGGTGCGCTCACTTGCGCTGGCTAACCGCTGTGTGAACAGCCGTTCCATCTCTGTGAATGTCTTTACAGAGTCATTTGGGATATCCGAGTACCATTCAAAGGCCATTTGTGACAAGCTTCCAACGAACTGGCGAAGCAACGGTTTGTCGTCGCCTCCAGTGTTGCCGCACAGAGCTCCGAACTGCGCGACGTGCTGATGGGGGTTGCATGTCCCTTTGTATACATGGAACTTAGGGATCGTATATCCCGGCAGGTACTTGATTTGATAATACCAGCCTGGATAGGGTCGCCCAGTTTTGACGATTTAGCCAGCCGCTTCATTTTCTTGATGAGCACTTATTTGTTGAGCTATATAATCATCAAGAGCAGCCTTAGAGATTGTTTCCTCCTTGGCTGCCGATAAGGCCGGAAAAGGATTTGATGTTCCCCTCTGTCATCATCGATAATTATCGGCGGATCCTCGGCTAGGGGTTCTGGTTGGATCATCATTCCAACCATATCCTGAAATAAGAGCGCCATCTGCTTCATGTTAGCAGCTTGTTCAGCAACTTCTTTGTCCTTTCTTTCAAGTACCCTTCGCAGAAATTCTGTATCGGTCTCCTGCTCCTGGCGCTGTTCAGCTATTGTGTCCGGGCTTTCTTTCTTCCCGGTAAGGGCTGCCATTTTGGTCAGCATTTCCTAGAGCTTTTGTTGTTGCTCCTGAGCTTTTGTCAGCGACCAAGTTTGCGGTCGATGACCTACGGAAGTATGAATTTCTTCTTTCCTAGAATCCATGTAGACCGTATGCATGACCATGCCCCCAGACTTGGGGCGTTTGGGTTCATCACATTTAGAATTTGCCACAGGCGATGTGATTTTCTCCAGCCTCATCCTTTTGTGGGAGGTCGAAGTTGAAAGAGCCGTTGTAACAGGCTCCCGTGTAGAAGAAGCCTCTCGCTATATGACGAAGGAGTGGTCTTCCTCTTGCCGAGCCTTCGATTTCTTCGGTCGTAATCTTTTTTTATCACAAAGTGCTGGACTTTCCGCCAAACCCTGTGAATTTGCGAGGAGAGCCGCCGATGGGGTTGCTCAGTCTTTGCCTGCACTGTGGCTTCTTCAGGCGGGGACGATTTTTTCAGCACCGCCGTTGGAGAGTTCTTGCGCACCCTCCTGAGTAGATCAAAGTTGTTCCTGGTTGGAACAGCAGCGTCAACTTCCACCATTGGAGCTGGTAGAGTACGTCCAAAGAGGGATTTGCCTTTAGCTTTCCTCACTCAGCGCCAGTGGCGACGTCGAGCGTGCTTTATGGAAGGGACCTCCTCAGTTTTGGAAGCGGCTTCTTCATGCCCCCAGCTTTGCTGAGGAGCTACTGTTGGCGTCAACATGTTGAAAACTGGCGTCCTTGGCAGGATTTGAGGAGGGTCCGCCAATCTTTCAAAGATCGAATTTCTGATAGGGGAAGCACCTTTGACGACTTCGTCCTTAGCAGGAGTTAGGAGGGCTATCCGTTTTGGGGTAGCCCCTTCTGTAAGTCTACGGTAGCGCCCCGGTCGTCAATCTGAGGCCAAATGCGGAACAAAAATTTTTACAACTGGCGCTATCGCATACTATAACCTGGATCTTGCTATTAACGCTAAACTAACAAACTGTAAAGAGGTAGAAAGGCTATACCGAACGATCCGTGTCCTTCGGTCTTTAGCCATCATCCCACACTCCTCGCGGCATCTCCAATCTCATGTCTCCTCGTCAAGGTGGCACCACGTCAACGGATCTTTATACGGGCTCCCGCCTCTAAACCGAGGCAACTCGGACATGAAGTATACTAACCGACATGTCCAATATGAAGTAGAGAATGAGTGGAATATTTTGTCTCAATACACTCTTTGGTTCTCATCACATGAGAGGGTAAGAGTGGAGGTTGAAGAAGATGCAAAGAGATGAAGAGTGTGAGCTCAAGAAAACTCTAGTAAGCAAAAATAACCAAGAACCAAAAATTGTGATGGTTGTCCAAATATTTTTGGTGAGAAGATATAATGAGGTTTTGTGTCTTTAAACATAGAAAAGATCTCACAAAAATATCCCACATAAACCCTCAAAAATATCTTACCAAAAACAAAACACCATTAATTCTATCATGACTCACTTAGTAACTCATTAGCATGAGTCACTAGTGAACATGCTAGAAGAAATATGTCATCCAAATGAGTCACACTTTCCAAATCCTATAATCATTTAAACCAAAATGATTAATCCAAAAAGAAATACATCTTCTAAAGTAATCTTGTAACGGATTACGAGAATACCCCTCACCTGTAAATACATACCTGTATCCGTATTCCGACCGAATACGAATACGATGAGACTAAAATATTCCGACTCAATATAATACTTGGATCCGGCTTAAACCAAAGCCCACCAGTATTATCTGTCCGAAATACGACACATGCATAAGTGCACGTGCATGTTCGAACCCTGCCATAAAACCATAAGGCCTCTACAACGTTTCGCCCGAACTTGGGAAACAATCTGTGGGGGACTCTAAAGACTCATCAATACTCTGGCAGTGGGTTTAACCACAAGCCGTCAGTGGTACTAGCTGTACGTAACGGCTGCCTATGTATTGACAGAAAGGGAAGCTGATGAGTGAACTCATCCTGAAACCCTACTGAGCCTATCAGTGACAATATCCGTACAGTATGGTCCGTTCATCTATGAGCATCACATATCGGGCCTAGGGGGCTGGTAACGTCAGACCCCCAATAGCGGTATAAGTCGTGTCGGAGGTTAGCCCTGAACACCCTGAGAAACTACTGGAATACCTACCAGTAATTCTCACCTGCCTTGGCCAAGGACTTGGTGTAATGGCTCTTCTAGACACAGCGCGATCTCACCCCCAATACCGGGAGAGAAGAATCCCCTGCCGATCCGCTCACTGCCTCTATATGGCTCGGGACTGTACCCAACTAAAACCTGTTTGCACGACTCCTTTGAGCCGTGGTAGGGTAGTAATCTAAGCACAGTGGGAACTCACATGAGACAAATGACGACCTCAGATCGATGAACTAATCTGTACACATATCACCAGGGAACTGCTATCTGACGCTGGGTATAATACCAACTAGCATGTTCCCGGCGAGTCATGTCCGGTGCACTCATAACCTAAAGAGCACCTGTATACATCTTAGGTGAACCAGCTGACACCAGTGGCTTGTGAGACCGGCCACCGCCCCTCGTCGGGGTCTTGACTGTATACACTAGTTTACTCCGGAGTATCGATGTCACGTCCCGAAAGTACGAAACATGACCGGCACTTAAACTACGAACGTCTCGAGGCGTACGTAATCTAAGTAAGCCGAAAACCCTGAAATCCAAACCAAGAAAAGTAGTAGAGTGAAGGAAAAATCAACTTAAAGCAAGTAGTTTAATAGCATAATGCCGGATTATGCTTTTTAAAAAAAAACATCAAATATTTCCTGAAAATTTCGGCAGAGTCTCCTTTATAAATACTGGCTCATAAACGGGATACAACATGAATAGTATACGAAATCAATAAAAGGCATCCCCAAGCGGGAGCTAGCTCTTCGTCAATCGACGGTCACAACAACACAAGCAATATAATATACAACGCCAAGGGTGAGGATCAAAACTCAAAAGGAAACTCAAAACAACAAGAAATCCACAGAAATATAACGCGCGACTCTAAGGTCGAAAGAATAACATCACTGGTCTCTATCTC